>LR738713.1:345287878-345309550 GCA_902687465.1 Secale cereale
GCCGGAGCCGCAGGAGAAGCCGCTCTGCCCCGTCAAGTCAGAGCCGCGGAAGACGCCGCTGCGCCCCGTCAAGCCGGAACCGCACTGGACGCCGCTCCGGCGCCGCACCCGCGGCGGCGCCCTGGTCATCAACGAGGGCGTCGGTCGCCCCTCCCCTCCCTCTTTCTGCCTCGTCTGACCGAAGACAGAGCCGGGGATGCTCCCCATGAAGGAGTGTGAGGGCATGGCCGCTGCCGACGAGACCATCCTCAGGTGGGCGCGGGAGGATTATATCCGCGAGGAGATGGCGCGCCAACGCTGCGCCCTCGAGGAGATCTACGTTCGGCGTCGTGGCCGTGAGGTGGGCGGCGTCGTCGTCCTCGACGACAACGACGAGGAGGCGCCCGGGCCGTCCAACCCCTCATGCATCAGCGACGCTGGTCAGGGCTGTAGCATGGACGGACGCCGGCGGCGCAGTTGTAGTTTTAGTTGTCGTTTTAGTTGTTTTAAATTATGTTTGTTTAGTTTTTGTACAAATATCAATGAAATCACCGAGTTCGGCCAAAGCTTTGCTGTGTTTGGACGAATTTCGGCCGAGTTTGGTTTTACAAAACCGGTGTTTGGGGCGGCCTTTGGGACAGCGGCTGGGAAACCTGACGCCTCCAAGCAGATTTTATCACCGGTTCGCCCTTAGAAGGCGCTTTTTCAGGCCCATGGGAGGCCAAACGACTGGAGATGCTCTTAGGGCGTGTAGACACCACCCTTTTTTAGATGGTTGCCTCTTATGTACTGCTCGGCACTGGATTTGTTTGCGGTATGATTCACATTGTATCCTCCGGCCCACTCTCGATGACCTGTAGTTAAGATGAAATGGGCTGTTGCCCATCAGATTCATCTCTGTCTTTATAAAAAATGTAAGATGCTTTTTGACACTGTCAAAAAAGTCTTACAGTATGTTAAATTACAGAGGCAGTGAGATCACGGGCATGGATGCCAGATGGTGCCATTTCAGTTGTTTGTAGACAGAAGGAATCACGCCGAGCTTTATCACAAAGCTCAGGTGTGTCCTTCCTACCGCCACACAAGCCAAATTGCACAGTCGGAAGGGACCCGTCCTTCTTACCGCTTGACTTGCATGTTGCCAGTGCGAAGGCCCAGACTGAGGTCAACGAGCTGGTCTTGGGGAGAACAAACGATGCCTTTTCCACCAAGGAAAATGACAGAGCCGCCAGCATCGATGCTCCCAGGACCCGAGAAGACACACTGCTGCTGATGCCGTGCTGCCTACAGGGCTACAGCTACTTGCCCCGGTAGCTCAAATCATTCGAAAGGAACCAACCGCTCGCGTCGCTCTCCAGGAGGGGGCGACTCGGGCGAAATCTTGCGCGCCGCCGCCCCCCTCCACTTAGCCCCCGCCCCCCTCGCCGCCGTCGGGCGTCACCGCCGGGCAAAGCCCGTGCGGCAGCCGGCGGCGGCGGGACTCTCCTTGCTCTGCCGAGCGCGCTGGACGGCCCTGGACGGCTCGGCGTGCTTCGTGGGGCGGCGCGCCGGGGCGGATCTGGCCTCCTGGCCTCTTCTGCGGCGCGGTGGCGCTGGGCGCTGGGGCGGCGGCCCCAGACTGCGGCAGCGTCGTCCTCCCCTCCTCCTCGCGGTGGAGTCGTGGCGGCGTGCCGGTTGGCGGTGGATGCGGGCTTCGTGCCCGGATCCGGCGGGGCGCAGGCCGTCGGCGGGATGCGGCGGCTCTGGCCGTCCTGGGCCGCGCGGGCGGCAGGGCGGACGCGCGTGGTGGTCTGCCGGCGGCTCGGGGCGGCCGTGGGTGGATCTGGAGCTGCAGCTCCCGGCCTCCCTGGCTTGGCGGAGCTGTTTGGCAGGGCCGGCCCTCTGGATAGGTGTTGTGGTGTGCCCCGGCCGGCGTGGTGTCGGTTTGGGCTGCTGGGCATCCCGGGTTGTGGCCTCTGCATGGTGCGGGTGGTCTGTTCTTCGGCGGAGCTGAAGCAGTTGAGCTCGGTGGTCGGCGATGGAGGACTCCAGGCGTGCGGCATGGCTCCAGCGATCTACGCCCTCATGGGTGGTCCAGATCTGCAAGCCTCTGTAGGGGTGGGTGTGTTCCGGGCGAAAGCCTAGACCCGACTTTGTCGGTGCCGTCGACGGCGGCGCTCTCGGGCGTCGTATCCCTCCTTGGAGGCGTCGTCGAGGAACTCCCTTCCGCATCGAGGGGCTTGGACTCTCCGGGTGAAAACCTAAGCTCCGGATGGATTCCGGAGCGGGCGACGATGGCGTCCTCGTCATTTCCCCCTTGGGGGCGTTGCTTTGGAGAGCTAGCTTGTGCCTGGTGCGGCTGGTTTTTCTCCGGCGTCGGGGTTAGTGGATGCCGGGGCAGCGGCCCCGGACGGCTGATGTGCGTCGAGGCGGCGGCCTCGGATGCGATGCGCGAGGCGGCTCCATGAGGCGGGGTGGCGTCTCGATCTTCGCCTGGGTGGCAAGCTTGGTCACTTGGGTGGCAGGTTTGTCGGCTCGGTCGATGCGCCCTAGAGGGGGCGGTCTGACTTTATGTCGGGGCGGCGGCCCCGGATGTGGTGCGACGTTCGTGGTCTGCGACCGGTTGCCCTGTGCAGCGCGGGCTGCGGGTAACTGGTTTGTGCGGCGTTGCTGCTCGAGATGAGCGGTGGTATGTCGGGGCGGCGGCCCCGGAAGGCGGTGCCGGTGGAGTGCGCTGGGCGCATTGGAGCGGTGGATGTCGGGGCGGCGGCCCCGAGAGGATCTCCGTGGCGACCAGGTTTCTGTGGCAACAATGATGATGGGAGCGATGTCGGCGACGCGGCAATGGTTGCGGTAGTCGGCTCTTCTCCGGCGTGTCTGCGGTTTTGCCTCGGTTTGCTTGTTGCTGTGAAGTCGAAGCTGCGGTGGCGGGGCCCTGTGGTATACGATGACTGGCTGCATGTGACCCGTTCGGTGATCTTCCGTGGCGCCAGCTTGCGCCTGATGTTCTTCTGAGTTCTCCGTCAGAGTCGGGGCTGCGTGGTCTGGCCGCAGGTCGACATGTTGTCGATTAGGGTGGGCTTTGCCCCGGGTGTGTCTGTCTTCAAGAGTGGGGCTCGGCCCTTGTTGTTCCGGTTTTCGCCCGGTTTTCCGTAATTAACTGGGCAATTCTCTTCTGCTTAATTAATAGATGATGCAATCTTTGCCTCCGTTTCGAAAAAACAGCTACTTGCCCTTTTTTGCCTCTCTTGCATCTTCTTGGAATTCGGCTGGCCTTCAAACTTGTCGTGAGACTCAGGCTTGGTTGACCGAACAATGTTAAAAGTAGCATTGACTGGGTAAGGCCAACTCCAGCGCATGATCCAAATCGACCACAAATCGTTCATCTATGTCCGTTTGAGGTAAAACGAACAAACCGAACGACCCAACGCATGGGAGCATACAGACGTTTCGTTCGGTCTGTGTCCATTTTTGTCCCATTTCCAGACCAAAGTTGCTCTCGGCATGGGGCCAAAGCGGACAGAAAGCGGACGTCTTCGCGTCCTCGTCGTCCGTCTGTGTCCGCCCTCGACCTCCACCTGTTACTCTCTCCTTTTCTGTACCTGGCCCACCACACGCACCCACCATCACGACGCATGGCACTGCGGGCGCTCTGGCGGCCAGCTCCGCCTCCCACTCCCTGTGCGCGGCGGCGCCGAGCACGCGGCCCCACTTCCGCCGGACCAGGAGCGGCGACGCTCGGCGGGAGCAGGCGAGGGAGGACGAAGGAGAGTGAAAGGATCGATATGGTTGACTAGAGGGGGGGGGTGACTAGGCAACTAACAATTTTTAGCTTTTCTTAACCACTTTAAATTAAGCGTTAAAGTAAGTTGTCTAGATATGCTACTAAGATGACAACTAATAGGAAGTAAAGATAACAACCACACAAGCAAGCTATAAGAGATAAACAAGTAAAGCTTGCACAAGTAAAGGAAAGAAATAACCACAAGTGGAACCGGTGAAGACGAGGATGTGTTGCCGAAGTTCCTTCCCTTTGAGGGGAAGTACGTCTCCGTTGGAGCGGTGTGGAGGCACAATGCTCCCCAAGAAGCCACCAGGGCCACTGTATTCTCCTCACGCCCTCACACGATGCAAGGTGCCGTGATTCCACTAGTGGTGCCCTTGAAGGCGGCAACCGAACCTTTACAAACATGGTTGGGGCTATTTCCACAACTGAATTGGAGGCTCCCAACGATATCACGAAGCTTCACCACAATGGAATATGGCTTCGAGGTGACCTCAACCGTCTAGGGTGCTCAAACACCCAAGAGTAACAAGATCCGCTAGGGATTAGTGGGGGGAATCAAATATCTCTTGGTGGAAGTGTAGATCGATGCCTTCTCAAGCAATCCCGAGCAAATCAACAAGTTTGATTGGCTAGGGAGGGAGATCGGGCGAAAATGGAGCTTGGAGCAACAATGGAGTATGTGGGGGAAGAGGTAAGTCAACAAGGAGGAAGAAGAAGCCTTTATATAGTGGGGGGAACAATCCAACCGTTATCCCCCACTCAGCCCCGCACAAAGTGGTACTACCGCTTGAGGGAGCGGTACTACCGCTTATAGAGCGGTACTACCGTTGCCTTTCAAGCGGTACTACCGCGCCAAGGGGTAGGGACCCAGAGCGGTACTACTGCGGTCTCAGGGCGGTACTACCGCTGGGAGCGGTACTACCGCCTCTACTACCGTACCTAGCACCGCAAAACTCGACACGAAAACGCGCTCGCGAGTCGAGGCGGTGGTAGCACAGATCAGCAGCGGTACTACCGCAATGTGCACCAAGCGGTACTACCGCTGGAGCCAGGAAAAACTAGAGAAGATGGGAAAGAAGAACTCCATTGTGGCGGGAAGGAATGGTGGGTGCAATAAAGAAGTGTATGTGTTGATTCCACCCAAACCTTACCAAAGCGGATCCCCTCTTAATAGTACGACTTTCCTATTACTCAGAACCACCGAAAACTAAGCAAAAAGGAAACACCGTCTTCCATAGATTCCGAGGGGCATCTAATCGTCTTGTGCCTTTGTGAGATGTATCTGAAAGAGCTTAGAACACATGATTAGTCCGCAAACACATTGTCATCAATCACCAAAACACCATTTGGCTAAATAAGCCCTTACAATCTCCCCCTTTTTGGTGGATTGATGACAAAACGGGATTTGCACAAAAGAAATAATGACATAACGTAAATGCAAAATCCACACCCCTAAAATATAGACAGGCTCCCCCTAGATGTGTGCTATCTAGATAAGTGCTTTGGACTGCACGACACACATACTAGGATCAACACTCCCCCTATATTTTAGAGACCAACAACCTAAGCAAGATATATGGGAGCATAGTACATAGTAAGATAATCATGCATGCCAGAGAGTACCAGGTACATAAATAAGATAGGGTAGTATATGTCTCACACCATATGACGGGAACTTAGGTCTCACGAAAAACCAACCAAACCACAAGAAACGAAAAGCACACAAGCTACAGAAACACAAAGGCACAAATCCCTAAACTCTCTCCCCTTTGGCACCGAGACACCAAAAGGGCAGAGAGCTAAGCTACGGCTCCAGGTGAGAGCACGAGAAGGTCTCGAACATCAGATCTCAGCTGGGTCATCTTCTTCTTCGTCGTCGACCTAAAACTGCTCGGCATCGGAATCTGTCCATGGGCAGTGCTGCTTGATCCACTCTTCCTCCTCGGTCACCTGTTCCTCAGAGCCACTGGCCACAGTCGCACCCAACTGACGCATGAGCTCCTTGTGACGTCCCCTGGCCTTCTTCTCTGCCACATGAGTCATGTACTGGCCATGAGACTCCATGCAAAACAGCTTCTTCATCTTCTTCTTGAGCTTCTTTGCCCACGAGGGCTCTACACCAGATGGCTTATAGTCATCATCATCATCTGCTTCAACCTCAGCCTCCTCAGTCTCCATAGCAGCAGCGGAGGATGAGCCTCCAGTCTTGGAAGCATGAGTGCCCAAGTTGTCCTTCCGCCTCAGACGCTTGATCTCATGAGACACCAACTCTCCAGTCTCCAGCAATACGTTGGGATAGACATGATCCCAAGCCTTCTCAATCAGCAGCATGATGAAAGGTCCATAGATCAGACACTTGCATTCAGAAATAGCAGACAAGAGCTCAGACCACATCACATGTGAAATATCCAGGGTCTCACCAGTGTTCCTCTCTAACTGATGTTGGCAAAAAAGAAGCATGTCCACAAGATAGGAGTGAACCATATCATGATTCCCAATCCGAGGGAAAAGAGTCTCACGGAAGATGCGGTGAAGGATATCCAGATAGGTAGACAACTCATATGTTACCTTCTTAGTCTCAGGGTGGACCTTCACAGTGCAGTAGGGCCAGAGAGCTTGCTTGTGAGTGGAGGTAGTGTTCTGATGAGGACGAAAGCCAACTGGTGTCTGAAGCCCCTGGTCTTCCACCCCAAGTAACTCCATGAACGCCTTCCATTTGACAGACAATAGTTTGCCATTGGTCATCCATGTCAGAGTTCTGTCCTCATCCGTCCCTAGATGGACCGTGGCATAGAATTGAGCCACAAGATCTGCATCAAAGTCCTTGTTGAATTGAATGATCTGAAGAATGTTGAGCTGAGTGCACATCTGAAGAGCATCGCCAAAATACACAGGATCCTTCTCCAGGTATTCCGTGTCGATGGAGCGAACACTGACAAAGAGATTCTTCTTAGCCTTGAGCACATCAAAGTAGACAGCAAACTGAAAGTGATTCCAGAACGGACGGTTGACCAAATTGGGTTCTTGATCAACCTCATAGGGATTGCGGCGACGCCTTGCCCAGAACTCCTTGGCACTCATTTGTGTCACAGTTTTGCCCTTTGGCTTTGCCATGGCCTTCTTCTTCTGTTGAGGTGGAGGTGGAGCACTCGAGGAACCTCCAGCAGACTCAGATGTGCGGTAGCGCTTTGTGGTTGCACGATTGGGGTTGATACGGCGAGCCTGATGCTCAGGATGTTCATCACCTGGAACCAAACACAAAAACAGACGAACCAACCAAAAGGAACGAGCATAAGCCAATGAACCCAACAAAAGAAGATCAAGGAATGAAGAAATATGTGTGAACTAGGCACGCCACGGTAGTACCGTGAAATGGTAAGAGGTAGTACCGCTCCAGGGAGCGGTAGTACCGCTCGAGGCGGGGAAACAGCGGTTTCCTACTACCGTGGTCAGATCCGGCACTACCGGCCTGTCAAATTCAAAAATATTTCTATCATACTCTAATCTAGATAGTCTAGTTGCTTTCTCCATCCTACTCAAGCCTAGATTTAGCCAAAAATCTAAAGATGCAAACACTATTGCCCCTAAAACACAAGATCTGAAAAAGAGACAAGAGGAGAAGAGGAACGGGGGCAATACCGACATCCATGGCAAGAGGACTTGGTGGGGATCGACTCCACCGAAGGAAAAGGAGAGGAACACCCCGGAGGAGGAGATCCGCCGGAGCCCTCCCGCGGCGACAAACTGTTGGAAAGAGAGAGAGGAACGAGGGGGCGAATGAATGGGTACGGGGGAGAGAAACCCCCCCCTGCCCCGATATATCCCCCACGTACCGCCCCGCAGTGGTAGTACCGCGCTGGTGGGCGGTAGTACCGCTTATAAGCGGTAGTACCGCGCACCACCAGCGGTAGTACCGCCCAGCACGCCACGGCAACAAAAGGTTCAAGGCAAAGCTCAAAAAGAAACACACAAGGAGGAAAAACAAAACACCACACACACACACTAGCAAGAGACAAGAGACCCCTCTACAAGAGAGGGCGGTGACCGAAGTCACCTATGTTTGAGTCTAGAGGTATGGCGCCGCGAAGATTTTAACCTTGGGCCCATGACCAAAACTCGTCCTTGAAGCACTAGTACCATCAAAGATGGTTAATGAAAGACTAGATCAATTTATGCATAATGGGGGGAGAGAGAGTTCATCGAGAGAACAATGCTCCCCCTATTTCCATGCCTACATCTAGATAAGACACTATGAAGAGTATGGTGGGGTGTGCACGTGCTCAAACCACATTGCTCAAATCAATGATATTTAGCTCATGCCTTAACTCGCGAAATCTTGCTTCATCCAATGGCTTCGTGAAGATATCTGCAAGGTTATCATGAGTGTTGACATAGTGAAGCTCGATCTCTCCTTGCCGTATATGATCCCGGATGAAGTGATACCGAATCTCTATATGCTTCGTCTTGAAGTGTTGCACCGGGTTGAGAGAAATCTTGATGGAACTTTCGCTGTCACACCAAAGAGGCACTTTGTCACAAGTGACACCGTAATCCTTTAAAGTTTGCCTCATCCATAAGAGTTGAGCACAGCAACTACCGGCAGCCACATACTTGGCTTCAGTGGACGAGAGAGACACACAACTTTGCTTTTTGGAAGACCAACTAACAAGAGAGCATCCAAGAAATTGGCACCCTCCAGAAGTGGACTTCCTATCCACTTTGTCTCCCGCCTAGTCAGAATCAGAGAAACCTACAAGGTTGAAGTTTGCTCCTCTTGGGTACCATAAGCCAAAGTTTGGGGTATGAGCCAAATATCGAAAGATTCGCTTGACAGCCACAAAGTGACTTTCCTTAGGTGAGGATTGAAACCGTGCACAGATTCCCACACTCAACATAATATCCAGTCTAGATGCACAAAGGTAAAGCAAGGAACCAATCATAGAGCGATATACCTTTTGATCCACCGCTTTACCATTGGGATCAATGTCAAGTTGGCACTTGGTTGGCATTGGAGTAGTAGCCGGCTTGACATCACTTAGATTGAACCTCTTGAGCATGTCTTGAGTATACTTGGATTGTTTGATGAAGATCCCTTCTCTTCTTTGCTTGATCTCAAACCCAAGGAAGTACTTCAACTCTCCCATCATGGACATCTCAAAATGTGTGGTCATGAGTGCGGCGAACTCATCATTGAAAGCTTTGTTAGGAGAACCAAAGATAATATCATCAACATATAGTTGGCATACAAACAACTCCCCTTTGACCTTCTTAGTAAGGCCTCCTTTGGTTCATAGGATAGGATTATCATAGGAATAGGAAATTTGTAGGAAATAAGATGACATGTATCTCAAATCCTATGAGTAGGAATAGGAAAAGAGATGTCATTTGGTTCACATCAAAGGAATTTTTCCATTGAGTCTAGGCTCATTTTTATTTCCCTATGAAATGTGGAGGATAGGAACCAATCCTATGTAGGAATAGGAATCCATTTCTATGAACCAAAGGGCTCCAAATGAAAAATTCCTATAAGAATCCTATCCTATATAATTCCTACAAAATTCCTCCAAACCAAAGGAGGCCTAAAAAGAGTGGGGTCAATTTTCCCAATTTCAAACCCACGATCTTGTAACAACTCGGTAAGATGCTCATACCACACACGTGGGGCTTGTTTAAGGCCATAGAGTGCCTTATAGAGTTGGTACACGTGATTGGGGAGCTTGGGATCCTCAAACCCCGGGGGTTGTTTAACTTACACCAACTCATTAATAGGACCATTAAGAAATGCACTTTTCACATCCATTTGTTGCAATTTAAAGTTATGATGGGAAGCATAGGCAAGCAACAAATGAATGGATTCAAGGCGAGCAACGGGGGCAAAGGTTTCACCGTAGTCGATACCCTCGACTTGGGAGTAGCCTTGAGCCACCAGACGCGCCTTGTTGCGGATGACAATGCCATGAGCATCTTGCTTGTTCTTAAAGATCCACTTGGTTCCAATGACATTATGGTTCTTCTTTGGCCTTGGCACCAGACGCCACACCTTGTTGCGCTCGAAGTTATGGAGTTCTTCATGCATGGCATTAAGCCAATCAGGGTCTTCGAGCGCCTCATAAACCTTCTGAGGTTCAACACAGGAGACAAAAGCTTGATGAGCACAATAGTTTGCTAATTGTCTACGAGTGCTTGCCCACCTTTTGATGCTTCCTAGAATGTTCTCCATGTGATGTTCTCTGGAAGCAAGCCTGGAGGCAACTTTTGCAGCACGACGCTCTAATTGCTCTTCAAGAGATAACTGAGGAGCATTGAGTTGATCATCTTGAGCGTCGTCACGAGCTAGATCTTGATCTTGAGCTTCCCCTTGACCTTGATCTTGCTCGGAGGACAGAACTTGGCCTTGTGCATCATTTGGTGGCACCCCACCATCTTGTGATTGATCTTGCACTTGGCCTTGTTCGTCCGGTTGAGGGCCTTCACTTTGTTCTTCGGAAGCGTGTGGGTCTTGGGTTGGTGATGGTTCCACTTGAGTAGAACATTGTCCTTCTCCGTTGGCCACAAGGGGTTCCTCAATGGGTAGGATATACCCAACGCCCATTCTTCTTATGGCTTGAGGAGGAATTTCATCACCTACATCACAAGTACCACTTTGCTCCACTTGGGAGCCATTATTTTCATCAAACTCTACGTTACTCGTCTCCTCAATGAGTCCATTGGACTTGTTGAGGACATGGTAAGCATGAGAGTTTGTAGCATAACCAACAAATATGCCCTCATGAGCTCTAGATTCAAATTTAGACAACCGAACACCTTTCTTGAGGATGAAACACTTACACCCGAACACCCAGAAGTACTTGAGATTGGGCTTGTTATCGGTAAGAATCTCATATGGAGTTTTGTTCAAGCCTTTGCGGAGATAGAGCCGATTTGATGCATGGAAAGCGGTGTTGATGGCTTCGGCCCAAAAGTTGTATGGAGATTTGAATTCTGCCATCATGGTTCTTGCCGCATCCATCAGAGTCCGGTTCTTTCTCTCCGCTACACCGTTTTGTTGAGGGGTATAGGGAGCTGCATATTGATGTTTGATCCCCTCATCACTAAGAAACTCATCCAAGGTGTAGTTCTTGAACTCGGTGCCATTGTCACTTCTGATCATCAAAATCTTTGCTTCATGTTGTCGTTGAGCTTCATTTGCAAAGTTGATGACGGTTTGTTGGGTCTCACTCTTGATAGAGGCAAAGGTGTCCCGTCTTTCGATGAGATGGTGGCTATCATTTGGATGAAGTCGACTTTGATTATCCGACTACGAACGTGCGTGGACGTCGCGCCTTAGCAATCGCTAAACCAACTCCGAGAGGTTATCGACCACACCGGAGCACGATTAACCTGACCACGAAGGTCTATTTCCTGCAGGAAAACGAAGAACAAGCAAGAAACTAAGATTGCAATCTGGATATTGCGAATGTAAGAGGAAAGCTTTATTGATCAAGGTGGGGTTCTGTGACGCCTTTGTCTGGTCGTTGAACACAAACGAAGTACGCGAAGTTGCAGCTATGGTGAACTTTTAATCTAAACAAAACTCAAAGTCTAAACGACGCCCTAAGGGCTGTATATATGGGGGAAAGAGGGGGGGAATTTCGTGGCCCTTGGTGGAGGGGTCCGAAACCACCCCTAACTCTTGTTTCCCCACACATACAGACTCTAAAAACAGCCTATACTCAAGTATTTCGAAATTACATGGGCCTGGCCCAATAATAAGGTGACGCAGCACCTATAATAGCCTCTGGACGAAATTTATGAAGTGGCATCTTGTATATTTCGTCCAAGGCTTCTCGCACTCATTATGATGGCTTCAAAGTCCTGAAATCATCAATTGAAACTCCATTCTTGTTCCCCTTGCGCATGCCATCATCTCCATGCTTGATCTTGCTCCAATGTTCATCCTTCTTGTCCAAGCTAGGCCCTTCATTTGTAAGCAAGACAAATGTATCCAATTTAGGCAGCATCATATTCTCATGAACATTAGATTCATTACCAAGAAATGAAAGTACCTGGTAATTTAATTGGCGTGCGCGAGCTCTAGTAATTGGTCCTGTATATGTGTCAGTTGGAGCTGTGGGTGTAACCTTGTTAGTGATGTCCTCATCATCCTCCCCTTCTTGAATTGAAGTCGTCCTCGACGGAAGCTCATCTTCCTCACCCAAGTAAGGCTTCAAATCTGCAATATTAAATGTGAGACTAACCCCAAAATCTGCAGGCAGCTCAAGTTTATATGCATTATCATTTATTTTCTCTAACACCTTGAAAGGACCATCAGCACGTGGCATTAGCTTTGACTTGCGCAAATTAGGAAACCTATCCTTACGCAAATGTAACCAAACAAGATCTCCAGGTGCAAAGACAACACGTTTTCTACCCTTATCTCCAACAAGTTTATATTTAGCATTCATGCGCTCAATATTTTCCTTAGTTAACTCATGCATTTTTAAGATCAATTCAACACGTTGTTTAGCATCAAAATTAACCTTCTCCGAAGATGGAAGAGGCAACAAATCAATAGGTGCACGAGGTAGGAAACCATAGACAATTTCAAAAGGGCACATCTTAGTAGTAGAATGCAACGAACGATTATAAGCAAATTCAATATGAGGCAAGCATTCTTCACACATTTTCTTATTATTCTTCAAAACAGCCCTTAGCATAGTAGACAAAGTTCTGTTGACTACTTCAGTTTGACCATCAGTTTGGGGGTGACAAGTAGTACTAAAAAGCAGTTTAGTCCCCAACTTAGCCCATAAACATCTCCAAAAGTGGCTAAGAAATTTAGTATCATGATCTGAAACAATAGTATTTGGCACACCATGCAAGCGAATAATTTCACGAAAGAACAAATCAACAACATTAGCAGCATCATCGCTTTTATGACATGGTATAAAGTGTGCCATCTTCGAGAACCTATCCACGACAACAAATATGCTATCCCTCCCCTTCTTTGTTCGAGGTAAACCCAAAACAAAGTCCATAGATATATCTTCCCAAGGAACACTAGGGACAGGCAAAGGCATATATAAACCATGAGGATTGAGTCGCGACTTAGCTTTTTGACATGTAGTGCAGCGAGCAACAAAACGCTCAACATCCCGTTGCATCTTTGGCCAAAAGAAATGTGTAGCAAGTACGTCCTCCGTCTTCTTCACGCCAAAGTGTCCCATTAATCCTCCTCCATGCGCCTCCTGCAACAACAAAAGACGAACAGAGCTAGCTGGAATGCATAGCTTCTTAGCTCGAAACACAAATCCATCATTAACGACGAACTTGTTCCATGTTCTCCCTTCTTTACAATTCTGCAATACATCTTTAAATTCAGCATCATGCACATATTGATCTTTGATGGTCTCCAAACCAAATATTTTAAAGTCAAGTTGTGAAAGCATAGTATAACGACGAGACAATGCATCAGCAATAACATTTTCTTTTCCCTTCTTGTGTTTAATAACAAAAGGGAAAGTCTCTATGAATTCAACCCATTTAGCATGTCTACAGTTCAGTTTTTCTTGACTTTTAATGTGCTTTAAAGATTCATGATCAGAATGTATAACAAATTCTTTGGGCCATAAATAATGTTGCCATGTCTCCAAAGTCCGAACAAGAGCATATAATTCCTTATCATAAGTAGAATAATTCAGACTAGGCCCACTCAATTTTTCAGAAAAATATGCAACAGGTTTACCATCTTGTAATAACATACCTCCTAACCCAATTCCACTAGCATCACATTCAAGCTCAAAAGTCTTATTAAAATCAGGAAGTTGGAGTAAAGGAGCATGTGTCAACTTATCTTTCAATACCGTGAATGCTTCTTCCTGTGCAGTACCCCAAACAAAAGGCACATCCTTCTTTGTAAGCTCATTGAGAGGTGCAGCAATGGTGCTGAAATCTCTCACAAAACGCCGATAGAATCCAGCGAGGCCAAGGAAACTCCTCACGTGTCTGACCGTTTTGGGCTGCAGCCAACTCTCAATAGCTTCAATCTTGGCTTTATCAACCTCAATTCCCTGTGGAGTAACAACATAGCCAAGAAAAGAGACTCGGTCGGTGCAAAAGGTGCACTTTCCAAGGTTACCAAACAAACGTGCATCACGTAGAGCAATAAAAACAGCACGTAAATGTTCCAAATGTTCCTCCAAAGATCTGCTAAAAATCAATATATCATCAAAGTATACTACCACAAATCGTCCAATGAAAGCACGTAAAACTTCATTCATTAATCTCATGAAAGTACTAGGTGCATTAGTTAACCCAAAAGGCATGACTAACCACTCATATAATCCAAACTTAGTTTTAAATGCTGTTTTCCATTCATCTCCCAATTTCATACGAATTTGATTGTATCCACTACGCAAATCAACTTTGGAGAATATTGTAGAGCCACTCAATTCATCAAGCATATCATCTAGCCTAGGAATAGGATGACGATAACGAATAGTAATATTATTAATGGCTCTACAATCAACACACATACGCGATGTACCATCCTTTTTCGGCACTAGAATAATAGGAACAGCACAAGGACTAAGGGATTCGCGTATATAACCTTTGTCGAGTAGCTCCTGTACTTGACGCATAATCTCCTTCGTCTCTTCTGGATTGGTACGGTATGGTGCGCGGTTGGGTAGCGATGCACCAGGAATTAAGTCAATCTGATGCTCAATCCCTCGAATAGGTGGTAATCCCGGTGGCACGTCTTGTGGAAAGACGTCGGCGAACTCCTGCAAAATGTTAGTGACAGCAGGAGGCAAAGAGGAAGGCACGTCCTCGAATGAAAATAATGCCTCTTTGCATACAAAAGCATAGCAAACAGATTTGCTAAAATCTAGCTCATCAATATCAGATTTGGTGGCAAATAAACATGCACTTTTCAATTTAATTTCAGAAGCAACAATAGATGGTTTATTATTAGGCTTCATTTGTTGCTCAAATTCTTTTGCCACAATCTGATTTTCACTCTTATTTTTCTCCTGTTTTGCTTTATTAGCTCTATTAATATCATCTTTCAAAATGGAATCAGGAGTCATAGGAAGCAAAGTAATATTTTTATCCTTATGAACAAGAGTAAACTGATTGTTTCTACCATGGTGTACAGAATTTTTATCAAATTGCCATGGTCTACCAAGTAATAAGGAACATGCTTGCATAGGTACCACATCACAATCAACATAATCAGCATATGTAGAGATACTAAAATGCACACGAACAGTACGTGTTACCTTAACCTTGCCGCTGTTGTTGAACCATTGGATGTAGTAAGGACGTGGATGTGTTCTTGTGGTGAGAGCTAGCTTCTCCACCATCTCCATGCTAGCCAAGTTGTTGCAACTCCCTCCATCTATGATCACGCGAACAGAACGTTCCTTCACAACTCCCTTTGTATGGAACAAATTATGCCTCTGATTTTGCTCAGCTTGTGTAACCTGCACACTCAAAACACGTTGAGCAACTAAACATTCATACCTGTCAGCATCTTCAGGAGCCATGTATTGCGTCTCATGATCAGAATCGTCTCCACCGTGTTCTTCACGTGTAATAAGAGCCAACGTCTCCTCATCATAGTCACTAGCGGATTCATATCCACCATCCTCAGTAGCAATCATCACACGCTGAGATTTGCAATCTCTCGCAAAATGTCCTCTTCCCTTACAACGACGACAAATAATATCACTGGTGTGCCCTGTTGATGCCATGGAAGAAGAAGAACTCTGCGCAGGCCCAATAGGTGTGCTCTTGGCAGATAATGGTGGTTGTGCCTGCTTCCTTGTATCACGGCTGGAGGTAACAGCTGATGGAGGTGTCGGTGCAGTAGAATGTGTGGAAGTAGAGGATGCACGCGGTGTCCATGATGAAGGTCGACCTGCAGAAAAGTTAGTCCGTGCCAATGCCTGTCGATCCTGCACTTCACGTTCAGCTTTACAAGCAAGATGGAATAAACGAGTGATATTATTATAATCCTTATACTCTAGAATGGTCCGAATCTCTCTATTTAATCCACCCATAAAACGTGCAAGCATAGCTTCATTCTCCTCAACAATACCAAATCTAATAAGACCAGTTTGTAATTGCTGATAATATTCTTCTACAGAATTTTTTCCTTGTCTTAAGTGCTGCAATTTTTGAAGTAATTCACGTTGATAATATGGTGGAACCCAACGAGTACGCATAGCAGTTTTCAAAGCAGCCCAAGTAGCTGGAATAGGATATAATCTACAATGTTCAGACCACCAAACACATGCAAAACTAGTGAAAGCACAAACAACAGCAGGAACACGTCTCTCCTCGGGATAATGTAAACATGTAAAATGTTGTTCAGTTTCTAACTCCCAAGTAAGATATATATCAGGAACATATCTACCCTCAAATGGTGGAATATTCAATTTCAGTTTAGGAAGATGGTCATGTACCACAGGTGGTGGTGCAGCCCTACCGTTGCGATGATATGCATGAAGACGACCTGGTGGTGGTGGTGCTGGTTGTTGCACGTAGTTCTGATTTTGGTCAACCTCATCCTCGTAATGGTCCTCCACCTCTGCAGTAGCAGCAAGAGCTACAGAAACATCAACAGCAGCACCAGAAGCTGGACCATGCTCAAGGGGAACGCGCTGTGCTCGTCCCACTTGATTTGGAAGGCGATGTTGTTGTTGTTGTTGTTGTAGAGGTGGGACAGCTGCAGCAGCCGGTGGTGGTGGAAAACGCGAAAGCAATTTAGCAAACTTGTTATCGAGCTTTGTTTCAAACGTCTTCTCCATGCCATCTATCTTCTCCATGGCCTCGTCCAATGTTTTTAGCACATCTTGCACCTGTACACTCATCATTTGCTGAAACTTATCATGAAGCTTGATGGCTTCTCGCCCCTCGTTGGTTACCCCAAGTGGAAGGTTGAGATGTAGCGTAGCAGCAAGTTTCCCTTGGCAAAGGCACCAAGGATCAAATCCCGTGAGACTCCGAGGGTCGACAAGAAGGTGTCAACGGCGCCAGAAACTTAGCGGTTGACAGGACCTGCACACAGATACAAATAACTTTGCTCCCAATGAGTACAAAGAGGTTGTCAATCCCTCCGGCCTTGTCGCTTACAAAGGATCAAACACAAGAGATAATAATGATAGGTATGACTGCAACTAGAAAATAAGAACAGGAAGTAAATAGCGGGTGTGATCAGTGATGGTAATATGGACCGGGGTCCCATGATGTTCACTAGTGATGTCTCTCTCCCAAAAGATGATAAAACAACTAAGCGAGGTAAACAAATTACAGCTGGGCAATTGACATGATTATGTGCGCAAACCAATGCTAACTATGCTGCAAGGAAAGATAGAGGCTCAAAAGCATGGGCGGTACGCCAAGGCAAGTAGACCGAAATCCATCTGCATCTACTACTAATCATCCACCTTGAGATATCTATCCAGAACATCTCGCTGGTATTAAGTTGCGAGTCCCACCCAAAGTGTAAACTCAAAGCAACAGACAACTGCATTAAAAGAACTTTGCATAAAGTAAACAATCCTTGCACCCGCAAGTACAAGCACTGTTGTTTTCTCCCTTGTGGCAACAACACATCCCCTAGACTCATGTTTCTGTCACTCAAGCTAGTCATCAGGGGGCATGAACCCACAATCAAGCATAACGCTCCCTCTTGGAGTTACTACCTACTACTCGGCCAAAGCAATAAACAGCAACGGAGAACATGCAAGAATTACTCAAGAACATAAATATAAAAGAGGTGAATCAAATATATTACTCACACACAATCTGAACATAATCTCATAATCCATCGGATCCCAGCAAACTCAGCATAGCAACAGCAGAAAGATTACATATGTGCCTCGATCATGTAGGGCAGCTCACGGGGTGTAAGCCATGAAGAACAAAGAGGGGAGGAGAACATCACATAGCTACTGGTCATGTACCCATGGTCCAAGGGGGACTACTCATGACTCATCCGGGAAGCGTCCATGGTGGTGGAGAAGCTCCCGGTGGTTGTTCTCCCCTCCGGCAGGGTGCCGGGAAGAGTTCTCCTGATGCTCCCGATCTTGAAAGCACGGCGGCGGCGGAACAGAGGCGAGATCGTAAAAAAGGGTTCCGTCCTCGAGGGTTTCGGGATGCGAGGAATATATATATATGCGAAGGGGGGTCACCAAAGGCGGAGCCGGGGCCCCAGGCGCCCCCCTGGCGCGGCCAGGGGTGGGTCCGCGCCGGGTGGCCGCCTGGGCCACCCCTGGCTCCCCTCTGGCCCCGCTTTGGTTTTTCTCGAAGCTTCCTGTACGCTGATTTTTCCTATATTTTTCCCGGAATTTTTGGAGCACTTTTAATATGGGGGAAACCTGAAATAGAAAAACAGCAGAAAACAGGAACTGGCACTGTGGTGCACTGAGTTAATAGGTTAGTCCAAATATAATCAAAAGTGTATGGAAGTGCATAAATATCATAGCAATATCACACAAAAGAGGCATGGAGCAAGCATAAATTATAGATACGTTTTGGACGTATCAACATCCCCAAGCTTAATTCCTGCTCATCCTCGAGTAGGTAAATGATAACAAGCATAATTTCTTTGGTGACATGCTATCAACCATATAAGAACTTTTAAGTAAAGCAATCAAGGCATGTAATTCAATTCAAGTCATAACAAGCAAGAGTCTATATTAGCATTGTAACAAGCAACATAAGAACATAAAGGTGCAAGAGCTCCCGCTGTCCATGACTCGAATGGCTCCAAATGGTGTTTGCGTGCAAGAAAGGGGATAGGGATATACGAGAGAGTAAAACATAGTTTTTGTATTGTTGAGAACTTAATCTACTAAAGTTTCACACTTGGTATTCTTTGGAATCTTATCTTGACTCATCCCAGACCGTCAGCCAGGTACAAGTCAAAATGATCCACTCCCTTTCGATATTTTGAGCACTCATGCAATGGATGAGCGTAAGCAAGAAAGTCGACACTTAGGATGGCAAAGAGAGAAAAATGATGAAGGGGGAAGACAAAAAAGGTGTGAAAGGCTCACATCAATGAGGACAATCATAGGCGAGAGAAAGCCAAATGATAGATATGATGTGAGGAGTAGGGATTGCCATGCGACGGATGCACATATGAGCTAAGGTAAGCTCTCCAATGGAACTAGTGGGGGTGCATCCAACTTGCTTGCTCAAGAAGATCTAGAGCTCTTTTAAGGAGGCTCATCATTGGAATATACAAGCCAAGTTCTATAGTGTGAAGGTCCCCACATAGCTATATGCATGAATGATAATCTCTATGGAGTACAAGGTATAAGATGGAGTACGAGTGCGGATCTCTCTAAAGGAATAGTAGTGTGCCCCCTTCTCTCTTTTTTATTTCTTTTTTCTATTTATTTTTATTTTTTTGTGGCCTCAATGGCTCTTTTTATTTAACTCTCATTTGTCCTCTTTGGGATCTTTTGATTTTGTCCTCTTTGGGATCTTTTGATTTGTCCTCTTTGGGATCTTTTCCTCACTTTAGGGGCAACCCTCTATTTATTACAAGAAGTATAGAAGATCTTTCACACTTTAAAAAAGTACTCAACATAAAGAAAATGAAACTATCATGATGTATGCAAATGTATGCCTCTGCCAGTGTAGCAGGATATGCAATGATACTAGCGCGTCATGTAGCAATGATTAGGGCAAGGCCCAACTAGCATGCGGCTCATCGATCAAGCAAAAAGCATGTATGACATGAAGGTCAAGTCATGAGAAGATGGATGTTGCATGGCAATGTATCTTGGAAAGGCTATGGAAATGCTTTGATAGGTAGGTATGGTGGCTGTTTTGAGGAAGGATATAATGAGGCTTATGATGACAGAGCGTATCATGCCAAGGATTTGGATGCACCGGCGAAGTATGCGCCAACTCTTGAGGTGAGAAAGGGCAATGCACGGTACCGAAGAGGCTAGAAAAATATGGCTAGGTGGAAGTGTCAACTTCTGAATACTCACATTAGTCCGAAGAACTCATGCACTTATTATCGGTAACTCTCAATCTAATTAGGAGGTTCACAAAGAGACAAGTACCCCGAGGAGGAGTGTATGAGGGTTTGGTTATCCTTGCGCATCCTCGGCTCATGGTACGTGAGTGTACTCTAATATTCGATCCCTCCAAAGATTAGTGATCCATTTAGTAGCTAAAGTTCTCAACTATTTGTAGGTTTTCGAAAATAAACACGGATTGCCCAAAATACGACATCTATCACTAATAGGCTAAAGCTCTTGACACCAAAAGTTCAGACATTACTCATGGCAATACCTCAAAACTATTGCAAGTTACTACTAAAATTAAATAGCAACCTCAATTACCTACTTTAAGTTAAGACACACAACTCAGTGCAACAGGCAAACTCTCTTAACAAGATAAACAGGAAAACTCAAGAGAGTTCAGCAACCAACTAAACAAAAGCTCTTTAAAAAGAAAAGCATGAAAACTAAGAGCTAAACATGACAGTAGCTATGGAAAGACAAAGAACACACACAACAAAGATAAGCATGAAAAATCCTATGTTGTGTTCTAGGTTGAATTGGAGCGTGTTTCTCTCCCACACAACGAAAGATGGATTCTAACTTGTTATGAATAGCAAGCAAAGCTAAAGAAAACTAAAAAGGAAACTAAGTGCAAGACGCTCCAAGCATAGCACATAACACATGAAGTGATAATTATAGTGGAACGAAAGACAAACTGATAATTGTTGATGGAGAAGGGGATGCATGGGGGCATCCCCAAGCTTAGACGCTTGAGTCTTATTAAATATTTCTTGGGGGTGCACGGGGGCATCCCCAAGCTTGAGCGTTTGATCCTCCTGAATCTTCTTTTACCATCTTCCCTCGCACACTTGAAAACTCCCTTCATACATAACTCATCATAATCTGATTAGCGAGGTTAGTACCCACAATAAAATAACTTTTCCCTACTGGAAATAAAGATAATCTTGAATAGCTACTGTTTCTCAAGATTGCCAAAAGGTTTTTACAAAGAAAAAGCAAGCTCAAGGTTTGCAAAATGAAGAAAAGGCAAAACAGGACAGAATCTGTGAAAAACAGACCAGCAGGTAGTAAATAAGTTTTTTCGGGGCACTTCTGCAACTCAAATCAAAAAACTCAGAACAGACGCCCGAAAGCCAATTGTATAGAGCACGCTGTCAAAAAAATTCAGATCCAAAAGATGATCTGGTGATTTTATACGAATTTTTCTGTCCAAGGACAGAATCTGTTTTCTGGACTGCACGTCGCAGCTTTTGAACTTTCTTGCAATCGGAGGCTAAACTTGGCACAAAGCTGAAAATAAAAGATACAATGATGATGCTACTGTAGTAACAAACATCAAGACACAACAAAAGCAAAATAAAACCTAATTCATTGTGGGCTGCCTCCCAAAAGCGCTTTCTTTTATGCCTTTAAGCTAGGCATGATGCAAAAAGGAGAAGATCAAGTTTTATCAAGAGTAAGAGAATAGCTAGCCCGTGTAACGGACTCAAAAGGAAACTTAATCTTCTTTCTAGGGAAGTGTTCCATCCCTTTCTTGAGAGGGAATTGGAATTTTATATTCCCCTCTTTCATGTCAATGATAGCACCAACGGTGCGAAGAAAAGGACGTCCCAAAATAATTGGACATGAAGGTTCACATTCAATATCCATAATAGTAAAATCAACGGGAACATAATTGTCATTGACAACGATAAGAACATCGTCGATCTTCCCCAAAGGTTTCTTTACGGAAGAATCAACAAGACGAACACCAAAAGAACAAGGATCAAAAGGTTTTAATTTAAGCATATCATACATTCTTTTGGGCATAACGGAGGTACTAGCTCCAACATCACATAAAGCATAGCAAGAGAAGTTATTCAACTTAATTTTAATCATAGGATCCCAACCATC
>LR738713.1:345310697-345323479 GCA_902687465.1 Secale cereale
GCATCCTTGCACTTGTCCCAAGAATCTATGCTATTCCTAGGCAAGGATTGAAACCAGATTTTAGCTCCTCCTCTCAAGGAGAAAGGAAAAAGCTTAAGCTTAACAATATCACCATCTATTTCTTGGTACTTTTGCATATCACAGAGCTCAACAAAATTATTTAAGTGCAAAGCAGCATCATCTCCAGCACCGGAGAATTGATCTTTCATAACTAGGTTCAGTAAAGCAGGTTTAATCTCATAAGAAGGTGCTGAAGTGGCAGGTGTAGCAATAGGCGTGCAGATAAAGTCATTGTTGTTATGACTAGTGAAGTCACACAACTTGGTGTTCTCGGTGGAACCCATAGCAGCAGCAAGCAAGATAACTATTTTTGTGTTTTTTGGTAAGGGATACTAAAGCAAAAACTGAAAGGTAAACTAACAAGACTAAAAAGCAAAGATAAAAGATAGCGTGCAACTCCCCTATCTTGAAGAGTGGAGTCCCCGGCAACGGCGCCAGAAACTTTGCTTGATGGCTTCTCTCCCCTCGTTGGTTACCCCAAGTGGAAGGTTGAGATGTAGCGTAGCAACAAGTTTCCCTTGGCAAAGGTACCAAGGATCGAATCCCTTGAGACTCCGAAGGTCGACAAGAAGGTGTCAACGGCGCCAGAAACTTAGCGGTTGACAGGACCTGCACATAGATACAAATAACTTTGCTCCCAACGAGTACAGAGAGGTTGTCAATCCCTCGGCCTTGTCGTTTACAAAGGATCAAACACAAGAGATAATAATGATAGGTATGACTGCAACTAGGAAATAAGAACAAGAAGTAAATAGCGGGTGTGATCAGTGATGGTAATATGGACCGGGGTCCCATGATGTTCACTAGTGATGTCTCTCTCCCAAAAGACGATAAAACAGCTAAGCGAGGTAAACAAATTACAGTTGGGCAATTGACAGGATTATGTGCGCAAACCAATGCTAACTATGCTGCAAGGAAAGGTAGAGGCTCAAAAGCATGGGCGGTACGCCAAGGCAAGTAGACTGAAATCCATCTGCATCTACTACTAATCATCCACCTTGAGAGATCCATCCAGAACATCTCGCTGGTATTAAGTTGCGAGTCCCACCCAAAGTGTAAACTCAAAGCAACAGACAACTGCATTAAAAGAACTTTGCATAAAGTAAACAATCCTTGCACCCGCAAGTACAAGCACCGTTGTTTTCTCCCTTGTGGCAACAGCACATCCCCTAGACTCATGTTTATGTCACTCAAGCTAGTCATCAGGGGGCATGAACCCACAATCAAGCATAACGCTCCCTCTTGGAGTTACTACCTACTACTCGGCCAAAGCAATAAACAGCAACAGAGAACATGCAAGAATTACTCAAGAACATAAATATAAAAGAGGTGAATCAAATATATTACTCACACACAATCTGAACATAATCTCATAATCCATCGGATCCCAGCAAACTCAGCATAGCAACAGCAGAAAGATTACATATGTGCCTCGATCATGTAGGGCAGCTCACTAGGTCTAAGCCATGAAGAACAAAGAGGGGAGGAGAACATCACATAGCTACTGGTCATGGACCCATGGTCCAAGGGGGACTACTCACGACTCATCCGGGAAGCGTCCATGGTGGTGGAGAAGCTCCCGGTGGTTGTTCTCCCCTCCGGCAGGGTGCCGGGAAGAGTTCTCCTGATGCTCCTGATCTTGGAAGCACGGCGGCGGCGGAACAGAGGCGAGATCGTAAAAAAGGGTTCCGTCCTCGAGGGTTTCGGGACGCAAGGAATATATATGCGAAGGAGGGTCACCAGAGGCGGAGCCGGGGCCCCAGGCGCCCCCCTGGCGTGGCCAGGGGTGGGGCCGCGCCGGGTGGCCGCCTGGGCCACCCCTGGCTCCCCTCTGGCCCCGCTTTGGTTTTTCTCGAAGCTTCCTGTACGCTGATTTTTCCTGTGTTTTTCCCGGAATTTTTGGAGCACTTTTAATATGGGGGAAACCTGAAATAGAAAAACAGCAGAAAACAGGAACTGGCACTGTGGTGCACTGAGTTAATAGGTTAGTCCAAATATGATCAAAAGTGTATGGAAGTGCATAAATATCATAGCAATATCACACAAAAGAGGCATGGAGCAAGCATAAATTATAGATACGTTTTGGACGTATCAAAGCTCCCTGTTCGTCAAGTTCTCCCAGCCAGTCTCGTCGACTTGTGATCCTGGCATGATTAGCAGCAATAGAAACACACAAGAATATGATCCTACAGACTACTAATAAGTGGCGGTGGTGGCGGGTGTCACAAATCCGACAAGCAAATCTGAAATTCTTACCGGTTCTTACCCAGCAGCAGGTGGCGATCGGCAACCGTGGTAGTCAAAACTCTCAAAGCTTGGATAAAGCGATTACCAGGGAGAGTCAAACGCACGACGTAGATGTATGTGGAGCTGGGAAGGCTTATAAGATGGTAGCAAAAGGGGTCAGTGATGGGCCTCGAACCCCTCGTTGGTTACCCCAAGTGGAAGGTGTAAGATGCAGTAAGTAGAAGTGTTTTCCCCTAGCAAAGATGCCAAGGATCGAATCCCCAGAGACTCCTAGGTTCAACAAGTAGGTGTCAATTGCTAACGACGCAATTAGCAATCAACGTGGACCTGCACACAGATACAAATAACTTTGCTCCCAACGAGTACAGAGAGGTAGTCAATCTCTCCGGCCTTGTAGTTCACAAAGGGTTAAAAGCAGTATGATAGTAGTGATAGATAGTGTTTTGCAATAGTAAGTAAAATAGCGAAAAGTAAATAGTGAATGTGATCAATGATGGTAATATGGACCGGAGTCTCATGATGTTCACTAGTGATGTCTCTCTCCCAAAAGACGATAAAACAACTATGTGAGGTAAACAAATTACAGCTGGGCAATTGACAGGACCCACGAGCGTATACTAATGCTGATTACATTGCAAGAAAGGTTGAGGTTCAAAGCATGGGCGGTACGCCAAAGTAAGTAGACCGAAATCCATCAATATCTACTACTAATCATCCACCTTGAGATATCTATCCAGAACATCTCGCTGGTATTAAGTTGCGAGTCCCACCCATAGTGTAAACTCAATGCAACAGACAACTGCATTAAAAGAACTTTGCGTAAAGTAAACAATCCTTGCACCCGCGGGCACAAGCACCGTTGTTTTCCCCCTTGTGGCAACAGCACATCCCCTAGACTCATGTTTCTGTCACTCAAGCTAGTCATCGAGGGGCATGAACCCACAATCGAGCATAACGTTCCCTCTTGGAGTCACTACCTATTACTCGGCCAAAGCAATAAATAACAATGGAGAACATGCAAGAATTACTTATGAACTAAAATATAAAAGAGGTGAATCAAATATATTACTCAAGATCAATCTGAACATAATCTCATAATCCATTGGATCCCAGCAAACTCAACATAGCAACAGCATAAGGATTACATAGGTGCCTCGATCATGTAGGGCAGCTCACGAGGACTAATTAGTGAAGCACAAGAACGGGAGGAGAACATCACATAGCTACTGGTCATGGACTCATGGTCCAAGGGAGACTACTCACGAGTCATCCGGGAGGCGTCCATGGTGGTGGAGAAGCTCCCGGTGGTGATCCTCCCCTCCGGCAGGGTGTCGGGAAGAGTTCTCCTGGTGCTCCCAATCTTGGAAGCGGTGGCGGCGGCGGAACAGAGATGGGATCGCGAAAAGAGTTCCTGTTCTGAGGGTTTCGGAGGTCCCTCTAAATATATGCCAAAGGGGGGCACCGGACGGGCTTCGGGGGGCCCAGGCGCCCCCCCGGCGCGGCCCAGGGGGGGCGCCAACAGGGCGCCTGGAGCCCCTGTGGCCCCCCCAGGCTGCCCTTCGGACGCAGTGTTGTTTCCGGATCGCTGATTTTTTATATAATTTTTCTGGATTTTTCTGGGCAGTTCTCGAAACGTGAAAACCTGAAATACAAAAACAGCCGAAAACAGAAACTGGCACTGGGGTGCACTGGATTAGTAAGTTAGTCCAAATATGATCAAAAGTGTATGGAAGTGTATGAATATCATAGCAATATCGCCCAAAAGTGGCATGGAGCAAGCAGAAATTATAGATACGTTTTGGACGTATCAACATCCCCAAGCTTAATTCCTGCTCGTCCTCGAGTAGGTAAATGATAACAAGAATAATTTCTGTGGTGACATGCTATTAACCATATAGGACTTTCTCATAGTCATATGACAAAAGCTTACTGAGACAATGATTCTAAAGTAATTAAGTTGCCTCAAGAGAAAATCACAAATGACTGAAAGTTTTACAACATGAAACTGAAACATCAAAAAGATTTGCAATGAACATGATGTGCAAATATGATAAAGTGATATCTAGCTTGCCTCCTTTAGTGATGCAAAACATAAATGCAGGGGCACCTTCAAGGTTTAAGTGATGACTAGATACAATCATTTCAGAATAAACGATATCACAATCATGCAAAAGACAATGCTACTTTGGGACAATGCACATTACACTCAGAATGACAATCATGCTCTCAGTAGTTGGTGCTTTAACATAAAGGTAAAAAGAATGGTTATGTGCTAAAGCTTTTTATTTTGAAAACATGGAAGCAATTGTGTCAACGGTAGTAGTACTTCATATGTGTCATGCATAAAACATCCTATAAGTTGCAAGCCTCATGCATCGAATACTAATAGTGCTCGCTCCTTGTCCTAATTAGCTCGGATCCCCATGGGTTATCATTGCATTACATATGTTTTAACCAAGTGTCACAAAGGGGTACCTCTTTGCCACCTGTACAAAGGTCCAAGGAGATAGATCGCATTTGATTTCTCGTTTTTGATAGATCTCAACTTAAGGACATCCATACCGGGACAACATAGAAAATAGATGATGGACTCCTCTTTAATGCATAAGCATGCTCTCATAAGAGATTGAGGATTAAGGTCCAAGCTAAAACTTCCACCATGATACATGGCTTTGGTTGGCGGCCCAATGTTCTTCTCTAACAATATGCATAGTTATTCAACCCACGGTAAATCACCCTTACTTCAGACAAGACGAACATGTTGGAAATATGCCCTAGAGGCAATAATAAAAGAGTTATTATTATATTTCCTTGTTCATGATAATCGTTTATTATCCATGCTATAATTGTATTGATTGGAAACTCAAATACATGTGTGGATGAATAGACAGACTTTGTGTCCCTAGTGAGCCTCTACAGGACTAGCTCGTTGATCAAAGATGACCGCGGTTTCCAGGTCATAGACATGAGTTGTCATTTGATAACGGGATCACATCATTAGGAGAATGATGTGATGGACGAGACCCAAACGTTAAACATAGCTTTTGATCGTGTCAGTTATCGCTATAGTTTTCTGCATGTCAAGTATAAGTTCCTATGACCATGAGATCATGTAACTCACTGACACCGTAGGAGTGCTTTGTGTGTGCCAAACGTCGCAACGTAACTGGGTGACTATAAAGGTACTCTACAGGTATCTCCGAGGGTGTCTGTTGAGTTGACATGGATCGAGACTGGGATTTGTCACTCCGTGTGACGGAGAGGTATCTCCGGGCCCACTCAGTAATACGTCATCTCAATGAGCTCAAAGTGACTAAGTAGTTGGTCACGGGATTATGTATTACGGTAACGAGTAAAGAGACTTGCCGGTAACGAGATTGAACTAGGTATAGAGATACCGACGATCGAACCTCGGGCAAGTAACATACCGACGAGACAAAGGGAACTGTATACGGGATTGCCTGAATCCTTGACATCGTGGTTCATCCGATGAGATCATCGAGAAACATGTGGGAACCAATATGGGTATCCAGATCCCGCTATTGGTTATTGACCTGGGAGTGTCTCGGTCATGTCTACATGGTTTCCGAACCCGCAGGGTCTACACACTTAACGTTCGGTGACGCTAGGGTTGTTAGTGAGAAAAGTGTATGGTTACCGAAGGTTGTTCGGAGTCCCGGATGAGATCCCGGACATGACGAGGGTCTCCGGAATGGTCCGGAGACGAAGATTGATATATAGGATGAAAGGTTTCGGAGTCCGGAAGTGTTCCGGGGAGCATCGGGAAATCGGCGGAGTACCGGAAAGCGGTTTCAGGGGGTCCGGAAGCAGTTCTGGGCCTAATGGGCCACAAGGGGGAACACCACAGCCCTCAGGGGGCTGTGCGCCCCCCCCTGGGCCCTCTCCTTGTGCGCCAAGGGGGGTGGACTGTTGGAAATATGCCCTAGAGGCAATAATAAATTGGTTATTATTATATTTCCTTGTTCACGATAATCGTTTATTATCCATGCTAGAATTGTATTGATAGGAAACTCAGATACATGTGTGGATACATAGACAAACACCATGTCCCTAGTAAGCCTCTAGATGACTAGCTCGTTGATCAATAGGTGGTTACGGTTTCCTGACCATGGACATTGGATGTCGTTGATAACGGGATCACATCATTAGGAGAATGATGTGATGGACAAGACCCAATCCTAAGCCTAGCACAGATCGTGTAGTTCGTATGCTAAAGCTTTTCTATATGTCAAGTATCTTTTCCTTAGACCATGAGATTGTGCAACTCACGGATACCGTAGGAATGCTTTGGGTGTACCAAACGTCACAACGTAACTGGGTGGCTATAAAGGTGCACTACAAGTATCTCCGAAAGTGTCTGTTGAGTTGGCACGAATCGAGACTGGGATTTGTCACTCCGTGTGACGGAGAGGTATCTCTGGGCCCACTCGGTAGGACATCATCATAATGTGCACAATATGTGATCAAGGAGTTGATCACGGGATGATGTGTTACGGAACGAGTAAAGAGACTTGCCGGTAACGAGATTGAGCGAGGTATCGGTATACCGACGATCGAATCTCGGGTAAGTGCTATACCGATAGACAAAGGGAATCGTATACGGGATTGATTGAATCCTTGACATCGTGGTTCATCCGATGAGATCATCGTGGAACATGTGGGAGCCAACATGGGTATCCAGATCCCGCTGTTGGTTATTGACCGGAGAGTTGTCTCGGTCATGTCTACATGGTTCCCGAACCCGTAGGGTCTACACACTTAAGGTTCGATGACGCTAGGGTTATAGGGAAAGTATGTACGCGGTTACCGAATGTTGTTCGGAGTCCCGGATGAGATCCCGGACGTCACGAGGAGTTCCGGAATGGTCCGGAGGTAAAGATTCATATATGGGAAGTCCTGTTTTGGTCACCGGAAAAGTTTCGGGCGATATCGGTAATGTACCGGGACCACCGGGAGGGTCCCGGGGGTCCACCAGGTGGGGCCACCAACCCCAGGTGGCTGCGTGGGCTAAGTGTGGGAGGGGACCAGCCCCAAGGGGGCTGGTGCGCCCCCCCACCAAGTCCCAGGGCGCCCCAAGAGGGAAAGGGGGGCAAACCCTAATGCAGTTGGGCCCTAAGGCCCAATAGTGGTGCGCCTCCCCCTCTCTCCCCCTTTGGCCGCCCCCCCTAGATGGATCTAGGGCTGGCCGCACCCTAGGGGAGGGAAACCCTAAAGGGGGGGCGCAGCCCTCCCTTCCCCCTATATATATGAGGGGTTTTGGGGCTGCTAGAGACACGAGAACATCTCCCTCTTGGTGCAGCCCTACCCCTCTTCCTCCTCGTCTCCCGCAGCGCTTGGCGAAGCCCTGCTGGAGTCCCGCGCTCCTCCACCACCACCATGCCGTCGTGCTGCTGTTGGTTGGAGGTTTCCCAACCTCTCCCTCTCTCCTTGCTGGATCAAGGCGTGGGAGACGTCACCGGGCTGTACGTGTGAAGAACGCGGAGGCACCGTCCGTTCGGTGCTAGGATCTTCGGCGATCTGAATCGCGGCGAGTACGACTCCATCAACCGCGTTCTAGTAACGCTTCCGCTTAGCGATCTACAAGGGTATGTGGATCCAACTCTCCTCTCGTAGATGTGCATCTCCTAGATTGATCTTGGTGAGCGTAGGAAAATTTTTGTTTCCCATGCTACGTTCCCCAACAAGTAATATATTTGATCTACCTCTTTTATATTTTTGTTCATAAGTAATTCTTGCATGTTCTTCGTTGTTATTTATTGCTTTGGCCAAGTAATAGGTAGTGACTCCAAGAGGGAACGTTATGCTCGATTGTGGGTTCATGCCCCTCGATGACTAGCTTGAGTGACAGAAACATGAGTCTAGGGGATGTGCTGTTGCCACAAGGGGGAAAACAACGGTGCTTGTGCCCGCGGGTGCAAGGATTGTTTACTTTACGCAAAGTTCTTTTAATGCAGTTGTCTGTTGCATTGAGTTTACACTATGGGTGGGACTCGCAACTTAATACCAGCGAGATGTTCTGGATAGATATCTCAAGGTGGATGATTAGTAGTAGATATTGATGGATTTCGGTCTACTTACTTTGGCGTACCGCCCATGCTTTGAACCTCAACCTTTCTTGCAATGTAGTCAGCATTGGTTTGCGTTCGTGGTCCTGTCAATTGCCCAGCTGTAATTTGTTCACCTCACATAGCTGTTTTATCGTCTTTTGGGAGAGAGACATCACTAGTGAACATCATGAGACTCTGGTCCATATTACCATCATTGATCACATCCGCTATTTACTTTTCGTTATTATTTACTATTGCAAAAACTATCTATCACTACTATCATTGCTTTTAACCCTTTGTGAACTACAAGGCCGGAGGGATTGACAACCTCTCTGTACTCGTTGGGAGCAAAGTTATTTGTATCTATGTGCAGGTCCACGTTGATTGCTACTAATCTGGCGCCGTAGCAATTGACACCTACTTGTTGAACCTAGGAGTCTCTGGGGAATCGATCCTTGGCATCTTTGCTAGGGGAAAACACTTCTACTTACTGCATCTTACACCTTCCACTTGGGGTAACCAACGAGGGGTTCGAGGCCCATCAGTATGCAAATGTATGCCTCTGCCAGTGTAGCAGGAAATGCAATGATACTAGCGCGTCATGTAGCAATGATTAGGGCAAGGCCCAACTAGCATGCGGCTCATCGATCAAGCAAAAAGCATGTATGACATGAAGATCAAGTCATGAGAAGATGGATGTTGCATGGCAATGTATCTCGGAAAGGCTATGGAAATGCCTTGATAGGTAGGTATGGTGGCTGTTTTGAGGAAGGATATAATGAGGCTTATGATGACAGAGCATATCGTGCCAAGGATTTGGATGCACCGGCGAAGTATGCGCCAAATCTCGAGGTGAGAAAGGGCAATGCACGGTACCGAAGAGGCTAGAAAAATATGGCTAGGTGGAAGTGTCAACTTTCGAATACTCACATTAGTCCGAAGAACTCATGCACTTATTATCGGTAACTCTCAATCTAATTAGGAGGTTCACAAAGAGACAAGTACCCCGAGGAGGAGTGTATGGGGGTTTGGTTATCCTTGCGCATCCTCGACTCATGGTACGTGAGTGTACTCTAGTATTCGATCCCTCCAAAGATTAGTGATCCATCTAGTAGCTAAAGTTCTCAACTATTTTGTAGGTTTTCGAAAATAAACACGGATTGCCCAAAATACGACATCTATCACTAATAGGCTAAAGCTCTTGACACCAAAAGTTCAGACATTACTCATGGCAATACCTCAAAACTATTGCAAGTTACTACTAAAATTAAATAGCAACCTCAATTACCTACTTTAAGTTAAGACACACAACTCAGTGCAACAGGCAAACTCTCTTAACAAGATAAACATGAAAACTCAAGAGAGTTCAGCAACCAACTAAACAAAAGCTCTTTAAAAAGAAAAGCATGAAAACTAAGAGCTAAACATGACAGTAGCTATGGAAAGACAAAGAACACACACAACAAAGATAAGCATGAAAAATCCTATGTTGTGTTCTAGGTTGAATTGGAGCGTGTTTCTCTCCCACACAACGAAAGATGGGTTCTAACTTGTTATGAATAGCAAGCAAAGCTAAAGAAAACTAAAAAGGAAACTAAGTGCAAGACGCTCCAAGCATAGCACATAACACATGAAGTGATAATTATAGTGGAACGAAAGACAAACTGATAATTGTTGATGGAGAAGGGGATGCATGGGGGCATCCCCAAGCTTAGACGCTTGAGTCTTATTAAATATTTCTTGGGGGTGCACGGGGGCATCCCCAAGCTTGAGCGTTTGATCCTCCTGAATCTTCTTTTACCATCTTCCCTCGCACACTTGAAAACTCCCTTCATACATAACTCATCATAATCTGATTAGCGAGTTTAGTACCCACAATAAAATAACTTTTCCCTACTGGAAATAAAGATAATCTTGAATAGCTACTGTTTCTCAAGATTGCCAAAAGGTTTTTACAAAGAAAAAGCAAGCTCAAGGTTTGCAAAATGAAGAAAAGGCAAAACAGGACAGAATCTGTGAAAAACAGACCAGCAGGTAGTAAATAAATTTTTTCGGGGCACTTCTGCAACTCAAATCAAAAAACTCAGAACAGACGCCCGAAAGCCAATTGTATAGAGCACGCTGTCAAAAAAATTCAGATCCAAAAGATGATCTGGTGATTTTATACGAATTTTTCTGTCCAAGGACAGAATCTGTTTTCTGGACTGCACTTCGCAGCTTTTGAACTTTCTTGCAATCGGAGGCTAAACTTGGCACAAAGCTGAAAATAAAAGATACAATGATGATGCTACTGTAGTAACAAACATCAAGACACAACAAAAGCAAAATAAAACCTAATTCATTGTGGGCTGCCTCCCAAAAGCGCTTTCTTTTATGCCTTTAAGCTAGGCATGATGCAAAAAGGAGAAGATCAAGTTTTATCAAGAGTAAGAGAATAGCTAGCCCGTGTAACGGACTCAAAAGGAAACTTAATCTTCTTTTTAGGGAAGTGTTCCATCCCTTTCTTGAGAGGGAATTGGAATTTTATATTCCCCTCTTTCATGTCAATGATAGCACCAACGGTGCGAAGAAAAGGACGTCCCAAAATAATTGGACATGAAGGTTCACATTCAATATCCATAATAGTAAAATCAACGGGAACATAATTGTCATTGACAACGATAAGAACATCGTCGATCTTCCCCAAAGGTTTCTTTACGGAAGAATCAACAAGACGAACACCAAAAGAACAAGGATCAAAAGGTTTTAATTTAAGCATATCATACATTCTTTTGGGCATAACGGAGGTACTAGCTCCAACATCACATAAAGCATAGCAAGAGAAGTTATTCAACTTAATTTTAATCATAGGATCCCAACCATCTTCTAGCTTTCTAGGTATGGAGGCTTCTACCCTAAGCTTCTCCTCCCTAGCTTTGATGAGAGCATTAGTGATATGCTCTGTGAAGGCAAGGTTAAGTGTGCTAGTGTGGGGATCTCTAGACATCTTGTGAAGAAAACTAATAACTTCAGAAATGGTGCAATTATCAAAATCAAGGTCACTACTATCAAGTAAAGTGGTAGTGGTGTCCTTTAGGCTCACTTGTTTGGTAGCTTCTATGGTCATAGGAGTTTCTACAGTTGAGGTCATAGCATCACCATTAATAGGTCCAATGGGACTAGGAGTGCATTGGGTGCTAAGAGTTTGGATATCCTCAACAACTTGGATAGTAGCAACAGTGTGGTGGGTAGGAAGGCTCTTAATTCTATCTTCTTCCTCCTTCAGGGGTGCAAGCACTTCAGGTTTAGCTGCCATTTGGTTTATCAAAGTGGCTTGTGTGTGGGACATATTGGAAACTTGGGTCTCAGTGATGGTGAGCCTAGTCTGGAGGTTAGAAATCTCAATATTTAGGCTCTCCAGTTGTCTACCAATGTCTTGCAAGATAGCAGTATGCTCATCTAATTGCCTCGAGAAGGTCTTGTTTTGTTCATATTGGGTGTGCATGTAGTTCTTAGTGGCCTTCTCTATTTCTAGAAGTTTCTCATAACTAAGCATGTCTCTATCTCTAGGGGTGGAGTTTTTGGTGCTAGGATAAACATTATTGTTCCCATAGGAATTAGAGGGGAATGGTCTAGGGTTGCTACCAAAATTACTCCTATAAGCATTGTTATTGAAATTGTTTCTAGAGATAAAGTTCACATCTACTTGATCTTGAGCAATCAAAGAATTTAAAGAAACATCATGAGGATCAATAGAAGATTGCTTGGAAAGTAGAGACATGATCAAGTCAACTTTTCCATTTAGGGAGGAAATCTCCTCGACAGAGTTTACCTTCCTACCTGTTGGAGCGTGTTCGGTGTGCCATTGGGAATAATTGGTCATCATCTCATCGAGAAGCCTCGTGGCAGCACCAAGTGTAGTTGACATAAAGGTTCCTCCCGCGGCCGAATCCAACAAGTTCCGCGAGGTAAAGTTCAAGCCTTCATAAAAAGTTTGGATAACCATCCAAGTAGTCAAACCATGAGTAGGGCAGTTCTTGACAAGAGATTTCATGCGTTCCCAAGCTTGGGCAACGTGTTCATTATCCAATTGTTTAAAATTCATTATGTTACTCCTTAATTGGATAATTTTAGCAGGGGGATAGTACTTCCCAATAAAGGCATCCTTGCACTTGTCCCAAGAATCTATGCTATTCCTAGGCAAGGATTGAAACCAGATTTTAGCTCCTCCTCTCAAGGAGAAAGGAAAAAGCTTAAGCTTAACAATATCACCATCTATTTCTTGGTACTTTTGCATATCACAGAGCTCAACAAAATTATTTAAGTGCAAAGCAGCATCATCTCCAGCACCGGAGAATTGATCTTTCATAACTAGGTTCAGTAAAGCAGGTTTAATCTCATAAGAAGGTGCTGAAGTGGCAGGTGTAG
>LR738713.1:345327731-345344914 GCA_902687465.1 Secale cereale
AATAGATGATGGACTCCTCTTTAATGCATAAGCATATTCTCATGAGAGATTGAGGATTAAGGTCCAAGCTAAAACTTCCACCATGATGCATGGCTTTGGTTGGCGGCCCAATGTTCTTCTCTAACAATATGCATATTAATTCAACCCACGGTGAATCACCCTTACATCAGACAAGACGAACATGCATAGCAACTCACATGATATTCAACAAAAGTGTGACAGTTGATGGCGTCCCCAGAAACATGGTTACCGCTCAGCAAGCAACTCATAAGAAATAAGATACATAGGCAACATATTCTTTACCACAATAGTTTTTAGGCTACTTTCCCATGAGCTATGTATTGCATGGTTAGTTTGCTTAGTGCAGGTGGAGGTTAGTAAAAGACTGGGAGCGACCAACTAAGAGAGCAATGACGGTCATAATCATGCAGAGCGACAAAGCAATATTGAATCAGACATGGTAGTTATATCGCTACTTAGAAACAAAAGATCATCAATGCTTGACAGACTTTCTTTACAGTCTTGAATATGCGTGAGCATACGCCAAGTCAATCAAAATAAATTCTTGAAGTAAGATATTACTAAACCATACCACATCATAGGCAAACAAACCAAGTTGGTATTCCAATAACACATTGGGAACCCCCCAGCTATTTGAGATTAACCAAAAGAAAACCTGAACTACTAAGCACCATCATGAAAGTAGCATCTTTATCATAGACACATTAACCCATGCAACGGAAGCAAACTCTCTTAATAAGGTGAGCATGGTAATTAAAAAGAGTTCAAGCAACCAACTAAATAAAAGCTCTTGAAAAGATAAGCATGAATACTAAGAGCAGAGCACGATAGTAGCTATTAAAAGACAAAGAACACACACAGCATAGATAGACATGAAAATTCTATGTAATGTTCTAGGTAGAGGTGGAGCGTGTTTCTCTCCCACATAAAGGAATGCTGGGTTCCGACTCGTTATGAAAAACTAAAAAGAAAACTAAAAGCAAGACGCTCCAAGCATAGCACATAACATATGAAGTGATAAAAATATAGCGAAACGAAAGACGAACTGATAATGTTGATGGAGAAGGGGATGCACGGGGGGCATCCCCAAGCTTACGCTTGAGTCTCCTTGAATATTTCTTGGGGGTGCACGGGGCATCACCAAGCTTGAGCGCTTGACACTCCTGAATCTTTTTATCATCTTCCCTCGCACACTTGAAAACTCCCTTCATACACAACTCATCATAATCTGATTAGCGAGGTTAGTACCCTTAATAAAATAATTATACCTTGCTGGAAATAAGGATATTCTTGAAGTTCTACTGTTTCTCAAGATTGCCAAAAGGTTTTTGCAAAGAAAAAGCAAGTTCTCAATTTGCAAAGTGAAGGTAAGGCAAAACAGGACAGAATCTGTGAAAAACAGAATAGCAGACAGTAATTGACCTGTTCGGGATACTTCTGCAACTCAAATCAAAAAACTCAGAACTGACGCACGAAAGAAAATTATATAGAGAACGCTGTCGAAAAAATTCAGACCAAAAAGATGATCTGGTGATTTTATACGAATTTTTCTATCCAAGGACAGAATCTGTTTCCTGGACAGCACCTCACAACTTTTGAACTTTCTAGCAATCAGAGGCTATACTTGGCACAAATATGGAAAGCAAAGATACAATGATGGTGCTACAACAGTAAACAACATCAAGACACAACAAAAACAAAAAATTTATTCATGTGGGCTGCCTCCCAAAAGCGCTTTCTTTTATGCCTTTAAGCTAGGCATAATGCATAGATCAAGTTTTATCAAGAGTAAAAGAATAGCTAGCCCGTACAACGGACTCAAAAGGTAACTTGACCTTCTTACGAGGGAAGTGTTCCATCCCTTTCTTGAGAGGAAACTGAAATTTTATATTACCCTCTTTCATGTCAATGACAGCACCAACGGTGCGCAAAAAGGGACGTCCCAAAATAATTGGACATGAAGGATCACATTCAATATCCATAATAGTGAAATCAATGGGCACATAATTATCATTGACAACAATAAGAACATCGTCGATCCTCCCCAAAGGTTTCTTTATGGAAGAATCAACGAGAGCATCACCAAAAGAACAAGAATCATAAGGTTTCAATTTAAGCATATCATATATCCTTTTGGGCATAACAGAGGTACTAGCACCAACATCACATAATGCATAACAAGAGAAGTCATTCAAATAAATTTTTATCATAGGATCCCAACCATCTTCTAGCTTTCTAGGTATGGAGGCTTCTACTCTAAGTTTCTCCTCCCTAGCTTTGACGAGAGCATTAGTGATATGCTCCGTGAAGGCAAGGTTAAGCGTGCTAGTGCGGGGATCTCTAGACATTTTGTGAAGGAAATCAATAACTTCTATAAGAGTGCAATTATCAAAATCAAGGTCACGAGCATCAAGTAAAGTGGTAGTGGTGTCCTTAAGGTTCACTTGGTTGGTAGTTTCTATAGTCATAGCATCACCATTAATAGGTCCATTGGGACCAGGAGTACATTGGGTGCTAAGAGTGTGAACATCCTCAATAACTTGGATAGTAGCAACAGTGTGGTGGGTAGGAAGGCTCTTAGTTCTTTCCTCTTCCTCCCTTTCTCTAGCCCATCTTTCTTTTAGCTTAGCCATCATCCTAATATTTTCATTAATTTGTACTTGAGTAGCATTAATAGGGATGACTTCCCTCTCTTTAAGAGGAGAAGTTTCAATTTTTAGCAATTTTACCTCATTGGCTAAGTGGTCTACCTTAAAAGAAAGATCATCTAGCTTATGTAGTTTCTCTTCTACATTCTTATTAAAGGCTTTTTGGGTAGTGATGAAATCTCTAAGCATAGTCTCTAGTTAAGTATTGGAGTTCTTGGTACTAGGATAAGCATTGTTGTTCCCATAAGAGTTAGAGGGGAACGGTCTAGGATTGTTACCAAAGTTACTCCTATAAGCATTGTTGTTGAAATTATTTCTAGAGATAAAGTTAACATCTACTTGTTCTTGAGCAATCAAAGAATTTAAAGGAACATCACGAGGATCAATAGTAGATTGCTTCGAAAGTAGAGACATGATCAAGTCAACTTTTTCATTGAGGGAGGAAATCTCCTCGACAGAGTTTACCTTCCTACCTGTTGGAGCGCGTTCGGTGTGCCATTGGGAATAGTTGGTCATCATCTCATCGAGAAGCTTTGTGGCAGCACCAAGTGTAGTTGACATAAAAGTTCCTCCCGCGGCCGAATCTAACAAGTTCCGCGAGGTAAAGTTCAAGCATGCATAAAAAGTTTGGATAACCATCGAAGTAGTCAAACCGTGAGTAGGGCAGTTTTTGATAAGAGATTTCATACGTTCCCAAGCTTGGGCAACGTGTTCATTATCCAATTGTTTAAAATTCATGATGTTACTTCTAAGTTGGATAATTTTAGCAGGTGGATAGTATTTTCCGATAAAAGCATCTTTGCACTTGTCCCATGAATCTATGCTATTTCTAGGCAAAGACTGAAACCAAATCTTAGCTCCTCCTCTCAAGGAGAAAGGAAAAAGCTTAAGCTTAACAATATTACCATCTATTTCTTGGTACTTTTGCATATCACAAAGTTCTACAAAGTTGTTCAAGTGTAAAGCAGCATCATCTCCAGCACCGGAGAATTGATCTTTCATAACTAAGTTCAGTAAAGCAGGTTTAATTTCATATGAAGGTGCTGAAGTGGCAGGTGTAGTGATAGGTGTGCTGATAAAGTCATCGTTGTTGTGACTAGTGAAGTCACACAACTTGGCGTTCTCGGTGGAACCCATAGTAGCAAGCAAGCAAGATAACTATTTTTGTGATTTTCGATAAAAGGAACTAAAGCAAAAATGAAAGGTAAACTAACAAGACTAAAAAGCAAAGGTAAAAGATAGCATGCAACTCCCCTATCGTGAAGAGTGGAGTCCCCGGCAACGGCGCCAGAAAATACTCCTTGATGGGCCTCGAACCCCTCGTTGGTTACCCCAAGTGGAAGGTGTAAGATGCAGTAAGTAGAAGTGTTTTCCCCTAGCAAAGATGCCAAGGATCGGATCCCCAGAGACTCCTAGGTTCAACAAGTAGGTGTCAATTGCTAACGGCGCAATTAGCAATCAACGTGGACGTGCACACAGATACAAATAACTTTGCTCCCAACGAGTATAGAGAGGTTGTCAATCTCTCCGGCCTTGTAGTTCACAAAGGGTTAAAAGCAATATGATAGTAGTGATAGATAGTGTTTTGCAATAGTAAGTAAAATAGCGAAAAGTAAATAGTGAATGTGATCAATGATGGTAATATGGACCGGAGTCTCATGATGTTCACTAGTGATGTCTCTCTCCCAAAAGACGATAAAACAGCTATGTGAGGTAAACAAATTACAGTTGGGCAATTGACAGGACCCACGAGCGCATACAAATGCTGATTACATTGCAAGAAAGGTTGAGGTTCAAAGCATGGGCGGTACGCCAAAGTAAGTAGACCGAAATCCATCAATATCTACGACTAATCATCCACCTTGAGATATCTATCCAGAACATCTCGCTGGTATTAAGTTGCGAGTCCCACCCATAGTGTAAACTCAATGCAACAGACAACTGCATTAAAAGAACTTTGCGTAAAGTAAACAATCCTTGCACCCATGGGCACAAGCACCGTTGTTTTCCCCCTTGTGGCAACAGCACATCCCCTAGACTCATGTTTCTATCACTCAACCTAGTCATCGAGGGGCATGAACCCACAATCGAGCATAACGTTCCCTCTTGGAGTCACTACCTATTACTCGGCCAAAGCAATAAATAACAACGGAGAACATGCAAGAATTACTTATGAACTAAAATATAAAAGAGGTGAATCAAATATATTACTCAAGATCAATCTGAACATAATCTCATAATCCATCGGATCCCAGCAAACTCAACATAGCAACAGCATAAGGATTACATAGGTGCCTCGATCATGTAGGGCAGCTCACGAGGACTAATTAGTGATGCACAAGAACGGGAGGAGAACATCACATAGCTACTGGTCATGGACTCATGGTCCAAGGGAGACTACTCACGAGTCATCCGGGAGGCGTCCATGGTGGTGGAGAAGCTCCCGGTGGTGATCCTCCCCTCCGACAGGGTGCCGGTAAGAGTTCTCCTGGTGCTCCCGATCTTGGAAGCGGCGGCGGCGGCGGAACAGAGATGGGATCGCGAAAAGAAGTCCTGTTCTGAGGGTTACGGGGAACCCTTTAAATATATGCCAAAGTAGGGCACCGGGGTAGCCTCGGGGGGCCCAGGCGGCCCCCCCCCCCGGCGCGGCCCAGGGAGGGCGCCCACAGGGCGCCTGGAGCCCCTATGGCCCCCCAGGTTGCCCTTCGGACACAGTGTTGTTTCCGTATCGCTGATTTTTTATATAATTTTTCTGGATCTTTCTGGGCAGTTCTCGAAACGTGAAAACCTGAAATACAAAAACAGCCGAAAACAGAAACTGGCACTGGGGTGCACTGGATTAGTAAGTTAGTCCAAATATGATTAAAAGTGTATGGAAGTGTATGAATATCATAGCAATATCACCCAAAAGTGGCATGGAGCAAGCAGAAATTATAGATACGTTTTGGACGTATCAGTCAGCAATAATCAATTCAGAGATGCAAAGTTGAATAAATGCTCAACGACGGTACTGTGCTGGTCCTAGGCTAGACCGTACTAGAGACGCGAGCCTAGAACACTAAAAAAATCACGGCGCTGCACGTAATAAAGGGAAAAGCACACTCTGATTTTTTTTTGCCTTTTTTGTTTTTTGTGCTGCTTTTTTTTTTGCCGAAAATCACTATAATGGCGAGTGTCTCAAAACACTTCCCAAGTCAAACAAAGATGATAGGCACGAAATTTTTTTGGCGTTTTTTTTCGGAATCAGGGCAGCGACGACGAAAAAGTGCGGTAAAAAACAATATGGTGGTACGTGTCTCAAAAGACTCAGAAAAGCCCAAAAATAGGATAGGGAAAAAAATATTTTCACCTGTCGAAATTTTGGCTTAAAAACTGCCCGGGGGTCTCCAGACTCTTTTTTTTCGAGACCTACGCAGGCAAGGAAACACAAATCCGAAACCTAGATGGATCTTGAGAACAAACCTAATATGAAAAGAACTCGGATTGGTGGTGGATATATGGTGGTAGGATATGGCAGCGGTGGTAGGTTATGGCAGCAGTGGTAGGTTATGGCAGCGGTGGTGGTATGTGGTGGCGGTGGTGGGATATGGCAGCGATGGTGGTATGGCAGCGGCGATGAATATGGTGCGGCGGCGGCGTGACAAACTGTGAACATAACTCGAAACTCTAAAGAACTAGACGCTAAGAACAGCAACTTGACACGACGATGCAACCGTAAATTCAACAAAGCAACTACGGAAAAGATTATGCAAAGGCTCAGATTGGTTCGGATGGGATGAACTAACCCTAATATATTTTTTTGGCTTTTTCGTGGACTGTAGGTATGAAGAACAGACTCGATCTAATCTACGAAAAACTGTAAAATCTCACCGAGCAACCTAGAAATCTGATACCACTTGATAGAGGTAAAGGTGTCCCGTCTTTCGATGAGATGGTGGCTATCGTTTGGATGAAGTCGACTTTGACGATCCGACTACGAACGTGCGTGGACGTCGCGCCTTAGCAATCGCTAAACCAACTCCGAGAGGTTATCGACCACACCGGAGCACGATCAACCTGACCACGAAGGTCTGTTTCCTGCAGGCAAATGAAGAACAAGCAAGAAACTAAGATTGCAATCTGGATATTGCGAATGTAAGAGGAAAGCTTTATTGATCAAGGTGGGGTTCTGTGACGCCTTTGTCTGGCCGTTGAACACAAACGAAGTACGCGAAGTTGCAGCTATGGCGAACTTTTAATCTAAACAAAACCCAAAGTCTAAATGACGCCCTAAGGGCTGTATATATGGGGGAAAGAGGGGGGAATTTCGTGGCCCTTGGTGGAGGGGTCCGAAACCACCCCTAACTCTTGTTTCCCCACACATACGGACTCTAAAAACAGCCTATACTCAAGTATTTCAAAATTACATGGGCCTGGCCCAATAATAAGGTGACGCAGCACATATAATAGCCTCTGGACGAAATTTATGAAGTGTCATCTTGTATATTTCATCCAAGGCTTCTCGCACTCATTATGGTGGCTTCAAAGTCCTGAAATCATCAATTGAAACTCCATTCTTGTTCCCCTTGCGCATGCCATCATCTCCATGCTTGATCTTGCTCCAATGTTCATCCTTCTTGTCCAAGCTAGGCCCTTCATTTGTAAGCAAGACAATTGTATCTAATTTAGGCAGCATCATATTCTCATGAACATTAGATTCATTACCAAGAAACGAAAGTACCTGGTAATTTAATTGGCGTGCGCGAGCTCTAGTAATTGGTCCTGTATATGTGTCAGTTGGAGCTGTGGGTGTAACCTTGTTAGTGATGTCCTCATCAACTCTTCTTCTTGAAGAAGTATACCCAGGTGTATCTTGAGTAATCATCCACAATCACCAAGCAGTACTTTCTACCCCGAAGACTATCAAAAGATGGAGGCCCAAAGAGGTCCATGTGAAGGAGCTCTAAGGGTCTTTTTGAATAGATGATAGTCGTGGGAGGGTGAGCCGTCTCATGTAACTTTCCTTCAATGCAAGCCCTGCAAGCACGATCTTTGGCAAAGCTAACATTTGTTAGTCCACGGACATGGTCCCCCTTGAGAAGACTTTGCAAAGATCTCATATTGACATGGGCCAAACGGCGATGCCAAAGCCATCCCACATCAACTTTAGCCATTAGGCATGTCACAATCTTGGTGGGTTGCTTCGAAAAGTTAACCACATAAAGACCGTTCTCGACATGCCCAACATAGGCTACTTTAAGAGTCTTGCTCCACAAGAGGGCCACGGTATCAATATCAAAGAATGTAGCAAAGCTCATGAGTGCAAGTTGGCGAACAGAAAGTAAACTGTATGCAAGGGACTCAACAAGCATGACCTTCTCAAACGTGAGATCATGAGAGACAACCACCTTGCCAAGCCCCAATACCTTAGAACATGAAGCATCACGCCATTCGACGTTGGTGGCCATAGATGAACCCAGATGCAGGTCCACCACCAAGTCTTTGCTTCCGGTCATATGATTTGTGGCTCCACTATCGAGCAACCATGATCCCCCACCGGAAGCAAACTCCTACAAGAGATCAATGCTTGGATTTAGGTACCCATTTGGTGATGGGTCCTTTGAGGTTAGTAACAAGGGTCTTAGGAACCCAAATGGACCATTCAATGTACTTATAAGAAGAACCAACAAATTTAGCAAACACATGACCATCACTAGCACGACATAAAACATATGAAGGATTAAAGTCGCTGGCCATGTTTGATGGTATGGTGGAGTTTTTCTTGACACCACCACCTTTCACAGTTTTCTTCTTCTTTGATGCGCCCTCTCCTTCTTTCACAAAAGTTTGTCGGAGAGGGGGTGGTAGCTTGGTCTTGTCATTCTTCTTCTTCTTGGGCTTAGGAACAAACCCAATTCCTTCCTTTGCCACAACCGCCTTTTGATTGCTCAAAAGGTTGTTGAGGTTCTTCTCACCTTGTATACATGTCACAAGGCCTTTCTCAAGTTGCTTCTTCAACTCGGCATTTCTTCAACAAGATGCACATGCTCGCAACATGGGTTAGTAGCATTTGCATTATCAATTAATACCATGCGAGGAAAGATAGCCTTTTCCTTGGTTAGCGAAACTTGGAGTTGATCATGAGACTCCTTGAGAGAAGCATGCATACCTTTAGAGGCCTTGTGAGCCTTGTCGAGAATGACAAACTCTTCTTTGAGTTTAGCATGGTCAACCTCAAGTTTTGCCTTCTCGAAATTAAGCGCACGAGAGACAACTAAAGCATGATCAAGATCTTTCTTTAATTTAGCATGATCATCGTTGTGTGACTCCTCAAGAGCCAAACGAAGACCACGCTCTTCCTCTAGGGCGTTAGAGAGATCCGATATCTCATCGGCATAGTCTCGACTATGTCCTTCCATTTTAGTAATGGTTTCCTCATGAGCCCCAATCATGTCATTGGCCTCACCGAGTTGTTCCAAGAGAGCAACAAAATGCTTCTTGGGTTTGCCCTTGAGTTTGTTCATGAACAACTCAAATTCATTCTCTCCCTCCTTAGTTCCCTCACTCTCATCAATACAATTCGCCAATGAAGGATTAGAAGTGATAGTAGTATTGATGTTTGAGGTTACCTTGTTGGTGGCCTTGGCCATGAGACACTTGGCGGTGATGTTCTCATTCGGTGAGTCGAAGAGAGATGAGTGTGGAGTAGTAGCAATAGCAATTGTGGCCATGGTGACCATCTCATCATCTTCATCATTATCATCATCCCCAACATATTCTTCTTGGGCCACCAACCCTTTAGGAGGAGTCTTCTTGTTGAAGTTGTTCTTGTTGGGATAAAACTTTGACTTGTCCTTCCGGATAAGCTTGCCTCCAAAGTCTTCTCTTTTCTCATATGGGCAATCCGCAACGAAGTGGCTTACATTTCCACAGTTGAAGCATGTCCTCACTTGTTGCTTGCCCCTGTTCCCACTTGAGTTGTTCCTGTTGAAGTTGGGTCTTGTGTTCTTCTTGTTGCCCCAAAATTGCCTTGAAGCAAGAGCCATGTGATACGTCCAAAACGTATCTATAATTTCTGCTTGCTCCATGCCTCTTTTGGGTGATATTGCTATGTTATTTATACACTTCCATACACTTTTGATCATATTTGGACTAACCTATTAACTCAGTGCACCCCAGTGCCAGTTTCTGTTTTTGGCTGTTTTTGTATTTCAGGCTATCACATTACGAGAACTGCCAGAAAAAATCCAGAAAAATTATATAAAAAATCAGCGTTCCGGAAGCTTCCATGCGGCCAAAGTAGGGCCGGAGGGGACCCACAGGGGCTCCAGGCGGCCTGCCCACGCGGCTCCCCCCTGGCCGCGCCGGGGGGGGGGGGGGGCGCCTGGGCACCCGTGACCCCCTCTGATGCCCCCCTTTGGCATATATTTACACCGTGTCGCGGAAACCCTGATTCCAGACCCCTTTTCTCCAGACGCAATTCCGATCTCCGCCGCCATCGCCATCAAGCTTCGGGGGACCAGAATTCCTGCGCCGGCACCCTGCCGGGACGGGGAAGTGCCCCCGGATTCATCTCCATCGACGTTGCTTCCTCCCTCCATGATGCGGGGGTAGTTCCTCCTCGGGGCTGAGGTTCTTACCAGTAGCTATGTGGTCAATTCTCTCTCCCATGATGTGATCTTCGTTGTGATCATAGGCTATGTTAATCTAGGGTGATCCCATGATATTTCCCCTTCCTCTATGTATTGGATTGATGTACTCACTTGTCTTTATCTAGTATAATCCCCGAGACCAAGGTGACAGCGGTCTATTGGACATGGATTAGAACAATATTTTCATGAGTGATTTCCTCTCTTGTGTGTTGATTGAAGATTGAGAGTCTCTTGGTGCTTGTCTTTGACTATCCTTTAGATATGTTGTGGTGATTGTGGGACTCTCTTTGGATGGCCGCGGTGACATTGGAAATCCTTAGATTGAGAACTACGAACTTTGAGGTGTGCTTTTGTAGCCCTACATAATTCTCGTCCTCTCTTGACCATGAAGGAATGACCTCCGAGTGCGTCCCCTTTGCATGTTTTATGGGAAATATCATGTGATTCGATTATGTTAATGTTGTTGGGAGTTGCCACTAGTGAAAGTATGTAGCCTAGGCCTTGTTTCCACCATTGCAATACCATTTATGCTCACGTTTACCACTTGTTTGCTTGCTGCACTTTTTATTACAGATTTATATTACTTTGTTTTGCCATCCATATCACTTGCCATTTAACATCTCTTCACCGAACTAGTGCACCTATACATCTAACAAGTGTATTAGGTGTGTTGGGGACACAAGAGACTTCTTGTATCTTAGTTGCAGGGTTGCTTGAGAGAGACCATCTTCAACCTCTACTTCCCTGAGTTCGATAAACCTTAGGTCATCCACTTGAGGGAAATTGCTGCTGTCCTACAAACCTCTGCGCTTGGAGGCCCAACATAGTCTACAAGAGTAGAAGCGTGTGTAGACATCAAGCTATTTCTGGCGCCGTTGCCGGGGAGGTGAGCGCTTGAAGGTATATCTTTAGATTTTGCAATTAAATCTTTTTGTTTCTTGTTTTTATTTCACTAGTTATGCTTATGGACAACCTTGCTATTGGATCGTTGCTTGCGGGAAGACGCCCCACACCTGTGGTGGTTGCTCCTCCCCCTACTGAAATTGTGCCCTATAAAATACCAGCTGGTATTATCGATTATGTTTTGGCTGATCGTTATGCAGGAGACAGACATCCCGGTGAACACTTGCTATATCTGTCACAATTATGTTCATTATTTAAGCTTGCAGGTGTATCAAGGGAGTTTGTCATGAGGAAATTATTTGCCTTGTCACTGAAAGGAAAAGCATTGGAATGGTATAGGCTACTAAATGACTCTCACCTGCTGGAGTGGGAAGAGATCCAGTCTCTCTTTTACTCCAAGTTTTATCCTCTTCATGAAGTCCATGAGAATAGGAATTATGTTTATAATTTTTATCCTCATGATGGAGAGAGCATAGCTCAAGCTTGGGGGAGACTGAAAACGTTAATGCTAAAATGTCCTAACCATGGGCTCCCCAAAGATATGATTATTACTAATTTCTATGCGAGGCTTTCTCGACAGGATAAAGATTTGCTCGACGCTTCCTCTATGGGTTCTTTCACAAACAAAAAGATTGATGCTAAATGGGAAATCCTTGAAAGAATTCAACGCAACACTGAAGATTGGGAGATCGACAAAGGTAAAGAGTCAGGTATAATTTATGAGTATGATTGCATTAAGTCCTTTGTTGAAACTACAAGTTTTAATAAGTTTAGTGCTAAGTTTGGGCTTGATTCTCAACTCCTTGTAGATTTCCTCAAATCTTTTGCTTCACATCTTAATATGCCTAAGGAGGATTGGATCAAGTATCATAAACCTTTTAATGAGACTTGCAAAGAAAATGAAATTGTTCATGATGATTGCAACATGCATGATCCAATTCCTAAAAATGAAGTTTTATATAAGCATGTTAATTTTTGTGGAGTGGATAGACCTTGTGAAAGGCCTATGATTGAAGAAGAGAAATATTGTAAGCAACATAAGCATGAAAGAACAATCACTTGGGTCAGAGATTTAAATGAAATTGCTAGAGAATTGTGTGACCTTTATCCTTTTACTTGTGAACTTTGCCGTATAGAGGGTCACTTTAATTTTCAATGCATGAACTTTCAAAACATAACTGTTAACCGGTTATGTGATAACATGATCACCTCTGATCTTTATGATGAGTTTATGTTATTTTTGATGTGTGAAGAGTTATCAGAAAAGACTTCATGGCTAGATGCTAATGCCATAGGAATAAAAAACACTTTGCAAAATTGCCATCTCTATTGTGTTGTTAATTGCCATGAAAATGATTACATAGGTAAGATTATAAAGGAGGGAACTTTACCAAAGTATAAAAATGTCTCTTATATTTCTGCTAATAAAAAGGAAAGTTTCTCCCAAGTTTCCCCTATTGTTTCTAATGATAAACCAGGATATGTGGAGAAGCTTCATCTCCAACTACTCCCTCCTAAGGTTAAGAAGAAGAAAAAGAAGAGGAGGAGGAAGAGGAGCAAGAAAGAAGAAGAATGGGTATCAACCTGGCCTGAGCATATTCCTCCCATCAACTTTTATCCTAACGATTGTAAGTTTAAAGAAGAAGGTGAAGTTTATTGCCTTAATTATCATCTTGATGATACGTCCGTAGGTACTATTGAAGATGATTTTGATTATGATATGCATGTTACTTATTGTGATTGGGAAAATGATGATAATGCTACTTATGATCTTGAAAATCTTTTTGGTACCAACTCTGAAAGTGATGATATGGGAAGCTCTAAGCTTGGGGATGATAGGATTGCAAATCCTTTACCCACTAGTGATGTGATAATTGATAATTCTTTTGCTAGTAAGAATAAAGACAACATGATTACAAATATAGTTGCTAGCAATGATAATGCTCTTCTCTACTATGATGATGTCATAACTCCAACCTATAGTGATTATAAAGGTACCTATGACATAAGGAGAAATTATCCTTATGAAACTTGTCATAATCACGGAGGGAATTACTCCCTTGTTGAACACCATCCTCCTAATACACAATTAATCTATAGTGTTCAAGTTGTTTATGATAGTCCTACTCCCACTATTACCAATGAGAAAGATTATGCTTATGTGGAGAGTAAGAGTACCTTTTTGCATGTGGATCATGGTAACAATGCTTTATGTGATGCTTATATTGTTGAGTTCATCCATGATGCCACTGAAATTTATAATGAGAGAGGGAGACTTGGTTCTAAATATCTTAATAATAAGAAGTTTCCTCTCTTTATGGCAAATATTTTGAAGTTATGCTTGTTTTGCCTTCCTATGCTAGTTGCTTTGTTCTTCAATGAATTATTCTATTGCAATATTCCTATGCATAGGAAGCATGTTAGGCTTAAATGTGTTTGGTATTTGCTTCTTGATGCTCTCTTTTGTTCTTCAGCTCTTATTCCTACGAGAGCATCATTAAAGTCTTAAGCCTATCTTTATGGCTATAAAGAAAGAGCTCTAGGGAGACAACCCTTGTTATGTTTACTTTCAGTTTTAGTGGTCTTGATGTTTGTTACTACTGTAGCAACATCATTGTATCTTTATTTAGCTTTGTGCCAAGTTTAGCCTCTGATTGCAAGAAAGTTCAAAAGTTGTGACGTGCTGTCCAGGAAACAGATTCTGTCCTTGGATAGAAAAAATCGTATAAAATCACCAGATCCTCTTTTTGGTCTGAATTGTTTCGACAGCGTGCTCTATATAATTGTCTTTCGTGCGTCTGTTTTGAGTTTTTTGATTAGAGTTGCAGAAGTGCCCCGGAAAAATCATTTACTACCTGCTGTTCTGTTTTTCACAGATTCTGTCCTGTTTTGCCTTTCCTTCATTTTGCAAACCTAGAGCTTGCTTTTTCTTTGCAAAAACCTTTTGGCAATCTTGAGAAACAGTAGAACTTCAAGAATATCTTTATTTCCAGCAAGGAACAATTATTTTATTATGGGTACTAACTTCACTAATCAGATTATGATGAGTTATGTATGAAGGGAGTTTTCAAGTGTGCGAGGGAAGATGATAAAAAGATTCAGGAGTGTCAAACGCTCAAGCTTGGGGATGCCCCCATGCACCCCCAAGAAATATTCAAGGAGACTCAAGCGTCTAAGCTTGGGGATGCCCCCGTGCATCCCCTTCTCCATCAACATTATCAGTTCGTCCTTCGTTCCACTATATTTTAATCACTTCATGTGTTATGTGCTATGCTTGGAGCGTCTTGTTTTAGTTTTCCTTTTAGTTTTCTTTAGCTTTTCATAACGAGTCGGAACTCAGCTTTCTTTATGTGGGAGAGAACCACGCTCCACTTCTACCTAGAACATAACATAGAATTTGCATGTCTATCTTTGCTGTGTGTGTTCTTTGTCTTTTAATAGCTACTATCATGCTTAGCTCTTAACTTTCATGCTTATCTTTTTAAAGAGCTTTTGTTTAGTTGGTTGCTTGAACTCTCTTTAGTTATCATGTTTATCTTATTAAGAGAGTTTGCTTCCATTGCATTGGTTGATAAGTCTATGATAAAGATGCTACGTGCATAATGGCGCTTAGTAGTTAATGTTTTCTTATGGTTAGTCTCAAATAGCTGGGGGGTTCCCAATGTGTTATTGGAGTACCAACATGATTTGTTTGCCTATGATGTGGTATGGTTTAGTAATATCTTCCTTCAAAGAATTTATTTTGATTGACTTGGTGTATGCTCACGCATATTTAAGACTGTAAAGAAAGTCTGTCAAGCCTTGATGATCTTTTGTTTCTGAGTAGCGATATAACTTCCATGCCTGATTCAATGTTGCTTTGTCGCTCTGCATGATTATGACCGTCATTGCTCTCTTAGTTGGTCGCTCCCAGTCTTTTGCTAACCTTCGCCTGTACTAAGCGGACTGACTGCTTGTGCATCCACATCCTTTTAATCCAGTTATGCCAATGAGTCCACCATATCTTCCTACATGGTATTTACCTGCCATTCCTAATGGAGACTTGCATGTACCATCTCGAAATTATTCAAAGAAAAAGCATTCCTATTTTGTGCCTCTGTTTTAAGTTCATGAGGAAGTAGTAGTTAATTCATGATCTTTTTAAGTTGGACAAGCTTCACCCCGGGATTGCATGTATAATGTGCAAACCCATAATACGAGAAGAAACTGGCATTGAGTGCGCCCGGCTCAAAAAGATAATATAACAAACAAACCCTCCTTCACGCTTTGTTCATGAGAAATCAGGAAACTTTGGCAGTGATAAACAAAGGAGATTAAGAGGATGAGATCTTCCTCATTCGGGAGCCGTTCCTCGAAACTTATCCATCTCAAGAAGTGATTGAGTTGTCTGCTAGCATTCGTTGACGAAACATGCATGATCTAAAAAAAAATTATTACCTCTGTTTTAAAACCAAGAGCTCTGGTACATGTTTTGTCTTTGTTTCCGACTACGGGTTTTCAACCTTGCCAACAAAAGCCACGGTTCAAGAGTCTCCACCTTCTTTTAAAAGCACCAACTACTGAGAGCATGATTGTCATTCTGAGTGTAATGTGCATTGTCCCAAAGTACCATTGTCTTTTGCATGATTATGATATCGTTTATTTTGAAATCATTGTATCTAGTCGTCACTTAAACCTTGGAGGTGCCCCTGCATTTATGTTTTGCTTCACTAAAGGGGGCAAGCGAGATATCACTTTGTCATATTTGCACACCATGCTCACTACAAATCTATTTGATGTTTCAATATCATATTGTAAAACTTTCAGTTCTTTGTGATTTTCTCATGAGGCAACTTAATTACTATAGATTCATTGTCTCAGTAAGCTTTTGTCATATGACTATGAAAAAGTCCTATATGGTTAATAGCATGTCACCACAGAAATTATTCTTGTTATCATTTACCGACTCGAGGACGAGCAGGAATTAATCTTGGGGATGTTGATACGTCCAAAACGTATCTATAATTTCTGCTTGCTCCATGCCTCTTTTGGGTGATATTGCTATGTTATTTATACACTTCCATACACTTTTGATCATATTTGGACTAACCTATTAACTCAGTACACCCCAGTGCCAGTTTATGTTTTCGGCTGTTTTTGTATTTCAGGCTATCACATTACGAGAACTGCCAGAAAAAATCCAGAAAAATTATATAAAAAATCAGCGTTCCAGAAGCTTCCATGCGACCAAAGTAGGGCCGAAGGGGACCCACAGGGGCTCCAGGCGGCCTGCCCATGCGGCTCCCCCTGGCTGCGCCGGGGGGGGGGGCGCCTGGGCACCCCTGACCCCCACTGATGCCCCCCTTTGGCATATATTTACACCGTGTCGCGGAAACCCTGATTCCAGACCCCTTTTCTCCAGACGCAATTCCGATCTCCACCGCCATCGCCATCAAGCTTCGGGGGACCAGAATTCCTGCGCCGGCACCCTGCCGGGACGGGGAAGTGCCCCCGGATTCATCTCCATCGACGTTGCTTCCTCCCTCCATGATGCGGGGGTAGTTCCTCCTCGGGGCTGAGGTTCTTACCAGTAGCTATGTGGTCAATTCTCTCTCCCATGATGTGATCTTCGTTGTGATCATAGGCTATGTTAATCTAGGGTGATCCCATGATATTTCCCCTTCCTCTATGTATTGGATTGATGTACTCACTTTTCTTTATCTAGTATAATCCCCGAGACCAAGGTGACAGCGGTCTATTGGACATGGATTAGAACAATATTTTCATGAGTGATTTCCTCTCTTGTGTGTTGATTGAAGATTGAGAGTCTCTTGGTGCTTGTCTTTGACTATCCTTTAGATATGTTGTGGTGATTGTGGGACTCTCTTTGGATGGCCGCGGTGACATTGGGAAATCCTTAGATTGAGAACTACGAACTTTGAGGTGTGCTTTTGTAGCCCTACATAATTCTCGTCCTCTCTTGACCACGAAGGAATGACCT
>LR738713.1:345356488-345379930 GCA_902687465.1 Secale cereale
ACAAGCACATTTCAATAGCATAACTTGAGAAAATTTCAACAAAAAACTATAGTAGATGGTTCAACAGCTATATAGAGTGTCAGGCGGAGGGAGACGTGGAGGGAGGAGGCTCGCCGGCGCAGATCCAGGTCAGCGGCTCTTGCAAGATGGGATATTGTGGCCACCCAGGGAGTGGTTGATTTGGCCTCGACACTTGGGGGTGCGGGGCTCGGTTGCATTGGGTTGGGTCAGATCAGTGCTTGGTAAAACAAATGTAATTCGCGGGTATTGTCGGGTTTCGGGTTCGGGGACTACCGGAACGGGTGTAAACCCATGAAACGTGTCGGGTTGTATAATGTGCCCAACAACAGCCCCGCGGGGATGAAAAGGTGCCCATCCCCGTCCCCTAATAGAGTTAAAACCCATGGGGATGCGGGTTTCGAGGCCCCGTTGCCATCTTGACCTGCGAGAGGTGTCTCTCGTGTATGGCGGCTCAGTTTTTTTTTGAACACATATGGCGGCTCAGCTGGGAACGGGAGGGCTGGATGCCCCTTTCTAGGTCAGCACCTCCACATGGGCTTGGGCCCTAAGTGATAAGTAGATGGGCTTGGGCCCATACCGGTACAACACTCCCCCTCAAGATGGGTGGTAGATATCTATCATTCCCATCTTGTCACATGCCAAGTTACAGTCCTTTGTTCCCGGTCCCTTTGTCAAGCAATCTGCAAACTGCTGCCCAGAGCTGACATGAGTAAGGCTGATGATCCCAGCATCAAGTTTCTCCTTAATGAAGAAGCGATCAATTTCCACATGCTTTGTCCTATCATGTTGAACTGGGTTATTAGCAATGGCTATAGCTGACTGATTGTCACACCACACCTTCAAGGGTCCCTTCCTCAGAAGTTTCAACTCACTCAATAGGTACTTCACCCAGAGAATGTCACACAACCCTTGAGATAATGCTCTATACCCAGCTTATGCGGTTGATCTAGACACAACAGGCTGTTTCTTGCTTCTCCATGACACCAAATTTCCTCCCACAAACACGCATTAGCCAGAAGTGGATCTTCTACCATCTTGACAACTGGCCCAGTCAGAGTCACTATAGCCATCCACCTCAAGATGTTCACTCTTCCCAAACCACAACCCTTTACCCGGAGTCCCCTTCAAGTATCTCAGGATTCTCTGCACAATATCAAGATGCCCACTCCTTGGTTCATGCATGTATCTGCTCACCACCCCGACGGCATATGTAATGTCAGGCCCTGTATGACACAAGTACAATAATCTCCCAACCAAAATCTGATAATCTTCCTTATTCACTAGCTCTCCTGATTGTGCTGTCACTTGATGATTTTATTCAATCGGAGTAGGGGTAGCACGACACCCCATCATGCCCATGTCACTCAAGAGATCCAAGGTGTATTTTTGTTGGCACATAGAGATTCCCTTCTCTGTCCGAGCCACTTCAATGCCAAGGAAGTATTTCAGGTTGCCCAAATCCTTTACCTCAAACTCCTTCCTTAGACAACCCTTCAATCTCTCTATTTCCTCCTTATCGTCTCCAGTGATGATAATGTCATCTACATAAACAACAAGGATGGTGATCTTCCGATCGGAGTGCCTGTAGAACATCGTGTGGTCACCGTTACACTGACCATACCCCATACCATGGGCGGCACGTCTGAACCTATCAAACCATGCCCTTGGTGGTTGCTTCAGTCCATACAAGGATTTCTTCAGCCTGCATACCTTCCCCGTGGTCTCTGAAGTACCAAAATCTGGTGGTATCTCCATGTACACTTCTTCCGGCAACTCACCATGCAGGAAGGCATTCTTGACATCTAATTGATGCAACTTCCACCCAGAGTTTGCAGCACATGAGACCAATATTCTTAATGTGTTCATCTTTGCCACAGGAGCAACTGTCTCATCATAGTCAATTCCATAAGTTTGACTATATCCTCTGGCGACCAATCTGTCCTTGTATCGTTCCACCTTCCCCCTGGGGTTCTGCTTCACTATATAGATCCACTTACAACTCACTGCTTTCTTTTCTGCTGGCAACATGGTTAGCACCCACGTCTTGTTTTTTTTCTCAGTGCTTCCAACTCTTCTATCATCGCTTCACGCCACTTCGGATCTTGCTTTGCAGCCTTCCAATCCTTTGGGATTGACACAGTTTGAAAGGAGGCAACAAATGCCTTATATGAAGGTGACAAAGCCTTATAAGACACAAATTGCCAATATCAAGGTCATCACAAGCATCATCCTTTGGTAGAGCCTTCCTTTCTACTACACCCTTCCTTGCCGCTTCACGTGTAGCCTTACGCAATGCAATGGCTAGCTCCACTGTGTCAGATGAGCTTGCCTCACTGCCTTGCTACTCACCCTACACTCTTGCCTCACTGCCTTGCCGCCCCCCCTGCATGTGTGGTTGCTGTCGAGAGTACACCAGTGTATTCGTCTGCCATCAATCCCGAAAAGGAACCTGGAGAGCACCAATCTTAAGTGTATTGACATTTGGCTCGACATGAACCTGCACATCATCATCGGTGAGAGTACTAGCTGGAATTGTACCCACAATTGGTTGGACCTGAACTTGCACATCATTATCAGTGTTAATGCCCACAGAATCATCGTGAGTACAAGATGCGTCCTTCTCCCCCTCTTGACCATCTTGCATAAGGTGGAGGTGGTCAAGCTCTGCAAACAACAGACTGAGATCAGTCGGCTCACCATAGAATGGCTCAGACTCCCTAAAGGTAACATCCATACTTACAAACCCGCGTATTTCAGAGGGACACCAACATTTGTACCCATGCTGACTAGAAGAGTATCCCAGAAAGACACACTTCACTGCTCGAGGATCAAGCTTTCCAACAGATGGTCGATGATCACGAACAAAGCAGGTACTGCCAAACAGCTTTGGGGAAACAACAAACTTATTATCTCCAACAGGCAACTAAGATGGAGATTTCATACCTAGTATCCTGGAAGGTGTCCGGTTGATCAGGTATGTGGCTGTCATAACTGCTTCATCCCATAAGAACTTAGGCACATTCATGGTAAACATCAACGACCAAGCAACCTCAAGAATATGACAATTTTTCCTTTCGGCCACTCTATTATGAGGTGGGGTGTCCGGGCATGAAGTTTGATGAAGAATCCCTTGGTCAGCCATGAAAGCCCCAAAATTGTTGTTCGCATACTGTGCGCCATTGTCAGTCCTGAGCACCTTTACCTGTACCTGAAATTGGTTCTTTACAAGAGCATGGAAGTTCTGAAAACAGCTAAACACCTCATCCTTGTGACGCATCAAGTAATGAGATTAGCAGTCAATAAAGGTAGCAAAATACTTCTTTCCATTCCTAACACTATCGGGCTAGTCCATACATCCGAATGAATAAGCATAAAAGGAGATATGCTCCTAAGCCCCTTACTCACATATGAGGCTCGTGTGTGTTTTTCATATTCACAAGCATCACATGTCAACTTGCTCTTGCCTATTCCACACATAAGATTCGGAAATATTCTACTCATCTTATCAAAAGATACATGCCCCATCCTACAGTGATGGATCATCGCCTGTTTCTCCTTGTCCTCCGTGGTCACAACACACACCAAGTCTGGCTGCACCTCCTACACCTCTTGCTCCATGTACCCAAGCCCCCTACGTCTGGTGCCAGTCCCAACCGTCTGGCTCGACTGTCGCACCTGAATCAAGCATCCAAACTTGTCAAGGATCACACAATAGTCTATTTCATCAATGAGAGCACTAAAAGAGACCAAATTGACAAGAAAAGCCGGCGCATGTAAAACTGATGATAAAGAGATGTTTGGAGTGCACTTGACTGTGCTAACCCCTATGATAGGCTGATTTGTACAATCGACAGTTTGTATAGTGACCTTGTGAATAGGATGATGCTTATTGTAAGACTCAAACACACAGGAATTACCCGCAACATGCTTAGATGCTCGAGAGTCTAGGACCCACTCTAAAGCATTCTCATTAGGAGTAAGAGACGCCTTTGTCGGATTACCTTCACCAGTGGAGGCCCAATGAGCAAAGTCTCCATAGGTAGCCTCGTCAACTTCCTTGCCCTTTGCCACCCAGTGTCCCCTTCAAGTACCATATGTACCCTCTGCCCCCCTGAGTTTCTTGAGTAGCCACCTCTGCCCCTAGAAAGTTGACCCCCTGAGTTCCCTAGGTATCCACCTCTGCCTTTAGCATGCCTACTGTGACGCCCCAAGACCGATGCTCCGGAAGACTTCCATATTTTCTCGTGATCACCGTGTGTTTCTTTTGTGCTTGCTCTATTTAGTTTGCATTGCATCATGTCATCATGCCATCATGTCATTAATCTTTACAACTCAACTAAATAGATCGTATGGATCTTCAGTCCATTTAAATCGAGGGAATTCACATGATGATTTATCTTTATAACATATCCTCCTAATAATTATGGAGCTATTAAAAATATTCCATTTTTTGGAATCACCTTTAACACACTTGCAATTTAATTCACATGTCTTTTCTACTCCAAAATTGGTCTCCAAACTTTGTCATAAATTCTTTCATCTTTTTCCCGAGCTCCACCAAAATTGTCAACATTTTTGGTCACTTCCTAAACCAAGTCCTAGTTCAAACCCATTTGAATAAAATTCAAATGAGTTTGAATTTACATCTTTCTACCATGCCCACTTGTAATTTTCTTGGATCATGCTCATTTTTATGAGTCTGGGAAAATTAACCCCGTGTCCAAACACTATCCCTAGCACCTCCTTTATTCTCCTTTTTCTTCTCTGTTGTCTGTTTTTTGGAAGAACAATAAGAAGAAAGAGAGGGAGAGGAGCACTAGGCCCAGCCACAGCCAGCCACAGGCCGGCCCAACCCTATCTCCGCAGGCCCAGTCGGCGCCTGTTAACTGTAGCCTACTCGTACCCATCCCCATCTCTCGCTCTCTCCCCTTCATTCTCCTCCTGCGCCGCCAGACACCCACATCGCCCGACCCCTCCTGCACCGTGCCCCGATCCATGGTGCCTCCTGAGCGCGCCCGACCTCCCTCTCGTCCCCTCTCCTTCCTCTTCATCCTCATCCTGCGTCGTCGGGCAGGGGAGAGGCCCTGCGCTCGCGCCCCGCTCCCTCCACTGCCAGAGGCCGCCGCCGCTGCACCATACTCTGGCCCTTGCTATGCCGTCCAACACTTCGCCCCTACCGCGCCCCAACCTCCTCATCGGCTACCTCCCGTCGGGCCCGAGGTCCTAGCCAGCCGCGCCCCACCTCCTCAATCACCTCGCATCGCGCCATCACTAAGCACAAGTTCCTCCAGCTCCAGATCCGACGAGCCTCACCGGATCCATCTCCTGCATCCTATAGCTCGGTGTCCCCATGCTCCTTGTCACTGGAGCAGCCACAGCGACCTCGCCGCCAGTGCGCCGGGCCTCCAGCTCCAGATTTAGACAAAGGAGTATCTCTAAATACGAGGATACTCCCTTGTCCGAGTTTATTGGATCTCCTCGTATTTAGGGTCACACTTTGTTGGACGAGAGGGGAAGTACCTTCAGACAGGAGAGCTCATGGTGTCCTGTGACCTGCGAGTCAAGATGGCAACGGGGACGAAACCATCGGGTTTTGCCTTCCCAAACCCATCCCCATGAGAAAATCGTAAACCCGTCCCCGTCCCCATCACCGTGCGCGGGGCTAGTTTTCCACCCGCCCCTAAGCCCACCGGGTTTCGGGGAACCCACGGGGAAGCCACGAGAAAATCAAAATATTTAAACAAACATAGCGGGGACAAATAATAACATTTCAACCACAAAACAAGCACATTTCAGTAGCATAACTTGAGAAAATTTCAACAAAAAATTATAGTAGATGGTTCAACAGCTATATAGAGTGTCAGGCGGAGGGAGACGTGGAGGGAGGAGGCTCGCCGGCGCAGATCCTAGTCAGCGGCTCTTGCAAGATGGGATATAGTGGCCACCCAGGGAGTGGTTGATTTGGCCTAGACGCTTGGGGGTGCGGGGCTCTGTTGCATTGGGTTGGGTCAGATCAGTGCTTGGTAAAACAAATGTAATTTCGCGGGTATTGTCGGGTTTCGGGTTCGGGGACTACCGGAACGGGTGTAAACCCATGAAACGTGTCGGGTTGTATAATGTGCCCAACAACAGCCCCGCGAGGATGAAAAGGTGCCCATCCCCGTCCCCTAATAGAGTTAAAACCCACGGGGATGTGGGTTTCGAGGCCCCGTTTCCATCTTGACCTGCGAGAGGTGTCTCTCGTGTATGGCGGCTCAGTTTTTTTTTGAACACATATAGCGGCTCAGCTGGGAACGGGAGGGCTGGATGCCCCTTTCTAGGTCAGCACCTCCACATGGGCTTGGGCCCTAAGTGATAAGTAGATGGGCTTGGGCCCATACCGGTTCAACACTCCCCCTCAAGATGGGTGGTAGATATCTATCATTCCCATCTTGTCACATGCGAAGTTACAGTCCTTTGTTCCCGGTCCCTTTGTCAAGCAATCTGCAAATTACTGCCCAGAGCTGACATGAGTAAGGCTGATGATCACAGCATCAAGTTTCTCCTTAATGAAGAAGCGATCAATTTCCACATGCTTTGTCCTATCATGTTGAACTGGGTTATTAGCAATGGCTATAGCTGACTGATTGTCACACCACACCTTCAAGGGTCCCTTCCTCGGAAGTTTCAACTCACTCAATAGGTACTTCACCCAGAGAATGTCACACAACCCTTGAGATAATGCTCTATACCCAGCTTATGTGGTTGATCTAGACACAACAGGCTGTTTCTTGCTTCTCCATGACACCAAATTTCCTCCCACAAACACGCATTAGCCACAAGTGGATCTTCTACCATCTTGACAACTGGCCCAGTCAGAGTCACTATAGCCATCCACCTCAAGATGTCCACTCTTCCCAAACCAAAACCCTTTACCCGGAGTCCCCTTCAAGTATCTCAGGATTCTCTGCACAATATCAAGATGCCCACTCCTTGGTTCATGCATGTATCTGCTCACCACCCCGACGGCATATGTAATGTCAGGCCCTGTATGACACAAGTACAATAATCTCCCAACCAAAATCTGATAATCTTCCTTATTCACTAGCTCTCCTGATTGTGCTGTCACTTGATGATTTTATTCAATCGGAGTAGGGGTAGCACGACACCCCATCATGCCCATGTCACTCAAGAGATCCAAGGTGTATTTTTGTTGGCACATAGAGATTCCCTTCTCTGTCCGAGCCACTTCAATGCCAAGGAAGTATTTCAGGCTGCCCAAATCCTTTACCTCAAACTCTTTCCTTAGACAACCCTTCAATCTCTCTATTTCCTCCTTATCGTCTCCAGTTATGATAATGTCATCTACATAAACAACAAGGATGGTGATCTTCCGATCGGAGTGCCTGTAGAACATCGTGTGGTCACCGTTACACTGACCATACCCCATACCATGGGTGGCACGTCTGAACCTATCAAACCATGCCCTTGGTGGTTGCTTCAGTCCATACAAGGATTTCTTCAGCATGCATACCTTCCCAGTGGTCTCTGAAGTACCAAAACCTGGTGGTATCTCCATGTACACTTCTTCCGGCAACTCACCATGCAAGAAGGCATTCTTGACATCTAATTGATGCAACTTCCACCCAGAGTTTGCAGCACATGAGACCAATATCCTTACTGTGTTCATCTTTGCCACAGGAGCAAATGTCTCATCATAGTCAATTCCATAAGTTTGACTATATCCTCTGGCGACCAATCTGTCCTTGTATCGTTCCACCTTCCCCCTGGGGTTCTGCTTCACTATATAGATCCACTTACAACTCACTGCTTTCTTTTCTGCTGGCAATGTGGTTAGCACCCATGTCTTGTTTTTTCTCAGTGCTTCCAACTCTTCTATCATCGCTTCACGCCACTTCGAATCTTGCTTTGCAGCCTTCCAATCCTTTGGGATTGACACAGTTTGAAGGGAGGCAACAAATGCCTTATATGAAGGTGACAAAGCCTTATAAGACACAAAATTTCCAATATCAAGGTCATCACAAGCATCATCCTTTGGTAGAGCCTTCCTTTCTACTTCACCCTTCCTTGCCGCTTCACGTGTAGCCTTACGCAATGCAATGGCTAGCTCCACTGTGTCAGATGAGCTTGCCTCACTGCCTTGCTACTCACCCTGCACTCTTGCCTCACTGCCTTGCCGCTCCCCCTGCACGTGTGGTTGCCGTCGAGAGTACACCAGTGTATTCGTCTGCCATCAATCCCGAACAGGAACCTGGAGAGCACCAATCTTAAGTGTATCGACATTTGGCTCAACATGAACCTGCACATCATCATCGGTGAGAGTACTAGCTGGAATTGTACCCACAATTGGTTGGACCTGAACTTGCACATCATTATCAGTGTTAATGCCCACAGAATCATCGTGAGTACAAGATGCATCCTTCTCCCCCTCTTGACCATCTTGCACAAGGTGGAGGTGGTCAAGCTCTGCAAACAACAGACTGAGATCAGTCGGCTCACCATAGAGTGGCTCAGACTCCCTAAAGGTAACATCCATACTTACAAACCCGCGTATTTCAGAGGGACACCAACATTTGTACCCATGCTGACTAGAAGAGTATCCCAGAAAGACACACTTCACTGCTCGAGGATCAAGCTTTCCAACAGATGGTCGATGATCACGAACAAAGCAGGTACTGCCAAACAGCTTTGGGGAAACAACAAACCTATTATCTCCAACAGGCAACTAAGATGGAGATTTCATACCTAGTATCCTAGAAGGTGTCCGGTTGATCAGGTATGTGGCTGTCATAACTACTTCATCCCATAAGAACTTAGGCACATTCATGGTAAACATCAACGACCAAGCAACCTCAAGAATATGACAATTTTTCCTTTCGGCCACTCTATTCTGAGGTGGGGTGTCCGGGCATGAAGTTTGATGAAGAATCCCTTGGTCAGCCATGAAAGCCCCAAAATTGTTGTTCGCATACTGTGCGCCATTGTCAGTCCTGAGCACCTTTACCTGTACCTGAAATTGGTTCTGTACAAGAGCATGGAAGTTCTGAAAATAGCTAAACACCTCATCCTTGTGACGCATCAAGTAATGAGATTAGCAGTCAATAAAGGTAGCAAAATACTTCTTTCCATTCATTAACACTATCGGGCTAGTCCATACATCCGAATGAATAAGCATAAAAGGAGATATGCTCCTAAGCCCCTTACTCACATATGAGGCTCGTGTGTGTTTTTCATATTCACAAGCATCACATGTCAACTTGCTCTTGCCTATTCCACACATAAGATTCAGAAATATTCTACTCATCTTATCAAAAGATACATGCCCCATCCTACAGTGATGGATCATCGCCTGTTTCTGTAACACCCCAAAATTTTTAGTTTGGGTTTTACCAAATGCTTTATTTGATTTAAAGGAGGTTATTGAAATTTTTCCTTTGAGAGACCTTCCTTCCCAAATTTTTGCTTCTGACAAATCTTTTTGAGCCCTTCTCAATTTTTGATTCTGGTTTTGAGGGTCTTTCAACTTGTGTTGGTTCAACACAATTACTTTTGGATCATTTTACTATTTCTTTGTTTAAAAGAACTCTTTTAAATCCTTGGATTTATCCCTACATATTCAAAAGAATACCCTCTTGCCATGACCTTGGTGGGTAACTCTCTTCCAAAATCTTCTTCCCTATCTTGGGCCAAGTTAAGCTTCATTTCCAACAGGTTCCAACTTCTTATAGATTTTATTTCTATTTATTTAAACCACAAATATTTTTCTGTCATTTATTTGGACCCTAGTGGTTTACAAAGGAACTACTAGTTTCCTTTTGAATCTTTGCTCCAAACAAATTCCTAGGGCTAGTCCTTAGTAACCTCAACTCATATCCATCTAGACCTACTGGTCATCAATTCAATATTTTCAAAATATACTTGCTGCAAGTTTGGAGCAGATTTGTCATTTTTGGTGAAATTCATTCTTTCTTCCTTCCAAAAATTCTGAGGAAATTCATACAGCCTCCAGATGCATCAAGAGACCCCCACACCAAGCCCCAGCTCTAGGAAAATTCCCCACATACATCAAACATTTCATCAAACACCTTTCTTGCACTGTTACTGTTGAGTTTCAGAAGTTCAGTGTTGAGCTTCAGTCTTCAGTGTCGTTTCTTCAGTCGCCGTCGCCCATCTCGCCAGTGACTCGCTTGGCCACTTGTGCACTGCTCCCTCTTCTTATCCGTGCGCCGCATGGTCGGTTGGCTGGACGCGGGCGTCGGTGCTGAGCTGTCCCGTCGTCTCCGGCGAGTGCAGCGGCGACAGTACCGCCCGTGGCGGCCAACAGGGATGAGCCCTGCAACACGGCGCCGCCCCGCACCGTCCAAGCCACCGGTGGCCTCCGCGTGTCCCTCTTCTCTCTCAGAGCGCGCTGCAGAACCGTCGCCGTGGCCTGAGCAGCGCAGAGCGCGCTCTCTGCCGCCGACGAGCCCGTGATGCGCCGTTCCGTTGAAACAGCGGAGCAAGCAGGTTACGATCGAACTTAGACGCGGAATGGAACCAGTAGACCACACTGAAGATGCTCAGCCACCTAAACTACCTGTCCGACCCCTGCCTCGCCGTAATCCCCCGCCGGAGATACTCCGTCCGCGGCACCTCCCTCGCCAGCCTATAAATAGAGCTCCAGAGGCGTTGTGAAGCCACTGCGCCCACCACACCTCTCCATAACCTCGCCAAAACCACTCAAGGGGCCTCGGGAGGGCCTTCTTCCCCGACTCCGGCCGCCCCGATCCGCTTCGGGCTCCGGCAAGTTCCGCCCTGGTGAGAGCATCCCAGCTCCTCAAACTCGGTCAGCAGCCTCCTAGTCCACCACCTGGTCTAACCCAAGCTTTAATTCGTAGCCAGAAACCCCGTCCGGTGAGATCCACCATCGCCCGACGCCGCCGTCCGCCGTCGAGGAAGTCGCCGTCGTTGTGGTGCCTCCCTTCGGTCGCTTCCACCACCCACCGACGCGGAAGAGCCTCCTGAACACGCCGGTACCTCTCCCTCCCTCTACCTCGCAGTAGTTCGCCGCCGGCGATCACCGCAGGCCTCTGGCGCCGGCGACTCTGTTCCCCTCTTTTAAACCTGACATGCGGGCCCCCCCTGTCAGCTTCCTATTCTTATTCGAACCGTTTTCTGAAAACGCCTTCGGGCAAAGTGCGCTTTCCATTTGGTTCGGCGTATTTCCGTCCGAAGCGTTTTCTGTTTATTCAAACTAAACCCTGGGTAGTTTCTGTTTTATTACAGACTAGCCCCTGGGTCTGTTTTCTTTATAACTTTTAAACTAAAAAGGATTTTTAGTTGATTCTTTTTCTGTCATCTTTATAATTCTGCCTAGTTTTTTTATCATATTTATTTGAAAAATATTGGAACACTTCTTGTGCATGCACGTATTTACGTAGTATTCGGTTTCTTTTATACCGTAGATACCGACGGAGGTGACGGAGCCGCAAACCTCGCCGAACTAGACTCCGACTACTCCGAACCAGGCAAGCATGTTTGAACTTTTGATATGATGAGTGTTCTCATGTTTGCTTGAGAGGCTTTTCTTATGGCATGTTTATATAGGCATTGTTGAATGTTATATTTCATGCATGGTAAGTGGTAAGTGAGATACAAACTTGATGAGACCGTGATATGGAGAGACAACCTAGTCATGTTGTGGCATGACAGGTTGTAAGCTGGTATTGTTGGAGCATGCCAGTTCTTTAACATCTGTTTAACTCCGGTGTCGACGTGGGTCAAGTCTCGATCCCGTTCAATTCTCTTTTTGTGCTGCCACATGTTTTCTTTAAAGAATGCGGTTTAGTAAGTTGCAAACCTCTTTCTCGGTACACACCAAATAGAGAGGCCGTGATGAAGGTTCCATGGCCCTGGATTAAAGCCGTCATCCGGTCAGGGGGCATGGGTGTTTCCGGTTGGGACCGAGAGGGGGGCACCCCTTAGAGCGCGCGAATATAAATTTGATCCCATGCTATTCGAGGAGTGGCCTCCCCGCCTCAGGAGTTTTATTGAACGTTGTCTAGGGTGATTCCTAGCAACGGAATGTGGAATGGGTGTGTACCGGTTAGATGTGTTTTCATCTGAAACATCGTGAACGGAATTAGTCTTTAGTGACTACCGAAATCCGTTGGCTGTGGTAAAGTACAAGCTCTGCAGAGTCAAAACCATTCGTGTAACCAAGTCCTTGGTCGAGGATGTTGGTTAGCTGATCCGTGTCAGTCTCAGTGTCAGGGTAAACCCGGTGGAATGATACTTCTGTGAATGGACTAACTTGTTTACTTTTATGTGCTGAGTATTTCCTTAGGATGGTACTACCTCCAGGAACTACTCGAATATTTACTTTTGATATAAGCCCTTTATGTGATGTCGCTCAGACGTCCGACTGTGGCATTCTTGTTATTTACTTTTGATATAAGCCCTTTATGTGATGTCGCTCAGACGTCCGACTGTGGCATTCTTGTTATTTACTTTTGATATAAGCCCTTTATGTGATGTCGCTCAGACGTCCGACTGTGGCACTCTTGTTATTTACTTTTGATATAAGCCCTTTATGTGATGTCGCTCAGACGTCCGATTGCGGCATTCTTGTGTTTTACTTTTGATATAAGCCCTTTCTGCGGTGTCGCCCCGACGCCCGACTGCGGCAGGTTGTTCTATTTTACCTTTCGAGGCGTCGCTTCAGACACCCGATCGGTCTTTAGCTGTTCTTATATATTGTAGTGCTAATTAAATTACTCACGTGTGCATTATTGCTCGTATGCATCATGTTTGCATTTGTTATATCTTATGTCCGAACTGTCTTGCGAGTACATTCAAAGTACTCACCTGGCTTGTTGATTTGGCCAGATGTTGACGAAGGCGATCTTATGGATGAAGAGTTCGATAGCGAGTCCGACGCCTAGAGGAGTCCCAGTCAGTCCCTTGCGATCCTGGAGTTGGTCACTTGTATTATATACGCTTCCGCCACCATAAATAAATCATCAAGCCTCACTCCGACGCTTGATGAGTGTAAGATATTGGAGTCACGCCACCCACATCACTGTGATATATCCACTACCACTATATCTACGAGTTAGTAGTTATGCCACCATTTCCAGTTGTGTCATATCCGCCTCTATGTATAATATTGGCGTGCTTGTAATAAATTGTTGAGCAGCCTCAGCTCAACCTTGTATAATATTTAGCACTTCTGGAATTCTGTATCAAGGATTTGTCTGCCAGTATGGAGGATTTCTCTATACTAGTTTGATGAAAGGGGCGATTTTTCAATAAATGTTTTATTGGAAAACCGGTCCTGACAGTTTCTCCTTGTCCTCCGTGGTCACAACACACACCAAGTCTAGCTGCACCTCCTGCACCTATTGCTCCATGTACCCAAGCCCCCTACGTCTGGTGCCAGTCCCAACCGTCTGGCTTGACTGTCACACCTGAATCAAGCATCCGAACTTGTCAAGGATCACACAATAGTCTATTTCATCAATGAGAGCACTAAAAGAGACCAAATTGACAAGAAAAGCCGGCGCATGTAAAACTGATGATAAAGAGATGTTTGGAGTGCACTTGACTATGCTAACCCCTATGATAGGCTGATTTGTACAATCGGCAGTTTGTATAGTGACCTTGTGAGTAGGATGATGCTTATTGTAAGACTCAAACACACAGGAATTACCCGCAACATGCTTAGATGCTCCAGAGTCTAGGACCCACTCTAAAGCATTCTCATTAGGAGTAAGAGACGCCTTTGTCGGATTACCTTCACCAGTGGAGGCCCAATGAGCAAAGTCTCCATAGGCAGCCTCGTCAACTTCCTTGCCCTTTGCCACCCAGTGTCCCCTTCAAGTACCATATGTACCCTCTGCCCCCCTAAGTTTCTTGAGTAGCCAACTCTGCCCCTAGAAAGTTGACCCCCTGAGTTCCCTAGGTATCCACCTCTGCCTTTAGCATGCCTACTGTGACGCCCCAAGACCGATGCTCCGGAAGACTTCCATATTTTCTCGTGATCACCGTGTGTTTCTTTTGTGCTTGCTCTATTTAGTTTGCATTGCATCATGTCATTAATCTTTACAACTCAACTAAATAGATCGTATGGATCTTCAGTCCATTTAAATCGAGGGAATTCACATGATGATTTATCTTTATAACATATCCTCCTAATAATTATGGAGCTATTAAAAATATTCCATTTTTTGGAATCACCTTTAACACACTTGCAATTTAATTCACATGCATTTTCTACTCCAAAATTGGTCTCCAAACTTTGTCATAAATTCTTTCATCTTTTTCCCGAGCTCCCCCAAAATTGTCAACATTTTTGATCACTTCCTAAACCAAGTCCTAGTTCAAACCCATTTGAATAAAATTCAAATGAGTTTGAATTTACATCTTTCTACCATGCCCACTTGTAATTTTCTTGGATCATGCTCATTTTTATGAGTCTGGGAAAATTAACCCCGTGTCCAAACACTATCCCTAGCACCTCCTTTATTCTCCTTTTTCTTCTTTGTTGTCTGTTTTTTGGAAGAACAATAAGAAGAAAGAGAGGGAGAGGAGCACTAGGCCCAGCCACAGCCAGCCGCAGGCCGGCCCAACCCTATCTCCGCAGGCCCAGTCGACGCCTGTTAACCGTAGCCTACTCGTACCCGTCCCCATCTCTCGCTCTCTCCCCTTCATTCTCCTCCTGCGCCGCCAGACACCCACATCGCCCGACCCCCCCTGCACCGTGCCCCGATCCATGGTGCCTCCTGAGCGCGCCCGACCTCCCTCTCGTCCCCTCTCCTTCCTCTTCATCCTCATCCTGCATCGTCGGGCAGGGGAGAGGCCCTGCACTCGCGCCCCGCCCCCTCCACTGCCAGAGGCCGCCGCCGCTGCACCATACTCTGGCCCTTGCTATGCCGTCCAACACTTCGCCCCTGCCGCGCCCCAACCTCCTCGTCGGCTACCTCCCCTCGGGCCCGAGGTCCTAGCCAGCCGCGCCCCGCCTCCTCAATCACCTCACATCGCGCCATCACCAAGCACAAATTCCTCCAGCTCCAGATCCGACGAGCCTCACCAGATCCATCTCCTGCATCCTATAGCTCGGTGTCCCCATGCTCCATGTCACTGGAGCAGCCATAGCGACCTCGCCGCCAGTGCGCCGGGCCTCTGTCCAACCGGACCAGCCAGGAGCAGCAGCCACCGCCATGGTCCCCGATGAAGGAGCTCATCGCTGGCAGTCCTCGTTTTCCGTGCCTGGAAACCCGTCGTCCTCAACCGCGCCCAGTCCCTCCTCGCGCTGCACCTCGCCATCCTCCTCGCCACGCCGATCCAGGAGGATCGACCTCGCCCAGCTTCCCGCTCGCGTCGACCACGTCATACAGCCACGTGGCCATATCGCTAGCAGCAAGGCCCAGCCCATCGTCCTGCTGGAGTCAAGATCGCAAGACCACCGGGACGACTGCCGCACCGAAACGTCAAGTACCCCTTCGGATTCATCAAGTTCCTCCACGAAGACCGTGTACCACTACAGTCGGAAGAACCAAGACTGGCAAGTCCGAAGACCCCAAGTACCACGACACGATGACATGAACATCTACAAAAACGAGTACCACCATGCCCGAACGACTACAGACCGAATGACAAGTTCCTCTACAATATGTGTACAACTACCATCGAAGTGCTTTTTGCCAAGTACCTCTCAGATCCGACAAGTACCCGGTGACATGTGTACCACTACCGTCGACTCTGTGGATGAAGTTCCTCGTCGTGATCCCGAACATCTACGGATACCCGAATGCCTACGAACGTGTACCACTACTTCCACTACCATCGCGAGAACGACTACTTCCACTACTTCCCTCGACGAACTAGAACCGCCTCAAAATGCACGCTTCGAAGGTATAACCCCGAGACGACCGCTCATGGACGAATGATTGCGATGTATAAGTTGAACCTTGTGTTGCACTTTGACCGACTTGTCATTGCATGTTCCTCCTTGTTTTCCATGTCGTTGACCCGTGGGAACCCGGTAACCGGGAGCAGCCCATCATCTTGCATGATACGCTCTCCGTCCTTCTTTTGCACTGGTCTCTCAACGAGTTACCGGAACCGATATGTTGCCGTGGCATCATTTTCGGTTATCGCCGTCGTGGCCCTTTTCCTTCCACCACGGTGACGAGTTACTCCATATCATCTTCATGTCAACTTTCAACTAAAAATTGCATAAAACTTGCATTTGTCATCCGCATCATGTCAATAACCTTTAAATGCTTAAAATTGTTCTTTGCTTTAAGAATTGCTAAATATGCACATGGGGAATTTCCGGAATTGTTGTTGTTATTTCCGGCCTCATTTAAAATGCCTAGACAGTGTAGTTTACTTATGCTTAACCTCTTGCCGTGTTAAAGAGCATTTAAACTTGTTGGATTCATAAATGAGAGCAAACTAAATAATTAGATGTGGTGTTTCGTTAATATGCAAATCGTTGCATATTTAGCGTCGCTTAATTTGTAGTGTTGATTATGCACTTTGCCATGACATGCATATTTAAACCGGGCATGCATCATACTTGGTTGAGCATCATGTCTTGTTTATGTGTGGTGTGTTTACCATATTGTTTGCTTCTTCTCGTTAGTCCCTATGTTCTTGCGATCGTGAAGATTCGTTCGACTACACTTGGTTCGTCTTCGTGGCTTCGTCTTCTTCATGGACTCGTTCTTCTTCCTTGCGGGATCTCAGGCAAGATGACAGTCACCTTGGATCTCATTACTATCATTGCTATGCTAGTTGTCTTGATGCTATCGCTATATGTCGCGCTACCCATCATTTGTTGTCAGCCTCTCATTGTTGCCATGAAACCTCTGACCTTTGACACCTTCCCAGCAAACCGTTGTTTGCCTATGTTACCGCTCGCTCAACCCCTCTTATAGCGTTGTTAGTTGCAGGTAAAGATGAAGATTGCTCCATGTCGGAACTTGGATGTTGGAATATCACAATATCTATTACTATAATTAATGCACCTATATACTTGGCAATGGGTGGAAGGCTTGGCCTTTTTCTTGGTGTTTTGTTCCACTCATGTCACCTTAAGAACCGATAAACCGGTGTTATGTTCCTTGATTTTGTGCTCCTAACACGATTGGGGGTTATGGGACCCCCTTGACAGTTCGCTTTGAATAAAAATCCTCCAACAAGGCCCAACTTTGGTTTTACCATTTGCCTAATAACTAAAAACTTGCATCGGGACTTACCGGTACCCGAGGACTTAATTTACAACCCGGACCAGTGCTCCTCATGAGTGTTGGTCCAAAATGGCAGTAGCCGGGGCCATCGACGGGTGTGCTAGCCGGAAACTTAGCAAATCCGGACATGGCCCGAGACAAGATACGCGCGGCTACTATCAGGGTGTCGGCATGCTCGGAGGTCTTGCTGGACTTGTTTTACCATTGTCAAAATGTCTTGTGCACCGGGATTCCGAGTCTGATCGGACGGTCCCTAAGATAAGGGGTTTTTACCTCTGCTGATCGTGAGAGCTTGTGATGGGCTAAGTTGGGACACCCCTGCAGGGTTATGATCTTTCGAAAGTCGTGCCCGTGGTTATGTGGCAGATTGGAATTTGTTAATGTCCGGTTGTAGAAAACTTGATAGGGGATCCGAAATAAAACACACCAACCGCGTGAGTAACTGTGACCGTCTCTTTTTTATTTTGAGAAGAGAACACGGTGGGGTTATGTTTGACTCGTAGGTAGTTCAGGATCACTTAGCGATCATTACTAGTTTGCGACCATTTGCGTATATGCTCATCTTATTCTTGTACTCGTAAGTGAGCCACCATATAATGCTTAGCCGCTGCTGCAACCTCACCACTTAACCTCTTCATACCCATTAAGCTTTGCTAGTCTTGATACCCATTGTTATGGGATTGCTGATTCCTCGTGGCTCACAGTTACTACACCAAAGGTTGCAGGTGCATGTTTCCGATGACTTGACATGAAAGCAATGTTTACTTGTGTTGGAGGTCTTTCTTCTTCTTCTTCATCAGTCTTGGGTTAGGTTCCTGGTCGGCAGCCTGGGATGGCAGGATGGATGTCGTTGTGTTTTTCATGTTTTCATCCGTAGTCGGAGGTCTTGTGTGCAATGCGTTGTATTCATGTGGAGATTGCTTGAGTTGTATGTATCCCCATCTATTTATGTAATGGTACGATGTAATGATATCCATCTTGCTAAGCGCCCGAAATGCAGTTGTGCCCCAATCACGAGTTCACCACGTGATCGGGATAGAATCGCATCTTGGGTGTGACAAGTTGGTATCAGAGCCTCGACCGACCATAATAGCCCCCTTGATTGATCGTAGTTTGGCCATTGTCGAGTCTAGAAGATAACTATTTTGGAGTCTAGTTATATCGGAGAGTAGGAATTGTTTTTACTCCTCCGCCCCTTCGTCGCTTTGGCGAGGAATCTTGACATAGGTGTTTTGAACTACTCCTCTTCCCCTTCAAATTTTGTTTAGGATCACGCAGTTAGTCTTCCATTCGTTGCGATGTCAGCTCTTTTCATCCGGTGCATTTCTCGTCAGGTTGATTAGATCCTCTTCATCTTTGCAAGTTCATCTTCAGTTCTTTCTGACCGGCATTGTTTCCCCCGTCCGATGTGGTCTTTCTTTTCCTACCCGCCCACCTTTTTTCTTCTCGGAGCCAGAGTCCTTAATCGAGTATCCATCCTACTCGTGCGAAGTTCCTTCATTCTTTTCTTAATTATTTCAACTGGTAAATTCTCGTCTAGTTCGCCATCCTTCTTCTCTTTTCTTCTCCGATGAATTCTCCTCTCGTTCCATATTCTTCATATCTTTTCTTTTCTGGTGGATTCAATTCAAGTATTCAGTGTTGTTCATATTCTTTCCCTCGACTCAAATATGTTTCCCTTGCTTGTTCGCCTCTCGTCATTTAATTGTTACAGAGTTCCGAAGTCATCTCAGGATATTCGTGTGTGTTCTAATTAATTCGAGGTTGTTACCTCATTCGAGTTTTCCAATCGTTCCGGTGCATCATCGCCTTTTCAACGGTGTTTTCCTTCAGTGGGCCCTAACCCACACGTCTTTCTCCTGGATCTTACCTGACTCTTCAACTTTTTTTTCCGGAGCTATTCCCAAATTCTTTTCAAAGTGTGACATAAGTATGGATTCCATGAGTCATGTGCCTTCTCCAAGATCGTTTCAAACTATTTTCAACGTTGGTTCAACCTTTCCTATTTTCATTCTTCCGGAGTGTCGCAACAATTTTGGTGGTATTTTCGTCGTCATTTGAAGACCAAAGAAGAGTTTTCCTCTAAATCCTTGGCCGTTCTTTTGAAGATTTGTGGTTCTAGTTTCATGATATCCCCTCAAATTTTTCGGATCAGGATATATTCTTTTCCTTACCCATCCGAAGTGTTTCATGAATTCTTTCTATTGTGATCCTCCGAAGGCCATCATTTCAGAAAATTTCTTCGTTCTCAGCTTCAACTTCGTCCTCCAACTATTCTCAATTGATGTCTCTTCGTTCGTCTTCATATTCTTTCGGTGCTTCGTTCAAGTATTTTAGTAAAATTGGGATCTCTTCATTCTCTTTGATTTAAATTCCCTCAAGTTCTTTATTTGTTTCTTAATTCTTCCTGGCGATTCATTCTCTTGTATTCGCTCAATTTCAATTCTTCCTGGTGGTTTGTTCTTTCTTGCTCGATTTCAATTCTTACGGTGGTTCATTCAAGATTTTCACTCCCGTTCTTATCACGTCAATTCATTCGTTCTTACAATTCTACCGATGGTTCATGAAGACTTTCTCAAGTGTTGCGTCATATCTCCCCTTAATCAATTTCAACGCGAATAAGTGATATGCAAGTCCATTGTTTCTCATCAATTTAATTGGTGGAGGATAAGCATAACATAATTCTTATTCTTCTTTCATCAAGTTGAGAAATTCCTTCCTTCGGAATTTGTTCTTGAGGAATAAATCCTAATCACAAGCGTTTTCACCTTTTTTCCGGAGGTCAAAGTTTTCTCGGCCATCTCATCGAAACCCCCATCTAAATCATCGCAAGGCTTTAATCTTATTCCTTTTAGTCTTCATTCCTATGTCATCCTTCTTTTGTTACAGAGTCTTCATGGTGGTTCATCGTGATTCAAATCATTCTTCTAGTGTTCATCAAATTGTTGTGGAGCAGCTCAAGCATTATTCTCCTTGCATCTCGAAGTGCAAATAATTCTCTGTATTATTTTGAAGTGGAGTTTTGCAATTCGTCATTCTTCTCAGATGATCAATCTTTCGGAGTGGTAGAATTTCACCTCAAGTTTTGAGTTGGTTACATAAGCCCACACAGATCAAATCTTTCGTTGTTCATTTTCCAACAACTCCATTCAATCCTTCCTTCTAAGAATGCTTTCAAATTCATTCGTGGTGGAACTTGTTGTTCTCTTATCCGTTCTTTTGATTACATTCTTTCAATTCTTTCCGAGACAATGTGTTGTTTCTCTCATCAAGTATCGTCTCATCTTGTGAAGATCATGTTCTTTCCTTGCTTGTCCATTTAACCGGAGTGTTGTGCCCTCCATCCAAGTTCTCTCATCTTATCAAGTTTTGCCTCTCTTTTTAACCGGAGGCTGTCTGGAATCTTTCTTACCCCTTGTGCCATTCTTCCAATTGTTTCAGAGGCAGTGTGTTGTTGATTTCGTCAAGTATCATCCCAACTTGGCCAGTTCATGTTAATTCCCTCCATTTACAGTCGGAGTGTTGTCCAAATTCTTTCGTTCTTATTCCTTCTCTACCTTGTTTTAAGCGGAGTGGTTTCAATATATACCTAAGCTCTTCATTCTCGTCATATTATTTGTTCCTCTTGTCCAATGAAGTGTTTGTAATCTCGTTCATCTCCATTGAATTCTTTCCTTCAAGTTTTGAACTTCTCAAGGTTTGTTGGTTTCACTCGTTTATCAAAGAAGCAAATTTGTTTTACCTCTTCCTTTTCCATTTCTATCCGGTGCCATCTTCAGGATCTCGGGTCGAGATCCTCTGTTAGTGTGGGAGAGTTATGACGCCCCAAGACAACGCTCCGGAAGACTTCCATATTTTCTCGTGATCACCGTGTGTTTGTTTTGTGCTTGCTCTATTTATTTTGCATTGCATCATGTCATCATGCCATCATGTCATTAATCTTTGCAACTCAACTAAATAGATCGTTTGGATCTTCAGTCCATTTAAATCGAGGGAATTCACATGATAATTTCTCTTTATAACATATCCTCCTAATAATTATGGAGCTATTAAAAATATTCCATTTTTTGGAATCACCTTTAACACACTTGCAAATTAATTCACATGTCTTTTCTACTCCAAGTTTGGTCTCCAAACTTTCTCGTAAATTCTTTCAACTTTTTCCCGAGCTCCACCAAAATTGTCAACATTTTTGGACACTTCCTAAACCAAGTCCTAGTTCAAACCCATTTGAATAAAATTCAAATGAGTTTGAATTTACATCTTTCTACCATGCCCACTTGTAATTTTCTTGGATCATGCTCATTTTTATGAGTCCGGGAAAACTAACCCCGTGTCCAAACACTGTCCCTAGCACCTCCTTTATTCTCCCTTTTCTCCTTTGTTTTCTGTTTTTTTGGAAGAACAATAAGAAGAAAGAGAGGGAGAGTTGCACTAGGCCCAGCCGCAGGTCGACCCAACCCCATCTCCGCAGGCCCAGCTGGTGCCTGTTAACCGTGGCCTACTCGCACCCGTCCCCATCTCTCGCTCTCTCCTCTTCATTCTCCTCCTGCGCCGCCACACACCCACATCGCCCGACCCCCCTCCTGCATCGTGCCCCGATCCATGGCGCCTCCCGAGCGCACCCGATCTCCATCTCGTCCCCTCTCCTTCCCCTTCATCCTCCTCCTGCATCGCCAGGCAGGGGAGAGGCCCTGCGCCCGCGCCCCGCTCCCTCCACTGCCGGAGGCCGCCGCCGCTGCACCATACTCCGGACCTTGCTTTGCTGTCCGCCACTTCGCCCCTGCTGCGCCCCAACCTCCTCGCAGGCTACCTCCCCTCGGGCCCGAGGGCCTAGCCAGCCACGCCCCGCCTCCTCAATCACCCCACGTCGCGCCATCACCAAGTACAAGCTCCTCCATCTCCAGATCCAACGAGCCTCGCCGGATCAATCTCCTGCACCCTATAGCTCGGCGTCCCCGTGCTCCTTGTCACTGGAGCAGCCACAACGACCTCGCCGCCAATGCGCCGGGCCTCAGTCCAACCCGACCAACCAGGAGCAGCAGCAACCGCCATGGTCCCCGACGAAGGAGCTCATCGCTGGCAGTCCTCGTTTTCCGTGCCTAGAAACCCGTCGTCCTCAACTGCATCAAGTCCCTCCTCACGCTGCTCCTCGTCATCCTTCTCGCCACACCGATCCAGGAGGATCGACCTCGCCCAGCTTCCCGCTCGCGTCGACCACGTCATACAACCACCTAGCCACATCGTTAGCAGCAAGGCCCAGCTCATCGTCATGCTGGAGTCCAGACCGCAAGACCACCTGGACGACTACCGCACCGAAACATCAAGTACCCCTTCGGATTTATCATGTTCCTCCACGACGACCGTGTACCACTACAGTCGGAAGAACCAAGACCGGCAAGTCCGAAGACCCCAAGTACCACGACACGACGACATGAACATCTACAAAAACGAGTACCACTACACCCGAACGACTACAGACCGAACGACTAGTTCCTCTACGATATGTGTACAACTACCGTCGAAGTGCTTTTCTCCAAGTACCTCTCGGATCCGACAAGTGCCCCATGACATGTGTACCACTACCGTCGACTCCATGGACGAAGTTCCTCGTTGTGACCCCGAACATCTACGGATACCCGAACGCCTACGAACGTGTACCACTACTTCCACTACCATCGCGAGAACGACTACTTCCACTACTTCCCTCGACGAACTCGAACCGCCTCAAAATGCACACTTCGAAGGTATAACCCCGAGATGATCGCCCGTGGATGAATGCTTGCGATGTATGAGTTGAACCGTGTGTTGCACCATGACCGACTTGTCGTTGCACGTTCCTCCTTGTTTTCCATGCCGTTGACCCGTGGGAACCCGGTAACCGGGAGCACCCCATCATCTTGCATGACACGCTCTCCGTACTTCTTTTGCACCGGTATCTCAACAAGTTACCGGAACCGATATGTTGCCGTGGCATCATTTTCAGTTATTGGTGCCATGGCCCTTTTCCTTCCACCACGGTGACGAGTTACTCCATATCATCTTCATGTCAACTTTTAACTAAAAATTACATAAAACTTGCATTTGTCATCCGCTTCATGATAACAACCTTTAAGTGCTTAAAATTGTTCTTTGCTTTAAGAATTGCAAAATATGCACATGGGGAGTTTCCGGAATTGTTGTT
>LR738713.1:345401472-345417518 GCA_902687465.1 Secale cereale
TCTCCTCAAACGGAATCGTGCGTTCAGGCGTCTTGAAGCACTTGCGGAGTTGAGACACATGAAACACATCATGAACATTGGCGAAGTTTGAAGGTAGCTCAAGTTGATAGGCTAGATCGCCTCTTTTTCCAAGGATCTTGAAAGGCCCGACGTATCTAGGAGCAAGCTTTCCTTTGACACCGAATCTTTGGGTGCCTTTCATAGGAGAAACACAGAGATAGACATGATCCCCAATGTTGAAAGCCAAATCACGATGCTTGCCATCATAGTAGCTCTTCTGACACGACTGAGCGGCCTTGAGATTCTCACATATGACTTTGCACATTTCTTTGGCTTCCGAGATCAAGTCATTGCCAAGGAGTTGACGTTCACCAGTCTCGGACCAGTTGAGAGGGGTACATCACTTTCTGCCATAGAGGATTTCAAACGGAGCTTTGCCTGCACTTGCTTGGAAGCTGTTGTTGTAAGAGAACTCGGCAAATGGAAGGCAATCTTCCCACTTCATGCCAAAAGATATGACACAGGCTCTGAGCATGTCTTCTAGAATCCGATTCACTCTCTCGACTTGACCACTAGTCTGAGGGTGAAATGCAGTGCTGAACCTGATCTTAGTGCCCATGGCAGACTGAAAGGAGTCCCAGAACTTAGAAGTGAGCAAACTTCCACGGTCTGAGGAGATAACTTGAGGAATGCCATGTAAAGACACAATTCTGGAAGTGTACAACTCTGCCAGTTGAGCTGCATTGATGGATTCTTCGACTGGAAGGAAGTGAGCGACTTTGGTAAGCTTGTCAATCACCACAAAGATAGAATCGTTCTCTCTCTTGGACTTAGGAAAGCCAGTGACGAAATCCATTTCAATGTGGTCGAATTTCCACTCGGGAATAGGAAGAGGTTGGAGAAGACCGGCTAGATGTTGATGCTCTGCCTTCACTCTTCTGCAGACATCACATTCATTCACGAATTGGGCAATCTCCCTTTTCATGCGTGTCCACCAGTAAGATTGCTTGAGGTCTTGGTACATCTTGGAACTACCAGGATGAATGGAAAGGAGGGAATCATGTGCTTCTTCCATTATGAGCTTCCTGAGATCACCTTTGGGAACCACAAGTCTGTCCTCAAAGAACAAGGTATCTCTCTCATAAACGCGATAGCACTTGTATTTAGGAGTACCCTTTGCAATACCATGTTTCACTTTCTGCACCATAGCATCACTGAGTTGGGCCTCACGGATCTGATCTTCCAAGGTAGGAGCAACTTGAAGATTTGCAAGAAAGCCTTGCGGAACAACTTGGAGGTTGAGCTTCCTGAATGCTTCACAAAGCTTAGGCTGGAACGGCTTGATAAGGAGGCTGTTGCAATATGCCTTTCTGCTCAAAGCATCTGCAATCACATTCGCCTCGCCAGGTGTGTATTCGATGCTGGGATCATACTCTTGGATCATTTCAACCCAACGATTCTGGCGGAGGTTCAGATTCGGCTGTGTGAAGATGTACTTCAAGCTCTTGTGATCGGTGAAGATGTCGACTTTTCTGCCCAACAGAAGTTGTCTTCACGTAATCAAAGCATGTACCACAGCTGCTAGTTCAAGATCATGTTTGGGTTAGTTCTTCTCACTTGGCTTCAGTTGACGAGAAGTGTATGCCACAATTCTCTTGTCCTGCATTAGCAAACCACCAAGTACTTGAAGAGAAGCATCACAGAATACTTCGTAGGGCTTGGACTCATCTGGAGGAGTAAGAACTGGAGCAGAGACGAGCTTTTCTTTGAGAGTTTTGAATGCCACTTCACAATCTGGAGACCAGTAGTACTTGACATTCTTCTGCAGCAAGTTGGAAAGAGGCTTGGTAATCTTGGAGAAGTTCTCAACGAACCTTCTGCAATAGATGGCGAGACCAAGAAAGCTTCGGAGTTGCTTGACGTTCTGAGGAGGTTCCCAGTTGACAATTGCTTCAACTTTCTCGGGGTTTACCGCAATACCGTCAGCGGAGATGATATGGCCCAGATATAAGACCTTATCGAGCCAGAATTCGCACTTGGAGAACTTGGCATAGAACTTATGTTCACGGAGTCTGTCGAGAACCAGACGGAGGTGCTTTTCGTGATCCTCTTCATTCTTGGAAAATACCAAAATGTCATCCAGATACACAAGCACAAACTCGCCGGTGTAGGGGTTGAAGATGTAGTGCATCATTCTCGAGAAGGTAGGTGGAGCATTAGCGAGACCAAAAGACATGACGGTATACTCATAGGAGCCGTAGCTCGTTCTGAAGGTAGTGTGGATATCTTCCTCGCGAATGCGAATTTGGTGATAGCCCATTCGGAGATCGAGCTTAGAGAACACTTTAGCTCCTTTGAGCTGCTCGAACAGTTCGTTGATGTTGGGGAGCGGATACTTGTTCTTTATTGTCTTCTTGTTCAATGGCCGGTAATCAACGCAGAGACGCTCCGTGCCATCCTTCTTCTTGACAAATAAGACACCACAGCCCCAAGAAGACGTACTAGGCCTGATCAGACCCATACGCTCCTGTTCATCAAGCTGTTTCTTCAACTCCTTCAACTCTCCAGGTGAGAGCTTGTACGGACGCCGGCATGCTGGCTCAGTACCAGGCTCGAGTTCAATGACGAATTCCACTTGACGGTGTGGAGGCATGCCTGGAAGTTCTTCAGGAAAGACGTCTTCGTACTCGTTTACCACCGGAATTTGAGAGATGGCATTAATCTCGCCCTTGTCATTGAGAGAGAAAAGCCTGATTGTGTTATCCCGAGAGGCGAAGATAATCACGTCTTCATCAGGATGAGTAATCTTGACTTCCTTGTTTGCACAATCAATGTGAGCATCATGCTGAGAAAGCCAATCCATCCCGAGGATGAGGTCAATGTCGGAATTGCCGAGAACCACCGGTTTAGCCAGAAAGCGATAATCACCCATGCGAATAGATACATCCGGAGCATAGACACTAGAAGTCATTATCCTGCCCGGAGAAACAACTTGCAACTTCTGGGGCAAATTTGTAGTGACAACATCGTGCTTGGATGCAAATGGATATGACATGAAAGAACATGAAGCACCCGAATCAAACAACACTTTTGCAGGAAAAGAGTTAACTGGAAGGTTACCCAATATGACATCAGAAGAATTCTCCGCTTGCACTACATTCATCAGATTCACCCTTGCTGCCTTTGGATTTTGCTTGACAATAGCTGTGCTGACAGGTGGCGGAGGCGGAAGGCGCCTTGGGTTGGGGCACTTGTTAGCATAGTGACCTTTCTGAGTGCACTTGTTGCAGACCACTTCTGAGAGAGGACGGTAATGAGTAGCACTTGACTTGGAACCTTGAGACTGAAACTTTGATTGGTTGTTTGGGTTGGGTGGGTGGGAGAAACCACGGCCACTAGAGTTCTTGTTGTTGTTGTAGGGAGCTTGGATCACTGGAGGAGGTGGAAGCCAAAATTTATGTTGCTTCGCGGTCACTTGAGAAGATGAGGAGGAGTGAACAGCATCTCAGATCCTCTTTTTGGAAGCCTCCATCTTGAGCTGGGCTGTCTCTTGCTTAAGCGCCATGTTATAGAATTTGTCAAACTCATCAGGCTCGAACAAGGTGAGAGCAAGTTGAAGTTCATCCTTGAGACCTCCACGGAACTGATAGATCTTGCTCTTGTCATCTGGTATGTCTTGCTTAGCATAGCGGGCAAGGTTTTGGAACTTGACATTATACTGGTAGACAGTCATTGAGCCTTGCTTCAGGTTGCGGAATTGCTCATGCATACCCTCGATGACACTTGTTGGAATGTGGTGAGAGCGAAAGTCCTTGCAGAAATCATCCCAAGAAATCACACGCCCTTCTCTGGAGTCTTTGTACTGCTGCCACCAGTCAGCTGCTTGGTCCTTGAGTTGGAAGGCTGCAAACTTCACATAGTCCTCAGGCCTTACGTTGCTGCACTCAAAATGCTTCTTGATATTAGTAATCCAATCTTCAGCATCGAGAGGGTCGACACAGTAACTGAAAGCCTCTGGTTGATTAGCCAAGAACTGGTTGAGCGTAGCATGGTGCTGTTGGTTGAAGAAATTGCCTTGGTTCCCTGGAGCACCCTGATTTGCTTGATTTGCTTGCATTTGCTGCATCATCTGCATCAACATCTGGGTGTTCTAATTTGTAGTCTGCATAATCGCTCTCCAGGCCTCAGACGGAGGAGGAGGGGAAGGAGGACGATCTGGAACCTCTTCACCCTCTGGGTTAGCGTTGGGAACCCGTTTCGGATCCATCCTGAAAGAGATGACCACCAATCAGCAATTTGATTGAAAGAAGGTATAAGCTGAAACAACGGATAGAAATGCAACATAGTCTTCACAAGAATCATTCGAACAAGAGGAACAGATGAAATTCTCAGCTTAATGATAACAACAATCTTCACGAGAAGCCACTGGGAGACAAAAGGTAAAAAAGAATACAACAAGGTACAGATAGAACAAACACAAGATAGGAGCTTCGTTCGACATCTTTGTGCTGAAAGCTTATGGAACGTGTTACGAAAGGGTTTTGCAATCCCCGGATCAGCATAGCCAAGGACCCTTTAAGATGCAACTCCCGATCGGAACATCGGCCATAATACCACTTCACTCAATGTAGAACCCCGAACCCCGAACTCCGTAACCTGCATTCGTTGGAAGAATGCCTACGATCTACTGGATGAACCCACCTATTAATTTCCGAAAGTTTCCAGTTATGCAATCATGTGTTGGGGATACAGGGGAAGCATCGCGCACTCAACTCTAATCCTACATCCAGCTGTATCCATCCTTCAACACATAACCAGTCTTTCTAGGAAACCGTCTACCTCAGACCTTCGAAACGCATCTACTATACAAGCTATGGCAATACTCCCGAACTACCTCCCCAGTACTGGGTGATGTTGGGGTTATCTTGCCAGCAACCGTATAGGAGAGTTTTCGATGTCGGCCGTCTTAAATATTCTAGTACTGCCACGATATGTTTGTGACGACAATACCCCGAAGCTCAACTCCCCGGGACACTGCCACAACCCCTAATGTCAGGAGGCATCGAGAACAATATTCTCGTCACAAAGACATCGAAACAATCCAAACAATACTCGCTAGATTCCTAAAAAAAATTGGTGCAATTTTTTAAAGTAGAAGAGGCAAGAGTAGTAGTCAGGAGTCCTCACCAGAGTGAAAAGAGATGAGGAGCAAAGAAATCCTACTCTCCGATATAAATATAGGACTCAAAACATTTTCAGTGTGTGCCTAGACTCAACCGTCAACGATTCGATCAATCAGTGGGGGCTTCTAGGTCGGAGAAGGCTCTGATACCAAATTGTAATGCCCAGGATGGGACTATATCTCCAACGTGTCGAGGCACTACTTAAAGATATAAGCCCATTCTGGAATGATCGCAAGTTTGGTACCTTTTCACATCTCATGTAAAAAAATAGGGATGAAAGCTAAAAAGATAGTTGGCTTACACTCGCCACGTCACACAAATTCATTACATATCCAAACATCATTCAAAAAAACATCACATCCCATATAAGGGTAAAGATCCAAATGGAAGATACCAAACATAACTTAAACCACAGGTCTAGATCGAATCCTAGTAGAAGCTCTACTGATCAACTAGATAGTTCACATAGTAACGGCTACGCTCCTCGTTGTACTCCCAGTCTAGCTCAGTGCCATCGCCTGTGTAGCTCACCATCGTACCTGCATCTAGTGTGTTGAAGTAACTGTGAGCCACAGAGGACTCAGCAATCCCGTTCCCGGGTAACACGACTATCCAAGCCTTGGGTGTGGATCAAGGCTGAAGAAGAACAAGAGGTTGCAGCAGCACTAGCCTAGCCTACGTAAAAGAGAGCGAGAAGAGAAGTGCCTCGGACGAGAGATGATCACGAAGTGATCCTAACTAGCAAGTCAAACATAACCCCACCGTGTTCATCTCCCGAATCCCTTTCGGAAAATGACTGTCACGGTACTCACGCTGGTAGTGTATTCGAACATGGTGTCAAGTTTTCTACAACCGGATATTAACAAATTCCCATCTGCCACATAACCGCGGGCACGACTTTCGAAAGTTCATAACCCTTCAGGGGTGTTCCAACTTGGCCCATGACAAGCCCACGATCCGCGGAGTCGCAACTCCAAGGTGGGAAGGCCCGAGTATTCTCGGAATCCCGTGCTCAAGATACTCCGACTAAGGTAAGGCTAATCTAGCAAATCCTCCCGGCGTGCCGACACCCTGACAATAGCCGCGCGTATCTAGTCTCAGGCCACGACCGGATGGGCGATTCTACAGGTTTTTACCAATCCTCGAGTTTCCTCGTGGTGGCCCCGCAGACTCCCCGTTTCGGACCAACACTCATGTGGAGCACTGGCCCGGGGTTGTTGATTAAGAACTCGGGTTTGCAAGACCCTATGTAAGTTTTTGTTATTAGGCAAATAGTACCAATGTTGGGACTTGCTGGAAAAGTCTTAGCACTTAGCGGTTTATCGAGGGGATCCCATAACCCCAACCATGTGAGGAACGCATAATCAAGGATCATAACACCGGTTTATACGGTTCCTAGGGCGGCATGAGTGGAACAAAACACCAAGCAAAAGGCTTAGCCTTCCACCCCTTACCAATATTTAGATGATTTCATTTAATAATTAATATAGTGTGATATCCCAACAAGCTTCATCAAGAAGCAAGAATCTTCAATCTTCTCCTGCAACTAACAATGCTATAAGAGGGGCTGAGCGAAGCCTACGTATAGCCAATCAATGGTTTGCATAGGTAGGGTGGTTAGACAGGTTCATGGTTACAATAGGAGGCTGACAGGAAAAACATGGGCATCGAGGCAAAACTATAGAACGAGACTTCTAGCAATAGGCAAAGATAGTAATGTTATCCAGGTTCGGTCATCTTGCCTGTTGAGTTGTCGATGCGATCGTAAGAGAGCTCCTCATTCTCAACCTCGGTTGTAACCTCGTTCTCGTACTCGTACTCAGCTTCCGGCTCTACTCAACACAAACACACAAGGCACGAAATCAAACAAGATGCAATGCGCAGAAAAATTACAGGATGCATGACTGATGCACTATGGAAGCAAAACAGATGCACTATGGAAGCACAGAAAGTCTACATAGGAAGCACAGTGTTACAACATAAGGAGCATGGCAATATGCATTCAAGCAAAATGCTTCAAAACATGATAACAATAGGATATTATGAATCTACATGCAAAAACACACAAGTTACATATAGGACTTGCTCAAAATGGAGCAACGGGCTAAAAGTTACACCCGAAAAAATAACCATGCACAAGCTGAAATTAACAGCCACATAGCAACTTCGGAGCAAGAGATAAATAGTCTACAACACTCAAACATCATGGTAAGGAGCATGGAAATAAACTAGACATATCCTACAGCAAACAAATCCATTGGAGCATCCCCAAAGGAGCCATGGATCAATAGCAACAAGCTATGACATATTGATCTTGACAACAAAATCCTGACAGTAGTAATTTGTTGCAACTTGGGAGCAAGAGTTAAATATGCTACAACCACTCAAATAAGCATGTGAGAGCATGAATGGATAGCCAACAATATATACAACAAGGAATCATCAAGAGTCACCCCAAAACTATCATGGATTTGCCTAGAACCATAAGCAAACATGGCATCTGCAAATTACAGATTCCAGACTTAGTGAAATTTCACTAAGTGTTAAAACAGTAGTAACATCATGGCATCTTTGTGAGCAAGTTTAAGTCACCTCAAAGCATAACAAGACAAGTGGTTTGCACCACAACAAAGTACACATGATGGTGAATCCAAAACATCTAAGCATGCATCAAGGGGACAACCACATCAATAGCAACGAGCTCCTCTATGAGGCATCTCGTAACAAGTTTAACGACATAACAGCCACATAGCACTTTGCAAAGGAGATAAACATGGCAAGATGAAATCTATCATGCAAGCTAAAGCAATCAACATGTAGAGCATCTCAAGACGAACATGTGGACATATCATTTGCATCATTTGGATAAACATGCACCAAGTTATCACATTGCAAAGATGGCATGAAAACAACTACAAACAGCAGTTTATAACAAGTAGCACTCTTCTCATGAATATTAAGACATCTAGATGACCTCAAACATGCATGGCACAATGGAATAAATCATAGTACAAGTCACCACGATCATTTTGACATATCATTTGCTCAAATCGGACCAACACACAAAAAGTTATCCACAAAGCAAAACAGCACCAGACACTAACAAATCTAGGGACTTAGAGGAATTAGAAGCAACCTCAGCAGTCAACAGCCAGTCAACGCGGGCGGAGAAGGGGTCAAACGGGTCGGACTGCGGGTCCACGCCCGGATCCGCTAGGGCTCGGCCCGATCTGGCAGTTGGATCGGGGCTTCATCCCCGATCGAAGCCCGAGCGGCGGCGGCGCAGGCTTCTTCGAGGGGCGGCGAGGGACGCGCCCCAGCGGCGAGCGGAGGGCAGGCCGGCGGTGGCCGGGCGACGGGAGGGCGGCGTCGGCCCTGATCCGGCGCGGAGGGGAGTCCGGCGGCGGCGGCGCCTTGCCGGCGGGAGGCTGAGGCCGGGCGGCGAGGTTCCCCGACTCGGGGCGCGGCTGGAGGAGGGCCCGGCGGCGGCGATTGGTGGCGCGGCGACCGGAGGAACGAAGACGGCGGCGGGTGGCTCGAGGTAGGAGAAGACCTCACGCGGGCCCACATGTCGGAGCGGAAGCACCGGCGCGACACTACGGAAGCACGGACGCGGCTGTCGGAAGCACGGGTCGCTGGGACGTCGGAAGCACGGCGGCACAACGGTGGAAGCACCGCGCGTCAACGGTGGAAGCACCGGCGACGAACTGTGGAAACATTAGGGTTTCAGACGCGAAAAATTGGGGGAGATGGACGTTTATATAGGCACAAGGAGCTAGGGTTGTCCAAATGAGGTGAGGTTTTCGACCACGCGATCAAAATTGGATGGCCTAGATGAAGGGAGGGGTTTGGGTTGGTTTGGTGGGCTGTTGGAGGGGTGTCTTGGGCCTCAAAGAGGGGGTACTTTCAGCCCACGAGAATAACTGTTGGGGCACCAAACGAACTCCAAACGCGACGAGATTTGACAGGCGGGTTACACACAACAAAACAACATCGCACGACAAGTCTCACACCAAAACGGAAACGTTACACGGCCAAACACCAAAGTAGGCCTCGGGGATGCCACGGACACGTGAGAGAGCTCCGGAACTCGAAACGGACAACGGGAAGGAACGCGTTGGACCGGATGCAACGACAACACAAATGCAATGCAATGCACATGACAACATGCTATGAATGAATGCCACACACGCACACAACAAAACGACGAAAACCCGAAAAGACGAAGAACCCGGAATGGAACTGATGGAGCCAAAGATATATATATTGCCAAAAAGGGAAAGTATTACATCCGGGGCATTACAAACTCTCCTCCACTACAAAAAGATCTCGTCCCGAGATCTAGGACTGGAAAAAGGAAGGGTACTCAGAACGAAGATGATCTTCTCGTTCCCACGTAGCTTCTCGGTCGGTATGGTGTGACCACTTGACTTTCAAGAATTTGATGGACTTGTTGCGGGTCTTGCGCTCGGTTTCTTCGAGAATGGCAACGGGATGCTCTCGGTAAGACAAGTCTTGTTGAAGATCAATCTCCTCAAACGGAATCGTGTGTTCAGGCGTCTTGAAGCACTTGCAGAGTTGAGACACATGAAACACATCATGAACATTGGCGAAGTTTGAAGGTAGCTCAAGTTGATAGGCTAGATCGCCTCTTTTGCCAAGGATCTTGAAAGGCCCGACGTATCTAGGAGCAAGCTTTTCTTTGATACCGAATCTTTGGGTGCCTTGCATAGGAGAAACACGGAGATAGACATGATCCCCACTGTTGAAAGCCAAATCACGATGCTTGCCGTCATAGTAGCTCTTCTGACGCGACTGAGCGGCCTTGAGATTCTCACGTATGACTTTGCACATTTCTTCGGCTTCTGAGATCAAGTCATTGCTAAGGAGTTGACGTTCACCAGTCTCGGACCAGTTGAGAGGGGTACGACACTTTCTGCCATAGAGGATTTCAAACGGAGCTTTGCCTGCACTTGCTTGGAAGCTATTGTTGTAAGAGAACTCGGCAAATGGAAGGCAATCTTCCCACTTCATGCCAAAAGATATGACACATGCTCTGAGCATGTCTTCTAGAATCTGATTCACTCTCTCGACTTGACCACTAGTCTGAGGGTGAAATGCAGTGCTGAACCTGATCTTAGTGCCCATGGCAGACTGAAAAGAGTCCCAGAACTTAGAAGTGAACAAACTTCCATGGTCTGAGGAGATAACTTGAGGAATGCCATGTAAAGACACAATTCTGGAAGTGTACAACTCTGCCAGTTGAGCTGCATTGATGGATTCTTTGACTGGAAGTGATGCTAGAACTATTTTGCAATAATAAAACTATGAATAAATTGCAAGACAATAAAAGTGGATAGCTTTTGTCAACAAGAAAGCTATTTGTCCCTAGTTAATCAATAACAAGTACCGGTAATCATTCTTGCAATTATATACGAGGAAGAGGCATGAGCTAACATACTTTCTCTACTTGGATCATATGCACTTATGATTGGACCCCTGGCAAGCATACGCAACTACTAAAGATCATTAAAGTCGCGAAACCCAACCATAGCATTAAGTATCAAGTCTTCTTTACTCCCATACGTCATAACCCACTTATCCGCGTTTGGGCTGCTGTCATCCCCCACAACACTGACAATAAGCTAACTATGAACATATTGCAACACCCTACAACGGGGTCCCCTCACGTTTCCGCGAGAACGGAGGGCACCGTAGGACAGCACCAATAATAAAATATACAATCATACCAACCAAGATCACGATTAACCCACATGACAAAGCGGATCTACTCAAGCATCATAGGATAACCATAGATCATTGGGAAATAATATATGGAGTTGAGCACCATGTTTAAGTAGAGATTACTGCGAGGGGAAGAGGTGTTACACTTCTCCAATGAGGGGGAGAGAGTTGGTGTGGACGGTAGCAAGATTGTTGATGTAGATCGCCGTCCCGATCGTTGCCCCGATGGCACTCCTGCGCCATCGGATGCGAGGGGGAGAGAGCCCCCCTCCTCCTTCTTCTTCCTGGGCCTCCTACTTATATGGGAGAAGGGTTCCCCTCTGGTCCATGGTCTCGATGGCATGGGAGGGGCGAGACCCCATCCGAGATTGGATATGTCTCTCTGTCCTCTTCTATTTCGCGTTCCCCAGATCTCGCCCTTCATCATTTCTTAATTTCCCGGAGATGTGTAACTTTGATTGCGCTGACATTTTAATACGATTTTTATCCATAAATATTCTTTCTTGCGACAGAAGAAGGGCCCCAACCTACGTACGAGATCAGCATAAGACACCAGGGTGCGCCTGGGCCTGGTGGCGCGTCCTGGTGGGTTGTGGGCACTATGGGCCCCCGCTTGCGTTGCTTCCACCTCCTAAAAATCACATATATTTCAAAATAATTCTCCGTAAATTTTTACCGCGTTTGGACTTCGTTTGATATGGATTTTCTGCGATACAAAAAACTTAAAAAAAAACAGGAGCTGGCACTGGCCACTGGATTAGTAAGTTAGTCCAAATAAATCATATAAATTGTTGCCAAAACTATGTAAATGTTGAATAATATTGGCATGCAACAATAAAAAATTATAGATACGACCGAGACGTATCAATGGCAGTTATCCCGCTCCGCTCACAAAGCCTGCAGCTCTGGCACATATGCCATCACTGACATGTGTTCACCTTGGCGCAGCCGACTGATCTTCCCCTCAATCTGAGCAATTAGCATGAAATTACCCTTGCCTGAGTATTGGGTGGATAAAGTCTTACATATCTCGCCGAACGTGGATAGTCCCTCCACAAAGGGTCCGACGGGGGGCACCACATAGTTCAACAACCAGCCAACGAGCACGGAGTTTATGACCTTCCACCTCTTCCCCTTTGTGGTAGTCTTGTCTCCTGGTTCATCAACCGCACCCAATAAGTGCACATCAAGTTCCTTTTGTTCCACGGCCAACAATTCCCTCCTGGACCAACTCAAATAATTTGTGGCCCCCTCTAGCTTCATGTCCAGGGTGATATTTCGAGCTTCTGAGCCACTTCCTGTCGAGGAACAATGGCCCCAGAGTTGGACTTGGCGAGGATCTCAGCGAGCTTCTCGAAAGCCGCAGCAAGACCAATTGGTTCACTCATCTCCGATCTGGTAATCAACACCAACAACCCTCAGCAACACAACCCTATAGCTGAACTGTCCCCTGCACAGTCCCTTTTCTCCCCCTAGCTAGCAGCAGCACCCAGGAACAACAACAGCAGCGTTGCCCCCTTCACCTTCATCAATCAGCAGCAACTCATACCCCCTGGCTAGCAGCAGCACCCAACAACTCAGATGCCCAGCAACAGCTCCAGTAGCAACAATAGCCTCTTCTCCTTCCTCTGCAAACACCGGCAGTTCCAGAGAATCTTGGCCTCCAACAACAGCCAACCCCCGCAGCAGCTCTCCAGCTCCCGTCCCCTGCACACACACGCATAACAGCACATCCCACTCTGGACGAGACCAAGCCGCTCCTCACCTGCCTCCTCTTGCCACGCAGCATAGCAACTCCACCTCTCCTTCTTCCTCTGCCACGCAGAGCACCTCCTGCACAGCCAAGCCGCGCCTCCCAGATTCGCCGCCGCCTCACCGAACGCCACCCTGATCCGCCGCCGCCTCGCCGGACGTTGCCGCCATCTCCTTCGGCCCCACCGTCGCTGGCCTCTGATACCATGTTGGACGAGATGGGAAGTACCTTCAGACATGAGAGCTTATGGTGTCTTGTGACCCGCGAGAGGTGTCTCTCGTGTTTGGCGGCTTAGCTGGGAACGGGAGGGCTGGATGCCCCTTTCTAGGTTAGCACCTCCACATGGGCTTGGGCCCTAAGTGATAAGTAGATGGGCTTGGGCCCATACCGGTTCAACACACTTTGACTATACATTTGATCACATATGTGACTAGCAAAATGTTAATGCATGTCAGGAAAATTGTATTGTTGGATTCGTATTTGAATGTAGTTTCCGATGACATTATTTTTTGCTACTTATAGTATTTAGTAGTAATTATGTACGTGCAATGCACGTGAATATTTGGTAGGATATTAGTGGCACGTTATATTAGGTAAGGTATATTTGTGACACATTGATATTTGGTAAGATATTAATTACATGGCAGATTTCATGGGATAGCGTTGAGTCTAAACGTGTTTATAACCAATGGCAGTGGTGGGTAATTAGAGCGTTAAACGTGTTTGGTGCTCAACATTGGAGCGATTTGAACCGCTAGATCACATGATTTGATGGTCGAGATACTTTGGATCTACTCCTTTGGATCTTTTTAGATTGGTATAGATATAGATATAGATATAGATATAGACTAGCAAATATGCCCGTGCGTTGCAACGGGAAAAAAAAATTATGCGCTAATCAATTAAGTATGACTCAATATCGTGATATATAAGCGTACTCTATTTTAGCGCAATGTCTCACCAAGTCGCCATTTACTTTTTTTCTCACCCTCGTCGATGATGGTCGCGATGTCCACGTGATCACACTGCATTCGACGTGGTAAATCACAAGGCTATGAGTTTGCCAGTGCATGACACACTTGTCATTATGTTGCGCAAGAGAACGCCTAAAACTTTAAAAATAAATCTCATTGACCACGAACTACTCCCAATGCCAAGACATATAAGGGCATCTACAATGCGGTGCTAAGCACAGGCGCTAAGGATCTAATTCCTGGCCGTTTTGCTAATCCGGAGAATATTTCCTGGCGCCTTCCAGCCAGCGCTGCCAGAGTTGGCAGCGGGCGCTCCAGTGCACCAACAGTTGATTTGACGTGGGTTGTTTAGCGCCTCAGAGCTTTTGGGCGTTGGAGACCGAGGCTCTTATACAAACGCTAGGCAATATAACTTTTATTTTTTATCCTTAAGCGCCTACATAAGCGGCTATGCAATGGAGATGCCCTAAAGACATTCGAAAAACTAATCAAATTCTAGACATAAAATGCTTTTGAATAGGTGAACAGTTTTTCGAATGGACAAACAATTTTGTTTTGATTTTTTGAATTTTCTAAAAAAAACATGAACATTAGTTTTGTTTACAAATTTCTTAAAAATGTATGGACAGTTTCCAAATTCATTAACATTTTTTGACTCAACAAATATTTTTTGAATCGATTAACTTTTTTAAAAATTGGTGAAGAAAGTTTTCAAAAAATATTTATTTTTATTTATGTGAACATTTTCTAAAATTTCACAGACATTTTATTTTTATATTCTCGAATATGTTTTGAATACACAATCTGCTTTCAAAATCATGAACATGGTTTTATTTCCCAACCATTTTTTTCCAAACTGTGAATTTATTTTATAATTTGCGAACAGTTTTGCAAAGCCACCAACATTTTTTGAAACAGCAAATTTATTATGATTTTCTAACATTTTTGAATACACATATTTTTTATGATTTCTCAAACATATTTTTTGGAAACTCGCAACTTTTAAAATTTAAGGAATCCAAATTTATTTAAAGGAGAAAGAAAACAGAATGAGAAAAGAGAAGACAAAAATATAAAATAAAAACAAATAGGGGAGCGACGCATTGAACATGGGCCGGCCCATGAAAGGATACATGGAGAAGACATGCGTGAGAAAGAGAGATAAAAATTGTGGGAAACAAGGATCGAACCCTGGTCTCCTCGTTTCAAGAGCGAAGCGTGAACCACTCCGCTACTTGTCGATCTCTGTTTTCTACGCGACTCTCTTCTATAAAACAACCAATCACGCGGTGGCTTTTAATCCGAAAAATCGAATCGTTTTCTTTACTTATGGGTGGCATGGTGGGTAATTTGTAGCAACTTCGGGGGTATTTTTTTTGACGGACGGGCTGAAACCCTATTTTCTTTATTATTAGGTATAGATAGTTAGTATCATGATCAAAATATGATTCAAAATATGGACGGGGCTGGTGAAACAGGACGAAGGTTACATCTGGGATCCCAACGGAAGCTCAGAAATTACAGAGAGAACAAAAGTCCTAAACAATTAGGATGAAAAAAACAAGGCCCTACCACATTTGGGATCCCAACGGAAGCTCAGAAATTAAAGAGAGAACAAAAGTCCTAAACAACCAGGATGAAAAAACACTGGTGGCGTCACAAACAAGGTCCTACGTACTGCCACATTTGGGATCCATGGGGCCAGGGCAGGCCACCCTACAATTCTACTCCAAAGTTCTTCTACAAATCATGCACGGTGAAGCACCGCGTCAAGTGCTCCGTCAGCTTGTCCACTGCGCTACTCAGTCGCCCCGCTATGCCGATGGATGCCACGATGAGCACAGCAATATACGCCGAGACCCCGACGACCAGCGCCAAGACGTAGGCAGACGTCTTGACCCTCTGGCAGCTCCCAGCGGCGTACGCACCCATGAGTCCAAACAGGTCCAGGATTATGGCGGCGTGCAGCGCCAAGAGCGCCGGTGGGGTGTCGCTCACCCTCTTGATCAGCAGGAGGACCATGATCACCAGGGACGCCATGAAGGACGTCGCGTTGCAGTAGAAGAAGGCCTTGTACCGGCGCGGGTAGTTGCTCGTGAGAACCGGATCACCGGCGATGTGGCCGGTCAAGACGACGTCGCCCCAGAGGCCGCCCGGCGGGCTCATCGCGGCCTGGTACGTGACGGCGGCCACGAGCGCGGCGAGCAGCAACAGGTATTTGCGCAGCTTCTCGTCCCAGAGATCACGCGTCCCTCCGGCGGCGACGGCCGTGCCATGCCGCCCGTCGCCTCCGGATTGTTCATCGACTACGCCGAGCATTGATAGGAGCCTCTTCGCAAGTCCTCGCGCCGTCTCCGACAAAATCAGCGTGACCTGGAGAGCGATGCAGAG
>LR738713.1:345418296-345428498 GCA_902687465.1 Secale cereale
GCCTCTTCCTGCCCCTGCTCGGGGTGCTCCTCGAACAGCTCCTTGAGCCAGCTGGGTGCGTTTTGCTCCATCTTCTCACTCAACGCTTGACTCCATGCCGGGCGAGCCGGCCACACTTCTAACATGAAGACGACGACATGGATGCCGACGTAGAGGAACACAGGAACGACGAGCAGGGAGACGTACACGGATTTGGATACCTGCCGGCAGCTCCCGGCGGCGTAGGCGCCGATCAGGCCAAACAGGTCCAGGATCATGGCGACCTGCAACGCGCAGTACTTGATTCCCTGGGTGCTGAGTATGTTGCTCAGGAGGAGTATCAGGATGACCAGCGACGCGATGAAGGCGGTGGCGTTGCAGTAGAAGAAGGCCAGGTATCGCCAGGGATACGTGATGTGGAGGATCGGGTCGCCGACGAGGTAGTGGTGGCGACCGTCGGCGGCGGCATCACCTTGCCAGAAGCCGCCCGGTGGGTTCAGTCCGGCTTGGTATGTGACGCTCGCCGCAAGAATCCCGAGCAGGAGCAGATACATCCGCGACTTCCTGAGAATCTGGTACGCGTCGTCGTTGCCGTGCTCGTATGCTCTGCTTTGCTGCTGCTCCAAGTCCAATCTCTCAAATTTGTTGAGGTACCTTTCAAGTGCTTGTTGCACATCATGGATCAAATTCTCCACGGGCTTGCACAAGAAGATGAGTGCCTGAATGGTGATGTAGAAGAGAACGGCGGCCACCAGCACGACGACGTAGATGGAGGTCTTGAGGCTCCGGCAGCTGCCGGAGGCGAAGGCGCCCATGAGCCCGACCATGGCCGCGCCCGTGCACACCCAGAGCGCGCATGACCGGAACCTGTGCTGCGTCACGGTGTTGCTCATGAGCAGCATGACGACCACCAGCGACGCGACGAACGCGGTGGTGTTGGAGTAGAAGAGGACCATGAAGCGGGACGGGTGGTGGACGCGGAGCATGGGGTCGCTGGCGAGGTGGTCGCTGTCCTGGCTGCCCGGCCAGAACCCGCCCGGCGTGCTGACACCGGCCTGGTACGTGATGGTCGCCGCCAGCGTCGCGAAGATGAGCAGGTACTTGCGCGCGCGCTCCACTCTGTCGGCCGTCGTGACTCTGTCGCCGCGCTCTGTCGGGGCGAAGAGCACGAAGATGAGGACGTGGGCGGAGACGTAGCAGGCAACCAAGGCGACGAGAACGAAGACGTAGGCGGACATGGCCACGTCCCTGCAGCTGCCCGCAGCGTAGGCCCCCATGAGGCCGAACTGGTCGAGCAGCATGGCGGCTTGGAGCGCGCGCAGCCACCGCCGGCGGTGGCCGAGCGAGCGGACGAGCAGGAGGTTGACGATGACGAGGGAGGCGACGAAGGCGGTGGCGTTGTAGTACAAGAAGGCCTTGTATCGGCGCGGGTAGGTGACGAGGAGCACCGGGTCGCCGGCGAGAAGCGCGCCTCCGTCTGCGCCGTCGTCGGACCAGAACCCGCCTGGCGGACTCAGCCCCGCGGAGTAGGTGACGGAGGCCGCGAGCATGGCCAGGAGCAGCACGTACTTGCGCAGCTCCCAGAGGAACTCCGCCTCCGCGGTGGCACTGTCGACGCCGACGCCGGGTGGTGGAACGGCCGGTGCCGTAGCTACCCTCTCGAGGCTAACGTCAAGAGCAGCAGGCGCCGCCATCGCCGGCTCCCGGCGTCTAGAAGTTGGGAGTTCGTGGACGGACAGAGGCAGACGCTCGCTCTCGCTTGTTGCCTAGCTCTGAATGAGCAGCTCAGTGGCCAACTGGGGGTGGTTTTATTGAGATTTGAGAGCGATGTTCCGTGGTTGCGAGGAATGTTCTTGGATGCTCGCGAGGGGGTCGTGGAGATCTCATGCCAATTTCGCGGGAGCGAGGACGCGGTAGGAACGTTGGCCTTGTCACGACGACGCGGCCGGCGAAGGGAGGACGGTGAGTGCTAAGCTATTGACCGCGGTGGCACACTCGTGGCTTTCGGCGGCATCGAAAATACACGGAAAAAGCAAAGTCCGCGCTTACAGGTACTTTCTAATTCGGTCAAGTGATCTATATGAACCTGAATATTTGATCATTACTAGTACTACTAGATAACAATTTTTTTTCCTTAGTTGGAATATACTAACAACTAAAATTGAAAATACATATAATTATTGAATATAATTAAGTAGCCTAATTCTCCCTCCATTCTTATATTAGTTTACGGAAGATGTAGAATCGAAACATCTAAGCCTTTTGTAAGCATTTTTGTCCAAACAGGAGCGCTTTATTACTTAAAAGATTTAAGAATTACACCCGGTCTCTGCATAACTAAAATACACACAACCAACACAATCTCTCACACAAAACAAAAAAGGCGAAATATAAAGCGACATGTAGAGTTTGTATAACGCCTAAAACAGAAGGGGGCTTGTCGGATTTCGGGTTCCGCAAACCCTTAAGAGGTTCGAACTCTGGGGTGCGCACGAAGAACTCTATCTCCCCAGCGCGCTCGCCCTACGATTCCACAGCCTAACTCGACGAACTCAAAGAACAATGGACAAAGAGGATTATACTGGTTCGGGCCACCTTGCGGTGTAATACCCTACTCCACTGGGTGTGGTGGATTGCCTTGTATGGCTGAGGATGAACTAGTACAAGGGATGAACAGCCTCCGAAGGAGAGGTGTTCTTGGGTTCGGATGAGATTGTGGTGTCTCAGATCAGATCAGATGAGTCGTCCCCCTCCATGGTGGTGGCTAGGTCCTATTTATAGTGGTCTTGGTTCTCATCCCAAATATCGGCGGGAAGGGAACCCACAACGGCCAAATTTGAAGGGGAACAACTAGTACAAGTTATCCTGACAAAAGGGGTCTTCGCCTGCCAAATGCTCCTGTGGTGACGTCGCGTCGGGCTCCACGATGACCTCCATTCTGTTGCCCTGACGGTCCTTAGTCTTGTTGCGCCGATATGGAAACCTTTGCTTGATTCCTCGGGACTGCGCGCCTACGCTTGCCCCCTTAGCACCCAAGGGGAAACTGGTACACCGCGTCCGCTGGCGCCCGCCTAGCCTTGTACGTCATGGCTCACGTCATGTGAACCTCGCGAGGTGTACCTTGCATAGATATATCCGCTCCTCGGGAGCTAGCCTAGGGAGACTGTCCCCAGGAAGGTCTTGCATTCGCCCGCCTCGCGAGGCTTGGCCCCTTGCGAGGGTTTTGAGTTGCGGTTGCTGAAGTTGGGCCGTACCAGGGCGCTGATGGAGCCACGTCACGGGCCACAGGCAGGCAAGTCTGGGTACCCCCATTCCTAGGACGCTGAAAGTAGCCCCCGGGCCCAAGGTGCGCTCAAACTTGGCTTCGAGGCGTAGCCAAAGGGACAAGGGCGAAGCGCCCCAGGCCCCAATCGCCTGCGGCCTCGGTCAACACGTGGTGACTTGATTGGACGTGGGCGTCTTCCGGTTCACCACACTGCCTCGATAACTGCTCGACTTGACGATACCCTGCTGCATGCACAGAAAACCATCATTACACGAGATCGTGGAGGCCGGCGGTTGGCCTCCTTCTGGCTATAAATGGGGAGAGGGTGAAGCCCCCGTTTCTCATATCCTTCTTCTTGCCGCCCTCCTCTTCTTCTCCCTCCTTGCCGCGGAGAAAGGGAAATCTCGCCTGGAAGAATCCGACTTGTCGTCGCTTAAGAGGGGGCGGGGCCGCCACCGCAAGCATGTCGCTACCCCTGCAGCGGTGCTTCAGGGTCACGGGCATACTCCTTCTGGGGTTGATGTAGCCCTGGGCGGTCGCGACGGGACCTCTTCCCGCGGCAGGGGCCGCTCTCATCGCGGCAGCCCCCTTGCCACGGGAGGGCGCTCCATGGTCGCCCGGCCTCCTTGGTCAGGCTTGCATTCATCGGAGGCGCTCCTGCAGTTCGTCGTGTGGCCGGAGAGTCCGGCCGACGCCTGGCTCCAACTACCGCGCTTCTTCGCCGACGAGCTGCCGACCAGTGGTCTCGATGGCCTCTGGCTGCAGGCCGATGGCTGCTGCAGCAAGGCATCCTGGTTGCAGTGGAGATCTCTGTTGCGGGCAACGTGGCCCTGGCCCGCGGTTGACAAACGTTCGCCCACGCACGTGCCTGGGCAGGCGATGCACCCTCCACTTCAAGCATGATGGCGCCGCGACCCTCTTCGTGAGGGTGTTTGGGGCGGACGGTCGCCGCACAGGGTGCTACCCTGAAGACGGCATCGGCGACGTCGGGCTCGGCCTTGGCGATGGTCGCGACGAGGCTGCAGGTGGTCTTGCCCTTGGCGACGACCGTGGCTCATCCAGCGGCGGTGACTCCTCTGCCAGCGAGAGCACTAGCAGTGGTGGTTAAGACCAACCACCGCGCCGCCAGGCTCGCTTCGAGGTCGGCGATGGGTCATCCCGCCGTCGCGCGACGGTGAAGTTTGAGGAGGGCTTAGACTGTGCTGAGCCCGGGAGGCACTTGCGGCCGAATCTTGTGAGCTGCGGCAGCTGTGCGACTCGCTTTTGTTTAGCCTTCCTTCCTTCCTGCATTTCGAAAAAGGGTAGGTAGCCTGACTGGGGCGTGTAATGAACTATGACGCCTATGCTGCTATGTCATGTTTTATGCTCTCATGCTATGTTACGATATTCATGTGCCTCGCGAGGGTAGAGGGGTAACTTAGCTTGATACACCCGAGGGTGGCATGAGGGTGTGTTTTCCGGCATCGGGTGGGGTTTCCTTGCTGCCAACGCGGGTGTTGCTAGCATTGGAGGGGCATCTGCAAAATTTGTTAGGGAATCCACCGGATACCTTGTTCCTTCTTGCGCGATCCCTTAGGCGTGGGCTGATCATGGCTTGACGCACCGTGTCACAACCCTTTAGCTTTAGCTTTTGCTTGACTCTGCATGTTCCTCATGCCATCATGTTTAAACTTTTGAAACCTGAAATGGGGATTGATCCAACCCTAGCACCCCTCTGAAATACCAGGTTCAACTGGAAATTGTTTCAATGAACCAAAAATGCCCTTCACAAAAGTTCATCATTTTTGGACTGGTTGAAAAGCTCTGCCAAAAATGGTTTACCTTTTTCTACGCCATCTTGGATTTTTGAATTAAATCATAAAGTATTTCAATTTGGGCATTTAAATGCTATAACTATTTTTAAGTGCTCAAATAATTCTGAAACTAGATAAGGGCTGTTGGAAATAATTCTACATGTGCCCACAAATAATTTCAGAAGTTTTTAAAAATGATTTAGTGGCTAAACTAAATCAAAACAAAGGTAAAATAGAAAAAAAGAAAATAGAAAGGAGAGAGAGAAGCCCACCTAGACTTACCTGGCGGCCCAGCTGGTGGCCCAGCCCACCATCGCTGCCAGTCGCCTCCCTCCTCTCGCCAGAGGGACGAGAGGCGTGTGCCCGTAGCGCGCGAGCACGCGCTCGGCCACCTCCTGCCTGCTTGCCGCTGCTGGAGTCGGCCCCGAGCGCCACGAAACCCACCTGGACCCCCTCGCACTCTTCCTCTCCCTCGTTCCCCTCCTCTGTCTCACTCTCTCACGCACACCCGAACGCGCCGTCGCCGCCGCTTGCTGCCGCCGCGCCCGCCGCCGTCCCCTTGCCCCGTGGCCATGACCCCGAGCTCTTCCCAGACCCCAAGGGCCTCTTCACCGAACCACTCAAGCCCGGACAACCCCAAGACGCCGCGATGACCTTTCTTTCCCGTTCATGGCCACCGGATGCCGTCGCCCGATTCGCCGTCTCCGATGCGCCCCCGAGCCGCTGACCTGCTGTGATGCACCCCTGTGAGTTCCTACTCCTCCCCGTACGCTTTTCCCCCCCATCCTCGTCCTCTAGCATGCCTCCCCGCCACAACCGAAGCTCGCCGCCACCGTGGCTCCTTGCTGGCGCGGCCAGGGCACCCAAGCTCATGTCCAAGAACATGGATGTGCTTCTGCTGCTTCGTAGTTGCTGCCCCGCTGCTCAATTTGCTCTGCTACATGCTCTAGCCGGAGTTGCGCCACACCAAACTCCGGCCGCCGCCTCGCTCGTCGCCGGCGCCGTTCTCGACCACCCCGCGTCCTCCCTTCCAGTCCTTTGGATGCGGACGAGAAAGAGCTCCTCCCCGGTGCCCTCAGCGCGCCAAACCATAGCTCATAGCTCAAATTCAAGCCGCGCCATCGTTGTTTTGGTTGCCGCCGGCCAGGCTCTGGCGACTGCCGACGTGGCCGTCATTAGCGCTAACCACCCTGCCATCTAAACACCCCTAATAGCCACTGACAGCCGGCCCCACCCCTGGTCAAACACCAGTCAGCGCATAGTTTGACCGGGATTAGTCCCTGTGAGACTGATGTGCGGGTCCCAGCCGTCAGGTTTGACCTGGGCTGGATCCGTTGACCTGATGACGTTATGCTGTGGTCATGCTGACACAGTTAACATTTTCTGGATTTAAATATAATCCAGAAAATTCTAGAAAATGGTTTAAACTTCTAAAAATCATAGAAATTCAAATGTAGCTCAGAATGAAATAATTTATATATGAAAAATGATTAGAAAATCCAATCTATCCATCTGTATCATTTTCATGCATGTTAGAACAACTTATGACTACTGTTTAGGGAAAATAAAATGAATGTCATTTGAATATTCACATATGCAGTTGAATTTGAATCTATGATTCGAACCAACTTCATTTAATCTGGTTGCTAGTTGCATTAGCTCAAATCACATCATATTGCCATGTCATGATCATGCATCATATTGTTGCATTGCATTGATTGTGTTCTTCCTCTGTTGCCTGTGTTTGTCCCCTCTCAGTAGACGACATTCCGACGATATCAGTTCGATGACACCGATGAAGAGCTATACTATCTTCAGAAGTGCCAGGCAAGCAAAAACCCCTTGTTCATTCCGATACAATCCCACTCTCTCGCTCCTGCTCTCTTTTATTGCATTAGGACAACAACGATTCATCTGTTACATGCTGCGGTAGTTGAACCCCTTTTCCTCTGCATGACCTGTCATTGCCATAGTAAATAGACGAAACCCACTAGCATGAGTAGGAGTTGTTTCAGCCTGATGTGCCTACTCATTCATGCTTGTTTGTCATGCCTCTACTGCTTAGAGTTGAGTCAGGTCTGATTCATCGGGGATGAATTGGAATGGTGATGAACATGTCCAAATGTGTGTGAGCTAAGTGTGTGAACATGATTTGGTAAAGGTATTGGTGAGAGGCCATGTAGGATACATGGTGGGTTGTCTCATTGAAACCGTCCTCAGGAACCGAGTTCTGTGTTTGTGATCCATGAACAACTACTACCACACGTTGGGCCCAAAACCAATGGACCCTCTCGACTTATTAACCGCCCATGTCCTCTGTCCGGGAGTTGCAATTAGTTTCTGGTGTTTGTAGTATGCTGGAGGCCGTGCATAGCGCTGACCCGAGGGGTGTGCTGTGATGCGGTAGGCACGTGGCACGGTGTACCGGGACGTCTGTTTGGTGTCTCGGGAACCCTGCACACATCGTTCGGGGCCATATGTGGAAACCTCGGCCGGACTCCCTGCAGATGGAACCTGAATAGGCGATAAACATGGACTAGGGTCTTGTGTGGTTAGTCAGGTCGTGGCTGACACCCTCGCCAGGCTTCCGCTTGAAGGTTGCCGAGATACGTAACGTGTACATGGCGGTAAGTGGCGAGAGCGTGTGTGAAGAAGTACACCCCTATAGGGTTAACATCATCTATTCGAATAGCTACGTCCGTGGTAAAGGACCTCTAGGTTGCCTATACAGTTCATAGACAAGTGAAAGTGGATACTCTAAAATGCGCCAGATAAGCGTGAGTGCTATGGACGGCGTTCTTGTAGGGAGATGGGAGCGGATCCATAGTGGTGTATTGATATGGTGAATATGTGGACTCGTGTGCGCCACCTCAAAAGAGTTGCTTGCAGTCGTAGTTCAGGTTAGCCACTGAGTCAAAGCTGGCTTGCTGCAGTTAACCCCCACCATCTTTTTGTTGATACTGATGCATATGTAGATAGTTCTGATGTAAGTCTTGTTGGGTACATTTGTACTCACGTTTGCTTAATTTATGTTTTGCAGAGAGACTTCAATCTCGCTAGTAGTTCTGCGTGGACTTCGACGTTTAGCTTGTTACGTCAGCTACGATCTTGTGCCCTCTGGAGGGTCTTGTAGATAGTCAGGCTTCTCAGCCCTTTTCATTTGTAGTTGTCTGTACTCAGACATGTTAAGCTTCCGCATGTGCTTTTGGCTTGTATGCTCTGAATGTTGGGTCATGAGACCCATGTTTGTAATATCTGGCTCCTCGGAGCCTAATGAATAAATACTTGACTCATAGAGTTTTGCTGTGATTCATGTTGTATTTGCACATATCGGGCATATTGTGTGTATGTTATTGAAATGCTTGGTATGTGTGGGATCCGACACCTAGTTGTTTACCCTTGGTAGCCTATCTTATGGGGAAATGCCTCCTAGTGCGTCCACTGAGCCTTGGTAGCTTGCTACTGCTCCGGAACACATGGATTGACCGGCATGTGTCCTTCCTTGCTCCTGTGTCTGTCCCCTATGGGGAAATGTCACGCGGTGTATACCGAAGTCCTGTTAGCTTGCTACAGCCTGGCAACACTCGCTCCTGAACGACACGTGCATTGTTGGGTCATTTATGCATACCCCTGTAATTTAGCGCCACTTTTGGTTTATAACTAGTCATGTAAGTCCGTGTTCTCTGTCATATGGATGCTAGCGACACTATCATATACGTGAGCCAAAATGCGCAAACGGTCCCGAGCCAGGTAAGGTGGCACCCGTGGGGATTGAGGGAGTCCTGGACTAAGGGGTCCTCGGGCGTCCGGCCTATCATCAATGGGTCGGACTGGTGGGTTGTGATTATATGAAGGCCGAAGACTGTACCTGTGTCCGAATTGGACTCTCCTTGGCATGGAAGGCAAGCTTGGCGACCAACTATGAAGATTCCTTCTTATGTAACCGACTCTGTGTAACCCTAGATCCCCCTGGTGTCCATATAAACCGGAGGGTGTAGTCCGGAAAGGAGGGACTCATTACCATAGTCATACATGCTAGGCTTCTAGGGTTTAGCCATTACGATCTCGTGGTAGATCAACTCTTGTAATACTCATATTCATCAAGATCAATCAAGCAGGAAGTAGGGTATTACCTCCATAGAGAGGGCCCAAACCTAGGTAAACATCGTGTCCCCCGTCTCCTGCTACCTTAGATGCATAGTTCGGGACCCCCTACACGAGATCCGCCGGTTTTGACACCGACATGCTTTCATTGAGAGTTCCACTGTGACATCGACGAAAGGTTCGATGGATCACCTTGTCCTTAAAGACAACATCACCTCCGGGGGAGTCCTGGCCCCAGGATAAACCCTCCGGCTGGGCGGCTTTACCATGATCGCCCGTTCGGCCGTTGAGCCGACGATGACCTCTCGGGCCATAGAAAACCCCCTTCGCATCAACTCCAAACACTCCAAGCAGATTGATCCGGCAGTGTTCTCGTCCTTGAACGAGCTCCTAGATCGCATCACCACTTTGGGAATCACCACAGATTACGATCGGATCGGGCTTAAAACCAATCAAGGAGAAATCATAACTCCACCGGTCACTCACCAGATAGCGGTAGTCGAGGAGCAGGATGGCGAGTCTTCTTCTATATCGAAGACGGACTATGTTCGGATCTCCGATCAGGAAGAACCAGATACCCACCAGCGAAAGGATGCGACCAGCCCTCCGAACATAATATCAGATGGCAGTCCTAAACAATCACAAGATACTCCGGAGCCCAGACTATTGAGTCTGGGAGGTCTTCAGACTCTGGAATCGGTCGGGTCTGGGTTTGGATTTAATTCCACCCACCCACCCGGACATAGACGCTCTTATGAGCATAAAATAGCAGTCTTAGGAAACGGTCCACCACTTCTGTGCCAGATTCCTCCTTGTCAAAGACAAGATAAAATATTGCCGCGACGAGGACGCGATATCAGCATTCTGCAACAATGGCGCGGACGAAGGAATTATCAACGCCATCAATCGCCACCACATACTGAAGTTCGCCCACTTACAACTATTGTACAGATGTACAACGCGATGGAAAGCGCCTGGAAAACTCAGGCAGCTTGCTGGGAACCGTCAGTCCCAACTCGAGTCCTCCTACCAGTGAAGAGGGCGCACCCCCATGGCACACC
>LR738713.1:345433430-345444960 GCA_902687465.1 Secale cereale
GAGAGAGAGAGAGAGAGAGAGAGAGAGAGAGAGAGAGGCTGAGCTGGATCGGCAGGACAACCTTGATGCCCTGGAAGAGGAGCGCGATGTCGCAAAAGCCCGTTCAACATTTTCCCAACAAAAGGCTCGAATATATCAAAATAGAGAAGTACGAGCCAAGACCTAGAACATTGGCGAACTCGTTCTACGCCTGCCGGAGAAGAAAAATGACAAACTCAAGCCCAAATGGGAGGGTCCCTTCATAATTGACGAAGTTCTCACCCGAGGGGCGTACCGTCTTCGCGATGCATCAGACAATCGCCTCGAGCCAAACCCCTGGAACACGGCCAGACTCCAAAGATTCTATGCCTAGCACCGAACTCCTTGTTCGTCTCCTTCTCCTCTGTAGTTTCCATTATTTTTTCTCTCTTTTTCGATTACTTTTTTCTTTCTCGCTTTAAAGCTTTCGTACGGCTCGACCGCACACCCCTGACGCATACATCTTTAAATATGTACGTCCACTATACCTGGGGGCTTCTTGGACAGAAGCTTTTTATTATTATTCCTTGAGCATCAAGCTCTTCACATATGAGTTTTTTCCATATGTACCTTTTCTTCGCCACTATATGCATCGATATGACTTAAGTTTTGGCCAAGCTGGGTTGCCTGGCTCCTGTGCTTATGCCCTACGTTCCCGTTAGTTCGGCTAGGGCATAAAGGGAGCACCTCTGCGATTGTTACTACCGCGTCATCTGGATATGTACCTTAACTGGGTGAAGCCAAAAGCTAGCGTTCTTAAGGGAATATTCAGTCAGTGAATTAAAGATGTTTTTTGCACTCACTCCATTATGAACCCCCAGAAACTATACACACTGTGATTTTCACATCACAATTCGGACATGTCTACTAATGCATGCACACCCAGGGAAAGGAACCCTTAACGGAACTATTCTCTCTGGAGGATGTTTCTTACAATCTCAATGTAATATAACATAACTAACCGGATACAACTTGTCTGTTCAAGCAACTATGACCCCTACGCCTAGTTTTCCATGCATACCCCGGTCTATTCGTCCGCGATGGTATTCGGAGACACTCCGCACCCTCGGGTCTGGAGGTTAAAGCGAAAAGGTCCGCCATGACAAATGCTATACAATTCAGCTAGAGTTCCACATGTCAAGGAAAGTACATAGTCACTTGGACTCAAACATTTCCTCCTCTATACCATCCAACACACGGTCTAACTTACAATCTTGTTGGGAATATTTGGCGGCCACCTCTACTTGGTCATATACTAAACTAACGGGGATTTCTTCCCCATTCGACCCTAGCAGTCCGTCACGGTCCATGCGCTTAGGATCCAACTTGGTATATCGCGTCTTCACCATGGCCCAGGCCTCTCGCGCACCCTCTCGGTAGGCCGATATCTTCCACAGTCGGATACGCCATCGTGCTCCTTTGAACAGCTCTACAAGCTCCTCCATTCTTCCTGGAGGGGAGGCGGATGGCCATAGGGCCTTGGCAACACTCCACATAGCTAGCCGAGTATAATGCCCCGGATGTAATACTTTCCCTTTTGGGTACATAATATATCTCTGGCTTCATCTATTCCATTTCGGGTTCTTTGTCTTTCGGGTTCCGTCGTTTTGTTGTGTGAGTGTGTGGCATTCATTCATATCATGTAGACATGTGCATCGCATTGCATTTGTGTTGTCGGTTGCATCCGGTTCGTCGCGTTTCTTCCCGTTGTCCGTTTCGCGTTCCGGAGCTCCCTCACGTGTCCGTGACGTCCCGTAGGCCTACTTTGTTGTTTGGGCGTGTAACGTTACCGGTGTGCCGCGAGGTTGTTGTCTGTGTTGTTGTTTTGTTGTGTGCAACCCGCCTCTCAAATCTCGTCGCGTTTGGACTCCGTTGGCTATCCCATCCGTTATTCGTGTGGGTCCAAAGTGCCTTCACTTTGTGTCCCAGAAAGACCCCTACAGCTGCTACTACCTTCTCCTAGGCCCTTCTAAACTACCCCCGCGATCGGATCCGTCGGATCGCGATCGGAGGGCTCCTAACTCCCCCAAATCCCCTAACCCTAGCTACCTGCTATATATATAGACCCCTAGTCTATTTTTTTGGGGCATCTAGCTTCTTCCTCCTCCTTTCCCTAAATTTCTGGATCTAGCCCCCTTCCCACAGCCACTTGGCAGCTCCAGGCTGCCATTCCATCGAAGCCAGAGCGCCGCCGCAAGTCCCTCGATCGCCAGCGCCGCCTCCAGGCTAGTCGCTCGGGTCAACGGCCCCCAGCGTAGCGCATCGCCTCCCTCCGCGCCTGGGGCCTTCGATCGATCGCCACCGCAGCGCGTGGGTGGACCACTTCGTCGAGGGCCCAAGGCCAGCTCCTCCCGCGCGCCAGCTTCAGCAGGCCGCCTCGCCACCTCCCTCCGGCCCAGGCGCCTCGCGCCACTTCCTTCGCCCCGACCGCGGCCCGATCCCGTCGCCAGCCGCTCGCCAGGCTCCCGCCTCCCGCAGCGGGCCGGTTCCCCTTCGCCTCCCGCACCAGGCGCGGCCGCCTCCCCTCGACGTTCGCTGGGCCGGCCTCCGACCCGGGCCCATGCCATCCTCCCGCGCCGCACGGGCCAGCTGGGCTCCTCCCGAGCCAGCGCGCCGCTCCGCGCCGGGCCAGCCGACCGGCTGGGCCCTTCTCCTCCAGCCGGCCCGAGCGCCCCGGATGGGCCTCCTCCGACCGCGGGCCTCTTCTTCCCTGGGCCACTTTCTTCGTCAGATCCAGCCCGTTCCTCAGATCTGAGAGAGGTTGACCCCTAAAAACCACTAAGTCCCAGTTATTTTGATCTCTGATGCTATATTCAAACTGCTCTATCTTTTTGTGTGTTGCTCCGATTCGCGCATATAGCATGTCCAGACGTTCGTGGGATCATGCTCTACGTTTCATCTCTTGTTGTCATGCATGTTAGGGGTCATCTAGGTGCTTGTTTTTCTGTTGCAATAGTGCATCGTGATATAAACTGCTGCTATGTGATGTTTTTATGTCATCTTTGCCATGTGATATCTTTTAGCTCGTTTGTCCGAATGATGCAAATGACATGTCCACGTGTTCGTCTTGCCATGCTCTACATGTTGTATGTGATAGGTTGCATGTTAGATTTATTCTTGCCATGTTTATCATCGTTGCAAAGTGCATGTGGCTGTTATGTGTTTTCACTTGTTATGAAATGCCATCTTGTTGAGCTCGTTGCTATCGTTGTGTTTATCTCCATGAAGCATGCTTGTGTGTTTCAGGATCACCTTCATGTGTACTTTGATGAGGTGCTTACCACTTGCCATGTTTAGTTTCGAGGTGACTTAAACATGCTCTTTTAGATGCCATGATGATATTGCTGTTTTAGGACTTAGTGGATTTTCACTAAGTCTGAAATCTGTAACGTTCCGATGCCATGTTCGAGTGATGTTCTAGGACAAAGCATGATAGTTTTGGAGTGGATCTTGATTGTTCCTTGTAGTATATATTGTTGGCTTTCCATTCATGTCCTCACATGTCTATTTAAGTGGCTGTAGCATGTTTATCTTTTGCTCCAAAGTTTCAATAAAATTCTGCTGCCAGAATTTTATTGTCAAGTTCAATATGTCCAAGATCATTGCTATTGATCCGTGGCTCCTTTGGGGGTGCACCTTTGGACTTAGTTGCTGTAGTATATGTCTAGTTTGTGTTCATGTCCTTTGCCATGTTGTTTGAGTGCTGTAGCTTAATTATTTTGTGCACCGAAGTTGCTATGTTGCTGTAATTTTCAGCTTTCGCTCATTTCTTGTTTCGGGCATAACTTTTAGCCCGTAACTCCGATTTCAGCGAATCTTACATGAAACTTGATTGATTTTCTGTGTAGATTAATAATATCAGATTGTTATCATGTTTTGAGGTGTTTTGCTTGAGTGCTATTTTTTCCGTGCTCCGTGTGCATCCTTAGTGCATCCATCATGCATCCATCTTTTTCGAGTGCGCATTGCATCTTGTTGATTGGTGCTTCGTGTGATTGTTTTGTTTAGAGCCGGAAGCAGAGTCTGAGTTCGAGTACGAGCACGAGGTTTCCAACGAGGTTGAGCACGAGGACCCTTCTTACGATTCAAACGACTTCTCTTCAGGCAAGATGACCGAACCCCGATAACATTACCATCTTTGCCTATTGCTAGTAGTTCCGATCTTTAGTTTTGCCTCGATGCCCATGATATTCTTGTCAGCCTCCTACTTGTAACCATTGCACTGTTTAACCAACCTACCTATGCAAACCGTTGTTTGGCTAAGTACGCTTCGCTCAGCCCTTCTTATAGCGTTGCTAGTTGCAGGTGAAGATCGAAGATGCTTGCTTCATGTTGAAGTTTGGTTGGGTTTTATCACACTATATAAATGCTTAAAATGAAATCATCTATATATTGGCAAGGGTGGAAGGCTAAGCCTTTGCTTGGTGATTTGTTCCACTCATGCCGTTAGGAACCGTATAAACCGGTGTAATGTTCCTTGATTATGCGTTCCTAACACGGTTGGGGTGTATGGGACCCCCTCGATAAACCGCTAAGTGCTAAGTCTTTTCCAGCAAGTCCCAACATTGGTACTATTTGCCTAATAACTAAATAACTTGCATAGGGAGTAATTAACCCGAGTTCTTAATCAACAACCCCGGGCCAGTGCTCCTCATGAGTGTTGGTCCAAAACGGGGGTCCTGCGGGGTCACCACGAGGAAACTCGAGGATTGATATAAACCTGTAGCATCGCCCATCCGGTCGTGGCCTGAGACTAGATACGCGCGGCTATTGTCAGGGTGTCGGCACGCCGGGAGGATTTGCTGGATTAGCCTTACCTTAGTTCGGTATATCTTGAGCACAGGATTCCGAGAATACTCAGGTTTTCCCACTTTGGAGTTGCGACTCTGCGGATCGTGGGCTTGTAATGGGTCAAGTTAGAACACCCCTACAGGGTTTTGAACTTTCGAAAGGCGTGCCCGCGGTTATGTGGCAGATGGGAGCTTGTTAATATCCGGTTGTAGATAACTTGACACAATGTTGCTAATACACTACCAGCGTGTGTTCCGTGACCGTCAATTTCCGAATAGGGATTCAGGAGTTGAACACGGAGGGGTTATGTTTGTTGAGCTTGTAGCTAGGATCACTTCTTGATCACTTCTCGACCGAGGCTTTCTCTTCTCGCTCTCACTCACGTAAGCTAGTTGCTAGTTGCTGCTGCAGACACTTATTCTTTTCTTCAGCCTTATCCTCTCCCAAGGCTTGAATAGTCTTGTTACCTGGGAACGGAATTGCTGCGTCCTCTGTGGCTCACAGTTACTTCACCACACCAGATGCAGGTCCAGCTGTGAGCTATCCAGGTGATGGCACCGAGCTGGATTGGGAGTACGACGAGGAGCGTAGTCGGTACTATGTTCGATATCCGGATGATCAGTAGTGGAGACTCCTACTAGGATTCGATCCGCCTGTGGTTTATTTATCTAATTTTGGTATCTTGACATTTGGGTTTTACCCTTAGAGGGTTGTGATATTCTTAATGTATGATGTTTGAGACATGTTATGTAATTGTGTGACGTGGCGAGTGTAAGCCAACTGTTTATGTTTACAATCACCTCTTTTACATGAGATGTGCAAAGATTACCAAACTTGAGATCATTCTAGGATGGATTTATGCCTTTAAGTCGTGCCTCGACACATAGGAGGTATAACTCCATCCTGGGCATTACACCGAGCCTGTTCGTGCACTTGTGACAGCCCTTGCAGCAGATCACTTGATGATCCGGACACCTCCTCTTCAGGACGGCCTGTCAATATACCTGCAATTATAACTATATCAGTTCCATATATATCTGAACTACTTTAAAATAGTTCAAACACATACTGAATATGCCGCCCCACAGCTTCTTGTTCTCCTTCACGGAATCGGCTAGCTGGGCTCGCACATCTTTCAATTCTTCACCCAATTTAGTGTTGGAATCATGTAGCTTGTTTTTCTCCCCTTTGACTCGGGTCAGAACACGCTCGCCCGCAGCGTGTAGCCTTCTCGCTTCTCTTTCTCCCTCTTGGGCGATCTTCAACTTCTCTTCAAGTTGATCGGGCGATCCTATTATGCGATCAGCAACAGTATTAGTACAATTGGTATACAATTATTGTTCCTCGATGGAGGGGAATGTTACCAGAAGACGCCTTCCTGAAGTTTTCCAGTTCGGCGGTTGCAACATTTAGCTGCGTCCGACACTGCTCCAGCTCTCAGGCTAGCAGGCCATTCTTCTCTATAAGGACCTGGTTATACAACGATCCTTAAATCAGTTGTACCAACTTATTTCAGTCTCGGGGTCTATGGGCATATGGTTATCCTTTTTTGGACAAAGAAAACTTACCTGCACATCTGTCAAATATTGTTTTGTGGCTTTTCTAAGCCCATCTCGAGTAGCTCGGATGTATGCGTCACCCGAGCTGAAGGCATTGAATGCCTCTTTCGAGAACTTGGGGTCTCATAAGACAGCCGTGCAACGCCGATGATTCATGGCGCTCTCTACTTCCGAGTTGGTGATGGACATATCTTCCGAACCCTCGGCCAAAGGACAGTCCGGCGTTGTTCCCACATCGGCCACCGTTTCTCCGGCAGGATCTGAATCCCGGTTGTCAGGAGTATGACCGGCCGGGCCCCCGGGCTCAGTTTGGCGAACCTTTTTCCTGTAACAAGACAAACGCACAAGTCACAGTTGGATGTCACCGCTGAAAAACATATTTATAAATACATACCTCTTCGAGGAAGGCCTGGATGTGTCTTCACTGGCCTTCCTCTTCGAAGGCTTGCCCGACGTGGGAATCGATCTCTTCGGAATCGCCGAACGCCTCCCATGTGGAGCACGAGACAGTGCGGTGGGTGAGGCAGACCAAGAGCACTCTTTTAGAGGAGGTGTCTCTTGATTACTTACATGTGAAGCGGGAAGAAGGCCAGGGTAGTCGGCGGTGATGGCCACTTCTGTGCCATCATAGCTCGTCTGGTAAAACACCCCCTCCGCGAGCACCACGAATATATCCGGATCCTCTTCAAACCCGGGATCAAGCTCCTGGTTCTGGTTCTCCGGCTGTGGGGCGGGACTATGAAGTCCTTCACTGACCTTTCGCTAGTGCTATCATAACGAACGGATTAGAAATTTATCAAAGGTGATCCGGAATTGTAATGAGTAAAACAGAGAGGTCGGGGCTTACCCAACTGGGAGGATCGTACATAGAATACCCATCTCTGCGCTTAATGCGAAGAAATTCCTCTTCCTCCCCTTTGAACACCTCGGCCAATATCTTGGCAAGAGCAGCGGGGGTATCCGGACCTTTCCGGCCACAACGGGAGGCGTCATCCTCTCCATTATAGTGCCACATTGGAAGCCCTTTGTATTGAAGCGGCTGAACCCCTCGCACTATGGAAGTCGCCATAACCTCGACTATTGTGAGTCCGGACTGAGCGAGCATCTTTATCTTGCTCATGAGCTGACAAACTTCCGCGCTTTCATCTTCTTCGGGACTCCAGGGACGCCAACTGTGGCGCTTCTTCAGCGGAACACTCGCAAATTCAGGAAGACCATTTCGAACTGGGTCGGGAAGCGCGACGTCTTCAATGTAGAACCAATCGGAAGGCCATTCTTCAGATTCCTTCCTTGGTATGCCGGACAGGTATCCGGTCACGGCAATGCGCCATACTTCGGCTCCGCCCACTTCAAATATTGACCGTCATGATTGCGCGGGACAAGACAGAACAACTTCCTCAACAACTCAAAATGGGCCTCAATGCCTAGAAATAATTCGCATAAAGCAACATAACCCGGAATGTGCAGAATCGAGGCAAGGGTGAAGTTGTGCAGCTGGAGGCCATAGTATTCCATAAGCCCTCGGAGGAACAAATGGATTAGAAATCCGACGCCTCTCAGCAGATAGGGGACGAAACACACTCACTCCCCCCGGAGGGATTGGGGAAGTCCTCTGCCTGAGTCTCACCATTTAAGGAGGCTAGCCCCGCTCGAACAGGGACTAGATCTGCAGGGGCAAGAAATCCCTGCGTTTGCAGCTTCGCTAATTGACTGTGGGACACGGAACACCTCTCCGCTCGCCTTTCTCTGGGCCGGAACGGGAGGAGGAACTGGGAACGCTAGCCATGTTGGAATGGTTTATCCTAGCAGTCTTTGGGGATTTTCTCTGCGTGGTGCCAAATGGGTCTAAGATCCAATCTCTTTAAATAGGCGCTCTTCCTTGCATGGACGGGGTGCTATTTGCAAAATTACCCTGACCTTCCACATTCGCTCGACACGTGGAATATGAAGTTATTTAACACGTAGAAGCCGAGGGGAGCGACATTGGATCAACAGACGAATACATTACTTGGAGGTCACCAGAGAAGGAACCCGCCTTGCAATGCCTAAGACAATTTGTGTGCCGAACACCTCGTTATTGAAGACTGGTTCGGGGGCTACTGAGGGAGTCCTGGACTAAGGGGTACTCGGGCGACCGGCCTATCATCAATGGGCCGGACTAGTGGGCTGTGAAGACATGAAGGCCGAAGACTGTACCCGTGTCCGGATTGGACTCTCCTTGGCATGGAAGGCAAGCTTGGAGAACAACTATGAAGATTCCTTCTTATGTAACCGACTCTATGTAACCCTAGACCCCCCCGGTTTCTATATAAACCAGAGGGTGTAGTCCGGAAAGGAGGGGCTCATTACCAAAGTCATACAGGCTAGGCTTCTAGGGTTTAGCCATTACGATCTCGTGGTAGATCAACTCTTGTAATACTCATATTCATCAAGATCAATCAAGAAGGAAGTAGGGTATTACCTCCATAGAGAGGACCCGAACCTGGGTAAACATCGTGTCCCCTGTCTCCTGCTACCATCAACCTTAGACGCACAGTTCGGGACCCCCTACCCGAGATCCGCCGGTTTTGACACCGACAGGGATACCATGCGTGAGGTCGCAAAGTGATATGATGTGTTACATGCTAGATCGGTGTGACTTAGGATCGGGGTCCTGATAGCTTTGGTAATAGAGCCTGACTGCTTGTAGAATTGCCAAGCCAAACTGGTCAAAGTTGTGTCTAGAAATTCTTTAGTTATATAAGGGAATTGATTGTGGAAGGGAACGTAAGGCTCTTTTTACTCCTTTACCTTATGTCCTTCTAATCTGAGTCACCTTCTTCTTTTCTACGGGGATTAAGAACTAGGCTTCTCATCAATTTATCAGGATCACGTTAATGGTGGATTCAATTATTAGTTTAGTTTCTACTACTTCAGTGTGTTAAACAGTTGGTCTCAGAACCTTGACATTATGATGTTGAGTGGTTATGCTACCTTTTTGCATGAATCTCAAAATCTTTTTGAGAATTTATAGTCGTTATGCTGTCCGAGTCATCCCAGGTTTCTAAATAGTCTGATGCATTTGCAAATCCCTTCTTCCGTTCCTGATGTTCCTTTGGGCCAGATTAACCACAGTAACCAGTGTGTTGAGGTAATCTATTGCCTTGACATATATGTTGGAGATATTATTATGACCCTAGGCATCCTAGAGAATCACCTAGTAATCTAGCAATGCTTTATATTCCCAGTGTGATGATTCTGGACATCATTCTCGAAAGCATCTCGTGATGCCATTTAGATGGTAGGCATTCTATTCCTGGATTCTTGAACCCAAGATCCAGTCTACTTACCTCGTGTTGATAGTGTTTTCTCGTTCCTTTAGGATGTTAGGTCAGTGGTTATCGTTCTTCCAATACCATGAACCATCATGGCAGAAGTTCTTCTGAACCAAAAGATCACAACCAGAGTGCTCTTGATGAGTTCTCCATTCCACATTGTGACTTTGCCAGTTCTACCTTTCTGCATGGGTTGTCCGGAAGAAATATGTTGAACTAGTTCGACATGCTAATATATGCGCCCACAACTCAGAAAATCATATGTTCCTTTGAGTTGTTTCCTTTGTAGTTGTATTTCGACCTTCGCCCATCATTTGATAGCCAAGAGTATGTGTGCATTCGTGTTCATCAATGCCTATTATTCTTATGGTCCGTTGAGCCATCTATTTCGGAATGATAAGGAGAAACAAACTCTAGTACTTCATCCATTTATAGGATTTGGTCAAAGCATTTGTATTCCGCAGATCAGAATGCCAGCCCAGCTTCTAATCTGTTCTACCTTGGAGTATTACTATCTTTATGTCAAGAATGTCATGGGAATTGCACAACCTCTTATAAATTCTTGACGCAGTGATGCTTCTCGCCATCATTATTCATTCCTCGGTTCCGTGTTGTCGCAACCGGAATGCCGACAAGTGAATCCTGATGTGTGAAATCAATACTCCTAGCAACTGTGTTGCTTGGTAGTTAATGGACAATAATCTTATCCTTAGCGTGTTGATTATTGAATCATCACCCTAAGGTTGATCGTGCTACCTAGTCCTTATTTCCGGTGCACTTTTCGATCAATGGGTTAGGATAGTGTCAATCCTTGCTTATTTGATCATATCGTCTTGCCCTGAAAAGCAAGATTGTTCTTGAGCTTAGTGACATATCGGTGGTTCGTGATTTTCCTTATATCTTTTCGGAAGTATTACCAGGTTGTTCCCTCACCATTATGTTGAGTTCATGATCAGGTTGGTTTCTTATGAACCACCCCTTCTCCAAGAATCTATGTTGGTTACCCCTGAACTAGTTGGATACGCTAAACAACAACTTGGAGAGTTGGAAGATAAAAGCTTGCCTAGCTTAGTTCATTTTAGGGGATATCTTGTATGTGTGTTGAAGAAAGATGATATTTTCATCGATTAACCCTCGTAATGGATCTATCATTTTATCCAATCTTTAATTTGAGTATGGGCTATCTTCAAATCAAATCAGAACCAATGGTATTTGTCGTGGAAATAGCATGGCAGATGTCCGGTTTAGCGGACTTGATGATGGAACCATCGCACGGGTTAGCTAGAAGGGGTTCATAGCACACAAAGGACACAGAGAGTTTATACTAGTTCGGCCCCTTCGATGAAGGTAAAAGCCTACGTCTAGTTGGTTTGGTATTGCTTTGGGCGTCGGTTTACAGGGAGCGGATCGCTTGCCTGTAGTCTCGACGGGTTGATTCTTGCTTGTCTCTGAACCGTCGCCGGGTCGTCCCTTTATATAGAGGTGACGCCTGGTCCGGTTTACAGAGTCCCGAGGCCGGCTCATACTCGTGTCCGCCTCGGTCTCTGTTCTTTCTTCCTTATCTCTCAAGTTACATCACTTGGCGGTTTACAAATCATAATTCTATACATGGGCCCTAAGATCTCATGGGCCGTAGCCTTTACTAAATATTACAACCAAGCATACTATAACTAAGCCGGTTTACACTAGCCGGTTCATACCTGCTAGTAATATCCCTGACATTAGGCCCCAGAATGATTTGAACTTGTTCATATCAATCTCCCTTGTCTTGTATAACTTTCTTCTGTGCCTTCTCATTTTTTGTAAATCGGCTCTGACGTCATCCTCGAGAATCATTGAATCTGACCG
>LR738713.1:345451490-345463637 GCA_902687465.1 Secale cereale
TGGATGTGGATTATCCATCTTTCCACTTGAACCATCATTAACAATTTAGCCAATCACTGGATGTGGATTATCCATCTTTCCAGAGGGCCTAGCCAATCACTGAATGTGGATTATCCATCTTTTCAGAGGGCCGGTCGATGGATGCGGGTAAACCCGACTGTTCATATAGTTTTCCCTGACTCCATGGAATCATGGGTAGATCTTGAAGCGTCCTCTCTTGAACCGGATGTGACCTCATGCTCTTTAGAGAGTTTTATTGCTTCTGTGTATACTCTGCAAAAAATCAATTTTAAACCGGCCAATATGTTGAAATATAACATATGATAAAACATGCATGGTTGTCCTCACAAGATATTTGTATTTGGAAAAAAGGTTGAGCCCCCGGTTTACCGAGGGTGCCGGTTTATTCATTGATCATAATATATACATAGGATACAGTGGAGCTCATAGCTCAAGTATAGTATGGCCGTAAATGGGCGATGTTCCATGGCCTCTTCGTCTCCTCCTCTGATGTCCGTGAGTCTTTGTGTTCTCGAACGTCCAACAGGTAATATGAACCATTGTGCAGATTCTTGCTGATCACAAAGGGACCTTCCCAAGGTGGTGATAATTTGTGCATATCTATTTGATCGTGGATGAGCCGGAGTACCAAGTCGCCCTCCTGGAACGTCCTTGTTTTGATCCGGCGGCTATGATACCTGCGTAAATCTTATTGATAAATTGCAGATCGTGCCGCAGCTATATCACGCTCTTCATCCAGCCGGTCCAAGCTGTCTTGCCTTGCTCTCTCGTTGGCCGCTCCAACATAAGCCGTTACCCTTGGTGAATCATGACGGATATCACTTGGAAGGACCGCTTCAGCACCATAGACCATGAAGAAAGGTGTGTAACCTGTGGACCGGTTTGGTGTAGTGTTGATACTCCAAAGAACAGATGGTAACTCCTCAACCCAACATCCTGGGGTTCTCTGCAAAGGAGTCATAAGCCGGGGCTTGATACCTCGCAAAATCTCCTGATTTGCCCTTTCAGCTTGACCATTGGATTGGGGGTGGGCCACAGAAGATACATCTAAGCGAATATGCTCCTGTTGACAGAATTCTTCCATCTCACCCTGAGATAACTTGGTGCCATTGTCTGTGATGATGCTATGCGGAAAGCCAAACCGGAAAATTACCTTTTTAATGAATTTGACTGCCGTCGCTGCATCACACTAGCTTATAGGCTCTGCTTCAACCCATTTTGTAAACTTATCCACTGCTACTAGTAGATGAGTTTTCTGATCTTGGGATCGCTTGAATGGTTCGGCCATATCAAGCCCCCAAGTCGCAAATGGCCAAGTTATTGGTATCATCCGGAGCTCCTGCGCCGGAACCAGAGCACGCCTCGAAAATTTATGACAAGCATCACACTTCCGGCCCAAATCTGCCGCATCAGCATGAGCAGTTAACCAATAGAAACCATGCCGGAACGCTTTAACCACCAATGATTTTGAACCGGCATGATGACCGCAATCCCCTTCATGGATCTCGCGAAGAATCTCACAACCTTCCTCAGCTGATACACACCGCTGAAATACTCCAGAAGTACTGCGATGATGAAGCTCTCCGTTTGCAATTGTCATGGACTTAGAACGCCGGACTATCTGTCGTGCCTAGATCTCATCATCCGGTAACTCTCCTCAACTCAAATACGCCAAGTAAGGCTGCGTCCAATCTGGGATCATATGAAGTGCTGCAACCAACGGTGCCTCCGGATCAGGAACAACTAGGTCTTCCTCTGATGGTACTTGAACCGAAGGACTGTGTAACTCATCCAAAAAGGTATTTGGTGGCACCGGTTTACGTTGGGAGCCTAGCCGGCTTAAAGCATCGGCCGCTTCGTTCCGTCGCCGGTCTATATGATCCACCTGATACCCCTTGAAATATCCTGCAACTGCTTCAACTTCTCGTTTGTAAGCTGCCATAAGAGGATCTCGGGAATCCCACGTGCCTGAAACTTGCTGTGCCACCATATCTGAGTCACCAAAGCACTTGACCCGGCTCAAGTTCATCTCCTTTTCCATCCGCAAGCCATGAAGTAACGCTTCGTATTCCGCCGCATTATTAGTACAAGGAAACAACAAACGGAGGACGTAACAAAATTTATCACCTCGGGGGGAAGTTAAGACAACTCCGGCCCCCGAGCCTTCCAACTGTCTTGAACCATCAAAGTGAATCGTCCAGTACGTAAGATCCGGCTTCTCCTCAGGGGTTTGTAACTCTGTCCAATCATTGATGAAATCCACCAATGCCTGAGATTTTATAGCGGTGCGTGGCACATACTTTAATTCATGTCGGCTGAGCTCAATGGCCCACTTCGCCACTCTACCTGTAGCTTCCCTGTTCTAGATTATATCCCCCAGCGGTGCTGAACTAACCACAGTTATTGGATGACCTTGAAAATAGTGCTTTAGCTTCCGGTTTGCCATGAACACACCATATACCAGCTTCTGCCAATGTGGGTACCTTTGCTTTGACTCAATAAGTACTTCACTCACATAATAAACCGGGCGCTGAACCGGGTGTTCTTTCCCTGCTTCCTTGCGCTCAACCATGATTGCAACGCTGACTGCCCGTGCATTAGCAGCGACGTATAATAGCAACGGCTCCTTATCAATAGGGGCAGCCAGGACCGGTGGCTTTGCCAGTTGCCGCTTCAAATCCTCAAACGCCGCGTTGGCCTCATCACTCCATATAAACCGGTCTGTTTTCTTCAACATCTGATAGAGCGGAATCGCCTTCTCTCCCAAACGGCTGATGAACCGGCTTAATGCTGTGATCTGGCCAGCGATGCGCTGAACATCGTTGATGCAAACTGGCTTAGTCAAAGATGTAATGGCCTTGATCTTCTCTGGATTAGCTTCTATTCCTCTGTTTGAGACCAAGAATCCCAATAGTTTACCTGCCGGAACACCAAAGGCACACTTCTCCGGATTAAGCATCATCTTGTAAGCCCGAAGATTGTTAAAAGTCTCCTTAAGATCCTCTATCATTATCTCCTCTTTCCTTGACTTAACCACAATGTCATCCACATAGGCATGAACATTCCTCCCTATCTGTCCTTTAAGACAATTCTGAACGCAACGCTGATAAGTTGCTTGAGCACTCTTGAGCCCAATAGGCATAGATACATAGCAAAAAGCACCAAAAGGGGTTATGAAAGCCGTCTTCTCTTGGTCTTTAACTGCCATCTTGATCTGGTGATATCCTGAATATGCATCCAAAAAGCTTAGCCGCTCACATCCCGCTGTAGCATCGATGATCTGATCAATGCGAGGGAGAGCAAAAGGATCAGTTGGGCAAGCCTTGTTGAGGTCTGTGTAGTCCACACACATTCTCCACTTCCCATTCTTCTTTAACACCAGCACCGGGTTAGCCAACCACTCAGGGTGAAAGACTTCCACTATGAATCCTGCGGCCAAAAGCCTGGCCACTTCTTCCCCTATAGCCTTGCGCCTCTCTTCGTTGAAGCGGCGCATATATTGTTTAACCGGTTTATGTTTCGGATCAATGTTAAGGCTGTGCTCAGCGAGTTCCCTCGGTATACCTGGCATGTCAGAAGGCTTCCATGCAAAGATATCCCGGTTCTCACGGATGAACTCGATGAGCGCGCTTTCCTATTTGGGATCAAGGTTAGCGCTGATAATGAACTGCTTTGACGAATCTCCTGGCACAAAATCAACTTGCTTGGTCTCCTCCGCCGATTTAAACTTCAACGCCGGATCATGCTCTGTAGTTGGCTTCTTCAGCGGAGTCATATCTGCCGGATCAACATTATCTTTATAAAATTTCAACTCTTCTGTGGCACATACTGCCTCCGCATAGGCCGCGTCTCCCTCTTCACACTCTACTGCTATTTTGCGACTTCCATGAACCGTGATCGTGCCCTTGTGACCCGGCATTTTGAGTTGCAGATAAACATAACATGGCCTAGCCATAAACTTGGCATAAACCGTCCTCCCAAATAAAGCGTGATAGGGACTCCGGATCTTGACAACTTCGAAAGTTATCATTTCTGACCTGGAATCATGCTCATCTCCAAAGGTCACCTCCAAATCAATTTTTCCAACTGGATAGGCTGATTTACCTGGAACCACTCCATGGAACACCGTGTTTGATTGTCTCAGCTTCTTATCCGTTAGGCCCATACGACGGAAGGTCTCATAGTACAAGATATTGATGCTGCTACCACCGTCCATAAGAACCTTAGTGAACTTATAACCTCCCACCTGGGGTGCTACCACTAAGGCCAAGTGGCCCGGATTGTCCACCCACATCGGGTGATCCTCCCTACTCCATATAATGGGTTGTTCTGACCAGCGCAGAAATTGCGGCGTTGCCGGTTCAACCGCGTTAACTGCCCGCTTCAAAACCTTCTGATCCCGTTTACACAGACTTGTGGTGAAGACATGGTATTGCCCACTGCTCAACTCCTTTGGATTATTCTGATATCCGGATTGCGGCTGCTGTTGCTGACGTTGCTACTTCCCCTGATTATTGTAATTCCCTTGGCCCTGCTGTTGATTGCCTTGGTTATTGTGATTACCTTGGCCATGCTGCTGACTGGCTTGGTTATTGTAACCACCTTGGTTACACGGCTGATTGCCCTGGTTGTTATAACTTCCTTGACTATTTTGATTACCGGTCCGGTTTTGATAACCACTGTTATTGCCCCTATATCCTGATCCTGAGCTGCTCCCCTGATGACCCGGACCATAAAACCCTGGACCTGAACCGCCATTTGGAGGCCTGTCATAAGGATTAAAGCGGCCCACTATTGCTTCCATAAGGGGCCAGCACTCTCTTATAGTGTGTTTTGCCGGTCGATTTCTCGAGCCATGCTTCGGACAAGGCTGATCTAACTCTTGGTCCCAGCTAACAGCCCCCCCGTCGGTTTGTGGAGGTGGGTTGCCCATGCTACGCTGAAAACCTCCTTGAACTTGAGTATTGGCCACGAAGTCAGAGCCACCTTCTGCCTTTCGTTTGCCCAAGAAACTTGTAGTAGCCGGATTAACTTGCGCCGGTTTACCAGGCTTGTTAACCTTCCCTGCCTTGTCTCCTTCAGCTTCTGGATACTTGGTATTATCAGAGTCCCCATATCTTACCAGAGCACTCATGAGAGTTCCCATATCATTGCAATCCCTTTTAAGCCGTCCTAGCTTTAACTTTAAAGATTCAAACCGGCAATTATTTTCCAAAGTCACTATCGCCGTACTAGGATTGATACCATTCGAAGAGTGCAAGATCTCTGATACTCGCCGCACCCAAGCACTTGTAGACTCCTGCTCTCCTTGCACGCAGGCTGCTAGATCCACCACTGACATCGGCTGCTTGCATGTATCTTTGAAGTTTTTGATGAACTGACGACGTAGCTCTCCCCATGATCCGATGGAATTAGGGGGTAAACCCTTTAGCCAGGTCTGGGCTGTACCCTCAAGCATCATGGTGAAGTATTTTGCACAAGCCGCTTCATCCACGTCCAGCATCTCCATGGCCATCTCATAACTTTCCACCCAAGCTTCAGGAGGTAAATCCGCAGTATAATTAGGTACCTTGCGGGGCCCTTTAAAGTCTTTGGGCAAATTTACACTCCGTAAAGCGGGGATAAGACACTGGACTCCAAAGGAACTTGTCGTAACTCCTGTCTCTGCCGTGGCAGTTTGAACCGGCGTTGTCTGACGGACCTCCTCCTGGGCTACAGATCTAACCCGGTTTACATCCTGAGCCTCCGCGCCTGCCGGATTATCCTGTCTGTGCCGATGTCGCCTGCGCTCACTGCTAGATACTTCTGGCTCCTCCCAATGCCTAGTGTAACTCCGGCTGGGACGTGGTGTTGAATGTAGCCTCTCCCTGCTATGAGAATATGCTTGCTACTGTATTAACATCGTATTAAGCAACTCCTTAGGCCGGCGTGCCTCCAATGCCGCCCGGGATGTCCCTTCCACGGGTAAAGCGGCCAGACGTACAGCAGCAGCCACGATGTTATCCAAAGGATTTGAGTAATGACCTGGAGGAGTAGGAACGTGTGGTGTAGACGTGATCCGCCGATGTTGCTCTACAGTGGGCTGCTGAACCGGCTCTTCCCTGGCTGGAGGAGCCCTCCGGTTTAAAGCCGGATCGTTGCTGGCTCCAGTCCCGGGTGTCCTGAACAGATCCGTCGCTTCATAAACGGACGGTAGACGAGACTGGTACTTCCGACCCCTTACTCCCTGCACAGAGGCCTGCTCCATTCTTAGATAAAAAGCTTGATCATCCAGCTCCGCCTGTCTTATTGCTATCATCGCCTTCTCCGCTTTCAAATCCTCTTTCAATTGGTCAATCCGGCCCTTTAACTGAAGGAGCTCTGCATCATGTTGCGCCTTGTCTGCTGGAGCTACCGTTTCCACCGCTTTAGCTGTGAACTCCTCGATCAAGGTGGATAGAACGTCAGTAGGTGAGAGGGCCGGGCCGCTCCCCCCTACACCAGCTTCTGCTGTCGCCCCGTTCACTGGGGGCTGTGAACCGGCCATAAAGACAGCCACCCGGTTTGGCGGGTCGAAGGGGTCCGGAATACTGTTTCCATCAGACTCGCCCTCTGACCGGCCGTCCTGCAACTGATACAAAGACTCAGTTTCTCCGGATGAAGATTCATCGTCGGAGTAGACAACTGTTGCACCATCGGATTCCGATCCGTCTTCGGCTCGAACTCCGTGGATTGCTCCAACGAACACGTGCTTCACGGCGGGCTGAATCCGGGCCGATCTCGCACGCTGAGCCGGCTCGACGATGTTGGGGAAGATGTCCGGCTCAGGTCCCAGTTCGCCGATTTTGCCAATGAAGACTTGGATGCCACCGAAGGGAACCCGGTACCTGTATTCGATTGAATCGGCCTCCGGTCCCCAAGCTGCGTCGTCGATGTAGATCCGGCCGCGGCGACTCTTGGTCATCCGGCCGACCGCGTAACACTTGAGCCCTTCAAAGCTGCCCTTCAAGAACTCGAAACCATCGTGCGGAGGCCCCATGGTGGGCGCCAACTGTCGTGGAAATAGCACGGCAGATGTCCGGTTTAGCGGACTTGATGATGGAACCATCGCACGGGTTAGCTTGAAGGGGTTCATAGCACACAAAGGACACAGAGAGTTTATACTAGTTCGGCCCCTTCGATGAAGGTAAAAGCCTACGTCTAGTTGGTTTGGTATTGCTTTGGGCGTCGGTTTACAGGGAGCGGATCGCTTGCCTGTAGTCTCGACGGGTTGATTCTTGCTTGTCTCTGAACCGTCGCCGGGTCGTCCCTTTATATAGAGGTGACGCCTGGTCCGGTTTACAGAGTCCCGAGGCCGGCTCATACTCGTGTCCGCCTCGGTCTCTGTCCTTTCTTCCTTATCTCTCAAGTTACATCACTTGGCGGTTTACAAACCATAATTCTATACATGGGCCCTAAGATCTCATGGGCCGTAGCCTTTAATAAATATTGCAACCAAGCATACTATAACTAAGCCGGTTTACACTAGCCGGTTCATACCTACTAGTAATATCCCTGACAGTATTCGTCATGTTGTCTTACTCGTGGTTGTTCCCTCGACCATACACCATTATATCTTTTGGGTCTGACCAATGCTATCACCTTGTTCACATAATTGTGGAACTCTACTTATATGGAAACATGGATGAATTGTTGTTGAGCCCATCAACAACATTGTTATCTTTTCCATGATTCGTGTTGAACATCCAGCTAGTATTGGAAACTTTGTAACCATTGCCTTCATGTTGCGTTCATGAGGTGTATGTTTGGTGCGAGAAGTGGCTTTCTCCAAGTTCACGTGCATTAGGTGCAAGTTGCCGTCTTGAATTCAAGAAAGTTAGTTTTGCTTCCTCTGGAATCATCCCAAGTCAGTCATGCACATGCGAAGTATACTATGCCTTGAGAGATTAGCTACCTCCATCCCATCAGTATTGCCTAGCACACCAAGCCACTGATTGATTTGTTCAAAGAAAAGAAGTTCATGCGCTAATCCTGAAGGGCCTAGACGGACATGCACAAGACTTCGTTATCTTCAATGATGGTTCCCAACCTGAACTCGGTAGTATTTTATTATAAGACTACTATGTGGTCACACTTGTCTGGGACAACGTGTTCACAGGTATGTAGCAGAACCCGCTCATGTTTTGGAGCTTACTACCATAGTCCATTTCCCGAGAATCTCGCAACATCATCTTGTCGAATTGTGTTGCTACCTTTCCTTTTCGAGACATGTTGTCTGAAGTATCCTGTTACTAACCAGATCTGAATCTCAGGCAGATATGATGGTTGGAACATTCCAACATTTGCATTTTGTTCCGAACTTGCACCCGCCTTTGCGCCATTTTACTATGGTCTACCTTCTCAGTAATTACTATTCAGGAACATATTCAGAAAGTGGCCCTACCATGGCTCCCATCCATTTCCGATGATAAGCAAAAATCACTCATTGCGTTGTCTTCTACAAGGTAGTCCACATCATCCATTCTAGTCGGAGTATGTCATTCTCTCGAACTTCGTCAAACGATCGTTGTGATTTGCCTTAGGCTGGTATGAAGAGTTTCAATGATCTATGTATCAAAAGTAATTCTTTTTGCCACTTAAGGGAACAATCCTGCGAGTCACCTTCTCTAAGGTGCCCCATCTGGTGACATCGTTCACCGTCTTCTTTAAGTGTGGAATTATTGCCTACCAAATTGAACCTTCATCGTCTGTTATTTTGCATCCCTCACAATGCATGCTTTGTGTCTCAACTCAATAGGTGTTCTTACATCTCACTCCATGAGTTCATCTTGAGTTGCTCGATCTTTGTGAAGATCGAATTCTGTAGAGTTTCCATCTCTTCTGTCATCATAGTTTGGTGAAGATCACGAAAGCAAAGATGCCAAGATCAACATGATGCAATGAATCAACAACTTCGAGGAGGACAGTTGGATCGAGAAGATTGAGATAGCTTGTGTACCCTTTGTCTTCTTACCTCACGTCTAGAATCTCGGGACGAGATTCTTGTTTAGTGGGGGTGAGTAGTGATAGCCCTATAGCTTTAGCCTTTGCTTGACTCTGCATGTTCCTCATGTCATCATGTTTAAAATTTTGAAACTTGAAATGGGGATTGATCCAACCCTAGCACCCCTCTGAAATACCAGGTTCAACTAAAAATTGTTTCAATGAACCCAAAATGCCCTTCACAAAAGTTCATCATTTTTGGACTGGTTGAAAAGCTCTGCCAAAAATGGTTTATATTTTTCTAGGCCATCTTGGATATTTGAATTAAATCATAAAGTATTTGAATTTGGACATTTAAATGCTCAAATAATTCTGAAATTAGATGAGGGCTGTTGGAAATAATTCTACATGTGCCAACAAATAATTTCAGAAGTTTCTCAAAACAATTTAGTTGCTAAACTAAATCAAAACAAAGGTAAAAAAATAGAAAAACAGAAAACAGAAAGGAGAGAGAGAAGCCCACCTGGACTTACCTGGCGGCCCGGCTGGTGGCACAGCCCACCACCGCTGCCAGTCGTCTGCCTCCTCTCTCCAAAAGGACGAGAGGCGCGTGTCCGGAGCGCGCGAGCACGCGCTCGGCCACCTCCTGCCTGCTTGCCGCTGCTGGAGTCGGCCCCGAGCACCACACAACCGCCTGGACCCCCCTCGCTCTCTTCCTCTTCCTCGTTCCCCTCCTCTGTCCCGCTCTCTCACGCACACCCGAACGCGCCGTCGCCGCCGCTTGCTGCCACCGCGCCCACCGCCGTCCCCTTGACCTGTGGCCATGACCCGAGCTCTGCCCAGACCCCAAGAGCCTCTCTGCCGAACCACTCAAGCCCGGACGACCCCAAGACGACACGACGACCTTTCTTCCCCGTCCACGGCCACCAGATGCCGTCGCCCGATTTGCCGTCTCCGACGCATCCCCGAGCCGCAGACCTGCCGTGCTACACCCCTATGAGCTCCTACTCCTCCCGGTATGCTTTTCCCCTCCATCCTCGTCCTCTAGCATGCCTTCCCGCCAGAACCGAAGCTCACTGCCGCCGTGGCTCCTCGCTGGCGCGGCCAGGGCACCCAAGCTCATGTCCAAGCACATGGTTGTGCTCCTGCTGCTTCGTAGTTGATGCGCCGCTGCTCAATTTGCTCTGCTACATGCTCTAGACGGAGCTGCCACACATACCGAACTTCGGCCGCCGCCTCGCTTGTCGCCGGCGCCCTTCCCGGCCACCCTGCGGCCTCCCTTCCGGTCCTTTGGATGCGGACGAGCAAGAGCTGCTCCCCGGTGCCCTCAGCGCGTCAAACCACCGTCCGTAACTCAAATCCAAGCCGCACCGCCATTGTTTTGGTCGTCGCAGGCCAGGCTCAGGCGACTGCCAACGTGGCCGTCATTAGCGCTAACCCCCTGCCATCTAAGCACCCCTAATAGCCACTGACAGCGGGCCCTACCCCTGGTCAAACACCAGTCAGCGCATAGTTTGACCGGGATTAGTCCATGTGAGACTAACATGCGGGTCCCAGCCATCAGGTTTGACCTTGGCTGGATCCGTTGACCTGATGATGTCATGCTATGGTCATGCTAACGCAGTTAACATTTTGTGGATTAAAATAGTCCAGAAAATGGTTTAAACTTCTAAAAATCATAGAAATTCAACCGTAGCTCAGAATGAAATAATTTATATATGAAAAATGATCAGAAAAATCCAATCTATCCATATGTACCATTTTCATGCATGTTAGAAAAAGTTATGACTACTGTTTAGGGCAAATCAAATGAATGGCATTTGAATATTCACATATGGAGTTGAATTTGAATCTTTGATTCAAACCAACTTTATTTAATATGGTTGCCAGTTGCATTAGCTCAAATCACATTATATTGCCATGTCATGATCATGCATCATATTGTTGCATTGCATTGATTGTGTTCTTTCTCTGTTGCCGGTGTTTGTCCCCTCTCAGTAGACGACATTCCGACGATATCAGTTCGATGACAACGATGAAGAGCTATACTATCTTCAGAAGTGCCAGGCAAGCAAAACCCCCTTGTTCATTCCGATACAATCCCACTCTCTCGCTCCTAGTCTCTTTTATCGCATTAGGACAACAACGATTCATCTGCTACATGATGCGATAGTTGAACCCCTTTTCCTCTGCATGACCTATCATTGCCACAGTAAATAGATGAAACCCACTAGCATGAATAGGAGTTGTTTAAGCCCTGATGTGCCTACTCATTCATGCTTGTTTGTCATGCCTGCTATTGTTTAGAGTTGAGTCGGGTCTGATTCATCGGGGATGAATTGGAATGGTGATGAACATGTCCTACTGTGTGTGAGCTAAGTGTGTGAACATGATTTGGTAAAGGTAGCGGTGAGAGGCCATGTAGGAGTACATGGTGGGTTGTCTCATTGAAACTGTCCTCAGGAACTGAGTTTTGTGTTTGTGATCCATGAAAATCTACTACCACGCGTTGGGCCCAAAATCAATTGACCCTCTCGACTTATTAACCGACCCTGTCCTCTGTCCGGGAGTTTCAAGTAGTTTCTGGTGTTTGTAGTATGCTGGAGGCCGTGCGCAGTGTTGACCCGAGGGGTGGGCTGTGATGTGGTAGGCACGTGGCACGGTGTACCGGGATGCCTGTTTGGTGTCTAGGGAATCCTGCACACATCGTTCGGGGCCGTACGTGGAAACCTCGGCCGGACTTCCTGTGGATGGAACCTGAATAGGCGATAAACTTGGACTAGGGACTTGTGTGGTTTGTCAGGTCATGGCTGACACCCTCACCAGGCTTCCGCTTGAATGTTGCCAAGATACATAATCTGTACATGGCGGTAACTGGCGAGAGCGTGTGTGAAGAAGTACACCCCTGCAGGGTTAACATCATCTATTCGAATAGCCGCGTCCGCGGTAAAGGACCTCTGGGTTGCCTATACAGTTCATAGACAAGTGAAAGTGGATACTCTAAAATGCGCAAGATAAGCATGAGTGCTATGGATGGTGTTCTCGTAGGGAGACGGGAGTGGATCCATAGTGGTGTATTGATATGGTGAACATGTGGACTCGTGTGCGCCACCTCAAAAGAGTTGCTTGCAGTCGTAGTTCAGGTTAGCCACTGACTCAAAGCTG
>LR738713.1:345463647-345504445 GCA_902687465.1 Secale cereale
TTTATCGCATTAGGACAACAACGATTCATCTGCTACATGATGCGATAGTTGAACCCCTTTTCCTCTGCATGACCTATCATTGCCACAGTAAATAGATGAAACCCACTAGCATGAATAGGAGTTGTTTAAGCCCTGATGTGCCTACTCATTCATGCTTGTTTGTCATGCCTGCTATTGTTTAGAGTTGAGTCAGGTCTGATTCATCGGGGATGAATTGGAATGGTGATGAACATGTCCTACTGTGTGTGAGCTAAGTGTGTGAACATGATTTGGTAAAGGTAGCGGTGAGAGGCCATGTAGGAGTACATGGTGGGTTGTCTCATTGAAACTGTCCTCAGGAACTGAGTTTTGTGTTTGTGATCCATGAAAATCTACTACCACGCGTTGGGCCCAAAATCAATTGACCCTCTCGACTTATTAACCGGCCCTGTCCTCTGTGCGGGAGTTTCAAGTAGTTTCTGGTGTTTGTAGTATGCTGGAGGCCGTGCGCAGTGTTGACCCGAGGGGTGGGCTGTGATGTGGTAGGCACGTGGCACGGTGTACCGGGACGCCTGTTTGGTGTCTAGGGAATCCTGCACACATCGTTCGGGGCCGTACGTGGAAACCTCGGCCGGACTCCCTGTGGATGGAACCTGAATAGGCGATAAACTTGGACTAGGGACTTGTGTGGTTTGTCAGGTCATGGCTGACACCCTCACCAGGCTTCCGCTTGAATGTTGCCAAGATACATAATCTGTACATGGCGGTAACTGGCGAGAGCGTGTGTGAAGAAGTACACCCCTGCAGGGTTAACATCATCTATTCGAATAGCCGCGTCCGCGGTAAAGGACCTCTGGGTTGCCTATACAGTTCATAGACAAGTGAAAGTGGATACTCTAAAATGCGCAAGATAAGCATGAGTGCTATGGATGGTGTTCTCGTAGGGAGACGGGAGTGGATCCATAGTGGTGTATTGATATGGTGAACATGTGGACTCGTGTGCGCCACCTCAAAAGAGTTGCTTGCAGTCGTAGTTCAGGTTAGCCACTGACTCAAAGCTGGCTTGCTACAATTAAACCCCACCATCCTTTTGTTGATACTGATGCATTTGTAGATAGTTATGATGTAAGTCTTGTTGTGTACATTTGTACTCACATTTGCTTAATTTATGTTTTCCAGAGAGACTTCAGTCTCGCTAGTAGTTCCGCATGGACTTCGATGTTTAGCTTGTTACCTCAGCTACGGTCTTATGCCCTCTGGAGGGTCTTGTAGATAGTCAGGCTTCTCAGCCCTTTTCATTTGTAGTTGTCTGTACTCAGACATGTTAAGCTTCCGCATGTGCTTTTGGCTTGTATGCTCTGAATGTTGGGTCATGAGACCCATGTTTGTAATATCTGGCTCCTCGGAATAAATACTTGATTCGTAGAGTTTTGCTATGATTTCATGTTGTATTTGCACATATCGAGCATATTGTGTGTATGTTATTGAAATGCTTGGTATGTGTGGGATCCGACACCTAGTTGTTTACCCTTGGTAGCCTATCTTATGGGGAAAAGCCTCATAGTGCTTCCACTGAGTCTTGATAGCTTGCTACTGCTCCGAAACACATGGATTGACCTGCATGTGTCCTTCCTTGCTCCTATGTCTGTCCCCTAGGGGGAAATGTCACGCGGTGTATACCAGAGTCCTGTTAGCTTGCTACAGCCTGGCAACACTCGCTGTTGACCGACACGTGCATTGTTGGGTCATGTGTGCTTGTCCCTATAATTTAGCGCCACTTTTGGTTTATAACTAGTCATGTCAGCCCGGGTTCTCTGTCATATGGATGCTAGCGACACTATCATATACGTGAGCTAAAATGCGCAAACGGTCCCGGGCCAGGTAAGGTGGCATCCCTGGGGATACCGTGCGTGAGGTCGCAAAGTGATATGATGTGTTACATGCTAGATTGGTGTGACTTAGGATCGGGGTCCCGACACACCGCGTCGCGGTACCCGGGGGCCACGGACCTGAGGGGGTGCGCCGATCACGAGGTCATACGAGGGTGCCTCACGAAGATCAAGGAGGCCGAAGCTCTGGGGCGAGAGGGTTTCGGCGAGGTGTGCTTGTGACGTGAACTGGCCAGCGCGCGGACACGGACACTCCTACCTAGCCCCTGCGCGAGGCACGCGAGGGAGAACGTCAAGCAACTGGTGTCCTCCCTGAGGCAAGAAAAAGGGGCGAACAAAGCAGAAGGGGAAAACTCAACCAAGCAACCAAGAAACACCAGAACTCCAAATTCATTGAAAGATCGCAACCAGATACAGAAAGAAAACGAACAGCCGCGTCCAGCACCTAGTATAGTCTTCTCACCAGCACGGAGCTAAGTGTTGCCACTAGGACATGGGAGGGAGCCCCCGAGGCCCGAGGGCGGCACTCCGGAGACTCCGGGGTGCGTAAAGCCCCGCTCATTATTACGTTAGAGTGTCATGGGCGGAGACCTTCACAGGCACTGGGCCTTTCTTCACAGGCATCGGGCCTTGCTTCACAGGCACTAGGCCTTTCTTTATGGGTAGAACTTCCGGAGGTGCTGGATGTTCCAAGCATTCTAAAATGGGGATGTCGTCCCCCGTCTCCAGGCATACGGCACCAGTCCTGGAGATGTGGGCAATCCTAAACGTGCCCTCCCACATGCGTGAGAGCTTGTGCAGCCCCTATCTGGAGATCACCCGCCTTAGGACCAGATCGCCCACCTTGAGTGTCCTGGAGCGGATGCTGCGGTCGTGGTACCTCCGCAGCGCCTGCTGGTACCTTGCTGCTCGGAGCGAGGCTTGACAGCCGCGCTCCTCCCCCAGCACAAGATCCATCCCCCGCATGGCGTCCTGGCGTGCCTCATCAAACGCCAAGACCCACGCGGAGCGATGTTTGACCTCATGAGGGAGAACCGCTTTGGCTCCGTAGACGAGGAAGAACGGGGTCTCGCCTATTGGCTTGGTGGCGGTGGTGCGGAGGGACCACAACACGGAATGGAGCTCGTCGTGCCAGCCCCTGCTGTAGGCCTCAAGCTTCTTCTTGAAGGTCCCCACCTTGAGGCCTCTTAGGACCTCTGCGTTGGCACGCTCAGCTTGACCGTTGCTCCTGGGGTGTGCCACTGAGGCGTAGCATATCTGCACTCCAAGGTTAGCACAATATATTTGAAGAGGTTTCTAGTGAACCGCGAGCCGTTGTCGGTGATGATGCGATTACTGACCCCGAACCGGCTCACGAGGCCCCTGATGAACTTGACCGCCGAGCCGATGGGGGTGGTGCGCACTGGCTCCACCTCCGCCCACTTGGTGAACTTGTTGATGGCGACATAGAGGTAGCGATAGCCCCCGGGCACCCGAGGGAATGGCCCCAGAATGTCCAGCCCCCATACCGCAAATGACCACGAGTGTGGGATAGTCCGAAGGCCCTGATCAGGCTGGCGGAGCTGCTTGGCATGGAACTGGCAAGCTTCACTGGATCTCACCAATTCTGGTGCGTCCCTGAGTGTTGTTGGCCAATAGAATCCACTACGGAACGCCTTGCCTACCAGGGTGCGCGAGGATGAGTGATGCCAGCAGTCCCTGCCATGTATGTCAGTTATCAGCTTGTACCCCTGCTCCCTGCAGATGCATCTCAAAGAAACGTCATTGGGTCGTTTTCGGTACAACTCACAATCCTGAAGGCAGTAAGCCGTGGCCTGCCGGGCCACGCGCTCCGCGTCCTCCTCCTTCTCCGGTAGGGTTCCCTGTAGCAGGTAGGCCTTGAACTCTTGAGTCTAGCACTCCTCCTGTGGCTTGAGAGCAAGGAGCAGGCGCGCTCCTGAGATCGGGCCACAAGCAGGAGCTCCCGAGGTCGGCAGAGGGCGAAGCTCCTCCCGAGGCAGTGTCAGCTCCGCAGCCGGAGGGGCTGCTGAGGGCTTGAAGAGCCGCTCGTCAAAGACGCCAGGCTCCTATGACTGGCGCCTGGACGCCCTCTTGGCGATGTCGTCTGCCTCCTTATTCGTGCCGTGTGGTACGTGTTGCAGCTCCAGGCCCAAAAATTGTTTCTCCATTTTGCGTACCTCCACTAGGTACGCCTCCATGTGCTCATCCCTTGGCTCGTAGACCTTGTTGGAAAAATTGATGAGGAGCTGTGAGTCGCCCTTGATGGTGAGGCGCTTCACAGCTGCAGCCTTTAGGCCAGCGATCAGGCCTTCGTATTCCGCGCTGTTGTTGGAAACCTTCTCACCGTGCTGGAAGCAGAGTTGCACGTCACAGTAGTGGTTGTCCTTGGTGGGTGAGATGAGCACGGCGCCAGCCCCCGCACCCTGGCATGCGAAGACACCATCGAAGTACATGACCCAGCTGTCCGGTGCTTCACTCCCTGGCGAGAGGGACCGATCCTCACCCATTCCGGGCTCTGGGGTATCGGTCCACTCCGCCATGAAGTCGGCGAGCGCGGCGCCCTTGGCGACCCTGGTGGTGCTGAACTCTAGCTGGAACGCCTACATCTCGATGTTCCATTCGGCGACCCTTCCCACGGCATTGGGACTCCTCAGCACCCTCTCCAATGGGTAAGCAGATACAACCTTGACGGGATGGCCTTGGAAGTAGTGGCGTAGCTTGCGCGAAGCAACGAGGAGCGCGAGCAGAAGTTTCTGCGGCATGGGGTAGCATGCTTGAGTGTCGCGAAGCACCATGCTGACGAAGTACTGTAGGATCTAAAGTATGTCCAGAGGGGGTGATTAGACTACCTGACCAAATAAAACTTAGCCTTTTCCCAATTTTATGTTTTGACAGTTTTTAGCAAATTAGCACAAGTCAAGCAATCTTCCTACACATGCAATTCTAGAGTTGTGGCAGCGGAAAGTAAATCATTGCATATGAAGGTAAAGGAAGGGGTTTGGAGAGTGCAAACGCAAGTGGAGACACAGATGTTTTTGGCGTGGTTCCGATAGGTGGTGATATCGTACATCCACGTTAGTGGAGACTTCAACCCACGAAGGGTAATGGTTGCGCGAGTCCACGGAGGGCTCCACCCATGAAGGGTCCACGAAGAAGCAACCTTGTCTATCCCACCATGGCCATCACCCATGAAGGACTTGCCTCACTAGGGTAGATCTTCATGAAGTAGGCGATCTCCTTGCCCGTACAAACTCCTTGGTTCAACTCCACAATCTTGTCGGAGGCTCCCAAGTGACACCTAACCAATCTAGGAGACACCACTCTCCAAAAGGTAACAAACGGTGTGTTGATAACGAACTCCTTGCTCAAATGCTTCAAATGATAGTCTTTGCAACACTCAGACAGCTCCTCGCATATTTGGATATGGTGGAAGAAGAGATTGAGTGGAAAGCAACTTGGGGAAGGCTAGAGATCAAGATTCATATGGTAGGATTGGAATATCTTGGTCTCAACACATGAGTAGGTGGTTCTCTATCAAAAAATGAGTAATGAAAGTGTAGGCACGTTATGATGGCTCTCTCCACGAATGAAGAGGAGGTGGAGGGGTATATATAGCCTCCACACAAAATCTAGCCATTACACACAAATCACCAAACTCGGTGGGACCAAATCATGAAACTCTGTCTGACCGATTTAGGTCAAAATGCGAATGTTAGGCTTTTCGGTGGGACCGATATGATCAACTCAGCGGGACCGATTTCATTAGGGGTTAAGGCATAACGTAATCTCGGTGAGACCGATCACATAAACTCGATGAGACCAATTTCTGTAATAGGCACATAGAGGGTTGGTCAGGCAAACTCGGTGGGACTGATTCGCTCATTTCGGTGAGACCAAGATGTTACGAATGGGAAACAGAAAGTTTGAATTGCGAACTCGGTGAGACCGATTATCACATCTCGGTTAGACCGAAATGTTTCAAATAGGAAACAGAGAGTTTGTAATCCCATCTCAGTGAGACCAAGATTCCTATCGGTGAGACCGAAATGATTAGGGTTTTGGAAGTGACTATTTCAGATGAACTCGGTGGCGCCGCATAGATCAAGTCGGTGAGTCCGAGTTTGGCATTTTGGTTTTGACTTGTTTGGAGTGGAGAGGTTGTGTGAGGATTTTGGAGCATACCATCAAGCATTGTGAGCAACCAATTCGTTAGGCAACACCTCATCCCCTTTTAGTAGTATTGGCTTTTCTAAGGACTCAATGTGATCTTGGATCACTAAAAGTGAAAAGGTAGAGTCTTGAGCTTTTGCCAAACTTGCTTCCTTATCTTTTTGAGGGGTCCACATCTCCACAATAGCCAGGCCATTCATTAAACATTCCTGCAATATTTAGCTTGAGGAATCATTAGTTCAATGAGCTATATGATGTTATAAGTTACCAAAACCACCCGGGGATTAGTTGCACTTTCAATCTCCCCCTTTTTGGTAATTGATGACAACATATAGATCAAAGCTTCGACAAATGATAAAAGAATGAAATATATCGTTGCTTTGAGAAGTATTTGATAAGCAAGAGCTCCCCCTAAATTTGTGCATTATTAAATATTTGTGTTTGAATGCAAATGCACAACTATATAGGATCATGGGTCACATCTCACACATCAAATACATCTTGGTCGAGCACTCAAAAGGATAATAAGTGAATAACAAGTACTCATCACCAAGGCAATTTCAAATGATCACATAGAGATATCATCCAAGCAAAGTATGATCAACACAACCATAAATGTAGCATCTCACACACAAGTATCATCAAATAATATCACCAAAAGATATTAGCAAAAACCAAGTGCAATAAAAGGCAGAACTCTCTCTCTCTCTCAAAGCCTATGTGATCTATATATATTTCTCCCCCTTTGGCAACAAGTTGCCAAAAACTTTAAAATATACATAGGCTATGCGTCTCTCTAGGAATCTCTTGGAGCTCCTGAAGGGGTCTTCTGGCTGTTGTATCCAGTGTGTGTAGATGGCGTTGAGAGAACACCTTCTGCGAAGATATCAGCTAATGTTTGAGGGGCTGGTGGAGTTGATGCATGTGTGACTCCCTGGGCAGCAGTAGCTGGGGCAGACTGAGTGGGTCTCACTGTTGGAAATATGCCCTAGAGGCAATAATAAAATGGTTTTTATCATATGTCCTTGTTCATGATAATTGTCTATTGTTCATGCTTGAATTGTATTATCCAGAAACTGTGATACATGTGTGAATACATAGACGACAATGTGTCCCTAGTAAGCCTCTAGTTGACTAGCTCGTTGATCAATAGATGGTTACAGCTTCCTGACCATGGACATTGGATGTCATTGATAACGGGATCACATCGTTAGGAGAATGATGTGATGGACAAGACCCAATCCTAAGCCTAGCACAAGATCGTGTAGTTCATATGATAAAGCTTTTCCAATGTCAAGTATCCTTTCCTTAGACCATGAGGTTGTGCAACTCCGGGATACCGTAGGAATACTTTGGGTGTGCCAAACGTCACAACGTAACTAGGTGGCTATAAAGGTACACTACAGGTATCTCCGAAAGCATCTGTTGGGTTGGCAGGAACCGAGACTGGGATTTGTCACTCCGTATGACGGAGAGGTATCTCTGGGCCCACTCGGTAAGACATCATCATAATGAGCTCAATGTCACTAAGGGGTTGGTCACGGGATGATGTGTTATGGAACAAGTAAAGATACTTGCCATAACGAGATTGAACATGGTATCGGTATACCGACGATCGAATCTCGGGCAAGTGCTATACTGATAGACAAAGGGAATCGTATACGGGATTGATTGAATCCTCGACATCGTGGTTCATCCGATGAGATCATCGAGGAGCGTGTGGGAGCCAACATGGGTATCCAGATCCCGCTATTGGTTACTGACCGGAGAGTCGTCTCGGTCATGTCTGCGTGTCTCCCGAACCCGTAGGGTGTACACACTTAAGGTTCGGTGACGCTAGGGTTGTAGATATATAAGTATGCGGTAATCCGAAAGTTATTCGGAGTTCCGAATGAGATCTCGGACCTCCCGAGGAGTTCCGGAATTGTCCGGAGGTAAAGATTTGTATATAGGAAGTCCAGTTTCGGCCACCGGGAAAGTTTCGGGGGTCACCGGTATTGTACCGGGACCACCGGAAGGGTCCCGGGGGTCCACCGGGTGGGGCCACCTATCTCGGAGGGCCCCATGGGCTGAAGTGGGAAGGGAACCAGCCCCTAGTGGGCTGGTGCGCCCTCCCATGGGCCTCCCCCTGTGCCTAGGGTTGGAAACCCTAGGGGTAGGGGGCTCCACACTTGACTTGGGGGGCAAGTCCCCCCCCCCCTTTGGCCGCCGCCCCCCTAGAGATTAGATCTCTAGGGCCGGCGCCCCCCTAGGGGCCCTATATAAAGAGGGGGGAGGGAGGGCAGCCGCACCCTAAGCCCTGGCGCCTCCCTCTCCCTCCCGTGACACCTCTTCCTCCTCCAGTTGCGCTTGGCGAAGCCCTGCTGGAATCCCGCTGCTTCCACCACCACGCCGTCGTGCTGCTGGATCTCCATCAACCTCTCCTCCCCCTTGCTGGATCAAGAAGGAGGAGATGTCTCTCCCAACCGTACGTGTGTTGAACGCGGAGGTGCCGTCCGTTCGCCGCTAGGTCATCGGTGATTTGGATCACGACGAGTACGACTCCATCAACCCCGTTCTCTTGAGCGCTTCCGCGCGCGATCTACAAGGTTATGTAGATGCACTCCCCTCTCCCTCGTTGCTAGATGACTCCATAGATTGATCTTGGTGATGCGTAGAAAATTTAAAAATTCTACTACGTTCCCCAACACTGGCATGATGAGCTAGGTCTATGCGTAGTATCTTGCACGAGTAGAACACAAAGTAGTTGTGGGCATCGACTTGTTAATTCTCTTGCCGTTACTAGTCTTATCTTGATTCGGCCCCATCATGGGATGAAGCAGCCCGGACCGACCTTACACGTACGCTTACGTGAGACAGGTTCCACCGACTGACATGCACTACTTGCATAAGGTGGCTAGCGGGTGTCTGTCTCTCCCACTTTAGTCGGATCGGATTCGATGAAAAGGGTCCTTATGAAGGGTAAATATAAATTGGCATATCACGTTGTGGTCTTAGCGTAGGTAAGAAACATTCTTCCTAGAAACCTATAGCAGCCACGTAAAAACTTGCAACAACAATTAGAGGACGTCTAACTTGTTCTTGCAGCATGTGCCGTGTGATGTGCTATGGCCAAAAGGATGTGATGAATGATATATATGTGATGTATGAGATTGATCATGTTCTTGTAATAGGAATCACGACTTGCATGTCGATGAGTATGACAACCGACAGGAGCCATAGGAGTTGTCTTAATTTTATTGTATGACCCGCGTGTCACTAAAAACGCCATGTAATTACTTTACTTTATTGCTAACCGTTAGCCATAGTAGTAGAAGTAATGTTTGGCGAGACGACTTCATGAAGACACGATGATGGAGATCATGATGATGGAGATCATGGTGTCATGCCGATGACGATGATGACCATGGAGCCTCGAAGATGAAGATCAAAAGGAGCAAAATGATATTGGCCATATCATGTCACTATTTGATTGCATGTGATGTTTATCATGTTTTACATCTTATTTGCTTAGAACGACGGTAGTAAATAAGATGATCTCTCACTAAAATTTCAAGAATTGTGTTCCCCCTAACTGTGCAGCGTTGCTAAGGTTCGTTGTTCCGAAGCACCACGTGATGATCGGGTGTGATAGGCTCTAACGTTCGCATACAACGGGTGTAAGCTAGATTTACACACGCAATACACTTATGGTTCACTTGACGAGCCTAGCATGTACAGACATGGCCTCGGAACACGGAAGACCGAAAGGTCGAACATGAGTCGTATAAAAGATACGATCAACATAAAGATGTTCACCGTTGATGACTAGTCCGTCTCACGTGATGATCGGACACGGCCTAGTCGATTCGGATCATGTATCACTTAGATGACTAGAGAGATGTCTATCTGAGTGGGAGTTCATTAAATTTGTTTAGATGAACTTAATTGTCATGAACATAGTCTAAAATCTTTACAATATGTCTTGTAGATCCAATGGCCCACGCTAATGTTGCCCTCAACTTCAACGCATTCCTAGAGAAAACCAAGCTGAAAGACGATGGTAGCAACTATACGGATTGGGTCCGTAACTTGAGGATCATCCTCATAGCTGCCAAGAAAACATATGTCCTTGAAGCACCGCTAGGTGACGCACCCGCCGCAGCGAACCAAGACGTTATGAACGCCTGGCAGTCACATTGTGATGATTACTCCCTGGTTCAGTGCGGCATGCTTTACAGCTTAGAATCGGGGCTCCAAAAGCGTTTTGAGCTTCACGGAGCATATGAGATGTTCCAAGAGCTGAAAATGGTTTTCCAAGCTCATGCCCGAGTTGAGAGATATGACGTCTCCGACGCATTCTACAGTTGTAAGATGGAGGAGGTGTTGGAAATATGCCCTAGAGGCAATAATAAAAGTATTATTATTATATTTCCTTGTTCATGATAATCGTCTGTTATTCATGCTTGAATTGTATTGTACGGAACAACGATACATGTGTGAATATATAGACCACAATGAGTCCCTGGTAGGCCTCTAGTTGCCAGCTCGTTGATCAACAGATGGTCACAGTTTCCTGACCATGGACATAGGATGTCAGTGATAACGTGATCACATCATTAGGAGAATGATGTGATGGACAAGACCCAATCCTGAGCATAGCAAGAGATCGTATAGTTCGTAATGCATAAGCTTTTCGGTGTCAAGTATTTATTCCTTAGACCATGAGGTTGTACAACTCCCAGATGCCGTAGGAATACTTTGGGTGTGCCAAACGTCACAACGTAACTGGGTGGCTATAAAGGTACGCATCGGGTATCTCCGAAAGTGTCTGTTGAGTTGGTACGAACCAAGACTGGGATATTGTCACTCCGTGTGACGGAGAGGTACCTCTGGGCCCACTCGGTAAGACATCATCATAATGAGCTCAAGGTGACTAAGGAGTTAGTCACGGGATGATGGATTACGGATCGAGTAAAGAGACTTGCCATGACGAGATTGAACAAGGTATCGGGAATACCGACGATCGAATCTCGGGCAAGTATCGTACCGATGGACAAAGGGAATAACTACGGGATTGCGTGAATCCTTGACACAGTGGTTCATCCGATGAAGATCATCGAGGAACACGTGGGAACCAACATGGGTATCCAGATCCCGCTGTTGGTTATTGACCGGAGAGTGGTCTCGGTCATGTCCACGTGTCTCCCGAACCCGTAGGGTCTACACACTTAAGGTTCGGTGACGCTAGGGTCATAGAGATACATGCACGTGGAAACCCGAAAGTTGTTCGGAGTCCCGGATGAGATCCCGGACATGACGAGGAGTTCCGGAATGGTCCGGAGGTAAAGAATGATATATAGGAAGTCCAGTTTCGGCCATCGGGTGAACTCCGGGGGTCACCGGGAGTGTTCCGGGACCATCAGAGGGGTCCCGGGGGTCCACTGGGTGGGGCCACCCATCCCGATGGGGCCCCTAGGCCGCAAGGGGAAGGGGGACAGCCCCTGGTGGGCTGGTGCACCCTACTGGGCCCTCCCTCATGCGCCTAGGGTTGGAACCCTAGGGGAGGGAGGCGCCCCCTATGCCTTGGGGGGCAAGTCTCCCCCCCAGGCCGCCGCCCCCCCTTGTAGATTAGATCTGCAGGGGCTGGCACACCCCCTGGCCCCTTATATATATGTGGGGGGGAGAGGGCAGCCGCACCCAATCCTCTGGCGGCTCTCCCCCTCCCGTCACACCTTCCTCCTCCTCCGCAGGGCACCGACGAAGCCCTGCAGGATTTCCCGCTGCATCCACCACCACGCCGTCGTGCTGCTGGATCTCCGACGACCTCTCCTCCCCCCTTGCTGGATCAAGAAGGAGGTGACGTTGCTGTACCGGACGTGTGTTTAACGCGGAGGTGCCGTCCGTTCGGCGCTAGATCATTGGTGACAAAGAATGTGAAGAGTACGACTACTTCATCCACGCTTCTTCGAAAGCTTCCGCTCGCGATCTACAAAAGGGTATGTAGATGCACTCTAATATGCTCGTTGCTAGATGTCTCCTTAGATGGATCTTGGTGAAAGCGTAGAAAGTTTTTGAATTCTGCTACGTTCCCCAACAGTGGCATCTGAGCTAGGTCTTATGCGTAGCATCTTGCACGAGTAGAACACAAAGTAGTTGTGGGCGTTGAGTTTGCTCAATTTTCTTACCGTTACTAGTCTAATCTTGATTCGGCGGTATTGTGGGATGAAGCGGCCCGGACCAACCTTACACGTACGCTTACGTGAGACTGGTTCCACCGACTGACATGCACTAGATGCATAAGGTGGCTGGCGGGTGTCTGTCTCTCCTACTTTAGTCGGATAGGATTCGATGAATAGGGTCCTTATGAAGGGTAAATAGAAATTGACAAATCACGTTGTTGTTTTGGCGTAGGTAAGAAACGTTCTTGCTAGAAAACCTATAGAAGCCACGTAAAAAATTTGCAACAACAATTAGAGGACGTCTAACTTGTTCTTGCAGCAAGTGCTATGTGATATGGTATGGCCAAGAAGATGTGATGAATGATATATGTGATGTATGAGATTGATCATGTTCTTGTAATAGGGAATCACGACTTGCATGTCGATGAATTTGACAACCGGCAGGAGCCATAGGAGTTGTCTTTATTATTGTATGACCTGCATGTCACTGAATAACGCCATGTAATTGCTTTACTTTATTGCTAAACGTTAGCCATAGTAGTAGAAGTAATAGTTGGCGTGACAACTTCATGAAGACACGATGATGGAGATCATGATGATGGAGATCATGGTGTCGAGCCGGTGACAAAGATGATCATGGTGCCCCGAAGATGGAGATCCAAGGAGCAATATGATATTGCCCATATCATGTCACTTTATATGATTGCATGTGATGTTTATCATGTTTTATGCATCTTGTTTACTTAGAATGACGGTAGTAAATAAGATGATCTCTCACTAAAATTTCAAGAATTGTGTTCCCCCTAACTGTGCACCGTTGCTAAGGATCGTTGTTCCAAAGAACCACGTGATGATCGGGTGTGATAGGTTCTAGCGTTCGCATACAACGGGTGTAAGCCAGATTTACACACGCAATACACTTAGGGTTCACTTGACGAGCCTAGCATGTACAGACATGGCCTCGGAACACGGAAGACCGAAAGGTCGAACATGAGTCGTATAGAAGATACGATCAACATGAAGATGTTCACCGTTGATGACTAGTCCGTCTCACGTGATGATCGGACACGGGCTAGTCGATTCGGATCGTGTATCACTTAGATGACTAGAGAGATGTCAATCTGAGTGGGAGTTCATTAAAATTTGATTAGATGAACTTCATTATCATGAACTTAGTCTAAATTCTTTACAATATCTCTTGTAGATCAAATGGCCCACGCTCATGTCACCCTCAACTTCAACGCGTTCCTAGAGAAATCCAAGCTGAAAGACGATGGTAGCAACTACATGGACTGGGTCCGTAACCTGAGGATCATCGTCATAGCTGCCAAGAAAACTTATGTCCTAGATGCACCGCTAGGTGACGCTCCCGCCCCGGTACACCAAGATGTTATGAATGCTTGGCAATCGTGTTGTGATGATTACTCCCTGGTTCAGTGCGGCATGCTTTACAGCTTAGAATCGGGGCTCCAAAAGCGTTTTGAGCACCACAGGGGCATTTGAGATGTTCCAAGAGCGGAAAATGGTTTTCCAAGCTCATGCCCGAGTCGAGAGATATGACGTCTCCGACGCATTCTACAGCTATAAGATGGAGGAAAACAGTTCTGTCAGTGAGCACATCCTCAAGATTTCTGGATTGCACAACCGCTTGTCTTAGTTGGGAATGAATCTCCCAGACGAAGCGGTCGTAGACAGAATCCTCCAGTCACTCCCACCAAGCTACAAGAGCTTCGTGTTGAACTTCAATATGCAGGGGATGGAGAAGTCCATTCCCGAGGTGTATTCAATGCTGAAATCAGCGGAGGTAGATATCAAGAAAGAACATCAAGTGTTGATGGTCAATAAAACCACTAAGTTCAAGAAGGGCAAGGGTAAGAAGAACTTCAAGAAGGACGGCAAGGGAGTTTCCGCGCCCGGTAAGCCTGTTGCCGGGAAGAAGCCAAAGTATGGACCCAAGCCTGAGACAGAGTGCTTTTATTGCAAGGGAACGGGTCACTGGAAGCGGAACTGCCCCAAATACTTAGCGGACAAGAAGGCCGGCAACGTCAAAGGTATATGTGATATACATGTTATTGATGTGTACCTTACCAGCGCTCGTAGTAGCTCTTGGGTATTTGATACCGGTGCAGTTGCTCATATTTGTAACTCTAAGCAGGAGTTGCGGAATAAGCGGAGACTGCCGAAGGACGAGGAGACGATGCACGTCGGGAATGGTTCCAAGGTCGATGTGATCGCCGTCGGCACGCTACCTCTACATCTACCCTCGGGATTAGTTTTAAACCTCAATAATTGTTATTTAGTACCAGCTTTGAGCATGAACATTGTATCTGGATCTCGTCTTATGCGAGATGGCTACTCATTTAAATCTAAGAATAATGGTTGTTCTATTTATTTGAGAGATATGTTTTATGGTCATGCCCCGTTGGTCAATGGTTTATTTTTATTGAATCTCGATCGTGATGATACACATATTCATAGTGTGAATGCCAAAAGATGTAAAGTTGATCATGATAGTCCCACATACTTGTGGCATTGCCGCCTTGGTCATATTGGTGTCAAACGTATGAAGAAGCTACATGCTGATGGACTTCTGGAGTCTCTTGATTATGAATCATTTGACACGTGCGAACCATGCCTCATGGGCAAGATGACCAAGACTCCGTTCTCCGGAACAATGGAGCGAGCAACCAACTTATTGGAAATCATACATACCGATGTGTGCGGTCCAATGAGTGTTGAGGCTCGCAGAGGCTATCGTTATGTTCTCACCCTCACAGATGACTTGAGTAGATATGGGTGTATTTACTTGATGAAGCACAAGTCTGAGACTTTTGAAAAGTTCAAGGAATTTCAGAATGAGGTTGAGAATCAACGAGACAAGAAAATAAAGTTCTTACGATCGGATCGTGGGGGTGAATATTTGAGTCATGAATTTGGCACACACCTTAGGAAATGTGGAATTGTTTCACAATTGACACCGCCCGGAACACCTCAACGTAACGGTGTGTCCGAACGTCGAAATCATACTCTGTTGGACATGGTGCGATCTATGATGTCCCTCGCCGATTTATCGCTATCTTTTTGGGGTTATGCTTTAGAGACTGCCGCATTCACTTTAAATAGGGCTCCGTCGAAATCCGTTGAGACGACACCATATGAACTTTGGTTTGGCAAGAAACCGAAGCTGTCGTTTCTGAAAGTTTGGGGTTGCGATGCTTATGTCAAGAAACTTCAACCTGAAAAGCTCGAACCCAAATCGAAAAAATGCGTCTTCATAGGATACCCAAAGGAGACGATTGGGTACACCTTCTACCACAGATCCGAAGGCAAAGTATTTGTTGCCAAGAATGGATCCTTTCTGGAGAAAGAGTTTCTCTCGAAAGAAGTGAGTGGGAGGAAAGTAGAACTTGATGAGGTGAGAGTCACCCCTCCTGAACCGGAAAGTAGCGCAGAGCAGGAAATTGTTCCTGAGGTGCCTGCACCAACAAGGGAGGAAGTTAATGATGATGATCATGAAGAAACAGATCAAGTTACTACTAAACTTCGAAGGTCCACAAGGGCACGTTCCGCACCAGAGTGGTACGGTAACCCTGTCATGGGAATTATGTTGTTAGACAACGGTGAACCTTTGAACTATGAAGAAGCGATGGCGGGCCCGGATTCCAATAAATGGCTTGGAGCCATGAAATCCGAGATAGAATCCATGTATGAAAACAAAGTATGGATTTTGGTGGACTTGCCTGATGATAGGCACGCCATAGAAAATAAATGGTTATTTAAGAAGAAGACAGACGCAGATGGTAATGTGACCATCTATAAGGCTCGGCTTGTCGCTAAGGGTTATCGACAAGTTCAAGGGATTGACTACGACGAGACTTTCTCTCCCGTAGCGATGTTGAAGTCAGTCAGAATCATGTTAGCTATTGCCGCATTCAACGATTATGAGATATGGCAAATGGACGTCAAAACGGCATTCCTTATTGGCTTCCTAACGGAAGAGTTGTATATGATGCAGCCGGAAGGTTTTGTCGATCCAGAGAATGCTAACAAGGTATGCAAGATCCAGCGCTCGATTTACGGGCTGGTGCAAGCATCTCGGAGTTGGAATATTCGCTTTAATGATGTGATCAAAGCATTTGGCTTTATACAAACTTATGGAGAAGCCTGTATCTACAAGAAAGTGAGTGGGAGCTCTGTAGCATTTCTCATATTATATGTGGATGACATATTGCTGATGGGAAATGATATAGAATTCTTGGAAACTTTAAAGGCCTATTTGAATTAAAGTTTTTCAATGAAGGACCTTGGAGAAGCAGCTTACATATTAGGCATCAAAATCTATAGAGATAGATCAAGACGCCTCATTGGTCTTTCACAAAGTACATACATTGACAAGATATTGAAGAAGTTCAATATGGATCAGTCCAAGAGGGGGTTCTTGCCTGTTTTGCAAGGTATGAGATTGAGCAAAGCTCAGTCGCCGACCACGGCAGAAGATAGAGTAAAGATGAGTGTCATACCCTATGCCTCAGCCATAGGTTCTATCATGTATGCCATGCTGTGTACCAGACCTGATGTGAACCTTGCCATAAGTTTGGTAGGGAGGTACCAAAGTGATCCCGGTATGGAACACTGGACATCGGTCAAGAACATCCTAAAGTACCTAAAGAGGACTAAGGATATGTTTCTCGTTTATGGAGGTGACGAAGAGCTGGTCGTAAATGGTTACGTCGATGCTAGCTTCGACACATATCTGGATGACTCGAAGTCACAAACCGGATACGTGTATATTTTGAATGGTGGAGCAGTCAGCTGGTGTAGTTGCAAACAGAGCGTGGTGGCGCATTCTACATGTGAAGCGGAGTACATAGCTGCTTGCGAAGCAGCGCAGGAAGGAGTCTGGATGAAGGAGTTCATCACCGACCTAGGAGTCATTCCAAGCGCGTCAAGCCCGATGACTCTCTTTTGTGACAACACTGGTGCTATTGCTATTACCAAGGAGCCCAGGTTTCACAAGAAGACCAAGCACATCAAGCGCCGTTTCAACTCCATCCGGAATTATGTTCAGGATGGAGACATAGATATTTGTAAAGTGCATACGGATCTGAATGTCGCAGACCCGTTGACTAAACCTCTTCCACGGGCAAAACATGATCAACACCAGAACTCTATGGGTGTTCGATTCATCACAATGTAACTAGATTATTGACTCTAGTGCAAGTGGGAGACTGTTGGAAATATGCCCTAGAGGCAATAATAAAAGTATTATTATTATATTTCCTTGTTCATGATAATCGTCTGTTATTCATGCTTGAATTGTATTGTACGGAAACAACGATACATGTGTGAATATATAGACCACAATGAGTCCCTGGTAGGCCTCTAGTTGCTAGCTCGTTGATCAACAGATGGTCACAGTTTCCTGACCATGGACATAGGATGTCAGTGATAACGGGATCACATCATTAGGAGAATGATGTGATGGACAAGACCCAATCCTGAGCATAGCAAGAGATCGTATAGTTCGTAATGCATAAGCTTTTCGGTGTCAAGTATTTATTCCTTAGACCATGAGGTTGTACAACTCCCGGATGCCGTAGGAATACTTTGGGTGTGCCAAACGTCACAACGTAACTGGGTGGCTATAAAGGTACGCATCGGGTATCTCCGAAAGTGTCTGTTGAGTTGGTACGAACCAAGACTGGGATATTGTCACTCCGTGTGACGGAGAGGTACCTCTGGGCCCACTCGGTAAGACATCATCATAATGAGCTCAAGGTGACTAAGGAGTTATTCATGGGATGATGGATTACGGATCGAGTAAAGAGACTTGCCATGACGAGATTGAACAAGGTATCGGGAATACCGACGATCGAATCTCGGGCAAGTACCGTACCGATGGACAAAGGGAATAACTACGGGATTGAGTGAATCCTTGACATAGTGGTTCATCCGATGATGATCATCGAGGAACACGTGGGAACCAACATGGGTATCCAGATCCCGCTGTTGGTTATTGACCGGAGAGTGGTCTCGGTCATGTCCACGTGTCTCCCGAACCCGTAGGGTCTACACACTTAAGGTTCGGTGACGCTAGGGTCATAGAGATACATGCACGTGGAAACCCGAAAGTTGTTCGGAGTCCCGGATGAGATCCCGGACGTGACGAGGAGTTCCGGAATGGTCCGGAGGTAAGGAAAGATATATAGGAAGTCCAGTTTCGGCCATCGGGTGAACTCCGGGGGTCACCGGGAGTGTCCCGGGACCACCGGAGGGGTCCCGGGGGTCCACCGGGTGGGGCCACCCATCCCGGTGGGGCCCCTAGGCCGCAAGGGGAAGGGGGCCAGCCCCTGGTGGGCTGGCGCACCCTACTGGGCCCTCCCTCATGTGCCTAGGGTTGGAACCCTAGGGGAGGGAGGCGCCCCCAATGCCTTGGGGGCAAGTCTCCCCCCGAGGCCGCCGCCCCCCCTTGCAGATTGGATCTGCAGGGGCTGGCGCACCCCCCTGGCCCCCTATATATATGTGGGGGGGGGAGAGGGCAGCCGCACCCAATCCTCTGGCGCCTCTCCCCCTCCCATCACACCTTCCTTCTCCTCCGCAGGGCACCGGCGATGCCCTGCAGGATTTCCCACTGCATCCACCACCACGCCGTCGTGCTGCTGGATCTCCGACGACCTCTCCTCCCCCCTTGCTGGATCAAGAAGGAGGTGACGTTTCTGTACCGGACGTGTGTTGAACGCGGAGGTGCCGTCCGTTCGGCGCTAGATCATCGGTGACGAAGAACGTGAAGAGTACGACTACTTCATCACGCTTCTTCGAAAGCTTCCGCTCGCGATCTACAAAAGGGTATGTAGATGCACTCTGATATGCTCGTTGCTAGATGTCTCCTTAGATGGATCTTGGTGAAAGCGTAGAAATTTTTTGAATTCTGCTACGTTCCCCAACAGGAGAATAGTTCTATCAGCGAGCATATACTCAAATTGTCTGGGTTGCACAATCGCTTGTCTCAGTTGGGAATTAATCTCCCAGATGAAGCAGTTGTTGACAGAATCCTTTAGTCGCTCCCACCTAGCTACAAGAGCTTTGCGATGAACTTCAATATGCAAGGGATGGAGAAGTCCATTCTCGAGGTGTATTCAATGCTGAAATCAGCGGAGGTGGAGATCAAGAAAGAACATCAAGTGTTGATGGTGAATAAAACCACTAAGTTCAAGAAAGGCAAGGGTAAGAAGAACTTCAAGAAGGACGGCAAAGGAGTTGCGGCGCCCGGTAAGCCAGTTGCCGGGAAGAAGCCAAAGAATGGACCCAAGCCTGAGACTGAGTGCTTTTATTGCAAGGGAACGGGTCACTAGAAGCGGAACTGCCCCAAATACTTAGCAGATAAGAGGGTAGGCAACGTCAAAGGTATATGTGATATACATGTTATTGATGTGTACCTTACCATCGCTCGTAGTAGCTCCTAGGTATTTGATATCGATGCAGTTGCTCACATTTGTAACACAAAGCAGGAGCTGCGGAATAAGCGGAGACTAGCGAAGGACGAGGTGACGATGCGCGTCGGGAATGGTTCCAAGGTCGATGTGATCGCCGTCGGCACGCTACCTCTGCATCTACCTTCGGGATTAGTTTTAAACCTCAATAATTGTTATTTAGTACCAGCTTTGAGCATGAACATTGTATCTGGATCTCGTGTAATGCGAGATGGCTACTCATTTAAATCCGAGAATAATGGTTGTTCTATTTATATGAGAGAAATATTTTATGGTCATGCCCCACTGGTCAATGGTTTATTCTTAATGAATCTCGAATGTGATGTTACACATATTCATAGTGTGAATGCCAAAAGATGTAAGGTTGATAATGATAGTCCCGCACACTTGTGGCACTGCCGCCTTGGTCATATTGGTGTCAAACGTATGAAGAAGCTCCATGCAGATGGACTTTTGGAGTCTCTTGATTATGAAACATTTGACACGTGCGAACCATGCCTTTTGGGAAAGATGACCAAGACTCCGTTCTCCGGAACAATGGAGCGAGCAACCAACTTATTGGAAATCATACATACTGATGTGTGCGGTCCAATGAGTGTTGAAGCTAACGGTAGCTATCATTATGTTCTCACCCTCACTGATGACTTACGCAGAGATGGGTATGTCTACTTGATGAAACACAAGTCTGAGACCTTTGAAAAGTTCAAGGAATTTCAGAATGAGGTTGAGAATCAACGTGACAGAAAAATAAAGTTCTTATGATCAGATCGTGGAGGAGAATATTTGAGTCATGAATTTGGCACGCACCTAAGGAATTGTGGAATTGTTTCACAATTGACGCCGCCTGGAACACCTCAGTGTAATGGTGTGTCCGAATGTCGTAATCGTACTCTGTTGGACATGGTGCGATCTGTGATGTCTCTTACCGACTTACCGCTATCATTTTGGGGTTATGCTTTATAGACTGCCGCATTCACTTTAAATAGGGCACCATTTAAATCCGTTGAGACGACACCATATGAACTTTGGTTTGGCAAGAAACCTAAGTTGCCGTTTCTAAAAGTTTGGGGATGCGATGCTTATGTCAAGAAACTTCAACCTGAAAAGCTCGAACCCAAATCGGAAAAATGCGTCTTCATAGGATACCCTAAGGAAACTATTGGGTATACCTTCTACCTCAGATCCGAAGGCAAAATCTTCGTTGCCAAGAATGGATCCTTTCTGGAGAAAAAGTTTCTCTCGAAAGAAGTGAGTGGGAGGAAAGTGGAACTTGATGAGGTGATAGTCACCCCTTCCGAACCGGAAAGTAGCGCAGCGCGGGAAGATGTTCCTGTGGTGCCTGCACCGACTAGGGAGGAAGTTAATGATAATGATCATGAAGCTTCAGATCAAGTTACTGCTGAACTTCGTAGGTCCACAAGGACACGTTCCGCACCAGAGTGGTATGGCAACCCTGTCCTGGAAATCATGTTGTTAGACAACAGTGAACCTTCGAACTATGAAGAAGCGATGGCGGGCCCGGATTCCAACAAATGGCTTGAAGCTATGAAATCCGAGATAGGATCCATGTATGATAACAAAGTATGGACTTTGGTGGACTTGCCCGATGATCGGCACGCCATAGAAAATAAATGGATCTTTAAGAAGACTGACGCGGATGGTAATGTGACCATCTATAAGGCTCGGCTTGTCGCTAAAGGTTATCGACAAGTTCAAGGAATTGACTACGATGAGACTTTCTCTCCCATAGCGATGCTGAAGTCCATCCGAATCATGTTAGCAATTGCCGCATTCTATGATTATGAGATATGGCAAATGGACGTCAAAACGGCATTCCTTAATGGCTTCCTCAAGGAAGAACCATATATGATGCAGCCGGAAGGTTTTGTCGATCCTGAGAACGCTAACAAGGTATGCAAGCTCCAGCGCTCAATCTATGGGCTGGTGCAAGCATCTTGGAGTTGGAACATTCATTTTGATGAGGTGATCAAACCGTTTGGGATTATACGCACTTGGGGAGAAGCCTGTATTTACAAAAAAGTGAGTGGGAGCTCTGTAGCATTTCTCATATTATATGTGGATGAATTATTGCTGATGGGAAATGATGTAGAACTCTTGGAAAGCATAAAGGCCTACTTGAATAAGTGTTTTTCGATGAAGGACCTTGGAGAAGCTGCTTACATATTAGGCATCAAGATCTATAGAGATAGATCGAGACACCTCATTGGTCTTTCACAAAGCACATACCTTGACAAGATATTGAAGAAGTTCAATATGGATCAGTCCAAGAAAGGTTCTTGCCAGTATTGCAAGGTATGAGATTGAGCACAGCTCAATGCCCGACCTCGGCAGAAGATAGAGAAAAGATGAGTGTCATCCCCTATGCCTCGGCCATAGGTTCTATTATGTATGCCATGATGTGTACTAGAACTGATGTGAACCTTGCCATAAGTTTGGCGGGGAGGTACCAAAGTGATCCCGGTATGGAACACTGGACAACGGTCAAGAACATCCTGAAGTACCTGAAAAGGACTAAGGATATGTTTCTCGTTTATGGAGGTGACGAAGAGCTTGTCGTAAAGGGTTACGTCACTGCTAGCTTCGACACAGATCTGGATGACTCCAAGTCACAAACCGGATACGTGTATATTTTGAATGGAGGGGCAGTCAGCTGGTGTAGTGGCAAGCAAAGCGTCGTGGCGGCATCTACATGTGAAGCGGAGTACATAGTTGCTTCCGAAGCAGCGCAGGAAGGAGTCTGGATGAAGCAGTTCATCACCGACCTAGGAGTTATTCCAAGCACGTCGGGCCCGATTTCTCTCTTCTGTGACAACACTGGTGCTATTTCCATTGCCAAGGAGCCCAGGTTTCACAAGAAGACCAAGAACATCAAGCGCCGTTTCAACTCCATCCGGAATTATATTCAAGATGGAGACATAGATATTTGTAAAGTGCATATGGATCTGAATGTCACAGATCCGTTGACTAAACCTCTTCCACGAGCAAAACATGATCAACACCAGAACTCTATGGGTGTTCGATTCATCACAATGTAACTAGATTATTGACTCTAGTGCAAGTGGCAGACTGTTGGAAATATGCCCTAGAGGCAATAATAAAATGGTTATTATCATATTTCCTTGTTCATGATAATTGTCTATTGTTCATGCTTGAATTGTATTATCCGGAAACAGTGATACATGTGTGAATACATAGACCACAACGTGTCCCTAGTAAGCCTCTAGTTGACTAGCTCGTTGATCAACAGATCGTTACGGTTTCCTGACCATGGACATTGGATGTCATTGATAACGGGATCACATCGTTAGGAGAATGATGTGATGGACAAGACCCAATCCTAAGCCTAGCACAAGATCGTGTAGTTCGTATGCTAAAGCTTTTCCAGTGTCAAGTATCCTTTCCTTAGACCATGAGGTTGTGCAACTCCCGGATACCATATGAATACTTTGGGTGTGCCAAACGTCACAACGTAACTGGGTGGCTACAAAGGTACACTACAGGTATCTCCGAAAGCATCTGTTGGGTTGGCACGAACCGAGACTAGAATTTGTCACTCCGTATGACAGAGAGGTATCTCTGGGCCCACTCGGTAAGACATCATCATAATGAGCTCAATGTGACTAAGAGGTTGGTCATGGGATGATGTGTTCTGGAACGAGTAAAGAGACTTGCCATAACGGGATTGAACAAGGTATCGGTATACCGACGATCGAATCTCGGGCAAGTGCTATACCGATAGACAAAGGAAATCGTATACGGGGTTGATTGAATCCTCGACATCGTGGTTCATCCAATGAGATCATCAAGGAGCATGTGGGAGCCAACATGGGTATCCAGATCCCGCTGTTGGTTATTGACCGGAGAGTCGTCTCGGTCATGTCTGCGTGTCTCCCGAACCCGTAGGGTCTACACACTTAAGGTTCGGTGACGCTAGGGTTGTAGAGATATACATATGTGGTAATCCGAAAGTTGTTCAGAGTCCTGGATGAGATCCTGGACGCCACGAGGAGTTCCGGAATGGTCCAGAGGTAAAGATTTGTATATATGAAGTCCAGTCTCGGCCATCGGGAAAGTTTGGGGGGTCATCGGTATTGTACCGGGACCACCGGAAGGGCCTCGGGGGTCCACCGGGTGGGGCCACCTATCCCGGAGGTCCCCATGGGCTGAAGTGGGAAGGGAACCAGCCCCTAGTGGGCTGGTGCGCCCCCCCCATGGGCCTCCCCCTGCGCATAGGGTTGGAAACCCTAGGGGTGGAGGGCGCCCCACCTGACTTGGGTGGCAAGTCCCCCCCCCCTTTGGCCGCCGCACCCCCTAGAGATTGGATCTCTAGAGCCAGTGCCCCCCCTAGGGGCCCTATATAAAGAGGGGGAGGGAGGGCAGCCGCACCCTAAGCCCTGGTGCCTCCCTCACCCTCCCGTGACAGCTCTTCCTCCTCCAGTTGTGCTTGGCGAAGCCCTGCTGGAATCCCGCTGCTTCCACCACCACGCCGTCGTGCTGCTGGATCTCCATCAACCTCTCCTCCCCCTTGCTGGATCAAGAAGGAGGAGACGTCTCTCCCAACCATACGTGTGTTGAACGCGGAGGTGCCGTCCGTTCGGTGCTAGGTCATCGGTGATTTGGATCACGACTAGTATGACACCATGAACCCCGTTCTCTTGAACGCTTCCGCGCGCGATCTACAAGGGTATGTAGATGCACTCCCCTCTCCCTCGTTGCTAGATGACTCCATAGATTGATCTTGGTGATGCGTATAAAATTTTAAAATTCTGCTACGTTCCCCAACACTCACGTCTCCCACTAACACTGTCTCAGTCCTGTGTCCTCGGGGCACCTTCTGAAACCTGGTAGCAACGTCCTCATCACTGCCAGAACTCACTCCAGCAGCAACTCTTGCTCTGTCTGTATCTCGCTTGAGCTTCTTCACGATGGTCTGCACTTCTGTCACCTTAGTATCAAGAGCGTGGAACTTATCTTCAATGATCCTCTCTAGGCTAGCTTGATTCCGAGTCAGGCTGGCCAATCCTTTCTCCATTCTCATTGTAGCTTCAAGAAGATATGTCATCCGGTTACTCTTTAACTTTAGGCTTGAAATGTTGACTGCCTAGGTTGAAGCTTGAGCTTGTTGAACAGCTTGGTCCTTCCTGTATGCCTCTGATGCTTGTGCATATGAGGGGTGTGTAGGGTCCATCGCCACCTCATTATCCTCAAACTCGGGTCTTAGGGGCAAGTGCCTCCTATCAAGCAGATATGTGTCTGCGGCCACTCTAGAGTTGATGAGTGTCTAAATATGTGGGGCATATCCACAAAATCTCTTTTGGTCAGTAACTGTCCTCTTGATTGTCTCTACAATCATACTCATGACCTTGAACTTCTCTGGCGCATCATAGTGGTGAAGCAAGTTAATGGAATGTCCCCTGATCATCCTGTCATCCCCAGACTTTAGCAGCAAAGTGTGTCTCAGAATGGTGTTGATGGTGCCAAGTCCAGCCAATAGATAGTACACTATCTCAAACTTGAATTGCTCCTTGTATTCATTGGGGATAGGCTTGTACATGTTTTGCATGGTATCATGGCTCATCCTAGCCTTAGCATAGATATCTGGATCATCTTCTAACTCAATTGGAGCACCTATCATAGTAGCCCATTCAGAGATTGTGGACTGATACTTAGTGCCTTCAGTCATCCATGCAATTCTCCCATCTGGATAGAAATGGGCAGTGGAGTAGAATTGCATCACCATTTCATCATTCCATCTTGTCAGCTTCTTCCCAACAAATTTTGCAGTATCTGTCATCCTGAAGCTCTCAAGCACATGTGCAAAGTAATCAGCATGCTTATCAATATACTTCCAATCCACCCACTTCATGTCACAGACAATGTGCTTCTTTTCAAGCAGTACAATCTCATAGAAATATTGTTGCTCCTTTGTGTGAAACTTGTAATCAACTGCTGTTCTCCTCCTTACATCCTAGAGATCTGACTTCCTCCATGCTCTCAAGCCTACATCTCTTCTCAACTTCATGTCATCAGCCTTAGGATGAGCATCACTATGCTTTGGAACTTAGGCTTGAGTTATCTCAGCATTTGTGACTCATCATAGTCACTATCTTCTGCCCGCTCTTCCTCTTCTTCTTCTTGAGCTTGAGGCATTTGAGCCTTGTTCTTTTCTGTAGCTGGAATGTTCCTTGTGCTTCTCTTGGGTATAGACTTGGTGGCTTGAGTAGCAGCTTTGGGGGCAGTCTTGGGCTTTGAAGGAGTAGCAGTCGGTGTCAAAACCGGCAGATCTCGGGTTAGGGGGGCCAAGCTATACATTTAGAGGATCGATGGTATCAGGAGGCTGGGGACACGATGTTTACCCAGGTTCTGGCCCTCTCGATCGAGGTAATACCCTACTTCCTACTATATTAATATGGATGAATAAGGTTACAAGAGTTGATCTACCTCGAGATCGTGATGACTAAACCCTAGAGTCTAGCCTATGAGGATATTGTGATGTTGATGATCCCCTCTAAAGACTAAACCTCCTGGCTTATATACACGCTAGAGAGGGCCTAGGGTTACAAGGGTGACTTGGGGAGGAAGTAATAGATACATCTGGACTCTACGCTTGCCTTTCTACGTACATAGGAGCCCTGACCAAATACAGGGGCGAGTCTTCTTCTTCTTCTTCTTCTACTTTTGTGACCCATCAATACGGCCCAGCTTCATCGACCCAGACGCCTGAGGACCCCTGAATACATGACTCCCTCAGTAGTCCCCGGACTTGCCTTCAAGGACGAGACCATGTCCGGCTTCATGTCTTCGGTCTTGCAAGGTGAGTCCTCCTGGATGATAGTTCGGCTTCTTTTAATATTGTATTCCATTGATTCGTCACCGCCGTCGCCTTGGCTTCCACGTGTCCAACGAATGCGAACCGACTTGGCAGTTTTGCAATTACCCCCTTGACTGTGTAGGGAGGGTGCCTATATAAGAGAATAGATGTCAGTTGCCTCTCCATTCCATTCCACGCGGAAGAAACCCTAGTGCCTGCAAAAAATCTTCAAACATGGCCAACGCCCCAAGCTCTTCTTTGCACCCTCGTGGCCCTCGTGCGGGAGATTGGAAAAGCTGTTCCGTATCCCATGTGCGTTTGAGGAAATTTCAAGCGTACAGATATCTCCTTCCAGAGGATCTAGTCCCCGTCCGGGCTAGACTAACCTCTATCGACAATCAAGCCTTGGCAGAGAGCTTCCCAACCCCTCCGATGGAAAGCGGGTATGTTTTGTCCCTTTCCTTTTAAGAGGCGTAGGTTTCCCCGTCCACCCCTTCCTTAGGGGACTCCTAGAGTTCTATGATATTCAATTGCACGATCTTACGCCGGGGTCTATCCTGCATATCGCGGGTTTTGTCGCTTTATGCGAACTGTTCTTGGGCTATGAGCCTCACTTTGAGATGTGGCGAAAGTTCTTCTGCCTTCTCCCTCGCATGGAAAAGGGATCCATATTTGAAGTTGGGAGCGCCAAAGTATGGCGCATAGCAGGGACATGTTATCTGCCCGTTACTCCAAAGAAGGCATCCGAAGAGTGGCCTTCGGAGTGGTTTTATATCGAGGACGTTGCCCTACCAGATCTAGTTCGGCAAGGCCTCCCCAAATATTCCAGCGCTCCGCCAAAGAAGCTTTTCAACTGGTGTCCCCGTAGTCCCTCAGAAGAAGAGGGAGCGGAGGTTAGCACACTAGTCGGCAACATCAGATTGCTCGCGTGTTCGGGGCTGTCTATAATCAAAGTGATGGCTATTTCAATAAAGCGATGGGTGCATCCGCTCCAAGCAAGAGGATTTCCAATGTGGCATCATAATGCCCTGAATGATGCCTCGCACTGCTTACGCTCGGGTCCGGACGACCCTGCCGCTCTCGCTGTCATCCTGGAAGGTCTTTATAAGGGAGAGAAGCAATACTTCATTCGTTTGACGTGCCGGGAGGGTTTTTCTATGTACAATCCCCCCGACTGGGTAAGTCTCTCTCGTGACCGCTATATTTTCCCATTTTTCTTTGTTATGATATATTGACTAAACTAAACTCGGTTTTTCCCACCAGGAGTGGAGGAAGGTGATCGAGGGGATTAATAGTCCCGCCCCACCGCCTGAGGACCGATTCAAAAATGTGGGCCCCGGATATGATGAAGATCCAGACATAGGCATTGAGCTAGAAGAGGGAGTCTTCTATGAAGCCTGTCATGAGGGCACCCTGGTGGCCATTGTAGCTGATTACCCAGGCCTCATTCCTTCTTCCCACGTAAGTACCCATGACATATCTCATCAAAGAGAAGATTCATAGCATGCCTCACCCACCGTATTTTATCATACTAAAAAGGGGCGGCGCTCTTCATGCCAAACTGTGCGAAGACCATCATCCCAGAGGGTGACGCCTGCATCGGGTGAGGCCTCGAAGCGAAAGAGGACCATGAATACCATCGAACCGTCAAAGAGGTATGTTTGTTTTGACACACGCTGGGTGGTGAAGTCAGAATACACATCGGACTGTTTCCGGAGATCATGCAGACCGAGATCCAGCCAATCCGGCATCCGTCCCGTCAAGGGTGAATGTGGATTCAATGCTGGATTGTCCCCTCTAGGAGGATTCGGATGGAATGTCAGTTACTAATTCCGAAGTGGAGGTTGTGATGGTTCACCGGCGGCGGAAAGAAGCCATGGGTGACCCACCCTTTTATGAGGAGGTGTTTAACGCCCTCAGCTTTGCAGATGCCTATATCCGAGCCACTCAAGATGGACTCGCTAGATCCACTCACCGGCTTTCAAAAGATATGCGGGTAAGTGTACATTTTGATGTTCCCATGCCAGTAGCCCCCGAGACTTAAAGCAGTTGGTACAACTGATTTGAGGATCATTGTGTTTTTGCGGGTGCTTCAAGAAAAGAATAAATCCTTATCCAAGGAGCTAGAAGAGTGCCGGACCCAGGTCGCCGAATTGGAAAATTTGAAGAAATTCGAAAAGGATGCTGGTGGTAAGAACAATGGTGTTCGGACAATATGATATTTGCGCCGATCACTGAGTTGTTAAGTACATACTAATTGTAATACATCAACATGTCCGATCGACCAAATGGAGAGGGAGCTAAGGGCTGCTTTGGCGAACAAAAAATTTGCCGAAGGGGAAACATCTGTTGGCAAGCGCGTATTGACGCAAGCCATAGATAAAAGAAACCATGCGTAGGATAAAAATGTTAGGATGGAACAGGCGCTAAAGGACGTAAGAGCCCAACTCTCAAGCGCCTTGGAAGAGAACCGAAGGCTAAAAGGCGGCATGTTCAGTATGTCCCTTATACCTAGCGCTCCTTATAGTCCCTTGTTTTGGAAGTTTTTCATAAAACTTTTCCTGTAGGTTTGTTAACTGGGCAACCCAAAAGGGGAGTGTCCGGTTTTGAGGGTGACGTGATGTAAGAGCTTTCCAGGGTCCACGAGCGAGCTCGGAAGGCCATGAATGTTATGGCCAAGGCTTTATGGTCGGGCGATTCGCCTCTAGAAACTATGGAGGACTTGGCGGACTTGTTCAAAGGGGCTCGACGCCGCTTCGAACTGTGGAAAGCATCAGCATGTCGCATGGGTGCTCGAGAAGCCTTGGTCATGGTGAAGACGTGCTACACTTGTCTTGATCCGAATCATACGGCCCGTGTGGAACCTCGAGGGTTTGATGGACAAGAAATTCCTCTGCATTTGGTATATGACCAAGTAGAGACATCTGCCAAGTTTTCCCAATAGGACTGTAGACTAGACAACATGATAAAGGGAATAGTGGAAGATTAGTCGTTTGATTCTATGTATTAATGTACTTGCACCATCAAATTTATCTCCAACCAAATTCATAAAAAGGTTGTCATGGCCGACCTTCTTCTTTAACCTCCATAAACCCAAAGGCTGGAGTGTTCCCGAATACTATATCTGTGGTAAACACGAGATATGTTCGGAAACCAGGCAATCCGTTCATAATTGCTTGAATAGACAAACTGTTTTCGGGGAGTTATGTTATATTACTGTTTAACATAAGAAACATCTTCTAGAGAGAATAGTTCTGCTAGGGGTTCCTTTCCCTGGGTCAGCGTGCATACATCTGCGGGCCTAGGCTTTTGATCCTACGAAAAGGATTGTAGGATGCCATATCCTGTGGTAGTTTAAAATACATGCTTTTAAAAAGCGATATGTTGTGTATCCGCCGACCGATTATTCCCTTAAGAGCGCTAGCTTTCGGCTTCACCTAGTCTGAGGTACATGTCCGGATTACCCGGCTGTAACAATCGCAGAGGTGCTCCCTTTACGCCCTAGCCAAACAATCGGAAACATAAGGGTAAGCATAGGAGCCAGGCAACCTAGCTTGGCTAGAACTTAAGTCATATTGGTTCATATAATGGCAATGAAGGACTGTAAAAAACAGACGACATTTTAAGTAAGAAGTTTTATTGGTAATGGGCTTCGTTAAAGAAGCCCCCAAGTATATTAGAGGTAGATACATTCAAAGATGTACTTATCCTATGGCAGTTCGGGCGAGCCGAATACTTGCCAATGAGAGAAAAGGTAAAAAGAGAAGAAGGAGAAAATAAAAAATAAAAGATAAGACCTAACTTAAAAGGAGGAAAAAATTGCTACTGAACTATCCATAGAATCTTCGGAGCCTGGCAGTGTTCCACGGGTTCGGCTCAAGGCGGTTGTCTTGTGCATTCCGATGGCGATACGCTCCACTGGTGAGTACTTCATCGATAATGAAGGGCCCCTCCCATTTTGGTTTGAGCTTGTCCTTCTTCTTCCCCAGGAGGTGTAAAATGAGTTCGCCGATGTTGTATGTCTTGGCCGCACTTCTCTACTCTGGTATCGTCTGGCCTGTTGCTGATAAAATGCGGAACGGGCTTGCGCTGTATCACGCTCCTCTTGAAGTCCATCTAGGTCGTCCTATCGATCTAGCTCGGCTTCTCTCTCCTCATACATGCGCACTCGAGGTGAGTCATGAATAATGTCGTAGGGCAGAACAGCCTCTGCACCGTACACCATGAAAAAAGGTCTGTATCCCGTCGTCCGATTAGTTATAGTCCGCAGCCCCCAGAGTACGGAGTCAAGCTCTTCGACCCAGTGTTTATCAGACTCCCGTAGGGAGCGCACTAGTCAGGGTTTAATGCCGCTCATTATCAGACCATTGGCTCTTTCGACTTGACCGTTTGTTTGAGGATGGTACACAGAAGCGTAATCAAGTTTAATACCTAACTTTGCGCACCAATTTTTTACCTCGTCAGCCGTGAAGTTGGTGCCATTATCTGTGATAATACTGTGCGGGACACCATAACATGTACTACACCGGATATAAAATCTATCACAGGCCCTGCCTCAGCTGTTTTTACTGGCTTGGCTTCTATCCATTTAGTGAATTTATCCACCATCACAAGCAAGTATTTATTTTTATGGCTTCCCCCTTTAAGGGGTCCTACCATATCAAGCCCCCAGACTGCAAAAGGCCAAGTAATGGGGATTGTTCTCCGAGCGGTGGGAGGCATGTGACTTGGATTTGCAAAGAGCTGGCAGCCAACGCAGTGTTTGACTAGGGTCTGGGCATCTGCTCGGGCAGTGGGCCAGAAGAAGCCAGCTCGAAAAGCTTTGCCCACGAGCGCCCGGGCTGCGGCATGATGGCCGCTTATTCTAGTGTGTATTTCAGTGAGAATTTGCCTTCCCTCCTCTTCGGAGATGCACCGTTGTAGAACACCAGTAGTGCTTTTCTTATATAGTTCATCTTTGTGAACTTTGTAGGCTTTAGAACGCTGGACTATGCGGCGGGCCTCATTTTGGTCATCTGGGAGCTCCTACCTTTTATGGTAAGCTAGGAAGGGCTCTGTCCAGGGGGGCTATGATGGCCATCATTTTGTGAGCCGAAGGAGTTATCTCCATGTCTGGGTCTCCGATGACGTCTTGGTTAAGTTTCGCTAGGGGTGTATTCGGATCCGAATTCGTATCGCCGCCCGCGTCCTGCCATGTTACTGATGGCTTAAATAGCCTTTCCACAAAGGTGTTAGGCGGGACGGGGTCGCATTTAGCGCCCATACAAGTGAGTACGTCAGCATCCTAGTTATTATCCCGGGCTACGTGATGGAATTCCAACCCCTCGAATCTAGCCGATATTTTCAATATAGCATTGCGATAAGCTGCCATTTTTGAATCCTTCGCATCAAAATCTCCATTAATTTTGGAGATAGCGAGGTTTGAGTCTCCGCGTACCTCGAGGCGTTGTATACCCATGGATACAGCTAGACATAGACCATGCAATAGGGCCTCGTATTCGGCCGCTTTGTTCGAGTCCGTGTACATAATTTGTAGGACGTACCGGACTGTATCCCCAGTTGGAGATATCAATATTACACCAGCCCCCAATCCGGCTAGCATTTTGGAACCGTCGAAGTACATTGTCCAGTGGGAGTATGAGCCGTACTCTTTAGGGTGTTCAGCTTCAGTCCATTGTGAGACAAAGTCAGCCAACACCTGGGATTTAATAGTCCGGCGTGGCTTGTAAGATATTTCAAACGGTAAGAGCTCGATGGCCCATTTGGCTATGCATCCAGTGGCGTCTTTATTATTAATAATATCGTTGAGTGGTACCTCGGATGCTACTGTGATCGAACACTCTTGAAAGTAGTGTCGAAGTTTCCGAGATGACATGAAGACCGCATAGGCAATTTTCTAATAGTGCGGGTACCGTGATTTGCACGGTGTTAGAACCTCGGATACGTAGTATACGGGTTTTCGAACGGGGAATTTATGTCCCTCTTCGGCTCGTTCAACGATGAGTACGACATTCACTACCTAGTGAGTGGTTGATATATACAACAACATAGGTTCGCCAACACCGGGAACGGCTAGGATTGGGTTGCTTGCTAGTAAAGTTTTTATTTCTTCCAATCCAGTTGTGGACGCATTCGTCCATTCAAAATTGTTAGTGCGTCGTAGCAATCTATAAAGTGGCAATGCTTTTTCCCCTAACCTGGAGATGAAGCAGCTTAAGGCCGCTACGTAGCCTGCTAGTTTTTGCACTTGCTTGTGGTCGGTTGGTGTTTTGAGTTCTGACAAGGCCCGGATTTTCGCTGGGTTAGCTTCGATTTCTCTATGGGATGCGATGAACCCTAGTAGCTTTCCGGCTGGAACGCCGAAAACACATTTTTCCGGATTGAGCCTTATGTCATATTGTCGAAGGTTGGCAAACGTAAGGCGGAAATCTTCCACCAAAGTCTCGACGTGTTTGGTCTTAACGACTACGTCGTCAACATATGCCTCCACTGTCTTGCCAATCTGTTTTTCTAAGCATGTTTGAATCATGCGTTGATATGTGGTGCCAGCGTTTTTAAGTCCAAAGGGCATAGTGTTGAAACAGAAAGGACCGTACGGGGTGATAAATGTTGTTGCAGCCTGATCAGATTCCTTCATCTTTATCTGATGGTATCCGGAGTAAGCATCAAGGAAGCACAACGAGTCGTATCCGGCCATTGCAAAGATAATTTGGTCAATGCGGGGCAAAGGAAAGGGATCCTTGGGGCAGGCCTTATTTAGGTATGTAAAGTCGACGCAGAGGCGCCAGGATTTATCCTTCTTCGGTACCATGACTACGTTGGCTAGCCAATCTCGATGTTTAATTTCTTTGATGAATCCGGCTTCCAATAGCTTGGCTAGCTCTTCTCCCATTGCTTGTATTTTGGGTTCGAAAAACCATCGCAGTGACTGCTTGACTGGTTTGCACCCTTTGGTAATATTGAGGTTGTGTTTGGCCAACCTGCGTGGGATTCCCGGCATAACGGAAGGGTGCCAGGCGAATATATCCCAATTTTCTTGAAGGAAGGCGCGTAACGTGCTGTCTACCACCGGATCCAGCTGTGCCCTGATAGCGCTGTCTTGTTAGGGTCCGTTGGGTGCGCTTGGAATTTTATGATTTCGTCTCCTGGCTTGAAGGAGGTAGATTTCGATTTTTTGGCGAGGATTACATCGTCCTTGTATGCCATTGATCGTAAGGTAGTTAATTCTTCGTCCGCGAGGGCTTCGAATAATGCCTCTAAGGCTAGGGATGTCGTCTTGTTCTCAGCGCGGAGTGCTATCTGGATCACTTGTTAATGTGATCACTCCGTTGGGCCTTGGCATTTTAAGGTTCATGTACCCGTAATGGGGTATAGCTTGAAAGCGTGAAAAAGTGTCCCGTCCTAGAAGGGCGTAGTATCCGTTATGAAAGAGAACAACGTGGAAGAGCAGTTCCTCCATCCTGTAGTTATCGGATGTGCCTAATACTACATCGAACTTAATGCTTCCCGAACACCAGGCTTCGCGGCTGGGTATAATTCCACTAAAGGTTGTGTTAGTGTGCTCAATGCAGGATTTTTCGACCTGCATTTTTGCAAGCGTTTCCTCATATATGAGGTTAGTCCACTTCCTCCGTCCATAAGTACTTTAGTAAGGCGAAACCCGTCCACTATTGGGTCTAGTACAAGAGCTGCTATTGCTCGGATCGTCCGGAGTCGGGGCGCGTCTTCGGCGGAAAAACTAATTGCCATGTCGCTCCATGGGCTTGCAGAGCTAATTTGGTTAACCTCGGCAAGTTCGTGATTCGCTCTCTTGCGTCAGCTATTTGAGGAGAATGTCTCGAAGATAGTAAAGACACCGACGTCTTTCTCTCCTGATAAGGCGGTGGCAAGGATTTCCGCACCGCTCTTAGCTACCTGTCGGAGTACCCAATATGCTCTAAAGCAGTGGTTTGGGATATTGTCTGGGGTTGCGTGTATTTGGCAAGGTTTATCGAGCAGTTCATCCAGTATGGACCTGCGTCTTAAAAAAGGTTTGTTCTTCTTGCCAATAGGCATTTTATCAGATGGCCTGCTAGGGTATGTCCGTTTAGCCTTAACAGTGTGTTGTCCGAATATGGACTGTTCGAGAGGTATGTTCTGGGCTTTCCAAGTGTTGTCCGAATATGGACTGTTCGAGAGGTATGTCCGAATATTGCGTAACAAGGTCCACAAAACACAAATAAACATAGTTCTTGCAAACATAGTGCTACGAATAGGCCCGATTTATCGGTAGATTCCCGATAAATCGCTTGTCATAGTGATAAATCGGCCCAAATGATAAATGATGAAGATAAGGCATAATCTTATCGGTCACCCCAAGAGTAGCGATAAATGGGATGGTAAATCGCTGAATCGGAACTTTTCTTGAACAGTGGTTCTGTGAAACTCAGAATGTGACGTCGGTTGAGGGCGTTCAAGACTCCCTCATCCGTGCAGTTGCGGTAAAATAAGGAGACCGCCTCGTCGTCGCAACAGTCCTTAGTCTTGTTCTAGACGAGCAGGAATCTGGCCCAGAAGTGCTTGACCATTTCCTCGGGCTGCTGATGTATGTTCGCGAGATTATCTATGTCCAGGAATCCGGATTTACTTGGAGAGTTTTCCCCAGGGTGGGTGGGTGTTGGTAATTTTGAGTCCCGACACAAAGTGGTATTCGGGGTTTTGACAACCTCTGATCTGGACGACCGGGCTCAGCGGGACATGAATGTCCCGGGAGTCTGGCGTCAATCCCAGAGCTCGAAAAACAGGAAGTGCCTCCTGACAGTAGCGTGTTCGGCTTGATGGGTTCAAAGATCCGAACTGTAACAGTCTCCGTCTCGAGAGGGGGAGTCTCTTTGGCTCCGTCCTCGACTACTGCCACTAGATGAGTGATCGGGATAGGATCGATCTCATCGTGACCGGATTTAGTTTCGATCTGATCTCCTGGCGATGAAAGCCCCTTGGCAGCGATGCAATCTAGCAACTCGTTTAAAGGCGAGAGATCTTCCGAGGTTGCGTCATCGGAGTGGCCGGAGTCAATGTAAGGGTGGTGCTCGATGACCGCGGGGAGTGCGGCCGGCCCTGAGGCCGCGCGGGCGCATACAGCAAAACCGCCGAGCTGGAGAACCTGGCCGATGGCCAAGTTGTTTCCGAGGGTGATCCCGTCGTTGATGAAGAGACGAGCCATCGATCGCTCATCGCAAGCGCACATCGGAGCTCTCAATGAAAGCACCATTGCCGGTGTCAAAACCGGCAGATCTCGGGTAGGGGGCCCAAGCTATGCGTTTAGAGGATCGATGGTAACAGGAGGCTGGGGACATGATGTTTACCCAGGTTCAGGTCCTCTCGATCGAGGTAATACCCTACTTCCTACTATATTAATATGGATGAATAAGGTTACAAGAGTTGATCTACCTCGAGATTGTGACGGCTAAACCCTAGAGTCTAGCCTATGAGGATATTGTGATTTTGATGATCCCCTCTACAGACTAAACCTCCTGGCTTACATACATGCCAGAGAGGGCCTAGGGTTACAAGGGTGACTTGGGGAGGAAGTAATAGATACATCCAGACTCTACACTTGCCTTTCTACGTACATAGGAGTCGTGACCGAATACAGGGGCGAGTGTTCTTCTTCTACTTTTGTGGCCCATCAATACGGCCCAGCTTCATCGACCCGGATGCCTGAGGACCCCTGAATACAGGACTCCCTCAGCAGCCCCTGACTTAATGGCATCCCCATCAGCTTCTGAGATTTAGTTGCTGGTGCAGCATCCTCTTCTTCTTCTTCTTCCTCATCATCACCATCATTTCTCATAGATGGCTTGCCAACCACTCTGGCTGTTGTTTTCCTAGCTCTTTTCTTAGTTCCTGTTGGCTCATCATCTCTGGTTTCAAGAGTGAACGCCATTGTTTCTTGAGTTAATGCTCTAGCCTTTGACATTGGAGCTCTCTTGGCAGGGACCTTCTTGTTCAAACCAGGCTTGGTTGAAGCAACTGTGCCATACTCCATCCTGACAACTTTCTTCTTTGAGCTGACTTCTTCAACTTCAAAATCCCTATCCTCTGAATTTGAATTTTTCTTCTTTCTCTGCCTAGTTGATGCCTTAGGCAGGTTGCTTGGTGTGCTCCTGTTGCCCTCACAGTAGCTAGAGTAATTGGGACTAGAGTCCTCACTCAATTGTGCATGTTGCTCTGACCTATTCTGACTGTCACTTCCTTCTGAAATTTCTGAAACTGCAAGTTGACCCTGTGAATAGGTATAGATGAGATAGAGTGGATGAGCATCACAAAGCATAACTGCTTTTGAAAATTTTGATTTGAAAAACTTAACTTTAGTTTTCTGCAGAATCCATTTCGCCCCGCTACCGAGTTTACCAATTCGGTGATACCAAAGCAAAGATAGAGCCAAAACATACTTGTTTCGGTAAGACTGAGATAGTTTTCGGTGGCTTCTAGTTTGTTAGGGTTTCACTGAGCTGCTAGTTTTGGTCTCACCGAGTGATACAATTTGGTTGGACCGAGGTGTACCAGTGTAATGACTTACGCCAACTTGGTGACATTGAGACATGCAAATCGGTCGGACCGAGATGGGTTCAGCGGAGAACTATCCATAAGTTTTTCGAAATCCATCTACCCCAAAGACTTGTTTTGCTGGATAAGAAGTTTGCAAACAAGGCAAGATCAATGGCAAGTTATTTTGTGAATGAATCAGATTTGGAGAACACAAAACAAGCGAGTCGTACCCTAGCTTGTTGACAATCTCCTACGACGACGAGGGGAAGAGATGAATGCCCTCGGCGATGACAGATTCCAATGGCAGGAGGCGGTTGGAGGTGATGATGAATATCCTTGGACCACGGCGGCAGCAGAGCTGGGGTGCGAGAATAGAACTGTTGGACAAGTTTCCAAAAATTCTGTCCACGAGTTATATACCCAGATCTTAGGACCGAGAAAACTGTTTCAGTGGCACCGAGATGCATTTTGCACTGAGCTATTGCAGCTCGGTTGGACCGAGACGGTTTACTCAGTTTCACCGAGATACAAAAACTGATCAACCTAAATGATTTCGGTGGGACTGAATGAGATTTGTTGGTCTGACCGAAATGCATTTAGGAGGTTTTGGAAGTTAAGCCCTTATCAGATCGGTGACACCGAGTGCTCCTCACTCGGTGGGTCCGATAGAGACTTGTTCAAACTTTGTGATGTATAGCATGAATAGAGTTTGAGACGAGAAAAGCATAGATAGCTAGAGGGTGTGCTTAGGCATTCTTGTCCATCCATTTGGAAAAGAAAAAGAGCCAAACAAACAAAGCAACAAATGGATGTCCTTGAATGATTAAAATATGCAACCAACATGCTCAATAAAATGGCAAATGAAATATGTGGCAAAGCATGCACAAACACTCTAGCATCTATCAAGCAATTGGCGATGACTAGGTCATCTATATCTGAGTATATTGACTTAGGAGTCAAATGAGAACATTTGATCATAGGTCATACTCATCGTTTAAGCACAGGTGGGGTTACCACTTTTACATAAAGCATTGTTGTGTTCACATCATTAGAGTTGCTTTAGCTCAATCTTTAGAGTAAATCTCCCCCTAGATGTGATATCCCCCCTAAGAGGGATGAACTAACCTTGGGTTTTGTCGATGATGACTTCATGTAGGTGTTGAAGATGTGGATGCTCAATGTTGATGTAGATCATTTGGGGCAATCCATTGGAGTGAGTTGCACTTTCAATACCTACACGAGTTAGTCAGACAAGGAACAAACAGAGATATCCATGGACATAGAGTTAATTGCACAGAAGATGATGTCCATGAAAGCATTAGGTTACCTTGTCCCTTGTCTTACCAACAAGAGAGTTTGTGACTCCTTGAACTAGTGCAAGATGTGGAAGTTGTTTGCACTTGTCCTCGCCAAGATGATATGAGTGAAGTATGTTGGTGGAGTCACCCTCAAGAATTCTCTAGTTCTTCTTTTTGGGGTCCACATCAACTTGATGGGAATCCTTGGAGTTGTAGTCGTACTTGATGAAGTAGAACTTGATGTAGTCTTGGGAACCCACTTGACCAAGGCCTTAGGAGCTTCTTCAAATGCATCAATCTCTTCTTGAAGCTTGTCCTTGCCCTTTAGCTTGTGGTCTTGTGGTGGAAGATCATCTTGTGCTTGTGTACCCTTGAAGGAAGTAGGATCATACTTCTCTTGTTGAGGAACAAACTTGGTCTTGGAGTATTGATCTTCTTCCCACTCAACTCCATTGGCATTGAACTTTTGTTCAAAGCCAACACCTTGATTCTTCCGATGCCTTCCATCCTTGCGTACAATTTCCTCAAATTGCTTACTTCCGGCAAGACTCTTGTAAATACCTTTCTCTATAATTCCCTTCAATAAGCTATTTTCTTGCTCAAGTGTAACTTGGCTAAGAGAATCATTAGTGGAATCAAGAGAACTACTAGAAGCAACAATATTGGATTTAGCATGATTGTTGTTACTACTAGAGGAAGAATCTCTCTTGTTCTTGTTGCTAGATTTTACTTGTGGCATGTAAGTAGACAAGAGTAAATGCTTGGCAATGTAAGAAGAACTTTTCTTACGAAGATCATCATTGATTGCTTTTAAGAACTCATGCTCTTGCTCTAGATTGAGCTTTTCAAAGCATAGCTTCTCATGAGTCCTCAGAAGTTCTCGATGATCCCCTAAGGTAGTTTCATGAGCTAACTTGAGAGTGTTTAATTCTTTAGTTATACTCTCAATCTTCTCCTTATCATTTTCATTCATTTTATCTTGATTAGCATGATTAATAGCAATTTTATCATAGTTTCATCACTATTGCTACCAACAAGTAAATCATCACCTCCTAGCAAGTCATCTTCATCACTATTGAAATCAAGATTCTCGGGGTGTGATACCTTAGGGACTTTAGCCATGAAGCATCGTCCAATTCCTTCATTTGGTGAGTCAAATATGTCATAGGAGTTGGCTGACACAAGAGCAATTCCGACAACACCTTCATCTTGAGTATCTTTTGAGTTGGAGTGATAGCTTCTCTCGGAGTAGTTATCAGAGTCGGAACCGGATACGCATTCACCAACATGAGCTTGATGTCTTCATCTTGTATAGCTCCTTGATGATTTGTCCTTCCTTTCCGAATCTTTGCTTCTCCGAGAAGGTCTTCGTTCATAACGATCATCTCTACTCCTACTCTCTCTTGGTGGTGAATCTTCTCTTCTACTCCTCCTTTTAGGTGAGTCTTCTCTTCTTTTGTGCGGATTTGTACACTCATTGGAGTAGTGTCCGGGTCTTCCACAATTGTAGCAATTACGCTCATGACTAGAAGATCTTTTGTCATTGTAGGGAACTTCTCTCTTTGCTTCTATTCTTGTAGAACTTGTTGAAGTTCTTCACCATTAAGCTCAATTCTTCATTGAAGACTTGTTTCTCACTTGATGATGTAGGAGCATCACATGAAGCTTTGTAAGCGCCACTAGACTTGTTGTGAAGCTCTTCTTTATCTTTGAGTGACATCTCATGAGCAACAATTCTTCCAATGACTTCCGTTGGCTTGGGATCTTCGTAATTGAGCATCATTTGGATCAATGTGCACACGATGTCATATTTTCCATCCAAGGCTCTTAGGATTTTCTTGATGATGAATCTGTCGGTCATCTCTTCACTTCCTAAGCCGGCAATCTCATTTGTGATGGGAGCAAGCCTAGAGTACATTTAAGTGACACCTTCACCATCCTTCATCTTGAACTTGTCAAGTTGACTTTGAAGCACATCCAACTTGGATTCCTTGATGGAGTCGGTACCTTCATGCATATCAATCAAAGTATCCCAAATTTCCTTTGCATTCTCAAGACGGCTTATTTTGTTGGATTCTTTGGGGCACAATCCATTGAAGAGGATATCGCAAGCTTGAGCATTGTATTGTAGCATCTTCAATTCTTCAGCGGAGGCTTCACGGTTTGGTACCTTCCCATCGAAGCATTCACCCTGAAAACCAATACACACAATAGCCCAAACAGCGGGGTTATGTCCAAGAATATGCGTTTTCATCTTATGATTCCAACTAGCAAAATTTGTACCATCAAAGTAAGGACGTCTACGGTAGTAATTTCCCTCGCTAGACGCCATACTCTCCTAGATTGTGAAACCAAGGCTATGGTCACCAAAGCTATGGAAATCAAGGCAAATGGAGACCAAAGCTCTGATGCCACTTGTAGGATTGAAAGTATGTCTAGACGGGGGGGG
>LR738713.1:345504639-345523933 GCA_902687465.1 Secale cereale
GGGGTGAATAGACAACTTTACCAAATAAAAGTTAGCCTTTTCCCAATTTTATGTTTTGACAGTTTTTAGCAAATTAGCACAAGTCAAGCAATCTTCCTACACATGCAATTCTAGAGTTATGGCAGCGGAAAGTAAATCATTGCATATGAAGGTAAAGGGAGGGGTTTGGAGAGTGCAAACGCAAGTGGAGACACAAATGTTTTTGGCGTGGTTCCGATAGGTGGTGCTATTGTACATCCACGTTGATGGAGACTTCAACCCACGAAGGGTAATGGCTGCGCGAGTCCACCGAGGGCTCAACCCACGAAGGGTCCATGAAGAAGCAACCTTGTCTATCCCACCATGGCCATCGCCCGTGAAGGACATGCCTCACTAGCATAGATTTTCAGGAAGTAGGCAATCTCCTTGCCCTTAAATACTCCTTGGTTCAACTCCACAATCTTGTCGGAGGCTCCCAAGTGACACCTAACCAATCTAGGAGACACCACTCTCCAAAAGGTAACAAACGGTGTGTTGATAACAAACTCCTTGCTCAAATGCTTCAAATGATAGTCTCCCCAACACTCAAATAGCTTCTCACATATTTGAATATGGTGGAAGAAGAGATTGAGTGGAAAGCAACTTGGGGAAGGCTAGAGATCAAGATTCATATGGTAGGACTGGAATATCTTGGTATTAACACATGAGTAGGTGGATGAGTAATGGAAGTGTAGGCACGTTCTGATGGCACTCTCCACGAATGAAGAGGGGGTGGAGGGGTATATATAGCCTCCACATAAAATCTAGCCATTACACACAAATCACCAAACTCGGTGGGACCGAATCATGAAACTCAGTCTGACCGATCTAGTTCAAAATGTGAACGTTAGGCTTTTCGGTGGGACCAATATGATCAACTCGACGGGACCGATTTCATTAGGGTTAGGGAATAATGTAATCTCGGTGAGACCGATCACATAAACTCGGTGAGACCGATTTCTGTAATAGGCACATAGAGGGTTGGTCAGGCAAACTCGGTGGGATGATTCGCTCATTTCGGTGAGACCGAAATGTTACGAATGGGAAACAGAAAGTTTGCATTGTGAACACGGCGAGACCGATTCTCACATCTCGGTTAGACCGAGTTGTTTCAAATAGGAAACAGAGAGTTTGCAATCCCATCTCTGTGAGACCGAGATCCCTATCGGTGAGACCGAAATGATTAGGGTTTTGGAAGTGGCTATGTCAGATGAACTCGGTGGAGCCCAATAGATCAAATTGGTGAGTCCGAGTTTGGCATTTTGGTTTTGACTTGTTTGGAGTGGAGAGGTTGTGTGACGATTTTGGAGCATATCATCAAGCATTGTGAGCAACCAATTCGTTAAGCAACACCTCATTCCTTTTTAATAGTATTGGCTTTCCTAAGGAGTCAATGTGATCTTGGATCACTAAAAGTGAAAAGGTAGAGTCTTGAGCTTTTGCCAAACTTGCTTCCTTAGCTTTTTGAGGGGTCCACATCTCCACAATAGCCATGCCATTCATTGAACTTTCCTGAAATATTTAGCTTGAGGAATCATTAGTTCAGTGAGCTATATGTTGTTCTAAATTACCAAAACCACTCGGGGATTAGTTGCACTTTCAAGTACGTCGGGTGCTCGACGAGGGTTGGAGTGTTGGCGGAGACCAAGCTCTCCTAGGGCCGTGGCGCCTCCTGAGGCAAGGGGGCCTCAGGAGCTTGGTCGCCAGACGAGGCAGCTACAACTTCAGGAGCGTCGTCTCGTGGACCCTGATCGTTGGCTGGCCCTGCTGGAGCCTTGGGAGTATCACCCAGGGGTTGTGTGGTCTTGTCCTGGCGCTCCTCCATGACTGCCACTAACGCAGCTCTAGCGGAATGTGGTGTAGCGGCTAGGTAAAGCACCAAGGGCTCTTGTGGTTTTGGCGCCACCATTACCGGTGGACTGGTGAGGTATTTCTTGAGGTCTTCAAAGGCTGCATCGGCTTCAGGAGTCCACTCAAACGGGCCCTTCCTTTTCATTAGTTTGAAGAAGGGGAGGGCACGCTCCCCCAGCTTGGTGATGAAACGTCCGAGCAATGTCACGCAACCGGCTAGCTTCTTCATTTCTTTGAGGGTCTTCGGCCGACTCATCTTCTCTACAACCCTGACCTTCTCGGGGTTAGCCTCAATTCCTCTCTGTGACATGAGGAAAGCCAGCATCTTGCCTGACAGGACGCCGAACACACACTTTTCCGGTTTGAGCCGTAGGTCTACCTTGCGTAGGCTGGAGAAGGTCTCTTCCAAATCATCGATGAGGGACTTGGCCTCCCGAGATTTTACCACATTGTCATCAACGTATGCCTCGGCGTTCCTCCCGTGCTGCTCTCCTAGGGCGATATGCATCAGTCGCTAGAAAGTTGCTCCTCCATTTCGCAACCCGAACAACATACAAGTGTAGCAGTATACCCCGCACGGGGTTAGGAAGGCAGTCTTCTTGACATCTTGCACCGCCATCTTGATTTGATGATAGCCCGAAAAGGCATCTAGGAAACACAGTAGTTTGCACTCGGCAGTGGAGTCGACAATCTGGTCGATGCGTGGCAGTGGGAACGGGTCTTGTGGGTTGGCCTTGTTGAGGTTGGTGAAGTTGACACACATGCGCTCTTTCCCACCTTTCTTGGGAACGACTACTGGGTTTGCCAACCATTCTGGATACCGCACCTCGTGGATCACACGAGCTTCTTGTAACTTGCGAGTCTCTTGTATGATGAAAGACTGCTTCTTAGTGGGCTGCCGCCGGGCCTTCCGCTTTACCGGGGGCACGTTGGGGCATACGTTTAGGTGATGCTCAATCACCCCCCTTGGGACTCCCGCCAGGTCCCTGGGATCCCACGCGAATACCTCCTTGTTCCCACACAAGAAACTGACCAGCGCCTTTTCTTGATCTGGGGAAGGCCAGCGCCTATGGTGAAGGTGGCTCCCGATGCCCCGTCTTCGTCAACCAGCACCTGCTTCATCTTGGCGCGGTCTTGAGAGAAAAGCAGCTTCTTTTTGGCTGGCGCAGCCCCCACGGCCTCCGGAGCTGCTTTGTCAGCCGGGCATGCTGCCGCCGCGGTCTTGAAGGAAATCTTGAGGGCCCCTAGGGCCTCCTTGGTATCTTCGGCCACGGCGAGGACGCCATTGCTCCCCGACATCTTCATGAGGTTGTACGCCGGGTGAGTCACCGCCATGAACTTGGCCAGGGCTGGGTACCCGAGGATGGCATTGTACGGGAGGCCGATGTGGGCGATGTCGAAGTTGATAAGCTCGGTACGGTAGTTGTTGCGGCTGCCGAAGGTAATGGGGAGCCGGATCTGCTCCATGGGGCTAGTGGAGCCGTCGACGACCCCGGAGAACGGCCTGGTGGGGCGGAGCCATTAGGGCGACACATGGAGCATGCCGAATGCTTCCGGGGAGAGCATGTTGAGTCCATCCCCACCGTCTATGAGGGTCTTGGTTACCGCCACGTGGCAGATGGTGGGGGTGCAGAGCATCGGGAGCACGCCTGGACTTGCGTCGATTATCGGGTGGTCCGTGGAGTCGAAGGTGAGGTCGGCCTCTGGTGCAACCCATCCCGGGGGCCCCCTGCGAGGCTCGGATGGAGCCCACTTGATGGAATAATTGCTTTACGTGATGATCCGAGGTCGGCGCCTGAGAGCCGCCGAGGAGGGCCGCGACGGCATGGGGCGCCGGTGCCGCAAAGCGCGTGGTGTAGAGACCACACAGCTCCTCCGAGGAGGCCACAAATGACTCTGGCAGGCTGAGGAACCAGGCGCGCGGCACACCGGTGAGGGCCATGGGGAGCCAGCTGGCCATGACCTTGCTGCCGCCGCCGGCCGCCAAAACGGCCTCCTCATACGCCTGGAGGAAAATAGCTTGATCTGCTGCTCCGTTGTAACGAGGTGGCATTTCCGGCCTAAACTTGGGTGGCCACCGCACCTGTCACAGGGCGGGGGTGAAGGCTCGATGGCCCGCAACGTCGTCGTGCGCGCCCGCCGAGCCGGTCGGAGAAGAGGTGCCTGCCATGGGAGCCGGACGGATGGAGAGCGAGGTGGACAGAGAGGTGGAACTTTCGAGCACCCCTACCTGGCGCACCAAATGTCAGATTTTGGGTTCTGCAAACCCTTGAGGGGTTCGAACTCTGGGGTGCGCAGGAAGATCTCTCTCTCCTCAGCGTGCTCGCCCTACGATTCCACAACCTAGATCGACGAACTCAAAGAACAAGGGACACAAATGATTATACTGGTTCGGACCACCTTGCGGTGTAATACCCTACTCCAGTGTGTGTGGTGGATTGCCTTGTATGGCTGAGGATGAACTAGTACAAGGGATGAACAACCTCCGGAGGAGAGGTGTTCTTGGCTTGGATGAGCTTGTGGTGTCTCAGATCAGATCATCCGAGTCGTCCCCTTCCATGGTGGTGGCTAGGTCCTATTTATAGTGGCCTTGGTCCTCATCCCAAATATCAGCGGGAAGGGATCCCACAACGGTCAAATTTGAAGGGGAACAACTAGTACATGTTATCCTGACAAAAGTGGTCTTCGCCTGCCAAAAGCTCTAGTGGTGACGCCGCGCCCGGCTCCACGATGACCTCCATTCTGCCGCCCTGATGGTCCTTGGTCTTGTTGCCCCGATATGGAAGCCTTTGCTTGATTCCTCGGGACTCCGCGCCTGCGCTTGCCCCCTTAGCACCAAAGGGGAAACTGGTACATTACGCCCGCTGGCGCCCGCCTGGCCTTGGACGTCATGGCTCACGTCACGCGAACCTCGCGAGGTGTACCTTGCATAGATATCTTCGCTCCTCGGGAGCCAGCCTAGGGAGACTGCCCCTAGGGAGGTCTTGCTATCGCCCGCCTCGCGAGGTTTGGCCCCTCACGAGGGTCTTGAGTTGCGGTTGTTGAAGTTGGGCTATACTAGGCAGCTGATGGAGCCACGTCATGGGCCGCAGGCAGGCAATTCTGGGTACCCCCGTTCACAGGATGCCGATAGGGCTAATCCTAAGATCATGTTGACACCCATGTTGGGTAAAAGTATCCTTCGCCGTAGCCTCCAATGGTGTACACACCTCCATAAATAAGTCTCGATTCTTCACGCGTTGTATAGAGTACCATAAACGAAGAGTCCCGGTACATCTATAGATAACCTGCATTAGAGAAGTACTTTTATCATTGAAAACCTGATCATTTCTACATAGCCAAAGCGACCAAATAATGGCAAATGCTCCCACACTAAGAAGAATTTTAAACCCGTGATCAATACCGTGTAACCAGTTGCCAAATACATTAGCAACACTACAAGGAGGATACAAGCCTGAAGCTATTTGGATGAATCACCATATAGAACGAGCCAATTTGCATTGGAAGAATAAATATTTTATTGTCTCATCATGGTGACAAAAGACACATTGCGGACTTCCATGCCAATTCCTCTTAATAAGGTTATCTTTTGTAAGAATGACTCCACGACGAAGATACCACGCAAAGATTTTATAATTCAGAGATATCTTCATCTTCTAGATCTTTGATACGTCTCCAACGTATCTACTTTTCCAAACACTTTTGCCCTTGTTTTGGACTCTAACTTGCATGATTTGAATGGAACTAACCCGGACTGACGCTGTTTTCAGCATTACAGCCATTGTGTTATTTTTTTTGCAGAAATAAAAGTTCTCGGAATGACCTGAAATTCAACGGAGAATTATTTTGGAATATATAAAAAATATTTGCGAAAAGAACCAGACCAGGGGGCCCACACCTGTCCACGAGGGTGGGGGCGCGCCCCCTTGGGTGCGCCCCTGCCTTGTGGGCCCCTTGTTGCTCCACCAACGTCTCCCCTGACTCCATATATTGACTTCCGGGGTGAAAAAAATCAGAGAAAAGGAATTATCGCGTTTTACGATACAGAGCTGCCGCCAAGCCCTAGTCTCTCTCGGGAGGGCTGGTCTGGAGTCCGTTCGGGGCTCCGGAGAGGGGAGATCGTCGCCATCGTCATCATCAACCTTCCTCCATCACCAATTCCATGATGCTCACCGCTGTGTGTGAGTAATCCCATCGTAGGCTTGCTGGACGGTGATGGGTTGGATGAGATTTACCATGTAATCGAGTTAGTTTTGTTAGGGTTTGACCCCTAGTATCCACGATGTTCTAATATCTATGTTGCTATGACTTTGCCATGCTTAATGCTTGTCACTAGGGCCCGAGTGCCATGATTTCATATCTGAAACTATTATGTTATCATGAATATATGTGAGTTCTTGATCCTATCTTGCAAATCATTAGTCACCTACTATGTGTTATGATCCGGCAACCCCGAAGTGACAATAATCGGGACCACTCCCGGTGATGACCATAGTTTGAGTAGTTCATGTATTCACTAATAATATCTTTCATATACTTAGCATCAGGATTTGTTTTAAGCATATCAGTCAAACACATACGCAAAAAGATAGGTCTAATCATTTCAGCAAAGCGCTCAAACTCATCATCATCCTTTTTCTTGGATGGTTTAGGAGGAAAATGCATGGGTTTCTGAACCCATGGTTCTCTTTCTTTGCCGTGTTTCCTACCAACAAAGTCTCTCTTATCATAACGTTGATTCTTTGATTGTGGGTTATCAAGATCAACTGCAGGTTCAATCTCTACATCATTGTTATTGCTAGGTTGAGCATCATCATGAACATCATTATTAACATTATCACTAGGTTCATGTTCATTACCAGATTTTGTTTCAGCATCAGAGATAGAAATATCATTGGGATTCTCTGGTGTGTCAACAACAGGTTCACTAGAAGCATGCAAAGTCCTATCATTTTTCTTTTTCTTCTTCTTAGAAGGACTAGGTGCATCTACATTGGTTCTCTGAGAATCTTGCTCAATTCTCTTAGGGTGGCCCTGGCGATACAGAGGTTCCTGGGTCATTCTGCCCCCTCTAGTCACAACTCTAATAGCATTATCAGTTTTATTATTATTTAATTCATTGGGCAAATCATTTTGTGCTTTAAGTACTTGTTCTACTTGAGTGGTAACCATAGAAGCTTGTTTACTAATGAGTTTAAGTTCACCTTTAACTCTAGAGATATAATCACTCAAGTGTTCAATCATATAAGCATTACGTTTCAATTGTCTACCACATAAGCATTGAAGTTTTCTTGTTTAGCAATAAAATTGTCAAACTCATCTAAAGATTGCCTAGCAGACTTATAACGAGGAATATCACCTTCATCAAATCTATAGAGAGAATTTACCTTTACTACCTCAGTCGGGTTATCAAGACCATATGTTTCTTCAATACGTGGTAAATTCTTAACATCTTCAGCTTTAATACCATTTTCTTTCATAGATTTCTTTGCCTCTTGCATATCTTTAGGACTGAGAAACAGAACACCCCTTTTCTTCGGAGTTGGCTTAGGAGTTGGTTCAGGAAGTTCCCAATTATTTTCATTACTCAACATATTATTCAATAGCAATTCAGCTTGATCAACAGTTGTTTCCCTGAAAACACAACCAGCACAACTATCTAGGTGGTCTCTGGAAGCATCGGTTAGTCCATTATAAAAGATATCAAGTATTTCATTATTCTTAAGGGGATGATCAGGCAAAGCATTAAGTAATAGGAGAAGCCTCCCCCAAGCTTGTGGGAGACTCTCTTCTTCAATTTGCACAAAATTATATATTTCCCTTAAGGCAGCTTGATTCTTATGAGCGGGAAAATATTTAGCAGAGAAGTAATAAATCATATCCTGGGGACTACGCACACAACCACGATCAAGAGAATTGAATCATATTTTAGCATCACCCTTTAACAACAACGGAAATAACTTAAGGATATAGTAGTAACGAATTTTTTCCTCATTGGTGAATAGGGTGGCTATTTCATTCAATTTAGTATGATGTACCACAACAGTTTCAGATTCATAGCCATGGAAAGGATCATAGTCAACCAAAGTGATTAACTCGGGATAGACAGATAAATCATAATCCTTATTAGGAACACAGATAGATGAAGTAGCAAAAGTAGGGTCATATTTCATTCTAGCATTCAAAGACTTTTCTTACAGCATAGCTAACAGTTTCTTAAGATCATATCTATCATTGCAAGAAGTAAAGTCTCTAGCAGTTTCTTTATCCATAACATAACCCTGAGGAACAACAAGCAATTCATATCTAGGGGGAGAATCTTCATCATCACTTTCATCAATATTATCAGTTTCAATAATTTCTTTCTCTCTAGCCCTAGATATTTGTTCATCGAGAAATTCACCTAGGGGCACAGTATTATCAAACATAGAAGTAGTTTCATCATAAGTATCATGCATAGTAGAAGTGGCATCATCAAGAACATGCGGCATATCAGATTCAATTGCAGGTGTACGTGTCACAAATTTACTCATAACAGAGGGTGAATCAAGTGCAGAGCTAGATGGCAGTTCCTTACCTCCCCTCCTAGTTGAGGGATAAATCTTGGCTTTTGCGTCTTTCAATTTCTTCATAGTGATCAACAGATATAAATCCCAAGTGACTCAAAGATATAGCTATGCTCCCCGGCAACGGCGCCAGAAAATAGTCTTGATATCTCACAAGTGTAGGGGATCGCAACAGTTTTCGAGGGTAGAGTATTCAAACCAAATTTATTGATTTTACACAAGGGGAGCCAATGAACACTCTCAAGTATTAGCAGTTGAGTTGTCAATTCAACCACATCTAGAAGACTTAATATCTGCAGCAAAGTATTTAGTAGCAAAGTAATATGGAAGTAACGGTAAAAGTGGCAAAATTAACGGTAGCAGTTTTGTAGTGATTGTAACTGTAGCAGCGGTAAAGTAACTAAGCAAGGATCAATATATAAAAAGCTTGTAGGCATTGGATCAGTGATGGATAATTATGTTGGATGTGATTCCTCATGTAATAGTTATAACATAGGGTGACACAGAACTAACTCCAGTTCATCAATGTAATGTAGGCATGTATTCCGAATATAGTCATACGTGCTTATGGGAAAAACTTGCATGACATCTTTTGTCCTACCCTCCCGTGGCAGCGGGGTCCTATTGGAAACTAAGGGATATTAAAGCCTCCTTTTAATAGAGTACCGGACCAAAGCATTAACACTACAAATAAAAGAAAGATATCGGAAGTTGAAATTTCCACCATGCTTGCTAATTACACTTTTAAAGGTGGAATATCGAAGAAACTTGGAGATCCTGGAGTACCAACTATACCATGCTCCATTAAAAGAAACTATGTTAAAATTGCTTTATGTGATTTTGGAGCCGGTGTTAGTGTTACGCCTCTCTCTTTATATCGTAGACTTGACTTGAATAAGTTGACACCTACTGAAATATCTTTGCAAATAGCCGATAAATAAATTGCTATACATGTCCGTATTTGTGAGGATGTGCGTATTGTGGTTGCAAATGTTACTATTTTAACGGACTTTGTTATTCTTGATATTCCCGAGGATGATAGTATGTCTATTATCCTTGGTAGACCCTTTTTGAGTACTGCAGGGGCTGTTATTGATTGCAACAAAGGCAATGTCACTTTTCATGTTAATGGTAATGAGCATACGGTACACTTCCCGAGGAAACAACCTCAAGTCCACAGTATAAATTCTATTGAAAAAATTTCAACAATTATTATTGGAGGTTTTGAATTTCCTGATATTCCTATTGTCGGGGACATACATATCCCCATTGAGGTAACCTAGTGTTATTCAAAAATTCTCCGGTTTCATGTTATTCGGAAAGAGTTTATTAACAAGACTTGATCAACCTTGTTAATGGATTCCTTTTGATGAGCATGAGATGGATGAATTTAGAAAGCACAACTCTCTGTACCCTCTTTTTACCTTCTGTAATTTAGATTAAATAAAGCAAAAATAGTATTTTCTATCTGTTTCCTGAGTTAATCGTGCAATAAAAAAATACCCCGAAAACAAAAGTTATCCAAATGCCCCGAAAATGAAATATGATTTTTTTGTAGAATTTTTAAGAATATTTTGCACTCAGAACACAACAGGGGGAACCAGCACCTGGCCACGAGGGTATATGGCACGCCCACCCCCTGGGCGCGCCCCCTGTCTCGTGGGTCCCACGTGCCCCCCTCCACTTATTCCAGCACCCACACACTTCATCTTCCTCCAGAAAAAATCCCCCCATAGCTCAAGCTCGTGTTCTAGCTCATCTTGCTGCCATTTTCGATCTCCTTGCTCAAAGCTCCATTCACAAAACTATTTGGGGAGATTGTTCTTCGGTATATGACTCCACCAATGGTCCAATTAGTTTTTGTTTTAGTTCTTTATTTATTGCAAAAAAATCTGCTCAGGTGACCCTGTTCTTGAGCTTGCATGTCAAATTTATGTGGTCCCAAGTAGTTCTAATGCATGATATAGTCACTAGGCACTTGTGGGAGTAGTTACTATAAATCTTTTGAGTTTGGTTCACTTTTATTTTGAGTCACTAAAAATTTCAGAGGAAGAAAATGATGAGGAGATTGTTGAGAGTCTCTTCTAGCCAAAGCTCAAAGGATAAGCAGAAGGAGGAGAATAAAAAGCCCAAATACAATCTTCCTCGCACTGCGGAAGTTCGGCCGTGTGAATGGCCTTGCAATGAGTTCTTGAAAGCCGCCGGGATTTATAAAGACTTTTATTATTTGGCTGAGATTGCAGGCCTCACTTACTTCCTCCATGACCAGCGCGAACAGTATCTCTTACTCACTAATATGTTCGTGCAAAATTTTCATTTCCATGGTAAGAAATCACCACCTTCACTGGAGTTTCATTTATATGATGAGGTTAAGGAGATGTCGTTTTATGAATTTTTTCAAGTATGTAAGATACCCTTTGTTGGTAGCCTAGTGGAACCACATCGTAAGGATGTTGAGGGGTTTATCGATATGATAGCTGTAGTATACATTTTCCTGTTCTACACTACTTTGCGAAATTTGCTAGTAGATACTTAATTGGTCGCGGGAACAGTGGAAACCTTAGTCCCCCTGATATTGTTATTTTGCGCCATGCTTTGTTTCGAGATACAACTTTTAGCTTGGGTGATGTTGTTGCTAAAACGATTAAGTCTGAACCGTACAAAGGGCCCCATCTTCGGAGCCATCTTTGCTTCACGCCTTGCTGAACACTTTAGAATACCTATTAGGCATTATGAGAAGGAGGAGAAGTTACTGACCCCTGCTTTTCTAAATTATAAGAGTATGATAGCACATGATTTTATTGTTAAAGATAAGAAGAAGTTGCTTAAGTATAAATTGATATTTGATGAAAAGTATTGTGAGATTATTACCCTGCTTGCACCCTCTTTGTTTGATTTACTTTCAGGCACGTACCTCGTGTTGCCGGATGCCGTTTATGCATACTGGAGCCAAGCACAAGCTTCAGAGCCAGAGCCGGAGCCACCACTTGACCCTTATCGACAGTCGGTTTATCAGTGGGATCCGGAGGATATTGCCAACCAGTGGCACCTAGAGGACACTCCTCCATGCACCGGAGAGAGTAGCTTTGATCCGTGAATAGACCAACTTAGGCCAAAAGCCTAAGCTTGGGGGAGTACGTATTTCTCACCGACATTACATTCATGTTCACACACTCATTCCAGTAGTCGGTGCTCATACTTTTTCATTATACTATCCATGCTAGTTTATTTTATTTTCCAAGTCTTTTTCTTGTTGTTAGAAAAAACCTTAAGAAAAAAATTGTTGTAGCTTTTAGCTAGTTTACTTTCCATGCTTGTAGTAGTAGTAATTAAAAGAAAACCCAAAAAGATTTCTCGTTCTTCTTTTGCTTGTTGGGAGCTTTCCCGTGTAAATAGTTTTAGTTTCTTTTCCTTTCTTTTGGGGGTAAAGAGGAGAAGACCATGATGAAAATGTTTAGTGGCTCTCATATGCATTACTGCTGATTTAACCATGAGCCATATTACTTTGTCTTCTCCCATGTATTAAAAGCTTGCAGATTCCAGCTTACACCAATGCACGTGCACTATTATTATTATCCACACCGTTCGGTCGTGCAAGTGAAAGGCAATAATGAAGATATATGATGAACTGATTGAGATGAGAGAAGCTGATATGAACTCGACCTATCTTGTTTTTGTAAATATGAATAGTTCATCGTTCCTGATTCAGCCTATTATGAATGAAACATGCTTGCAATGACAATTAGAGATTATAGTTGCTCATGCCATGATTAATTAGCTAGGAGTTTCTAATGGTCTACCTTCTGTGCCAACATGCTATTAAAAGGGTTGTGATGTGGTATGATAGGGTGGTATCCTCCTTTGAACGATTCAAGTGGTTTGACTTGGCACATGTTCACGCATGTAGTTGAAACAAAATCAACATAGCCTCCAAGATATTTATGTTCATGGTGATTTATATCCTACTCATGCTCGCATTCATTGTTGATTAATTTTAATGCATGTTCATTACTAGTGTCGCTCTCTAGCTGGTCGCTTCCCAGTCTCTTTCTAGCCTTCACTTGTACTAAGCGGGAATATTGCTTGTGCATCCACTTCCATAAACCCCAAAGTTATTCCATATGAGTCCACCATACCTTCCTATATGCGGTATCTACCTGCCATTCCAAGTAAATTTGTATGTGCCAAACTCTAAACCTTCAAATGCAATTTTGTTTTGTATGTTCGAACAACTCATGTATCAACTAGGGATGTCTATATCTTCCATGCTAGGTGGGTTTTCCCCGCGATGAGTGGAATCCACTCATCATTCATGAGAAAATAGCCGGTAACTGGGATGCCCAGTCCCATGCTCAATTCAAATCAAAATAATTAAACAAAACTCCCCTAGGGCTGTTGTTGGTATGGACGGTACCCCGTGGATTCGGACGGCCGTGGAGTGTGCTTGTTGGTGGTTGGGGGAGTATAAACTTCGCCATTCTGTTTGGGAACCGCCTATAATGTGTGTGGCATGGAAGATATCGAGATCTCTTGGTTGTTATGTTGACAATGCAAGTATACCACTCAAAATAATTTTTATCTCTGTTTCAAAACTCGAGCTCTCGCACCTCTACAAATCCCTGCTTCCCTCTGCGAAGGGCCTATCTATTTACTTTTATGTTAAGTCAACATCCTCTTATTAAAAAGCACCAGTTGGAGAGCACCACTGTCATTTGCATGCATTGCTATTAATTTACGTTGAGTATGATTGTCACTAGATCTCTTTTACCATGAATTACAATGTCTAGTCAATCCTTGCTCTTCAGAGGTGCTCTGCATTTATGTTTTGCGGTCTCAGAAAGGGCTAGCGAGATACCATCTTGTTTTATCATATTACGATTGTTTTGAGAAAGTGTTATCATCCGAGGTTTATTATTATTACTCGCTAGCTGATTATGCCATTGATATGAGTAAACATGAGACCTGAAAGTTATTGTGAATGTGTTCAGTTCATAATCTTTGCTGAAAACTAGAATGCCGGCTTTACATATTTGCAACAACAAGAGCAAACAGAGTTTGTAAAAGGTTTTCTTTATCACTTTCAGTTTGTCAACTAAATTGCTTGAGGACAAGCAAATGTTGAAGCATGGGGGAGTTGATACGTCTCCAACGTATCTACTTTTCCAAACACTTTTGCCCTTGTTTTGGACTCTAACTTGCATGATTTGAATGGAACTAACCCAGACTGACGCTGTTTTCAGCAGAACTGCCATGGTGTTATTTTTGTGCAGAAATAAAAGTTCTCAGAATGACCTGAAAATCAACGGAGAATATTATTGGAATATATAAAAAATACTGGCGAAAGAGTCAAGACTAGGGGGGGCACACCTTGTCCATGAGGGTGGGGGGCGCCCCCTGTCTCGTGGCCCCCCTAACTCTCCACCGACCTCAGCTCCTACTCCATATATTCACTTTCCGGGAGTATAAATCAGGGAGAAGGAATCATCGCGTTTTACGATACGGAGCCGCCGCCAAGCCCTAATCTCTCTCGGGAGGGCTGATCTGAAGTCCGTTCGGGGCTCCGGAGAGTGGAGATCATCGCTGTCGTCATTATCAACCTTCCTCCATCACCAATTCCATGATGATCACCGCCGTGCGTGATTAATCCTATTGTAGGCTTGCTGACAGTGATGGGTTGGATGAGATTTACCATGTAATTGAGTTAGTTTTGTTAGGCTTTGATCCCTAGTATCCATTATGTTCTAAGATTGATGTTGCTATGACTTTGCCATGCTTAATGCTTGTCACTAGGGCCCGAGTGCCATGATTTCAGATCTGAACCTATTATGTTTTCATGAATATATGTGGGTTCTTGATCCTATCTTGCAAGTCAAGAGTCACTATAACATCCCAAATTTTCAATTTGGAATGTTATACATAGATATACTGCATTTGCATATTTATTTACATTTTGTGCGTGGCGATCCTCAAAAATTCTAAGCAACTCCAGGACCTACGGAGAGAGTTGGAATTCTACCGTTTTCGTATTTGAGTTTTTCTCGAATACCGGTACGAGGATCACGTTTGTTTTAATTACTTTTCTCTCCCTAGAAACATTTATTAACAAAATATATGAGCGTAGATAATATGACTTCTCCAAAATAAAAGAAATATTGGAGGAAAAATGTTAAAATCACTTTTTGTATTTATTCAGATTTATTTGCGATTTTATTTGCATAGGAAAAATACAAGTTTTTAAAAATTGCATTTAGGTCCGTGAAAAGTGTTCACTTTGTCTTAAATATTATTAGAGGACGGTGAAAATTTATTTCGGAATTTTTGGAGACCGTTTAGTATTTCTTTCGTTAGTTTTCGTGCATCGGGACTCGTTAAAAAAAGTGAACTGACTTTGGGCCATAACCGGCTAGGACTCCTCCTAGCCCGGGGCCTTTAAAGCCTGAGGCTGTCGCCGCCCCGCAGCCCACCTGTCGCGCCCGCTAACCCTAGCCGCCGCCTCGAGCCGCGTGCCACCGTCGGAGCGAGCCGCCGCCGCCGCGCTGCTGCCCGCGTCCCACCGCCCAGCAGCCGTCGTCCCGCCGCCCCGCAGCCGCCGCCGGAGCCGCCGGAGACCGCCGCCGCCGTCGTCTTGTTCCACGAGGTAGCCGCCGTCGTTTTTTTTAAAACCGATCGGTCTTTTTTTTAGAAACCCTAGATTTGTTTTTTTTTCAGATCGATTCGGTTTTTCTCGGTTTAGTTACTTTGCGGACGTTCGTCAGTATGTTCGTTTTAACGAACGTTGTTCGTTTGTTAGTTACAGACAGCGAACGTTCGTTCGTTAGCCTGTTCATTAGTTTTCTTTTTCGGGGTATTTATCCGCGATTATTTCGATTGCGTTTTCTGCCCTGATCTTGTTTTTCGTTTTTCTTTTTGCTCGAGAGTCGGAATCAGGTGATTCAAAATCCCAGATCTTCTCCATGACGCCCTCTTTCCGTTTAACCAACTTGAACAAGGTTTTTCTACTGTAAAATTTGACCCTAGATCAATCTAGTAAATGGATCTTGTTTCGTTTGCAGTTTGAGTTTCGTTACTCCGTTTGATTTGATTATTTTGGCAAACCGGAGTTCTTAAGTTCAACTTTCTGGTTAGATCTTCTTATTTGGAGTTCTGTTTGTGCATCTTTGCTTGATTGCTTATGTATGCTATTGTTTGCTTGCGATAGAATACCCGAACTATGAAGCGTGCTACGATGAGTCTCTAGGTTTTGCGAATCATCAGCAAGGCAAGTAACACTTTGATCATACCCCTTTATTACCCAGTTTTTATGCATTAGATCAAAATCTCAAACACATTGCAAGAGTAGGATCTCTTAACTTGTGGGACTGGGAAGTAGATTGAGGTAGAACCTATTACCTGCATTATATTCAAACCCTTGGGAGTTACTTCTACGCTATGCCTATGTTATCATGCTATGCTCGTAGACGTGGTTTGGGTTTGAGTGAAATCCATGACAAATGTGAGTTGTTAATTAAGGGTTCAACTTAATGTGGCTATTTGAATACACATCTGGGTGGATTGGTTGCAGGGCACCTGGAGAATCCACTGTTGTCCTAGGAAATCCCGGGGTTCCGTGTGATTGTCCTATGGAATGCCACCCAGGCTCAAAGGGATCATAAACCTGTTCATGCTAGAAACTTTCGTGTGCAGCCACAATGCCATTATGGGCTCTGGCATAGTATGAGTAAGTTGTGTGACCTCTTTCAGTGGTGGACTAGCAGATGTAGGGGAAAGTAGGTGTACGGGTCCACTCGGGGTAAAGAGTAAATGCTTCTGAAAGACTGTGTCTCGGTCATCCGTTTCTCAAACACCATGCAGTGCGAGAAATCCAATGGAGGAGAGCCTCCACCAGCCAAATATGCATATAGGTTAGTCTTTACGCAAAAACTTTAACCCTAGAGCCTCCACCAGCCAAATATGCATATAGTGTTAGCCTTTATTCTGTTACTTGCATCTACTGTGTTATCTTGCCAGCATATTCCATGTGCTGACCCGTTTCGGGCTGCAACATGTTACGTTGCAGACTTTTCAGACGAAGAGTAAGACGTTCTAGGTCGTTTGCCATGCACTCAGCTATGTCGTTGGAGTTGATGGACTCACTTATCTTCCAAGCCTTCCGCTGTTATTTTGTTAGATGGCCTTAAGCCATAGACTTTTGTAACAAGTTCTGTTTGGAGACACTCGATGTAATAAGTGTGTGATTGCCACTCTGTTATAAATCCTTCAAGTACTGTGTGACGCCCGAGACCGACGTCCCAGAAGATTCCAGAAGCTTCCAGAAGATTCCAGAAGCTTCCAGAAGATTCTCGAAGCTTCCAGATGTTCCGGGTTGCCCGTGTGTCCTTTTGTGCTTGTGTTATTTATTTATTTTTTGCATTGTCATCATGCCATCATGTCATATTGTATTTTTATATCTCAACCTAAACAAACCGTGTGGGCCTTCGGTCCATTTAAATCGAGGGAAGGTGACTTCTCTTTATAACTTATCCTCCAAATATTATGGAGCTATATTAATAAATATTCCATTGCTTCGGAATCACCATAACACACTTGCATAATTTTTCCCCATGTCTTTTCACTTCGAGTTTCACCTCCAAAATCTTGCCGGTAATTTCTTTCCGTTGTTTCGAGGCTCCTCCAAAAATCTAAACTCCTTTTGGTTTGCAAGCTAAATGTTTTAGTTTTGCACTTCCCTTTTGTTGGAACTATTTTTGTGAGGTTGGAATAAATCTGTAAAGCCTTACAAAAATGTCCATCATTTTATTCTTTTCCTTGCCTCTTTTCTTTTTATTTTTTTGGCTCTCCCCTTCTTTGTTTTATTCTTCTAAGAAATAAATAAAAGTAGAGGCCAGCAGCCAGGCCTCCAGGCCCAGCCGGCCTCCCCATTTTCCCTCCTCCTTGGCCCAACTCCCTCAGGCCCACTCCAGCCCAGCCGGCCCTTCTGGTCCGACCGAACCCTAGCGCTACCCCTCGCAGCCTCCCTTCGATCCCTCCCTCTCCCTCTCGTGCGCCGTCGCCCGAATCCCCCTTCCTCTCGACCGCGCCCCTCTTTCTCTCGTCGCCTCCCTCAGTCCCGTATCCCTCTCCTCATCTCTCCTCCCGACCGTGAGGCCTCTCGCCATCGGGTCCTCCAGCGAGCGCCGGCCAGGCGCCGAGGCCTCCCCCTCGATCCCTCGGGCAGGCAGCCCGAGCCCCTCGCGTGGTCGCCTCCAGGAAGGCCAGGAGCCAGCGAGACTGGCACTCGCGACGCCCCGCCGGCCAGCGCCAGGAGGCTGGCGCGCTCGTCCTCTCCGTCGCCAAGGCGCCGCCGCGGCCTCATCCTCGCCTCGCTTCGCCTCGCGGCAGAGCCCCTCGGCCCCGTCCTCCCCGTCTCCAGAGGCCAGAGCTCCTGCAGCCCGCAAGGTGGCCCGCGCCGACGTCCTCCCTCCGCCTCCCCGTTCTGCTCCAGCGCCAAGAGGAGCGCCTCCCCGTCCGCCGGCCAGGCCCTTGTTTCCGGTCGGCCAGTGCGCCCCGACGCGCCCTGCAGCAGCGCCACAGGTCGCCGGCCTCGTCCTCCAGGAGTCCAGCGCCGAGGCCCCTGCCTCTGTTTCCGGCGCCGCCTAGCCCCGTGCTGTCCTTTTTGTTCTGATGCGTGTCATGTTTGTGCACTGTTGTTGTTTTTGTCAAGTGCACCGCAGGCAGACCCGATCTCCGAATACGCCAAGTTCCTCTACGGTTTTGTGTACATCTACGGGAATGAGTACGTCTACGAACAAGATCCGTGAACATCTACAAAACGCTCCGTGTACGCCTACACGACACAAGACGATGCGACAAGTACCCCTTCGATGCGCCGAGACCAAGTTCCACTACGTCCACGACGACCCGAACGACTACCGATGAACGTGAACAACTACCGCCGTCGTGGAACCGCCAAGACGAACGGAACAACTACTTCCACTACACGTGTACCCCGACGTCGCCGTGTACCACTACCGACGCCCCGTGTACCACGACTCGTGTACTACTACTACCACTACTTCCTCTACCGTCGCCCGAGTACAACTACCGCCTACGGAACGACTACTTCCTCTACTTCCACTACGAGCTCGAACCGCCTCGAAACGCACGCTTCGAAGGTATAACCCCGAGACGTGACCCGTGTGATGTATGCTTGCTTGTGTTGTATGAAATGTCTCCCGTGTGTGCTTCGTGCCCGTTCCGCCCTTTTGTCATGTTCCTCGGTTGCCTCGCCACCGACTCGTGGGAACCCGGCAACGGGATCACCCCATCATCTTGTTCAACTCGTTCACTCCACCTTTTGTTTTGCACCGGTCCCTCACCGAGTTACCGGTACCGATATGTTGCGTTGCATCAGTTCGGATCGTTGCCGTGGCACCCTTCTTCCACCACGGTGACAAATGTTTCATATCTTGTTAATTGTCAACCTTTAACAAAAACTTGCATAACTTGATCATGTCATCCGCATCATGTTAACAACACTATATGTTAAATTGTTGTTTGCTTATAATTATTAAACATGCTCATGGGGATTTTCCGGATATGTTGTTGTTATTCTCCGGCCCCATTTAAAATGCCTAAATAGTGTAGTTTTATTATGTTTCACCTCTTGCCATGTTAAAAACATTTAATCTTGTCTTGTTAATAATGAGAGTCAACTAAATAATTAAATGTGGTGTTTCGTCAATATGCAACTCGTTGCATATTGATCTCCACTTAACTTGTAGTGTTGTTTGTGCACCTTGCCATGCCATGCATATTTAAACCGGACATGCATCATGCTTGCTTGTGCATCTTATGCCATGTTTATGATGTGTGTGTTTACC
>LR738713.1:345526085-345543409 GCA_902687465.1 Secale cereale
CAAGCATATCGCGGCAGTACTAAATACTTAAGACGGCCGACATCGAAAATCTCTCCTATACGGCCAGTGGCAAGATAACCCCGACATCACCCAGTACTGGGGAGGTAGTTCGAGAGTATTGCCATAGCTTGTTATAGTGGATGCTTTTCGAAGGTCCGAGGTAAACAGTTTCCGAGAAAGACTGGTTATGTGTTGAAGGATGGATACACCTGGATGTAGGTTTAGAGTTGATTGCGCGGTGCTTCCCGTGTATCCCCAACACCTGATTGCATAACTGGAAACTTTCGGAAATTAATAGGTGGGTTCATCTAGTAGTTCTAGGCATTCTTCCAACGGATGCACGATATGAAGTTTGGGGTTCTACATTGAGTGAAGTGGTTTTATGGACTTGTTCTGATCGGGAGTTGCATCTTAAAGGGTCCTTGGCTATGCTGATCCGGGGATTGCAAAACCCTTTTGTAACATGTTCCATGAGCTTTCAGCACGAAGATGCAGAACGAAGCTTCTATCTTGTATTTGTTCTATCTGATCCTTGTTCCTTTTTTTTTATTTATCTTTTTGTTCTCCAAGTGGCTTCTCGTCAGTTGATGTACCTGCAGAATTCATTCGTTCAGTCCTCTGTTCGAATGATGTTGTGAAGATTAGGCTGTTACATATCTACCCTTTGTTTTTGTTTTGATTCTGGTATTCGAGTTGCTTCGATGTCAAATGTTGATTCCATACCTTTCCTTATCGGTGTTCGCATATTTCTATGGGAGTGCTAATTCTTCTTGATCATCAAGATCTTCATGTTAAATTCTTTTCCAACCGGTGTGCCTTCTCTTCAAGTTATTCCATACGGACGCCGTTGAGAAATCTGACGATTGTCTGTATTCTTTCATCCCAAGTTGTCTTTGTTTTCCCCACCCTCCCACCCTTCTTCTTCTCAGAGCAAGAATTCTCAAATGAAGTATCCATTTTATTCATGTGATGTTTCTTCATTCTTTTCCTTCAATGTTCTTATCCGGTGCTTTATCGTGAAGATGCTCAAGAGCTTCTAGTTCATCATTCTTTTGTTCTCTAATTCTTCCGGTGGTTTTAATTCAAGATTTCGATGTTGATCTTATATTTTTTTCCTCATTTCACAATGCTTTCTTATTCCGGTGCACCAATTAATCATTCTTCTCTTGCTATTCATATCCGGAGTGTTGAAGATATATCAGAAGATTCATAACTCCATTCTTAATCCGTTCAAGCTATTTTGAGATTGTCATCTTATTCAAGCCAGTTAATTCTACCGGTGCAATATCTCTTTAGCAATCTTTTCCAACGGTGATTTCTTTTGAGTGGGCCCTAACCCACAGGTCTTTTCCCAGGATCTTACCTGACTCTTCTTTTCCGGAGTTATTCTCAAATTCTTTTCAAAGTGTGACGTAAAAATGATCTCCATCAGTCACATGCCTTCTCCAAGTCCGCTTTCAAATTCTTTCCATCATTGGTTCAACCTTTTAATTCTTCATTCCGGAGTGCTCAATAATTCTTCATGGCTTTTCTCATCTTCATTCTCAACATTTGGAGACCGGAGAAGAGTTTCTCTTAAATCTTGGCCCGTTCTCTTGAAGATTCGTGGTTCTAGCTTCTTGCCATCCTCATTATTGTTCCGATTGTGAGGAATTCTTTTTATACTCGTCCGGAGCATTTCATGAATTCATTTCCTTGTGATCCTCCGAAGGCCATCATTTCAGAAGATTCTTCGTTCTCAGTTTTCAACTTCGTCCTCCAAATATTCTTCATTGATGTCTCTTCGTTCGTCTCCATATTCTTACGGTGATTCTTTCAAGTTTAGCTTTCCGTTGTTATCGTTTAATTCATTTGTTCTTTTCATAATCCTACCGGTGGTTCGTTGAATCCGAGCTTGTGCTAGATCTCTCTTTAATCCTTTCCAACGAGAATAAGTAGTATGCCAAATCCTTGGTTGTCATCAATTTAAATTGGTGAAGGAGATGCATGACATAATTCTTATTCTTATTCCTTCAAGGTGTTTTAATCCCTTCCTTCAGAGCTTGTTTATCATATCATATTCTCAGTTCTAAATTCTTCATCTTGTTTTCCGGAGCTCCAAGTTATTTCAATTATCATTTCAACTTCATCTAATTCACCGCAGGCCTTCAATCTTATTCTTTTCACCTTTCACTTCTCATGCTTTCATTACCGGAGTTCTTCATGGTGGTTCATCATGTTTTAATTCGTCCTTGAAGTTTTCATCAAGATTTTTGTTGGAGCTCAAGCATTCTTCATCATGCTTTCCAATCGCAATTCTTTCTACCTTATCTTTCAGATGGTGTTATAGCATTCTTGATAATTTTCCTTCATGTTTCATGATTCACGAGTTATCAAGAATGAGATATTTAAACCCATCATTTTCTTTGTTCAGGAGATCCTTTGCAACCCCTCATTTTATCTCTCGGAGTCATCTTGGGTTGTATTTCACCTAAAAGCTTTTCCCTAAGGATTTTGCTATTGTGGTGTTTATAAATGACCCAAGTTCTTCATTTATCATACCGGTGAAATAAGTTTTTCATCTCCTTGTTGATCTCAATCCAATCAATCGTTTTCGTTAGCGGCTGGTTGTCACCTCTTCATTTTGAGATGCTTTCCATAAGCCCACATGAAGCTTATTCTTTTCGTTGTTGAAATTCCAACAACTCCGTTCAACCCTTCTTCGTAAGGATGCTCTTTCAAATTCAATTTTGAGAGAAGTTGTCTTTTTCTTCTCCGTTCTTTCTTCCCAACGATCTTGCATCTATTCTTTCGTTCCGGAGGCATTGTAATATTGCTCTCTTTGACCATCATCTCGTTTTTATCAAGATCATATTCTCCCTTGCTTGTCTTTTTAACCGGAGTGTTGTATTCTTCATTCAAGTTTCGTCATCTTTTCCAGCTTTTGCCTCTCTTTTCAACCGGAGTGCTGTCTGAATCTTTCTTACCCTTGTGCCATTCTTTTATTTGTTTCGGAGGCAATATGTTGTTGTTTTCATCAAGTATCACTAAATCTCCTCAAGTTCTTGCTAATTCATTCCATTTTCAGACGGAGTGCTGTCCGAATTCTGTCATTCTTATTCCTTGGCTATACCATTGCGGTTTCTTATTCTTTTGGTCCGTGAGCTCTTGTTTCATGTCTTTCAACCTGCAAGGCTATTGTAATGCTCCTTGTTCCTCTTTTCTAACGGAGTTTTCATATCCGTTCATCTCCGTTGCATTCTTCTTTCATTTTGTTCAACCTCTCAAGGTTCTTTGGTTTTCACTCGTTCGTCTAAGAAGCAACTTTGTTTTACCTCTTCCTCTTCCGTTTTTACCCGGTGATATCTCTAGGATCTCGGGTCGAGATCCTCTGTTAGTGTGGGAGAGTTGTGACGCCCGAGACCGACGTCCCAGAAGATTCCAGAAGCTTCCAGAAGATTCCAGAAGCTTCCAGAAGATTCTCGAAGCTTCCAGATGTTCCGGGTTGCCCGTGTGTCCTTTTGTGCTTGTGTTATTTTTTTTTTTTGCATTGTCATCATGCCATCATGTCATATTGTATTTTTATATCTCAACCTAAACAAACCGTGTGGGCCTTCGGTCCATTTAAATCGAGGGAAGGTGACTTCTCTTTATAACTTATCCTCCAAATATTATGGAGCTATATTAATAAATATTCCATTGCTTCGGAATCACCATAACACACTTGCATAATTTTTCCCCATGTCTTTTCACTTCGAGTTTCACCTCCAAAATCTTGCCGGTAATTTCTTTCCGTTGTTTCGAGGCTCCTCCAAAAATCTAAACTCCTTTTGGTTTGCAAGCTAAATGTTTTAGTTTTGCACTTCCCTTTTGTTGGAACTATTTTTGTGAGGTTGGAATAAATCTGTAAAGCCTTACAAAAATGTCCATCATTTTATTCTTTTCCTTGCCTCTTTTCTTTTTATTTTTTTGGCTCTCCCCTTCTTTGTTTTATTCTTCTAAGAAATAAATAAAAGTAGAGGCCAGCAGCCAGGCCTCCAGGCCCAGCCGGCCTCCCCATTTTCCCTCCTCCTTGGCCCAACTCCCTCAGGCCCACTCCAGCCCAGCCGGCCCTTCTGGTCCGACCGAACCCTAGCGCTACCCCTCGCAGCCTCCCTTCGATCCCTCCCTCTCCCTCTCGTGCGCCGTCGCCCGAATCCCCCTTCCTCTCGACCGCGCCCCTCTTTCTCTCGTCGCCTCCCTCAGTCCCGTATCCCTCTCCTCATCTCTCCTCCCGACCGTGAGGCCTCTCGCCATCGGGTCCTCCAGCGAGCGCCGGCCAGGCGCCGAGGCCTCCCCCTCGATCCCTCGGGCAGGCAGCCCGAGCCCCTCGCGTGGTCGCCTCCAGGAAGGCCAGGAGCCAGCGAGACTGGCACTCGCGACGCCCCGCCGGCCAGCGCCAGGAGGCTGGCGCGCTCGTCCTCTCCGTCGCCAAGGCGCCGCCGCGGCCTCATCCTCGCCTCGCTTCGCCTCGCGGCAGAGCCCCTCGGCCCCGTCCTCCCCGTCTCCAGAGGCCAGAGCTCCTGCAGCCCGCAAGGTGGCCCGCGCCGACGTCCTCCCTCCGCCTCCCCGTTCTGCTCCAGCGCCAAGAGGAGCGCCTCCCCGTCCGCCGGCCAGGCCCTTGTTTCCGGTCGGCCAGTGCGCCCCGACGCGCCCTGCAGCAGCGCCACAGGTCGCCGGCCTCGTCCTCCAGGAGTCCAGCGCCGAGGCCCCTGCCTCTGTTTCCGGCGCCGCCTAGCCCCGTGCTGTCCTTTTTGTTCTGATGCGTGTCATGTTTGTGCACTGTTGTTGTTTTTGTCAAGTGCACCGCAGGCAGACCCGATCTCCGAATACGCCAAGTTCCTCTACGGTTTTGTGTACATCTACGGGAATGAGTACGTCTACGAACAAGATCCGTGAACATCTACAAAACGCTCCGTGTACGCCTACACGACACAAGACGATGCGACAAGTACCCCTTCGATGCGCCGAGACCAAGTTCCACTACGTCCACGACGACCCGAACGACTACCGATGAACGTGAACAACTACCGCCGTCGTGGAACCGCCAAGACGAACGGAACAACTACTTCCACTACACGTGTACCCCGACGTCGCCGTGTACCACTACCGACGCCCCGTGTACCACGACTCGTGTACTACTACTACCACTACTTCCTCTACCGTCGCCCGAGTACAACTACCGCCTACGGAACGACTACTTCCTCTACTTCCACTACGAGCTCGAACCGCCTCGAAACGCACGCTTCGAAGGTATAACCCCGAGACGTGACCCGTGTGATGTATGCTTGCTTGTGTTGTATGAAATGTCTCCCGTGTGTGCTTCGTGCCCGTTCCGCCCTTTTCTCATGTTCCTCGGTTGCCTCGCCACCGACTCGTGGGAACCCGGCAACGGGATCACCCCATCATCTTGTTCAACTCGTTCACTCCACCTTTTGTTTTGCACCGGTCCCTCACCGAGTTACCGGTACCGATATGTTGCGTTGCATCAGTTCGGATCGTTGCCGTGGCACCCTTCTTCCACCACGGTGACAAATGTTTCATATCTTGTTAATTGTCAACCTTTAACAAAAACTTGCATAACTTGATCATGTCATCCGCATCATGTTAACAACACTATATGTTAAATTGTTGTTTGCTTATAATTATTAAACATGCTCATGGGGATTTTCCGGATATGTTGTTGTTATTCTCCGGCCCCATTTAAAATGCCTAAATAGTGTAGTTTTATTATGTTTCACCTCTTGCCATGTTAAAAACATTTAATCTTGTCTTGTTAATAATGAGAGTCAACTAAATAATTAAATGTGGTGTTTCGTCAATATGCAACTCGTTGCATATTGATCTCCACTTAACTTGTAGTGTTGTTTGTGCACCTTGCCATGCCATGCATATTTAAACCGGACATGCATCATGCTTGCTTGTGCATCTTATGCCATGTTTATGATGTGTGTGTTTACCATGTTGTTTCTTTCTTTCCGGTTGTTTCTCTTGTTAGCTTCGGTTTCGTTCCGGAGTTGTGAGGTTCCGCTCGACTGTTGCTCCGTCTACTTCTGGATCCGTTCTTCTCCCTTGTGGAATTCCAGGCAAGATGACCGAACCCGGATACCATTACTATTTTTGCCTCTTGCTAGAGTATCGCTCTATAGTTTTGCCTCGATGCCCATGTCTTCTTGTCAGCCTCCTACTTGTAACCAATTGCCATGTTTAACCACCCTACCTATGCAAACCGTTGCTTGGCTAAGTACGCTTCGCTCAGCCCCTCTTATAGCATTGTTAGTTGCAGGTGAAGATTGAAGATGCTTGCTTCATGTTGAAGTTTGGTTGGGTTATATCACACTATATAAATGCTTAAAATGAAATCATCTATATACTGGCAGGGTGGAAGGCTAAGCCTTTTGCTTGGTGTTTTGTTCCACTCATGCCGTTAGGAACCGTATAAACCGGTGTTATGTTCCTTGATTATGCGTTCCTAACACGGTTGGGGTGTATGGGACCCCCTTGATAAACCGCTAAGTGCTAAGTCTTATCCAGCAAGTCCCAACATTGGTACTATTTGCCTAATAACAACTAATAAAACTTACATAAGGGCCTTGCAAACCCTCTTTCTTAATTCTACATAGCAGGGGGGGCCAGTGCTGATGGTGTTGGTCCCAAACTAGAGCCACTTGCGGATACCACCCAGTTCGCTGGGATCTTCGGTATCTGTACGTACTGCTCATCCGGTCGTGGCCTGAGACGAGATACGCGCGGCTACTATCAGGGTGTCGGCACGCCGGGAGGATTTGCTGGATTAGCCTTACCTTAGTTCGGTTTAACTTGAGCACGGGATTCCGAGAATACTCGGGTCTTCCCACCTATGGAGTTGCGACTTCGCGGATCGTGGGCTTGTGATGGGCCAAGTTGGAACACCCCTGCAGGGTTTGAACTTTCGAAAGCCGTGCCCGCGGTTATGTGGCAGATGGGAGCTTGTTAATTCCGGTTGTAGATAACTTGACACAATGTTTTAATACACTACCAGCGTGTGTACCGTGACTGTCAATTTCCGAATAGGGATTCGGGAGTTGAACACGGTGGGGTTATGTTTGACCGGTTTTAGTTAGGATCACTTCGTGATCATCTTTCGACCGATGCACTTCTCTTCTCGCTCTCTTTTACGTAAGTTAGTGCTAGTTGCTGCTGCAGACTCTTGTTTGTTCCTTCACCTCTCGTTCTTTCTTCAGCCTTATCCTCACCCAAGGCTTAAATAGTCTTGCTACCCGGGAACGGGATTGCTGAGTCCTCTGTGGCTCACAGTTACTTCACCACACCAGTTGCAGGTCCAGCCGAGTTAGATGCAGGAGTTGGATCAGTTCTTCACCGGGAGCTCGATGAAGAGTTTGACCGTTTGCTTGTGACGTTTCGATGTTCAGTAGTGGTTTCTACTAGGATTCGTTCCTGACCTGTGGTTTTATGTTGTTTTGGTATCTTTCTTTTGGATCTTCACCCGTAGTCGGGTTGTGATGTTCTGTATGATGATTGCTTATGTAATGTTTTGTGTGAAGTGGCGAGTGTAAGCCAACTATCTCCTTTTGCAATTTAATCCCTCTTTTACATGAGTCGTGCAAAGATACCAAACTTGAGATCATTCTAGGATGGACTTATGCCTTTAAGTCGTGCCTCGACACGTAGGAGGTATAATTCCATCCTGGGCATTACATACTGTGTGTGTCAGCATTACCGATCCAGGGATGACACGGAAACACAGAGACTTCGGTCCATTCGGATCATGGTCGCTACTAGATGGTATCAGAGCATACGTTGAAAGTAGGACACGACCACTAAGATAAACCCTAGGTCACTCTTCTCTACTCATTTCTGACTCCTCTCCATTTTCTACTTCTTTAGGATGGTGGACCCAAGGAACAAGTTCACTCAACCAAATGAAGACACACCTTTTGGACGACACTTGAAGGAAGTCACTAGGTACCTGAACATAGGAATCCCAAGCTTCACCGGGACCTACACCGCCACTTTACCATAAGAGGAGCGATGGAGCATTCAAGTTCAAATTCCTGGGAGAACATTCACACCATCCACTTAGCCAATAGAGTTTCTTTTGATGCACCAAGCTGGAGCCTAGGCAAGAGTATGGCAGCCCACATCACTATGGGAAGGATCGGAGAAGTCTACAAGCAGGAGCTGAAGGACACAATCTACCAGATTTGTGGACGCCGAGATGAGCGTTGGGACATGATCAGCACCCGGAAGGACATGTCCATTGCAACGTTCATCCAGGAGTTAAACCAGCACATTTGTCGACATGAGCACCAGATGTGCGCAGGGATGATATATTTGAAGAAGGCACTAACCAGGAACTTGGAGCTAGAAGAGGAACTCAAGTCTACTCATGACTGATCCGAGGAGGAGATGATGATACTTATGGAAAAGAATGATGATTTGACGAGGAAGTTAGGAGTATTCATGGGAGATCCAGCACCAGGAGGAGAAGAAGAGGAAGAAGAACCCAAGGAGATTCGTTCTGAAGACTACATCATCATCGATGACACGGATTTAGACCCCGATGATAGCAATGACGAAGACTATGAAGATGAAGCTGGAGCAGACATCATGGAATCTTCCGCCGATCAAAAATTTCTAGATGACCACCCTATGACTAGTAGTTTTCCCCCCACCAAGTAGTATTTAGAGCACTTTTGTAACGTTAGTTTGATCTTTGTAAGCCCTTGTTTGAAATTGATTGGTGTGATATGATTGTGTTGGTCTCATGTGCATATGGGTAGTGATTTTCACTTAGACCTCATTTCTATTCTAATCTCTTCCCTCTACACCCATCAGATGCCTCCAAGGCGTGAGCCCGGATTTGAGTTTCACCCTGAGCTCACTCAGTTGATCCAGCAGCACTTTGATGCAACTTCTTGTCCAGAACACTCAGAACAACCAGAACAACAACAACCCTCCACCACCACCACCACCTGTGGACAACCTGACATGTTTCTTAAGGTTGCAACCACCGGTGTTTGCTAGCAGCATTGAACCAATAGTTGCTGATGACTGGCTACGCAAGATTGGAAGGGATTTGACCACCGCCAATTGCACGGATGCTGAGAAGGTGCGATTTGCTGCACATCAGTTGTCTGGACCAGCAGCAGCATGGTGGGAGAATTACACAGCCACTTTCCCTGTAGCCAATGTCACTTGGGATCAGTTTCAGCAAGCTTTTCGCACTGCCCATGTCTCAAATGGAGCTATGAGCATGAAGAAGCGGGAGTTTCGCAACTTGCGCCAAGGAAATCATATTATGGCTCAGTACGTAGATGAGTTTAGTACCCTATCTCGTTATGCCCCGGATGATGTGGCCACAGATGCCGCCAAGCAGGAGAGGTTTATGGAAGGGCTGAATGATGAGATGAGCGTACATTTGATGGTGGCAACCTTCAACAACTACCAGGAGTTGGTAGATAAGGCTCTTATGATTGAAGGGAAGCAGCAGCAGATTGAGAGCCGCAAGAGGAAGTATGGACAAGTAAAGAATAATTCTGGAGCCCAGCAGAAGCCCCGATTCACCCCGAATTTGGGAGGATACACCCATAACCATGGAAGCCACACCCACACCGGAGGAAGTTCTCACAACCACAATGGCTCCAAGAATGGGAATGGTAATGAAGCAAACAATAATCAGAATCTCTCTACTCCATCCACACCCGCCAAGAGGGATTTGAGCCATGTTACCTGTTTCAAGTGCGGGAAGAATGGACACTATGCCACGGAGTGCCCTGAAGCTAAGAATGGGAACGGCAATGGAAGCGCTGGGAAGAAGGCCAACCCGTTCAACAAAGGACAAGTGAACCACGTGACCGTGGAGGAGGTGGAAGAGCAACCAGATGCGGTGATCGGTAAGTTTTTGGTTAAGTCATTTACCGTAGTAGTTCTTTTCGATACTGGTGCATCACATTCATACATTTCAAGGGGATTCGTAAATAGACATAAGTTGCCCACCAGAGTCCTTATGACCCCCATGTTAGTAAGTTCACCCGGAGCAGAATATATGGCAAATCAAGGATGTTTTCAGATGCCATTGACCATTGGACGACATGTTTTCCCCTCAGACCTAATAGTTTTGGAGTCACAAGGATTGGATGTGATTTAGGTATGGATTGGCTATCGATGTATGGAGGGAACATCGATTGTGCCAGCAAGTCTATTTTGCTTACCACCCCGGAGGGAAAAAGGATTAAGTATGTATCTAGGCATTCGCCTATCAGGACACAAGTGCATTTTCTCATGGGAGTTGTTCAGGAGGAAGTACCCGTAGTAAGGGATTACCCGGATGTTTTTCCAGAGAAACTACCCGGCATGCCACTGGATAGGGATATTGAGTTTTTGATAGAGCAATTGCCTTGCACCGGACCAATATCGAAGAGACCATATCGGATGCCAGCGAATGATCTAGAGGAGATCAAGAAGCAGATTAAGGAGTTGTTGGAGAAAGGATTTATTCGCCGGAGTTCATCACCTTCTGGAGCCCCAGTGCTTCTGGTCGAGAAGAAGGATGGATCTTTAAGAATGGTCGTTGATTATCGAGCACTGAATGAAGTGACTATTAAGAATAAGTACCCGCTGCCGATGATCAATGATTTGTTCGACCAACTCCAAGGAGCGAAATTATTCTCCAAGATTGATCTACGATCTGGATACCACAAGTTGAAGATCCGAGAGAAGGATATACCTAAGAAAGCCTTCACCACAAGGTACGGGCTATATGAGTATACGGTTATGTCATTTGGATTGACTAACGCCCCTGCCTACTTCATGAGTATGATGAATAAGGTGTTCATGGAGTTCTTGGATAAGTTTGTCGTGGTATTCATTGATGATATTTTGGTGTACTCGAAGAACGAAGAGGAACATGCGGAGCATTTGCGATTGGTACTAGAGAAGCTCAGAGAACATCAGTTGTATGCCAAGTTTAGCAAATGCGAGTTTTGGTTGAAGGAAGTTGGATTCCTAGGGCATTTTATATCAGGAGAAGGTATAGCAGTGGACCCCGTCAAAGTGCACGCAGTCACTGATTGGTTGGCACCCACTTTAGTTGGAGAGATCCGCGGTTTTCTTGGACTCGCGGGATATTACTGGAGATTCATAGAAAATTTCTCCAAGATTGCAAAGCCAATGACAACATTGTTAAAGAAGGAGACAAAGTTCCATTGGACTGAAGAGTGCGAAGAAAGTTTCCAGGAGTTGAAGAAATGGTTGACGACAACCCTAGTGCTGATCTTGCCAGATATATGCAAGGATTTCTAAGTATACTGCGATGCTTCACGCTTAGGACTTGGAGGAGTACTCATACAGGATGGAATAGTTGTTTCTTATGCATCGCTTCAACTGCGACCGCACGAGTTGAATTATGCGACGCACGATTCGGAGTTAGCAGCTATGGTGCATGCGCTCAAAACCTGGAGACATTTCCTTATTGGAAATCGTTGTGATGTGTACACGGATCACAAGAGTTTGAAGTACATTTTCACTCAGAAGGAGCTGAATCTCAGACAAAGGAGATGGTTGGAACTTATAAATTATTACAATATGAAGCTGCACTATCACCCCGGAAACGCCAACGCCGTGGCATACGCTTTGAGCCGGAAGAGTTATGCAAATACCCTAGTAAAAGGAGGATTGCCAATGTAATTAGCAGAAGATCTCAGGGAGCTTCGTTTGGAGATAGTTCCTAGGGGATTTGTTAGAACATTGGAGGTTCAGTCGACATTGCTGGGAAGGATACGCGAAGCCCAGAAGGAGGACAAAGAGATTACCAAGATAAAGGAAAGGATGAGTGAAGGAAAAGCCAAGGGATTTCGTCAGGACAAACACGACACCTTGTGGTTTGAGGATCGAATCTGTGTGCCCAACAACCCGGAAATCAGGAAGTTGATACTACAGGAAGCCCATGATTCGCCATACTCGATACACCCCAGAAACACTAAGCTGTATTTGGATTTGAAGGAAAGTTTCTGGTGGACGGGAATGAAGAAGGATATTGCCGAGTATGTAGAAGTATGTGATGTATGCCAGAGAGTGAAGGCGGAACATCAGAAGCCAGCAGGATTGCTACAACCTATGTCGATACCCGAATGTAAGTGGGATAAGCTTGGCATGGATTTTATCATCGGATTGCCCAGGACCAAATCAGGTTATGACTCAATCTGGGTAGTAGTGGATCGTTTGACCAAGGTAGCCCACTTTATCCCCGTGAAAACCACATATCCCAGTGCGAAGTTGGCCAAGATATACATGACCAGGATCGTATGTCTGCATGGAGTTCCGAGGACCATTGTATCAGATAGAGGAACACAGTTCACCTCAAAGTTTTGGCATCAGCTCCACCAAACTTTGGGAACAAGGCTGTAATTCAGTACAACTTTTCATCCGTAGATAGATGGACAGACCGAGATAGTCAATCAGATTCTGGAGGACATGTTGAGAGATTGTGCGCTAGATTATGGATCTAGTTGGGATGACAATTTTCCCTACGCGGAATTCTCGTACAACAACAGTTACCAGGCCAGTTTGAAGATGGCACCGTTCGAAGCATTGTACAGGAAGAGATGCCGAACGCCGTTAATGTGAGATGAAGTTGGAGACCGTCAGTTATTTGGACCAGACCTGATCAAAGAGTCAGAAGAGAAGGTTAAGCTGATTCGAGATAGACTAAAGGTAGCTCATTTTAGGCAGAAGAGTTATGCAGACTCGAAGCGTAAGGAAGTAGCCTATGAAATTGGAGACTAAGCGTACTTAAGAGTATCGCCTTTGCGAGGAGTTAAATGTTTCGGAGTTAAGGGAAAATTAGCCCCGAGATTTGTGGGACCTTGCCGTGTTTTGGAACGCATGGGAGAGGTTGCCTATAAGTTGGAGTTACCCGAAGGATTGTCAGGAGTGCATGATGTGTTTCACGTTTCTCAGCTTAAGAAGTGCCATGCGGAGATGGCCGATATTCCTTTGAGAGACACATTACCTCTGGAGGCAATTCAGTTGGATAGTGATCTGACCTACGGGGAGAAGCCCGTCAAGATTCTCGAATTTTTGAGTAGAGTCACCCGCAGTAAGGTTATCAAGTTTTGCAAAGTTCAGTGGAGTCACCACACCGAGGAAGAAGCCACTTGGGAACGAGAAGATGATCTACGCAAGGACCACCCACACATGTTCTCTAGCCAAGCCGAATCTCGAGGGCGGGATTCATTCTAAGGGGGGTAGGTTTGTAACATCCCAAATTTTCAATTTGGAATGCTATACATTGATCATACTGCATTGCATATTTATTTGCATTTTTTGCGTGGCGATCCTCAAAAATTCGAAGCAACTCCAGGACCTACGGAGAGAGTTGGGAATTCTACCGTTTTCGCATTTGAGTTTTTCTCGAATACCGGGACGAGGATCACGTTGGTTTAATTTATTTTTCTCTCCCTAGAAATATTTCTTAACAAAATATATGAGCGGAGTTAATATGACTTCTCCAAAATAAAAGAAATATTGGAGGGAAAATGTTAAAATCACTTTTGGTATTTATTCGGATTTATTTGCGATTTTCTTTGCATAGGAAAAATACGTGTTTTTCAAAATTACATTTAGGTCCGAGAAAAATGTTCACTTTGCCCTAAATATTATTAGAGGACGGTGAAAATTAATTTCGGAATTTTGGAGTCCGTTTAGTATTTCTTTCGTTAGTTTTCGTGCGTTAGGACTCGTTAAAAAGAAAAAAGAAAAAAAACAGTGAACCGACTTTGGGCCGTAACCGGCTAGGACTCCTCTTAGCCCGGGGCCTTTAAAGCCCGAGGCCGCCACCGCCCCGCAGCCCACCCGTCGTGCCAGCTAACCCTAGCCGCCGCCTCGAGCCGCGCGCCGCCGCCGCCCTTAGCCGCCGCCGCCGCCGCCCTTAGCCGCCGCCGCCGCTCGCCGCGCTGCTGCCCGCATCCCGCCGCCCCGCAGCCGCCGTCCCGCCGCCCCGCAGTCGCCGCACCCGCCGCCACCGAAGCCGAAGCCGCCGGAGACCGCCGTCGTCGTCGTCTAGTTCCACGAGGTAGCTGTCGTCGGTTTAAAAAAAACGATCAGTCTTTTTTTAGAAACCCTAGATTTGTTTTTTTCCAGATCGGTTCTGTTTTTCTCTGTTTAGTTACTTTGCGGATGTTCGTCCGATGTTCGTTTGAACGAACGTTGTTCGCCCGTTAGTTACAGACAGCGAACGTTCGTTCGTTAGCCTGTTCGTCAGTTTTCTTTTTCGGAGTATTTATCCGCGATTATTTCGATCGCGATTTCTGCCCTGATCTTGTTTTTCGTTTTTTTTTTCGCTCGAGAGTCGGAATCAGGTGATTCAAAATCCCAGATCTTCGTCTCGACGCCCTCTTTCCGTTTAACCAACTTGAACAAGGTTTTGCTACTGTAAAATTTGACCCTAGATCAATCTAGTAAACGGATCTTGTTTCGTTCGCAGTTTGAGTGTCGTTGCTCCGTTTGATTTGATTCTTTTTGCAAACCGGAGTTCTTAAGTTGAACTTTCTGGTTAGATCTTCTTATTTGGAGTTCTGTTTGTGCATCTTTTCTTGATTCCTTGTGTATGATATTGTTTGCTTGCGATAGAATACCCGGACTGTGAAGCGTGCTACTACGAGTCTTTAGGTTTTGCGAATCATCAGCAAGGCAAGTAACACTTTGATCATACCCCTTTATTACCCAGTTTTTATGCATTAGATCAAACTCTCAAACACATTGCATGAGTAGGATCTCTTAACTTGTGGGACTGGGAAGTATATTGAGGTAGAACCTATTACCTGCATTATTTTCAAACCCTTGGGAGGTACTTCTACGCTATGCCTATGTTATCATGCTATGCTCGTAGACGTGGCTTGGGCTTGAGTGAAATCCATGATAGATGTGAGTTGTTAATTAATGGTTCAACTTAAGGTGGCTACTTGAATACACATCTGGGTGGATTGGTTGCAGGGCACTTGGAGAATCCAGTGTTGTCCTAGGAAATCCCGGGGTTCCGTGTGATTGTCCTATGGAATGCCACCCAGGCTCAAAGGGATCATAAAACTATTCATGCTAGAAACTTCCGTGTGTAGCCACAATGCCATTATGGGCTCTGGCATAGTATGAGTAAGTTGTGTGAGCTCTTTCAGTGGTGGACTAGCAGATGTAAGGGAAAGTAGGTGTACGGGTCCACCCGGGGTAAAGAGTAAATGCTTCTGAAAGACTGTGTCTCGGTCATCCGTTTCTCAAACACCATGCAGTGCGAGAAATCCAACGGAGGAGATCGAGTCTTGTGGGGAAAAGTGCACAAACCTCTGCAGAGTGTACAAACTGATCATGATTAGCCGTGTCCCCGGTTATGGACAATCTTGAGTATCTGGTACTTGAATTATTGGTTGATATCATCACTCAAAAATTAATTTGTTGGGTTAATGATTACTTTAATTGGGATTGATTGGAGGTACCTTCTCAATGATGTTTCAACTACCATGATAGTTAAAATAAAATCTATTCCTTTGTTGGAGGAAAAAATTGGCTTTACGCAAAAACTTTAACCCTAGAGCCTCCACCAGCCAAATATGCATATAGTGTTAGCCTTTATTCTGTTACTTGCATCTACTGTGTTATCTTGCCAGCATATTCCATGTGCTGACCCGTTTTGGGCTGCAACATGTTACGTTGCAGACTTTTCAGACAAAGAGTAAGACGTTCTAGGTCGCTTGCCATGCACTCAGCTGTGCCGTTGGAGTTGATGGACTCACTTATCTTCCAAGCCTTCCGCTGTTATTTTGTTAGATGGCCTTAAGCCATAGACTTTTGTAATAAGTTCTCTTTGGAGACACTCAATGTAATAAGTGTGGAATTGCCACTCTGCTATAAATCCTTCAAGTACTGTGTCTGTCAGCATTACCGATCCAGGGATGACACGGGAACACAGAGACTTCGGTCCATTCAGATCGTGGTCGCTACAGTCACCTACTATGTGTAATGATCCGGCAACCCCGAAGTGATAATAATCGGGACCACTCCCAGTGATGACCGTAGTTTGAGGAGTTCATGTATTCACTAAGTGTTATTGCTTTCGTCCGGTACTCTATTAATAGGATGCCTTAATATCCCTTAGTTTCCAATAGGACTCCGCTGCCACGGGAGGGTAGGACAAAAGATGTCATGCAAGTTCTTTCCCATAAGCACGTATGACAATGTTCAAAGTACATGCCTACATTACATTGATGAACTGGAGCTAGTTCTGTGTCACCCTATGTTATAACTATTACATGAGGAATCGCATCCTACATAATTATCCATCACTGATCCAATGCCCTCCGACCTTTTCATATATTGATCCTTGCTTAGTTACTTTAGCGCTGCTATAGTTACAATCACTACAAAACTGTTACCGTTACTTTTGCCACTGTTACCGTTACTTCCATATTACTTTGCTACTAAATACTTAGCTGTAGATATTAAGTCTTCCAGGTGTGGTTGAATTGACAACTCAACTGCTAATACTTGAGAGTATTCTTTGGCTCCCCTTGTGTCAAATCAATAAATTTGGGTTGAATACTCTACCCTTGAAAACTGTTGCAATCCCCTACACTTGTGGGTTATCAATCTTCTTGTTATTATCAACTGGCATATCAGATTGGATTAATGCTCTATACATGGACTACACTCAGAATTTTCCATTCCCATGGAGGTTCCATCAAAATACATCAAACCCACGTGACAATTGTACTGTGGACAACCGCTAGAGCAGGATCTTCCATGATTGGAGTCTGGGTCCAATTAAATCTCTTCTGAAAATTACATTTGGCGGAAATGATTCCATTACCGTGTGATGTCTACACACGCTTCTATTTCTTGTAGACTATGTTGGGCCTCCAAGCGCAGAGGTTTGTAGGACAACAGCAATTTCCTCAAGCGGATGACCTAAGGTTTATCGAACTCAGGGAAGTAGAGGTTGAAGATGGTATCTCTCAAGCAACCCTGCAACTAAGATACAAGAAGTCTCTTGTGTCCCCAACACACCTAATACAACTAGGAGTTGTATAGGTGCACTAGTTCGGCGAAGAGATGGTAAAATATGGATGATAGGAGTGGCAAAGCAAAGTAATATAAATCTGTAATAAAAAGTGCAGCAAGCAAACAAGTGGTAAACGTGAGCACAAATGGTATTGCAATGGTGGAAACAAGGCCTAGGCTTCATACTTTCACTAGTGGCATGTGACGCCCGAGACCGACGTCCCAGAAGATTCCCGAAGATTCCAGATGTTCCGGGT
>LR738713.1:345543419-345571642 GCA_902687465.1 Secale cereale
AGAGTAAGACGTTCTAGGTCGCTTGCCATGCACTCAGCTGTGCCGTTGGAGTTGATGGACTCACTTATCTTCCAAGCCTTCCGCTGTTATTTTGTTAGATGGCCTTAAGCCATAGACTTTTGTAATAAGTTCTCTTTGGAGACACTCAATGTAATAAGTGTGGAATTGCCACTCTGCTATAAATCCTTCAATTACTGTGTCTGTCAGCATTACCGATCCAGGGATGACACGGGAACACAGAGACTTCGGTCCATTCAGATCGTGGTCGCTACAGTCACCTACTATGTGTAATGATCCGGCAACCCCGAAGTGATAATAATCGGGACCACTCCCAGTGATGACCGTAGTTTGAGGAGTTCATGTATTCACTAAGTGTTATTGCTGTCCGGTACTCTATTAATAGGATGCCTTAATATCCCTTAGTTTCCAATAGGACCCCGCTGCCACGGGAGGGTAGGACAGAAGATGTCATGCAAGTTCTTTCCCATAAGCACGTATGACAATGTTCAAAGTACATGCCTACATTACATTGATGAAATGGAGCTAGTTCTGTGTCACCCTATGTTATAACTATTACATGAGGAATCGCATCCTACATAATTATCCATCACTGATCCAATGCCCTCCGACCTTTTCATATATTGATCCTTGCTTAGTTACTTTAGCGCTGCTATAGTTACAATCACTACAAAACTGCTACCGTTACTTTTGCCACTGTTACCGTTACTTCCATATTACTTTGCTACTAAATACTTAGCTGTAGATATTAAGTCTTCCAGGTGTGGTTGAATTGACAACTCAACTGCTAATACTTGAGAGTATTCTTTGGCTCCCCTTGTGTCAAATCAATAAATTTGGGTTGAATACTCTACCCTTGAAAACTGTTGCAATCCCCTACACTTGTGGGTTATCAATCTTCTTGTTATTATCAACTGGCATATCAGATTGGATTAATGCTCTATACATGGACTACACTGAGAATTTTCCATTCCCATGGAGGTTCCATCAAAATACATCAAACCCATGTGACAATTGTACTGTGGACAACCGCTGGAGCAGGATCTTCCATGATTGGAGTCTGGGTCCAATTAAATCTCTTCTGAAAATTACATTTGGCGGAAATGATTCCATTACCGTGTGATGTCTACACACGCTTCTATTTCTTGTAGACTATGTTGGGCCTCCAAGCGCAGAGGTTTGTAGGACAGCAGCAATTTCCTCAAGTGGATGACCTAAGGTTTATCGAACTCAGGGAAGTAGAGGTTGAAGTTGGTATCTCTCAAGCAACCCTGCAACTAAGATACAAGAAGTCTCTTGTGTCCCCAACACACCTAATACAACTAGGAGTTGTATAGGTGCACTAGTTCGGCGAAGAGATGGTAAAATATGGATGATAGGAGTGGCAAAGCAAAGTAATATAAATCTGTAATAAAAAGTGCAGCAAGCAAACAAGTGGTAAACGTGAGCACAAATGGTATTGCAATGGTGGAAACAAGGCCTAGGCTTCATACTTTCACTAGTGGCATGTGACGCCCGAGACCGACGTCCCAGAAGATTCCCGAAGATTCCAGATGTTCCGGGTTCCCCTTGTGTTTCTTTTGTGTTTGCTTTATTTATTTTGCATTGCATCATGTCATCATGCCATCATGTCATATTTATTTTTGCATATCAACCTAAATAAATCGTGTGGACCTTCGGTCCATTTAAATCGAGGGAAGGTTGTCTTCTCTTTATAACATATAAAAGTCTCTCAATATATTAGGGAGCTATACAAATAATATTCCATTTGTTTGGAATTACCCGCAACACACGTGCATAATTTCCCCATGCTTTTCCTACTTCGAGTTTCCTTCAAAAACCTTGCCAATAATGCTTTTCCGTTGTTTCGAGTTTCCTCCAAAAATTCGAACATTTTTGGACACTTCTATAATCAAGTCTTAGTTCAAACCCATTTGAATTAAATTCAAATATGTTTGAATTATTTTCCGATCTGGCCTTTTATATTTTTCTCCGGTCGTGCTCATTTTTATGAGCCCGAGAAAATTGACCTCATGTCCTAATTCCTTCCCTAACCTCTTTTACTTTCTTTCTCTTCTTTGTTGTTTTTTTTAATAAGGAGAGACAGCTCCCAGCCACCAGGCCTCTCCTCCTCCCTCCTGGCCCAAGACCATCCCAGCCGGCCCACTCCAGCCGCAGGCCCAGCCTGCCTCTAACCCTAGCGAGCCTCTCATCCCTCCCCTCGCACCTCTCGCTCTCCCCTCGTCCTCACAGGCCGCCGCCAGCCTCTTTTTCCCCCGACCCTCCGCTCGATCTCCCTCAGCCGCACCTCCCATCGATCTTCTTCCCCCGTTCCTCCGTCGATCTCCCCAGAACGAACCCGTCCCCTCGCCCGCACCTTTCTCCAGCTCCCTTCGCTCTCTATCCCGCAGCACCGAGCGGCCCTTCGCCCTCAAGCCATCGAGGCCGCCACGGCCCCGAGCGTCCCGCTTGGCCGCAGCCCGCGGCTCCCTCCCTGGATTCCATCCGCCGCTGCACCTCCTCGCCAGGGCGCCGACCCTCGACCGCCGTCCGCCGCCGCGACCCTGCAGAGGTTCAGGCTGCGCCCTCTCCTTCCTTCTCGCCGCTCCCTGCCTCGTCCCTCCCGCGGCCAAGTCCGCGCCTCCTCTGTACCCAGGCGACCAGCGCCGCTCGTCCTCCCCGTCTCCAGCAACCCCGATGCACCCGGACTCCTCCTCCCGCGGCCAGGCCCCGCCTCCCTCCGGTCTCGTTCTCACCGCGCCGGACGGCCAGATGCTGCTCCGAACTCCTCGTCCTCAAGTCGTGGCCAGAGCCACCGCTCCCTCTGCCCGGAGCCGCCTCGCCTTGTTTCCCCGGCCTCTGCCTCGCTCCAGCGGCCAGGAGATGCCGCCCAGCTTCGACCGCACCCTCGGCGCCCCAAGGCTGTTTTGGTTGCTGCCATGATGCCGTTGCCATGGCCTCGTGGCCCCATCAGCGAAGACCTTCCTGCTGTTTTGTTTCGCCAAGTCCGACGACAAGTGTTCCGGTACCGTCGCAAGTATTGAGACCGGCGAGTCCGAAGACACCAAGTACCATGACGTCGACGACCTCGAGAACGACTACATGAACGAGTACGACTACACGATGAGACGCCAAGTACCACAATGATCGGCGATGCGACAAGTACCTCGACACCGACCCAAACATCTATGGGAAAATGAGCTCGTGAACCACTACCGTCGCCGAGACCGTAAGTACCTCTACGAACGTGTACCCCGACGACAACTTCGACGCGACAAGTACCCCTACCGATGCGCCAAGTACCTCTACGGAACGAACGTGTACGACTACCTTCGGTGAAGAGATGAGAACGTCTACTTCCTCTCCGAACGGAACATCTACTTCCACTACACCCCGTGAACAACTACTTCCACTACGGAACGTGTACCACTACCGTCGCCCCGAAGATGTCCGACGCCGCAAGTACCACGACACGATATCAGAACGGCTACTTCCTCTCCGAACGTGAACGCCTTCTTCCACTACGTCCCTCGACGATCTCGAACCGCTCCGAGAACGTTTGCCCCGAAGGTATAACCCCGAGACGATGACCCATGAGATGTTATGTTGTAGTGGTATGAATGTTAGCCTTGTGTGCTCCGTGCCGTTTCGTCCGTTTGTCATGTTCCTCGGTTGCCTCGTCACCGACTCGTGGGAACCCGGCAACGGGATCGCCCCACCTTTCATCTCGTTTGACTCGCTCACGCCACCTTCATCTTTTGCACCGGTCTCTCACCGAGTTACCGGAACCGATATGTTGCGTTGCATCATTTTCAGAATTGTTGCCGTGGCACCCTTTTCCTTCCACCACGGTGACGATGCTTCATATCATCTTCTTGTTAACCTTCTAATAAAATTGCATAAACTTGATGATGTCATCCGCATCATGTTAACAACACTAAAATGTTTAATTGTTGTTGCTTATAATTACTAAACATGCTCATGGGGATTTTCCGGATATGTTGTTGTTATTTTCCGGCCTCATTTAAAATGTCTAAATAGTGTAGTTTCTTTATGCTTCACCTCTTGCCATGTTAACCAACATTTAATCTTGTCTTGTAAATAACGAGAGTCAACTAAATAATTATAATGTGGTGTTTCGTCAATATGCAACTCGTTGCATATTGAGCTCCACTTAACTTGTAGTTTTGTTTGTGCACTTTGCCATGCCATGCATAATTAAACCGAACATGCATCATACTTGGATGTGCATCGTATGCCATGTTTATGCTTGCGTGTTTACCGTGTTGTTTCTTTCTTTCCGGTTGCTTCCCTTGTTAGCTTCGGTTTCGTTCCGGAGTTGTGAGGATTCGCTCGATTGTGTTGCTCCGTCTACTTCAGGGATCCGTTCTTCTCCCTTGTGGAATCCCAGGCAAGATGACCGAACCCGGATACCATTACTATCTTTGCCTATTGCTAGAGTATCGCTCTTTAGTATATTACCTCGATGCCCATGTTTTCCTGTCAGCCTCCTATTGTAACCATGATCCTGTCTAACCACCCTACCTATGCAAACCGTTGAATGGCTAAGTATGCTTCGCTCAGCCTCTCTTATAGCTTTGTTAGTTGCAGGTGAAGATTGAAGATGCTTGCTTCATGTTGAAGTTTGGTTGGGTTATATCACACTATATATATGCCTAAAAATGAAATAATCTATATATTGGCAAGGGTGGAAGGCTAAGCCTTTTGCTTGGTGCTTTGTTCCACTCATGCCGTTAGGAACCGTATAAACTGGTGTTATGTTCCTTGATTATGCGTTCCTAACACGGTTGGGGTGTATGGGACCCCCTTGATAAACCGCTAAGTGCTAAGTCTTTTCCAACAAGTCCCAACATTTGGTACTATTTGCCTCATAATAACAACTTAATTAATTAATTAAATTTGCATAGGGGGTCGCTCCCTCGGGGATTCCTAATTCTACATAGCAGGGGGGGCCAGTGCTGATGGTGTTGGTCCCAAACGGGGAGTCTGCGGGAACCACCACGGGGAAACTAGAGGATTGGGTCCTGTAGAATCGCCCATCCGGTCGTGTCCTAGAGACTTAGATACGCGCGGCTACTATCAGGGTGTCGACACGCCGGGAGGATTTGCTGGATTAGCCTTACCTTGGTTCGGTATATCTTGAGCACGGGATTCCAAGAATACTCGGGTCTTCCCACCTTGGAGTTGCGACTCCGCGGATCATGGGCTTGTAATGGGTCAAGTTGGAACACCCCTGCAGGGTTATTAACTTTCGAAAGCCGTGCCCGCGGTTATGTGGCAGATGGGAGCTTGTTAATATCCGGTTGTAGAAAACTTGACACAATGTTCTAATACACTACCAGCGTGTGTACCGTGACTGTCAATTTCCGAATAGGGATTCGGGAGTTGAAAACGGTGGGGTTATGTTTGACCGGCTTTAGTTAGGATCACTTCGTGATCATCTCTCGACCGAGGCTTTCTCTTCTCGCTCTCTATCACGTAAGCTAGTTGCTAGTTGCTGCTGCAGACACTACTCTTTTCTTCAGTCTTATCCTCTCCCAAGGCTTAAATAGTCTTGTACCTGGGAACGGGATTGATGAGTCCTCTGTGGCTCACAGTTACTTCACCACACCAGATGCAGGTTCAGCCGAGTTTGATGCAGGAGTTGGATCAGTTCTTCACTGGGAGCTCGATGAAGAGTGTGGCCGTATGCTTGTTACGTTTCGACGATCAGTAGTGGTTTCTACTAGGATTCGATCCTGACCTGTGGCTTTATGTTGTTTTGGTATCTTTATTTTGGATCTTCGCCGGTAGTCGGGTTGTGATGTTTTGAATGATGTATTGCTTATGTATTGTATTGTGTGAAGTGGCGAGTGTAAGCCAACTATCTTCTTTTGCAATTTAATCCCTCTTTTACATGAGTCGTGCAAAGATACCAAACTTGAGATCATTCTAGGATGGGCTTATACCTTTAAGTCGTGCCTCGACACGTAGGAGGTATAGTCCCATCCTGGGCATTACAAGTTGGTACTCAGAGCCTTCTCCGACCTAGAAGCCCCCACTGATTGATCGAATCGTTGACGGTTGAGTCTAGGCACACACTTGAAAATATTTTGAGTCCTATATTATATCGGAGATTAGGATTTCTTTGCTTCTCATCCCCTTTCACTCTGGTGAGGACTCCTGACGATTACTCTTGCCTCTTCTACTTTCAAAATTGCACCAATTTTTTTTAGTATGTCGCGAGTATTGTTTGGATTGTTTCGATGTCTTTGTGACGAGAACATTGTTCTCGATGCCTCCTGTCATTAGGGGTTGTGGCAGTGTCCCGGGGAGTTGAGCTCCGAGGTGTTGTCGTCACAAATCCATCGCGGCAGTACTAGAATACTTAAGACGGCCGACATCGAAAACTCTCCTATGCGGTTAGTGGCAAGATAACCCCGACATCACCCAGTACTGGGGAGGTAGTTCGGGAGTATTGCCATAGCTTGTATAGTGGATGCGTTTCGAAGGTCCGAGGTAAACAGTTTCCGAGAAAGACTGGTTATGTGTTGAAGGATGGATACACCTAGATGTAGGTTTAGAGTTGATTGTGCGGTGCTTCCCGTGTATCCCCAACACCTGATTGCATAACTGGAAACTTTCGGAAATCTATAGGTGGGTTCATCTAGTAGTTCTAGGCATTCTTCCAACGGATGCTCGATATGAAGTTCGGGGTTCTACACTGAGTGAAGTGGTTTTATGGACTTGTTCTGATCGGGAGTTGCATCTTAAAGGGTCCTTGGCTATGCTGATCCGGGGATGACAAAACCCTTTTGTAACATGTTCCATGAGCTTTCAGCACGAAGATGTCGAACGAAGCTTCTATCTTGTATTTGTTCTATTTGTTCCTTGTTCCTTTTTATTTATCTTTTGTTCTCCAAGTGGCTTCTCGACAAGTTGATGTACCTGCGGAATTCATTCGTTCAAGTCTCTGTTCGAATGATATTGTGAAGATCATGTTGCATATCTATCCTTTGTTCTTGTTTTGATTCTGGTATTCGAGTTGCTTCGATGTCAAGTGTTGATTCCATACCTTTCTTAATCGGTGTTCTCATATTTCTATGAGAGTGCTAGTCCTTTTTGATCATCAAGATGGTCATGTTAAATTCTTTTTCAACCGGTGTGCCTTCTCTTCAAGTTATTCCATACGGACGCCGATGAGAAATCCGACGTTTTGTCTGTTTCATTCATCCCAAGTTGTCTTTGTTTCCCCACCCTCCCACCCTTTTTCTTCTTGGAGCCAGAGTCTCTAATGAAGTATCCATTTTATTCATGTGATATTTCTTCATTCTTTTCCTTCAATGTTCTTATCCGGTGATTTATCGTGAAGATGCTCAAGAACTTCAAGTTCATCATTCTTTTGTTCTTAAATTCTACCGGTGGATGTAATTCAAGATTTCGGTGTTGATCTTATCCTTTTCCTCATTTCACAATGCTTTCTTATTCCGGTGCACCAATTAGTTATTCTCCTCTTGCTATCCATATCCGGAGTGCTGAAGATTCATAATTCCATTCTTAATCCGTTCAAGCTATTTTGAGGTTGTCATCTTATTCAAGCAATTTAATTCAACCGGTGCAATATCTCTTAAGCAATCTTTTTCAACGGTGATTTCTTTAGTGGGCCCTAACCCACAGGTCTTTTTCCAGGATCTTACCTGACTCTTCTATTTTTCCGGAGTTATTCTCAAATTCTTTCAAAGTGTGACGTAAGAATGAATTTCCATTAGTCACATGCCTTCTCCAAGATCGCTTTCAAATTCTTGTTCATCATTGGTTCAACCTTTTTAATTCTTCATTCCGGAGTGCTCAACAATTCTTCATGACATTTCTCGTCTTCATTCTCAACAATTGAAGACCGGAGAAGAGTTTCTCTTAAATCTTGGCCCGTTCTCTTGATGAGTTGTGGTTCTAGCTTCTTGCCATCCTCATTATTGTTCAGATTGTGAGGAATTTTTTTATACTCGTCCGGAACATTTCATGAATTCTTTTCCTTTGTGATCCTCCGAAGGCCATCATTTCAGAATATTTCTTCATTCTCAGTTTTCAACTTCGTCCTCCAACTATTCTTCACTGATGTCTCTTCGTTCGTCTCCATATTCTATCGGTGGCTCATTCAAGTTTACTCTTCCCTGTTTTCGTATTAATTCACTTGTTCTTTTCATAATTCCACCGGTGCTTCGTTGAAGATTTATCCGAGTTTGTGCTAGACCTCTCTTTAATTCTTTGCAACGAGAATAAGTTGTATGCCAAATCCTTTGGTTGTCATCAATTTAAATTGGTGAAGGAGATGCATGACATAATTCTTATTCTTATTCCTTCAAGGTGATTTTATTCTTTTGTCTCGAGCTTGTTCATCATATCATATTCTCGGTCCTAAGTTGTTCATCTTGTTTTCCGGAGCTCCAAGTTATTTCAATCATATCATTTCAAAGCTCCATCTAATTCATCACAGGCCTTGAATCTTATTCTTTTCATCTTTCACTTCTCATGCTTTCATTACCGGAGTTCTCATGGTGGTTCATCATCATTTAATTCATCCTCGAAGTCTTCATCAAGATTCTTGTTGGAGCTCAAGCATTTTTTTTCATCATGCTTTCCAAGTGTAATTCTTTCTACCTTATCTTTTCAGATGGTGTTATGTCATTCTCGACAATTCCTTCATGTTTTATGATTCAAGAGTTGTCAAGAATGAGATAATTAAAACCATCATTTCTTTCTCTTTAGGAGATCCTTTCAACCCCTCATTTCTATCTCCTGGAGTTATCTTGGGTTGTATTTCACCTAAAAGCTTTCCCTGAGAATTGTTGATATTATGGTGCTTATAATGACCCAAGTTCTTCACTTATCATTCCGGTGATATAAGATTTTCATCTCCTTGTTGATCTCAACCCAAGCATTTCGTTTCCGTCAGTGGCTGGTTGTCACCTCTTAATTTTGAGATGTATTCCATAAGCCCACAATGAGCTTATTCTTTTCGTTGTTGATTTTCCATCAACCCAATTCAACCCTTCTTCGTAAGGATGTTTTTCATATTCAATTTTGTCGGAGAAGTTGTCTTTTTCTTCTCCATTCATTTCTTTCGTTGAACTATATTCTATTCTTTCATTCCAGAGGCCTTGTGATATTGCTCTCTTTGACCATCATCTCGTTTTTTTATCAAGATCATATTCTCCCTTGCTTGTCTATTTAACCGGAGTGTTGTATTCTTCATTCAAGTTCCCTCATCTTATCTAGTTTTGCCTCTCTTTTCAACCGGAGTGTTGTCTGAATCCTTCTTACCTTTTGTGCCATTCTTTCAATTGTTTCAGAGGCAATATGTTGTTCATTTCATCAAGTATCATCCCATCTTCTCAAGTTCATGTTCAATTCCTTCCATTTTCAGACGGAGTGCTGTCCAAATTCTGTCATTCTTATTCCTTGGCTATACCGTTGCAGTTTCATATTCTTTTGGTCCGTGAGCTCTTGTTTCACGTCGTTCAACCTACAAGGTTCTTATAATGCTCCTTGTTCCTCTTTTCTAACGGAGTGTTTCATCTACGTTCATCTCCGTTGTATTCTTCTTTCATCTTGTTCAACCTCTCAAGGTTCTTTGGTTTCACTCGTCTGTCAAAGAAGCAACTTTTTTTAACCTCTTCCTCTTCCGTTTTTATCCGGTGATATCTCCAGGATCTCGGGTCAAGATCCTCTGTTAGTGTGGGAGAGTTGTGACGCCCGAGACCGACGTCCCAGAAGATTCCCGAAGATTCCAGATGTTCCGGGTTCCCCTTGTGTTTGTTTTGTGTTTGCTTTATTTATTTTGCATTGCATCATGTCATCATGCCATCATGTCATATTTATTTTTGCATATCAACCTAAATAAATCGTGTGGACCTTCGGTCCATTTAAATCGAGGGAAGGTTGTCTTCTCTTTATAACATATAAAAGTCTCTCAATATATTAGGGAGCTATATAAATAATATTCCATTTGTTTGGAATTACCCGCAACACACGTGCATAATTTCCCCATGCTTTTCCTACTTCGAGTTTCCTTCAAAAACCTTGCCAATAATGCTTTTCCGTTGTTTCGAGGTTCCTCCAAAAATTCGAACATTTTTGGACACTTCTATAATCAAGTTTTAGTTCAAACCCATTTGAATTAAATTCAAATATGTTTGAATTATTTTCCGATCTGGCCTTTTATATTTTTCTCCGGTCGTGCTCATTTTTACGAGCCCGAGAAAATTGACCTCATGTCCTAATTCCTTCCCTAACCTCTTTTACTTTCTTTCTCTTCTTTGTTGTTTTTTTAATAAGGAGAGACAGCTCCCAGCCACCAGGCCTCTCCTCCTCCCTCCTGGCCCAAGACCATCCCAGCCAGCCCACTCCAGCCGCAGGCCCAGCCTGCCTCTAACCCTAGCGAGCCTCTCATCCCTCCCCTCGCACCTCTCGCTCTCCCCTCGTCCTCACAGGCCGCCGCCAGCCTCTTTTTCCCCCGACCCTCCGCTCGATCTCCCTCAGCCGCACCTCCCATCGATCTCCTTCCCCAGTTCCTCCGTCGATCTCCCCAGAACGAACCCGTCCCCTCGCCCGCACCTTTCTCCAGCTCCCTTCGCTCTCCCTCCCTCGCTCTCTATCCCGCAGCACCGAGCGGCCCTTCGCCCTCCAGCCATCGAGGCCGCCACGGCCCCGAGCGTCCCGCTTGGCCGCAGCCCGCGGCTCCCTCCCTGGATTCCATCCGCCGCTGCACCTCCTCGCCAGGGCGTCGACCCTCGACCGCCGTCCGCCGCCGCGACCCTGCAGAGGTTCAGGCCGCGCCCTCTCCTTCCTTCCCGCCGCGCCCGGCCTCGTCCCTCCCGCGGCCAAGTCCGCGCCTCCTCTGTACCCAGGCGACCAGCGCCGCTCGTCCTCCCCGTCTCCAGCAACCCCGACGCACCCGGACTCCTCCTCCCGCGGCCAGGCCCCGCCTCCCTCCGGTCCCGTCCTCGCCGCGCCGGACGGCCAGATGCTGCTCCGACCTCCTCGTCCTCAAGCCGTGGCCAGAGCCACCGCTCCCTCTGCCCGGAGCCGCCTCGCCTTGTTTCCCCGGCCTCTGCCTCGCTCCAGCGGCCAGGAGATGCCGCCCAGCTTCGACCGCACCCTCGGCGCCCCAAGGCTGTTTTGCTTGCTGCCATGATGCCGTTGCCATGGCCTCGTGGCCCCATCAGCGAAGACCTTGCTGCTGTTTTGTTTCGCCAAGTCCGACGACAAGTGTTCCGGTACCGTCGCAAGTATTGAGACCGGCGAGTCCGAAGACACCAAGTACCACGACGTCGACGACCTCGAGAACGACTACATGAACGAGTACGACTACACGATGAGACACCAAGTACCACTACGATCGGCGATGCGACAAGTACCTCGACACCGACCCGAACATCTACGGGAAAATGAGCTCGTGAACCACTACCATCGCCGAGACCGCAAGTACCTCTACGAACGTGTACCCCGACGACAACTTCGACGCGACAAGTACCCCTACCGATGCGCCAAGTACCTCTACGGAACGAACGTGTACGACTACCTTCGGTGAAGAGATGAGAACGTCTACTTCCTCTCCGAACGGAACATCTACTTCCACTACACCCCGTGAACAACTACTTCCACTACGGAACGTGTACCACTACCGTCGCCCCGAAGATGTCCGACGTCGCAAGTACCACGACACGATATCGGAACGGCTACTTCCTCTCCGAACGTGAACGCCTTCTTCCACTACGTCCCTCGACGATCTCTAACCGCTCCGAGAACGTTTGCCCCGAAGGTATAACCCCGAGACGATGACCCGTGAGATGTTATGTTGTGGTGGTATGAATGTTTGCCTTGTGTGCTCCGTGCCGTTTCGTCCGTTTGTCATGTTCCTCGGTTGCCTCATCACCGACTCATGGGAACCCGGCAACGGGATCGCCCCACCTTTCATCTCGTCTGACTCGCTCACGCCACCTTCATCTTTTGCACCGGTCTCTCACCGAGTTACCGGAACCGATATGTTGCGTTGCATCATTTTCGGAATTGTTGCCGTGGCACCCTTTTCCTTCCACCACGGTGACGATGCTTCATATCATCTTCTTGTTAACCTTCTAATAAAATTGCATAAACTTTATCATGTCATCCGCATCATGTTAACAACACTAAAATGTTTAATTGTTGTTGCTTATAATTACTAAACATGCTCATGGGGATTTTCCGGATATGTTGTTGTTATTTTCCGGTCTCATTTAAAATGTCTAAATAGTGTAGTTTCTTTATGCTTCACCTCTTGCCATGTTAACCAACATTTAATCTTGTCTTGTAAATAACGAGAGTCAACTAAATAATTATAATGTGGTGTGTCGTCAATATGCAACTCGTTGCATATTGAGCTCCACTTAACTTGTAGTTTTGTTTGTGCACTTTGCCATGCCATGCATAATTAAACCGGACATGCATCATACTTGGATGTGCATCGTATGCCATGTTTATGCTTGCGTGTTTACCGTGTTGTTTCTTTCCTTCTGGTTGCTTCTCTTGTTAGCTTCGGTTTCGTTCCGGAGTTGTGAGGATTCGCTCGATTGTGTTGCTCCGTCTACTTCAGGGATCCGTTCTTCTCCCTTGTGGAATCCCAGGCAAGATGACCGAACCCGGATACCATTACTATCTTTGCCTATTGCTAGAGTATCGCTCTTTAGTATATTACCTCGATGCCCATGTTTTCCTGTCAGCCTCCTATTGTAACCATGATCCTGTTTAACCACCCTACCTATGCAAACCGTTGAATGGCTAAGTACGCTTCGCTCAGCCCCTCTTATAGCTTTGTTAGTTGCAGGTGAAGATTGAAGATGCTTGCTTCATGTTGAAGTTTGGTTGGGTTATATCACACTATATATATGCTTAAAATGAAATCATCTATATATTGGCAAGGGTGGAAGGCTAAGCCTTTTGCTTGGTGCTTTGTTCCACTCATGCCGTTAGGAACCGTATAAACCGGTGTTATGTTCCTTGATTATGCGTTCCTAACACGGTTGGGGTGTATGGGACCCCCTTGATAAACCGCTAAGTGCTAAGTCTTTTCCAGCAAGTCCAAACATTTGGTATTTGCCTCATAATAACAACTTAATTAATTAATTAAATTTGCATAGGGGGTCGCTCCCTCGGGGATTCCTAATTCTACATAGCAGGGGGGGCCAGTGCTGATGGTGTTGGTCCTAAACGGGGAGTCTGCGGGAACCACCAGGGGGAAACTCGAGGATTGGGTCCTGTAGAATCGCCCATCCGGTCGTGTCCTGAGACTTAGATACGCGTGGCTACTATCAGGGTGTCGACACGCCGGGAGGATTTGCTGGATTAGCCTTACCTTGGTTCGGTATATCTTGAGCACGGGATTCTGAGAATACTCGGGTCTTCCCACCTTGGAGTTGCGACTCCGCGGATCGTGGGCTTGTAATGGGTCAAGTTGGAACACCCCTACAGGGTTATGAACTTTCGAAAGCCGTGCCCGCGGTTATGTGGCAGATGGGAGCTTGTTAATATCCGGTTGTAGAAAACTTGACACAATGTTCTAATACACTACCAGCGTGTGTACCGTGACTGTCAATTTCCGAATAGGGATTCGGGAGTTGAACACGGTGGGGTTATGTTTGACCGGCTTTAGTTAGGATCACTTCGTGATCATCTCTCGATCGAGGCTTTCTCTTCTCGCTCTCTATCACGTAATCTAGTTGCTAGTTGCTGCTGCAGACACTACTCTTTTCTTCAGCCTTATCCTCTCCCAAGGCTTAAATAGTCTTGTTACCCGGGAACGGGATTGCTGAGTCCTCTGTGGCTCACAGTTACTTCACCACACCAGATGCAGGTTCAGCCGAGTTTGATGCAGGAGTTGGATCAGTTCTTCACTGGGAGCTCGATGAAGAGTGTGGCCGTATGCTTGTTACGTTTCGACGATCAGTAGTGGTTTCTACTAGGATTCGATCCTGACCTGTGGCTTTATGTTGTTTTGGTATCTTTCTTTTGGATCTTCGCCCGTAGTCGGGTTGTGATGTTTTGAATGATGTATTTCTTATGTATTGTATTGTGTGAAGTGGCGAGTGTAAGCCAACTATCTTCTTTTGCAATTTAATCCCTCTTTTACATGAGTCGTGCAAAGATACCAAACTTGAGATCATTCTAGGATGGGCTTATACCTTTAAGTCGTGCCTCGACACGTAGGAGGTATAGTCCCATCCTGGGCATTACATGGCAACTCCCAACAACATTAACATAGTCTAATCACATGATATTTCCCATAAAACATGCAATGGAGACGCACTCGGAGGTCATTCCTTTGTGGTCAAGAGAGGACGAGAATTATGTAGGGCTACAAAAGCACACCTCAAAGTTCGTAGTTCTCAATCTATGGATTTCCCAATGGCACCGCGGTCATCCAAAGAGAGTACCACAATCACCACAACATATCTCAAGGATAGTCAAAGACAAGCACCAAGAGACTCTCAATCTTCAATCAACACACAAAAGAGGAAATCACTCATGAAAATATTCTTCTAATCCATGCCCAATAGACCGCTGTCACCTTGGTCTCGGGGATTATACTAGATAAAGACAAGTGAGTACATCAATCCAATACATAGAGGAAGGGGAAATATCATGGGATCACCCTAGATTAACATAGCCTATGATCACAACGAAGATCGCATCATGGGAGAGAGAATTGACCACATAGCTACTGGTAGAAACCTCAGCCCCGAGGAGGAACTACTCCTGTATCATGGAGGGAGGAAGCAACGTTGATGGAGATGAATCCGGGGGCACTTCCGCGTCCCGGCAGGATGCCGGCACAGGAATTATGGTCCCCCGAAACTTGGTGGCGATGGCGGCGGATATCGGAATAGCTTCTGGAGAAAAGGGTTCTGGAATCAGGGTTTCCGCGACGGGAGAATAAATAGGAGGCCAAGTAGGGCACCATAGGAGGTGGGAACCCCCCAGGCGGGCCCCCGGCGCGGCCAGGGGTGGGGCCGCGCCATCAGGGCGCCTGGGGCCCCTCTGGCCCCCCTCTGGCCCCACTTCTGGCGCATGGAAGCTTCTGGAGCGCTGATTTTTTATATATTTTTCCCGGAATTTTTCTGGCAATTTAAGTAATGGGAAAACCTGAAATACAAAAACAGCAGAAAACAGAAACTGGCACTGGGGTGCACTGAGTTAATAGGTTAGTCCAAATATGATCAAAAGTGTATGAAAGTGTATCAAAAGCATAGCAATATCACCCAAAACATGCATGGAGCAAGCAGAAATTATAGATACGTTTGGGACGTATCAACATCCCCAAGCTCAATTCTTGCTCGTCCTCGAGTAGGTAAATGATAATAAGCACAATTTCTGTGGTGACATGCTACCAAAGAGTCTTTCACAATCACATGACAAATGCTTATTGAGATAATGAATCTTTAGTAATTAAGTTGCCTCATGAGAATATCACAAAGAACTGAAAGTTTTCAATATGATACTGAAACACCTAATTGATTTGTAGTGAGCATGGTGTGCAAACATGACAAAGTGATACCTCGCTTGCCCCCTTTAGTGAAGCAAAACATAAATGCAGGAGCACCTCCGAAGTTTAAGTTACGACTAGATACAATGATTTCAGAATAAGCGATATCACAATCATGCAGAAGACAATGGTACTTTGGGACAATGCACATTACACTCAGAATGACAATCATGCTCTCAATAGTTGGTGCTTTGAAGAAAGAAGGTGGAGACTCTCGAACCGTGGATTTTGATGGCAAGGTTGCAAACCCGTGGCTGCAAGCAAAGACTAAACAAGTACCAGAGCTCGTGGTTTTAAAAACAGAGATAAAAAGCTTTTGGGAGGTGCATAATTCGTCAACGAATGCTAGTAGATAACCCAATTACTTCTTATGCTGGACAAGTTTCGGGGAACGGCTCCCACGCGGGGACGATCACATCCCCTTAATCTCCTTTGTTTATCACTGCCAGAGTTTTCTGATTTCTCATGAACAAAGCGTGAAGGAGGGTTTGTTTGTTGCTATTATCTTTTGTGAGCTGGGCGCACTCATGCCAGTCCCTCCTCGTATTAGGGGTTTGCAGATTAGACATGCAATCCCAGGGTAAAATTTGTCCAACATAAGAAGATCATGAATTACCTACTACTTCCTCATGAGCTAAAACAGAGGCACAAAAGAGAAATGCTTTTGAATAATTTTGAGATGGTACAAGAAAGTCTTCGTTAGGAATGGCGAGTAAATACCATATATAGGAAGGTATGGTGGACTCATATGGCATAACTGGTTTCAAGGATTTTGGATGCACAAGCAGTCAGTCCGCTTAGTACAGGTGAAGGCTAGCAAAAGACTGGGAGCGACCAACTAAGAGAGCAATGACGGCCAAAATCATGCAGAGCGACAAAGCAACATTGAATCGGGCATGGAAGTTATATCACTACTCAGAAATTAAAGATCATCAAGGCTTGATAGACTTTCTTTACAGTCTTAAATATGCGTGAGCATATGACAAGTCAATCAAAATAAATTCTTGGAGGAAAATATCACTAAACCATACCACATCATAGGCAAACAAATCATGCTGGTACTTCAATAACACATTAAGAACCCCCAACTATTTGAGACTAACCATAAGAAAACATGAACTACTAAGCACCATTATGCACATAGCATTTTTATCATAGACATATCAATCAGTGCCACAGAAGCCAACTCTCTTAACAAGATAAGCATGATAACTCAAGAGAGTTCCAGAAGCAACAACCTAAACAAAAGCTCTTAAAAAGATAAGCATGAAAACTAAGAGCTAAGCATGACAGCAGCTATGAAAAGATAAAGAACACACACAAGAAGATACGCATGCAAGCCTATGTTGTGTTCTACAGTGGAGTGGAGCGTCTTTCTCTCCCAAACAATGAAGGCTAGGATCCAACTTGTTAAGAACAGAAAGTAAAACTAAATAAACTAAAAAGAAAAGAGCAACATGCTCCAAGCATAGCACATAACGCATGAAGTGATAAAAATATATTGGAACGAAGGACGAACTGATAATTGTTGATGGAGAAGGGGATGCACGGGGGCATCCCCAAGATTAGATGCTTGAGTCTCCTTGGATATTTCTTGGGGGTGCATGGGGGCATCCCCAAGCTTGAGCGTTTGACACTCCTGAATCTTCTTTTATCATCTTCCCTCGCACACTTGAAAACTCCCTTCATACATAACTCATCATAATCTGATTAGAGAGGTTAGTACCCACAATAAAATATTTTTTCTCTACTGGAAACAAAGATATTCTTGAAGGTCTACTGTTTCTCAAGATCGCCAAAAAGTTTTTGCAAAGAAAAAGCAAGCTTAAGGTCTGCAAAACGAAGAAAAGGCAAAACAGGGCAGAATCTGTGAAAAACAGACCAGTAGGTAGTAAATAATTGTTTTGGGGTACTTCTGCAACTCAAATCAAAAAACTCAGAACGGACACTCGAAAGCCAATTGTATAGAGCATGCTGTCAAAAAAATTCAGGTCAAAAAGAAGACCTGGTGATTTTATTCGAATTTTTCTTTCCAAGCACATAATCTGTTTTCTGGACAGCATGTCACAACTTTTGAACTTTCTTGCAATCAGAGGCTAAAATTGGCACAAAGCTGAAAAATAAAGATACAATGATGTTGCTACAGTAGTAACAAACATCAAGACCACTAAAAACTGAAAGAACAAACTGAAAGCAAATATAACAAGGGTTGTCTCCCTAGAGCTCTTTCTTTATAGCCATAAAGATAGGCTTAAGACTTTAATGATGCTCTCGTAGGAATAAGAGTTGAAGAACAAAAGAGAGCATCAAGAAGCAAATACCAAACACATTTAAGCCTAACATGCTTCCTATGCATAGGAATATTGCAATAGAATAATTCATTGAAGCACAAAGCAATAAGCATAGGAAGACAAAACAAGTGCAGCTTCAAAACCTTCAACATAAAGAGAGGGAACTTGATATTATTGAAATATCTATAAGCATATGTTCCCTTCTCATAATAATTTTCAGTGGGATCACGAATAAACTCAACATTATAAGCATCACATAAAGCATTGTTACCATGATCCACATGCAAAAAGGTACTCTTACTCTCCACATAAGCATAATCTTTCTCATTGGTAATAGTGGGAGTAGGACTATCATAAACAACTTGAACACTATAGATTAATTGTGTATTAGGAAGATGGTGTTCAACAAGGGAGTAATTCCCTCCATGATTATGACAAGTTTCATAAGGATAATTTCTCCTTATGTCATAGGTACCTTTATAATCACTATAGATTGGAGTTATAACATCATCATAGTAGAGAGGAGCATTATCATTGCTAGCAACTATATTTGTAAACATGTTGTCTTTATTCTTACTAGCAAAAGAATTATCAATTATCACACCACTAGTGGGTAAAGGATTTGCAATCCTATCATCCCCAAGCTTGGAGCTTTCCATATAATTACTTTCAGAGTTGGTACCAAAAAGATTTTCAAGATCATAAGTAGCATTATCATCATTTTCCCAATCACAATAAGTAACATGCATATCATAATCAAAATCATCTTCAATAGTACCTACGGACGTATCATCAAGATGATAATTAAGGCAATAAACTTCACCTTCTTCTTTAAACTTACAACCGTTAGAATAAAAGTTGATGGGAGGAATATGCTCAGGCCAGGTTGATACCCATTCTTCTTCCTTCTTGCTCCTATTCCTCCTCCTCTTCTTTTTCTTCTTCTTCATCTTAGGAGGGAGTGGTTGGAGATGAAGCTTCTCCACATATCCTGGTTTATCATTAGAGACAATAGGGGAAACTTGGGAGAAACTCTCCTTTTTATTAGCAGAAATATAAGAGACATTTTTATACTTTGGTAAAGTTCCCTCCTTTCTAATCTAACTTATGTAATCATTTTTATGGCAATTAACAACACAATAGAGATGGCAATTTTGCAAAGTGTTTTTTATTCCTATGGCATTAACATCTAGCCAAGAAGTCTTTTCTGATAACTCTTCACACATCAAAAATAACATAAGCTCATCATAAAGATCAGGGGTGATCATGTTATCACACAACTGGTTAACAGTTATGTTTTGAAAGTGCATGCATTGAAAATTAAAGTGACCCTCTATATAGCAAAGTTCACATGTAAAAGGATAATGGTCACACAATTCTCTAGCAATTTCATTTAAATCTTTGACCCAAGTGATTGTTCTTTCATGCTTATGTTGCTTACAATACTTCTCTTCTTCAATCATAGGCCTTTCACAAGGTCTATCCACTCCACAAAATTTAATATGCTTATATAAAACTTCATTTTTAGGAATTGGATCATGCATGTTGCAATCATCATGAACAATTTCATTTTCTTTGCAAATCTCTTTAAAAGGTTCATGATGCTTGATCCAATCCTCCTTAGGCATATTAAGATGTGAAGCAAAAGATTTGAGGAAATCAACAAGGAGTTGAGAATCAAGCCCAAACTTAGCACTAAACTTATTAAAACTTGTAGTTTCAACAAAGGACTTAATGCAATCATACTCATAAATTATACCTGACTCTTTACCTTTGTCGATCTCCCAATCTTTAGTGTTGCGTTGAACTCTTTCAAGGAGTTCCCATTTAGCATCAATCTTTTCGTTTGTGAAAGAACCCATAGAGGAAGCATCGAGCAAATCTTTATCCTGTCGAGAGAGCCTCGCATAGAAATCAGTAATAATCATATCTTTGGGGAGCCCATGGTTAGGACATTTTAGCATTAACGTTTTCAGTCTCCCCCAAGCTTGAGCTATGCTCTCTCCGTCATGAGGATAGAAATTATAAACATAATTCCTATTCGCATGGACTTTATGAAGAGGATAAAACTTGGAGTAAAAGAGAGACTGGATCTCTTCCCAATCCAGCAGGTGAGAGTCATCTAGTAGCCTATACCATTCCAATGCTTTTCCTTTCAGTGACAAGGCAAATAATTTCCTCATGACTCCATCTCTTGTCAAACCTGAAATCTTAAACAACTCACAAAGTTCTGTAAGTGTCAACAAATGAATACTAGGATTGACTGTCCCATCATAACAATCATTCCTAATTATTTCAATTATCCCAAGTGGTATTTGGAACGGGATACATTCAGTAGGTGGAGGAGACTTCTCTACCACGGGTGTGGTAAAGCGGCCTTCCCCAAGCAGCGAACTAAGAGTGCGGTTTTCCATAAACATAACTAGTGAAACTAAAAACAAGAAACGAAAAGATTTAATTGCAAGATCTAAAGATATACCTTCAAACACTTACTTCCCCGGCAACGGCGCCAGAAATAGCTTGATGTCTACACACGCTTCTATTTCTTGTAGACTATGTTGGGCCTCCAAGCGCAGAGGTTTGTAGGACAGCTGCAATTTCCCTCAAGTGGATGACCTAAGGTTTATCGAACTCAGGGAAGTAGAGGTTGAAGATGGTCTCTCTCAAGCAACCCTGCAACTAAGATACAAGAAGTCTCTTGTGTCCCCAACACACCTAATACAACTAGGAGTTGTATAGGTGCACTACTTCGGCGAAGAGATGGTAAAATATGAATGATAGGAGTGGCAAAGCAAAGTAATATAAATCTGTAATAAAAAGTGCAGCAAGCAGACAAGTGGTAAACGTGAGCACAAATGGTATTGCAATGGTGGAAACAAGGCCTAGGCTTCATACTTTCACTAGTGGCAACTCCCAACAACATTAACATATTCTAATCACATGATATTTCCCATAAAACATGCAATGGAGACGCACTCGGAGGTCATTCCTTTGTGGTCAAGAGAGGACGAGAATTATGTAGGGCTACAAAAGCACACCTCAAAGTTCGTAGTTCTCAATCTATGGATTTTCCAATGTCACCGCGGCCATCCAAAGAGAGTACCACAATCACCACAACATATCTCAAGGATAGTCAAAGACAAGCACCAAGAGACTCTCAATCTTCAATCAACACACAAAAGAGGAAATCACTCATGAAAATATTCTTCTAATCCATGCCCAATAGACCGCTGTCACCTTGGTCTCGGGGATTACACTAGATAAAGACAAGTGAGTACATCAATCCAATACATAGAGGAAGGGGAAATATCATGGGATCACCCTAGATTAACATAGCCTATGATCACAACGAAGATCGCATCATGGGAGAGAGAATTGACCACATATCTACTGGTAGAAACCTCAGCCCCGAGGAGGATCTACTCCCGCATCATGGAGGGAGGAATCAACGTCGATGGAGATGAATCCGGGGGCACTTCCCCGTCCCGGCAGGATGCCGACACAGGAATTCTGGTCCCCCGAAACTTGGTGGCGATGGCGACGGAGATCGGAATTGCTTCTGGAGAAAAGGGTTCTGGAATCAGGGTCTCCGCGATGGGAGAATAAATAGGAGGCCAAGTAGGGCACCAGAGGAGGTGGGAGCCCCCCAGGCGCCCCCCGGCGCGGCCAGGGGTGGGGCCGCGCCATCAGGGCGCCTGGGGCCCCTCTGGCCCCCCTCTGGCCCTACTTCTGGCGCATGGAAGCTTCTGGAGCGCTGATTTTTTATATATTTTTCCCGGAATTTTTCTGGCAATTTAAGTAATGGGAAAACCTGAAATACAAAAACAGCAGAAAACAGAAACTGGCACTGGGGTGCACTGAGTTAATAGGTTAGTCCAAATATGATCAAAAGTGTATGAAAGTGTATCAAAAGCATAGCAATATCACCCAAAACATGCATGGAGCAAGCAGAAATTATAGATACGTTTGGGACGTATCATCGTGGCGATAGTATCACCCTTGTGGCGCAAAATATTGTATAGAGCCGGATATTTTTCTATGAGTGTGGCATTTCCTAGCCACTTGTCCTCCCAGAATCTAATTCCTGAGCTGTCCTTAATCGAGAAGGATCCACAGCAGAAGAAATATTTCTTCGTAGCCATTAGACCCGCCCAAAAGTGGGAATCCCTAGGCTTCCAATATACATGGGATACCACCTTGGAACCCACATATTTCCTCCTTAGGAGAGTTTTCATACACCATCTTCCGTCAATAATTTAAACAACCATTTGTCGAGGAGGGCCCTATTCTTAACCTCAAGGTCATGAATACCCAACCCGCCTTGGTCTTTGGGATGGCAAACCACACTCCATTTAGCCAGTCGATATTGTTTTCTCTCGCTATCTCCTTGCCAAAAGAATCTTGATCGGAAATAATCAAATCTATGTAAAACTCCTTTCGGCAACTCGAAGAAGGAAATCATATATAGTACCATATTACTTAGTCCTGGATTTATGAGGACCAATCTTCCTCCCAGAGATAGCAGCTTACCTTTCCAACTACTAAGTCTTTTTTGCAGTGTCTACTCGACGTGCTTCCATTCAGCATTTGTGAGTCTCCGATAATTTATCGGTATAACCAAATATGTGATCGGAAATTGGCCTAACCCTCACCCGTACAGGTGGGCCTCATCTTGAGTGTCACCAAAAGAAAACAATTCAGTTTTACGAAAATTGATCTTAAGACCCGAGAGTTGCTCGAATGCTGATATAATCAGTTTCATATTTCTCGCTTTCTCGAGGTCATGATCCATGAAGAGAATCGTATCGTCGGCATATTGAAGTATAGAGAGACCATCATCAACGAAGTTGAGGTGATCCTTTTCTCATGCATAATTGCATGTTGAGTTAACATAGTTACATGTTAAGATAAATATGTTAGTGTGGTGCTTAGTTATAATAGGATTTCGTCAAGTGATCGATGTCTTTGGTCACAGAGAGTAACTCTACAAGGACAGTCGCTCTATGAAGGTTGAGCACATGATGTGGGAACTTAGAGTCGTCATATGTCATTTCGCGATATTATTTTCTTGTTTTCTTATTCAAACACTTTGATTGTATTCAAAATTAAATGTTTATCACATCAAGCAATCATGCACATAATTATTAACAAGTTGAACAACAAAGGCATTAAATTACATTTGCAAAAAACCGACACATACAAACCACACGGCGCCGGTGTGTGCACAGTCCCATTTCCCTCCAAGTTGCGCGCCATCACATCCTCTGGAGTTTGCGACCTAGAATGTATGATCACCATTCACGTCTCCTCCCAAAATGCTCTGATCACTGGATCCATGGCATTGGGATCCAACATGATGAACCGATTCTCCTCGGTGATCCGATCTTGCGCCAACCATGCCTACTCAATTTGGAGCCTACGCGCCTCCATCTCTTCGTGATGATGTCTGCTCCCTCGCATAAGATAACACCTCATCCTATTTTCTGGATCTTCTTCTCCTACATCTTCAATTTCATTGCTTCCTCTTCTCGCTGTACTCGTTCCTTTATCTCATCAAGTCGTTGATTTTTTTCATCGCATCCACCTCTCCTGGCCCCTTGAGCATCTCCTGCGTTCCCTTCTTCCCATCAACAGAACCCATGCTAGACGCAGGAGTGGAATTTCTAGGCACCCTTTCATCTTTGTTACCACCATGTTCTTCACCGTTGTCCATCTCCAGAGATGAATTGCTCCACTTCCCACTTTTTTTAGGAGCCTCATCATGTCTCAATTTCCACTTCTTGGTGCCTTCCAACATATTTCAATGATGTTGAAGGCCAAACTATTTGCCCTCCGACTTAGTTATTTGTTGGTACCTCTCTTGGACCGTATTATCCTAAAACATACAAATGACCAAACAAAATAGAACGCTCAAAGTGGTGTGAATGAAGCATTCAAAAACAACAAGATTGCCTATATTGTGGTCAATAGTAACATCACTAGGAGGAGTGTGCTTTACTTGCTCCATAGAACCCGCCCAACGGTTCCACATCTGTTGAGTCATACACCCATTCGTTTGTGGGAGATTAGAGGGTACGATTTGTTGGACGCCCAAGGAGATGCATGAAATGTTCCTTAATGCGCTTCCAATACTTTGCACCCGTTTCATCTTTCCATGTGACTGCATAAAGAGTGATCTCATGCCATCCCCTCAAAAAGCAATATCCTCACTTACAATATAGTCCAAGGTCCGAATTTCTTTATTCCTCGTTGAACTAGAGGGTTGGAGTTGATCAAATTATGTATCTTGACCGTCTGCATTCGGTTGATCAAAATGCAACAATGATGCATCATCAAGATCAAAATCATTATTCTCGACAGAATCACCCATCATACTATGGAGGAATGATTCTTCATTGACCGTTGCCCCTGATACGTCTCCAACGTATATGTAATTTATGAAGTATTCATGCCATGTTTACAACAATTTTATATGGTTTTGGTGCACTTTTTATATCATTTTCATGAACTAACATAGTGCCTAGTGGCAGTTGTTGTTTCTGCATGTTTTTTGGTTTTCCAGAAAATTCATACCAAATGAAGTCCAAATGCCACGAAAATTTATGGTGATTTTGTATGGACATGAAGAGACCCACAAAACTTTGAAGAAGGACAAGAAGGTGTCCAGGGGGCACAAGACTGGGTGGCACCCCCCCCCCTAGGGTACACCACCTGAGCTTGTGGGACCATGGAGCACCCCTGACGTGAACCCAACGCCGAAAACTCCTATAAATACAGAAACATTTGAAAGTTAACCTAGATGAGTTTTTCCGCCGTGGCAAGCCTCTGTCCTGAAGCGATCTCTATCGCAGCCCTGTTCCAACACCATGTCGGAGAGGGCAATCATCACCAAAAGCCATCTTCGTCATCTCGACGGTCTCCATGACAAGGAGGGAGTAGTTCACTGATACGTCTCCAACATATCTACTTTTCCAAACACTTTTGCCCTTGTTTTGGACTCTAACTTGCATGATTTGAATGGAACTAACCCGGACTGACTCTATTTTCAGCAGAAGTGCCATGGTGTTATTTTTGTGTAGAAATAAAAGCTCTCGAAATGACCTAAAAATCAACGGAGAATTATTTTAAAATATATAAAAAATACTGGCGAAAGAATCAAGACCAGGGGGCCACACCGTGTCCAGGAGGGTGGGGGGTGCGCCCTCTGTCTCGTGGGCCCCCTGACGCTCCACCGACCTCAGGTCCGACTCCATATATTCATGTTCGGGGAGAAAAAAATTAGAGAGAAGGATTCATCGCGTTTTACGATACGGAGCCGCCGCCAAGCCCTAATCTCTCTCGGGAGGGCTGATCTGGAGTCCGTTCGGGGCTCCAGAGAGTGGAGATCATCGCCATCGTCATCATCAACCTTCCTCCATCACAAATTCCATGATGCTCACCGCCGTACGTGAGTAATCCCATCGTAGGTTTGCTAGACAGTGATGGGTTGGATGAGATTTACCATGTAATCGAGTTAGTTTTGTTAGGCTTTGATTCCTAGTATCCATTATGTTCTAAGATTGATGTTGCTATGACTTTGCCATGCTTAATGCTTGTCACTAGGGCCTGAGTGCCATGATTTCAGATTTGAACCTATTATGTTTTCATGAATATATGTGAGTTCTTGATCCTATCTTGCAAGTCAATATTCACCTACTATGTGATATGATCCGGCAACCCCGAAGTGACAATAATCGGGATCACTCCCGGTGATGACCATAGTTTGAGGAGTTCATGTATTCACTAAGTGTTAACGCTTTGGTCTAGTACTCTATTAAAAGGAGGCCTTAATATCCATTAGTTTCCAATAGGACCTCGCTGCCACGGGAGGGTAGGACAAACGATGTCATGCAAGTTCTTTTTCATAAGCACGTATGACTATAATTGGAATACATGCCTACATTACATTGATGAACTGGAGCTAGTTCTGTGTCACCCTATGTTATAACTATTACATGAGGAATCGCATCCGACATAATTATCCATCACTTATCCAATGCCTACGAGCTTTTCACATATTGCTTGTTGCTTAGTTACTTTACCACTGCTACTGATACAATCACTACAAAACTACTACTGTTACTTTTGCTACCGTTACTTCCATATTACTTTGCTACTAAATACTCAGCTGCAGATATTAAGTCTTCTAGGTGTGGTTGAATTGACAACTCAACTACTAATACTTGAGAGTATTCTTTGGCTCCCCTTGTGTCGAATCAATAAATTTGGGTTGAATACTTTACCCTTGAAAACTGTTGCGATCCCCTACACTTGTGGGTTATCAAGACTATTTTCTGGCGCCGTTGCCGGGGAGCATAGCTATATTATTTGAGTCACTTGGGATCTATATCTGTTGATCACTGAAGAACTTGAGAGACGAAAAAACCAAGATTTATCCCTCAACTACGAGGGGAGATAAGGAGCTGCCATCTAGCTCTGCACTTGATTCACCCTCTGTTATGAGTAAATTTGCGACACCTAGTCCTGCTATTGAATCTGATATGTCGCATGTTCTTGATGATGCCACTTCTGCTATGCATGATACTTATGATGAAACTACTTCTATGCTTGATAATACTGTGCCACTAGGTGAATTTCTTGATGAATTAATTTCTAGGGCTAGAGAGGAAGAAATTATTGAAATTGATAATATTGATGAAAGTGATGATGAAGATTCTCCTCCTAGATATGAATTGCCTGTTGTGCCTGAGGGTTATGTTATGGATGAAGAAACTGCTAGAGATCTTTTAGCTTGCAATGATAGATATGATCTTAAGAAACTGTTAGCTAAGCTGAAAGAAAAGTCTTCGAATGCTGGTTGTGTTTTCAGGGAAAGAACTGTCGTTCAAGGTGAATTGCTATTGAATAATATGTTGAGTAATGAAAATAATTGGACACTTCCTGAACTAACTCCTAAGCCAACTCCTAAGAAAAGGGGTATTCTATTTCTCAGTCCTGAAGATATGCAAGAGGCAAAGAAATCCATGAAAGAAAAAGGTATTAAAGCTGACGATGTTAATAATTTACCACCTATTGAAGAAATACATGGTCTTGATAACCCGGCATAGGTAGTAAAGGTAAATTCTCTCTATAGATTTGATGAAGGTTATATTCCTCGTTATAAGTCTGCTAGCCAATGCTTAGATGAGTTTGACAATTTTATTTTTAAACAAGAAAACTTCAATGCTTATGCTGGTAGATAATTGTAACGTAATGCTTATATGATTGAACACTTGAGTGACTATATGTCTAGAGTTAAAGGTGAACTTAAACTCATTAGTAAACATACTTCTATGGTTACCACTCAAGTAGAAGAAGTACTTAAGGCAGAAAATGATTTTCTCAATCAATTAAATAGTAATAAAAATGATAATGATGTTAGAGTTGTGACTAGAGGGGGCAGAATGACTCAGGTTCCTTTGTATCCCGAGGGCCACCCTAAGAGAATTGAGCAACATTCTCAGAGAGCTAATGTAGATGCACCTATTCCTTCTAAGAAGAAGAAAAATAAAAATGATAGGACTTTGCATGCTTCTAGTGAACCTATTGTTGACACACTTGAGAATCCCAATGATATTTCTATCTCTGATGCTGAAACACAATCTGGTAATGAACATGAACCTAGTGATAACGCTAAAGATGATGTTCATGATGATGCTCAACCTAGCAATAAAAATGATGTAGAGATTGAACCTGTTGTTGATCTTGATAACTCACATTCAAAGAATAAACGTTATGATAAGAGAGACTTTGTTGCTAGGAAGCACGGTAAAGAAAGAGAACCATGGGTTCAGAAACCTATGCCTTTTCCTCCTAAACCATCCAAGAAAAAGGATGATGAGGATTTTGAGCGCTTTGCTAAAATGATTAGACCTATCTTTTTACGTATGCATTTGACTGATATGCTTAAAACAAATCATTATGCTAAGTATATGAAAGATATTATTACAAATGAAAGGAAGATACTGGAAGTTGAAATTTCCACCATGCTTGCCAATTATACTTTTAAAGGTGGAATACCAAAGAAACTAGGAGATCCAGGAGTACCAACTATACCATGCTCCATTAAAAGAAACTATGTTAAAACTGCTTTATGTAATCTTGGAGCTGGTGTTAGTGTTATGTCTCTCTCTTTATATCGTAGAATTGATTTGAATAATTTGACACCTATGGAAATATCTTTGCAAATGGCCAATAAATCAACTACTATACCTGTCGGTTTTTTGTGAGGATGTGCCTGTTGTGGTTGCAAATGTTACTATTTTAACGGACTTTGTTATCCTTCATATTCCCGAGGA
>LR738713.1:345572360-345584954 GCA_902687465.1 Secale cereale
CTTGTTAATGGATTCCTTTTGATGAGCATGAGATGGATGAATTTAGAAAGTACAACCCTCTGTACCCCCTTTTTACTCTCTATTATTTAGATTAAATAAAGCAAAAATAGTGTTTTCTATCTGTTTTCTGAGTTATCCTTGCAATAAAAAATACCCCGAAAATAAAGTTCTCCAAATATCCCGAAAATGAAATATGTTTTTTTAGAATATTTAAGAATATTTGGCATTGAGAACACACCAGTGGGCCACACCACCTGGCCACGAGGGTACAAGGCACGCTGTCGGGGGAAACTGTCCTCCCACGAGCACCTATGGGACCGGAGCCCCTTCTACGTTGTGGTGAGGGAGCGGAGGGAGCACGAAGAGCGGATCGAGGAGCACATGCAGACAGTTTACCCAGGTTCGGGCCGCGCGGACGCGTAAAACCCTACTCCTGCCTGGATTGTATTGAGTTCTTGAGCTCGGGAGCTTGAAGAGCTAGCTATACCGAGCAAGAGAGCTGTCTAGGTTCCGAACCCTTTCTACGTTGTGCATGGACCTCCTTTTATAGCTCAAGGGGTCACCGACAGGTGTCAACGTAGAGGAGGGTAAAAATGTAACTTTGGTGGTAGTTGTAACAGTGCGGGAACAGTGCATGAACAGTGGATGAACAGTGGTCTTCACCTAACCTTGACAGTGGGGGACAAGGGCATTAAATGCCCGTCACCGTCGACCCCAAAAGTGCCCGTCCATGCTTCTCCGTTTGCCACGGCAGTAGCCTCGTCACCGTGGCTTGCCACCGTGTTCCCCAGGCTGCACAGCCATCCGCCACGCGTCCCTGGAGGGGCCCCAGGACAACGCGTGGACCGATGAGCTGGAGCGCGGGCACACATCATAGTTTTCCCCGGCAAGCACCTTGCCGGGGCCATGATCTTGCCGGGCCCGGAAGCTTGTCGCTCCCCGGGTCCCGCCGGGGCGCGTGATGCGCCACGACATGTCTTCTGAGATGCCGTTTTCTGGTCTTCCTGGCAAGCTCCTCTTGCCAGGGTCTTGTGTTGATGTGGTAATCTTGAGCCTGGTACGGCCTTCCCGGCAAGCTCCACTTACCGGGGTCTTGATCTTCTGTCTTGTATACTTTGTTTTTGAATGGCTTTATAAGGACCGAAAAGGTTTCCGGCGAGCACGTGGTAAACCCTGCCGCGGGAAGCTGCTACTGCCCGTGCACAAGTTGGGGTACTAAGGTACCCCTATCTTAGTACACCGACAGGAGCCCTCGGGCCTGGGCCACACACGGTGCCGAGCGCTGTTGGGCCAGGCCCAAGACAGTGCACGGGCACGCGCGGCCCACGGCACGCCGAATCTCCTTCCGCATCCGCTGCATCCCCCCTAACGGCACGCGTCGATTGCGGTGTCGTGGGGGAGATCGTGGCCTCGTTCTTTAATGGGAAATGCGGAGCGTCCCCCACTTCCCCCTTAAAAGCAGAGGAAGCAGGGGCAGTTCCTCTCCTTCGTCTTCATTGCGCTTCTCTTCTCCAGAAACCTCCGCTGCCTCTTGCATCCGCCCCTCCTCCGCCATCTTCCGCATCCGCGGCGCCGTCGAGCTCCTCGCTTCTTCCCTCGCCGCCCCCGCCATGGCTCCGAAGAGCGACAAGGCGAAGAGCGACAAGGCCAAGAAGGAGAAGTCCGAGCAAGCGGCGAAGCTGGCCGCCCTGCGGAAGAAGAGCGTGGTCTTCGCGCCGAGGCTTGGCGCGAAGGAGCTACGGAACAAGTACTATATGTTCTGGTCAGGGGAGACCAAAGCTCATCCCCGCACCAGAGCCTTCCCCGCCGTTGCCAAAGATCTGTTCCCCGGCGGGTACTTCTTCTTCGCTACTTTTTCCACTGTGGATTGTGCCCTCCGTACTCGGAGTTCTTTTGCGATATCATGAACACATACAACCTCCACCTCCTAGACTTCACTCCCAACGCCATCCTTACGATGGCCGTTTTCGCACATCTGTGCAAAAACTATGTTGGGATTCATCCCAATGTCGCCCTTTTCCGCCACTTTTTCATGCCTAGAGTAGAATCGGGCGCTCCCCTCTCCGGCGGCATCTCCTGGATCTTCCGGCTGAACAAGAAGGATTCATACCTGAAGGGAGAGATCCGCGGCAAGTGGGAGGAGTGGCGTGCAGATTGGTGCTGGATAGTAGAGGATAAGCCGGAGCCCTTCACCGCGCCGCGCACAACTGCGATAGTGCGCGGCAGAGACTGGAGCGAATTGGCCCCGGAGGACAACAAGCTCAGCATTGCCCTCATTAGGATTATCCGTCTCCGGGTAGCCAAACTGACCATCGGAGAGGTAGGGGTAGATTTCCTCCGCTGCCGCATTGCCCCTTTACAAGAAAGGAAAAGGCCAGCATGGGAATTTGGCAACGCGGCAGATATTATGAGGCTGCGCCCTGGGTTGAACTTCAATTTCACTGCCTTGGAGTTGAAGGGGATGGTCCGGGAGCTCTTCAAGCATGACCCGACCCACCCGGAATGGTTTAGACCTCCCAGGGGAGTGGTGCCGCTGTGCAACAGCACTGCCCGGGATTCCTTGCGCGCGATGATGCCTGTGTGCGACTCCCACGGCGTCGACCCCACCTGGATAGAGCCTCCGCCGGATGCAGTGCTGAGCTTTTTCGACAACTTGGTCGAGACGCCCAAGAACACCGAGGAGAACAGAGGCCTCACCCGGGCCACTATGGCTCGGGATATAGCCTACATCGCTTCTAGGATGGAGGAGGCCGCCGCAGCTGCGGCGGCGGGTGATTTTGGATACTCTATGGACGATGCAGAGGCTGCGGACGCGTCGTGCCAAGCAGAGGAGGCAGAAATCCTCAGGCTGCTCAAGCTTCCGCCCGACGAGTTTGCCGGGGTTCCTTCCTTGAGGCTTTCCGGGATAGCCGGGGTTGCCGGGGCGAGCGAGGCCGCCGGAGGGAGCGAGGCCGCCGGGCAAGGTGCTGGGTCCAGCGGGCCTGCCGGGGAGGAGGAGGAGGACGTCGAGGCTGATGAAGATACCGGTGGATCTCTGGGACTTGACGACGATGCCTCCTCGTCCTCAGAGAACTCCCCGCCTCCGGCAAGTCCCACGCAGCAACCAAGGAAACGCCTCCGCAAGGTGGCTACGGGGACGAGGCCACAGGCGCCTCGACAGCAGCCTGCGCGCCGGGCGACGCGCGCTACCAAGGCGAGCCAAGTCGTGAAGGAGGCGCCCCGCGCACCAGCGCCAAGCGGAGGAGGATCCTCCCGGAGTGGAACGGCTGCTACTTCCGCTCCTCGGCCCTCGGCGACAACGGAGGCTGGGTCTTCGCAGCCCACAGCCCCGGAGACCGCCAAGCGCCCGAGGGAGCCTTCTCCTCCTGCTCCTCGCGCGGGAGCATCTCAGGTGGAGTTCGACTTCTCCGCCCTCAGCTCCGACGACGAGGAAGAGGAGTGAGTACTTGCAGCTTGTAATTTTTTTTGACTTTGTCTTGATCTTTCTTGATGATTCTGATCTTGTTTTGTTTTGCTTTCAGGACCCTGACCCAGCGGATGGCGAAGAGAGCCAAGATCCCTGTGGTTGAGGTTGAGGACGACTCGCCTGCCGCGGCGACTGGGGACGTGCCAGCGGCAAGCTTGCCGGATCAACCTGCTGCTCCGAGGAGCAGCCCCCAGCGCAGCCCCCAGCGTAAGTCTGGTCTTGAATTTTCTGTTTGTCGGGCGCGCTTGAGGTTTTTGCTTGTACTAATATCTTGTTGCCTTGTTTGTCTTGTGCAGAAGTGGAGCCGCAGCCGCAGGAGCGCTTGGAGACTGCCCCCGACGAGCTACTTGCCCCACCATCCCCGCCAAGGGCGAGCTCCCCGGCGAGGGAGAGCGCTCCGCCAAGGACGGGCACCCCGCCAAGGGTGAGCAGCCCGACAAGGGTGAGCACCCCGCCAAGGGAGGGCGCGGGCGGCCCTCCGCCAGCGGGGGCCACCACTCCGTCGCCAAGGGTGGATTCCCCGGCGAGGGAGTCTGTCGTCGAAGAAGTCCGCGAAGGTAAGTCCTTGTAGCTTTTCCTTCTTGAACTTGTCTTTTTGGATATTTGCTTGATCTTTTCTTTTCTTTTTCTTCTGCTAGATCCTCCTGCCCCAGAGAGGATGGAGACGGAGGCCACCGTTGAGGAGGAGGTGCACGGCGACGGCGGCAACGCCACTGCCACTGAGGGCATGGCTGGAGCCGACGAGCCCGCCGTTGAGGAGACCGCCCCGACCGCAGACGCCGCGGCTGGAGAAGGGACCGGCGACCACACTGCTGGCCCGGAGGCAGCAGGAGCGTCAAGTGCTGCGCCGGCCGCCGACCCCTCCGCCTCCGCTGAGCGGTCGGGCGTCTATCTTGAGGCCCCCAACGGGATCTTTATACAAGTCCCGTGGGCGTCCTCGTCGCGAGCCCCCGTGGAGGGAGAGACCTACGATGGAGAGGTCCTCGCCTCCGCGGGGTTGAAGGTTGTCGAAGCGCCTGGCGGGAGTGACGAGCCCGAAGAGGAGAAGCTTCTTCGCGAGCTCCTGGCCCTGTACCGGGCCAGGCAGGCGAAGTTGGAGTCCCGGGAAGCTCTCACCGCCAAGGCTGGAGCTGACTTGGAGAAGCGCGCCGCGGAGCTCCGCGCCACCAACCAGGCGGCCCTCCGCAACTTGGCGGAGGAGCACGAAGGGCTTGCCGAGGAGCAGCAAGCGTTCCTCCTTGAGAAGGCTGAGGCCGAGGAGCAGCAGCGATTGGTTGGCGAAGAGCTGTCCCGGCGAGAAGGAGCGCTCAAACAACGGAAGGTCGACCTCGACGCCCACGAGGACAACCTCACCGCCCGGGAGCGGGCCATTGGCGGAGCCCTGAAGGAGGCGAAGGCCGCCGTAGCCACCGCGGAGACCGCCAAGAAGGATCTTGAGGCCAAGGTGGAGCAACTGGAGCGGTACCTGAAGGCGAGTGCGGACAGAATCACCGCACTCAATGTGGAGCGGGAAAAAGATGCCCATACCAACTCTGACCTGCAGGTACGCCTCTCGAAGAAAGGCGATGAGCTCACTGCCGCCAAAGATTCTATTGCTGACTTAGAATTGAAGGTCTCCACTCTGACTGATTCGCTCGACGTTGCCCGAGATCGCGAGACGAAGCTAAAAGACGAGCTCCGCAAGGAACGAGGCCTGGTGGAGAGCGCCGCCGTCTCGGCGAACCAGTTCAGCCGGGCAGTGGAGCAGTGGACTGACGATCTGGTCACCTCCGCTGCCAACATTGACAAGGAGATGATGGCGCTGAGGGCGGAGCACCTCGTGTACTCTCCCGATGAGGACCTCCCCCACAGCGCCAAGTTAAGTCTCTTCTTCAGGGGAATCGCGCCGGGGCTTGCACGGCTACGGGAGAAGCTCCCCGCGCAGTTGGCCGACGAGTCGCGTCGGCTCTGCGCGGGCACCTTGGAGCGCGTCTTGACGAAGATCGTCTACCGCAACCCCGGCATCAACCTCGTCAACGTCCTCCGCTCCTTGCCGGACGACGCTGACCAGGAGGCGTTGAAGGCGCAGGTCGCCCACATCGTCGCCAAGGTGAACAAAGTCACGAGGCGTGAAGGCGACCGCGTAGATTAGATTTCTTCCTTTCTGATTCCTTTGCCGCTGCAAAGTATGTTATGGACATGAATCAATTAGTATCACGGCAAGCTATCTTTGTAATATACAATCTTATTTTGATCAATTAATGCAGTGTTATCTCCCTTGCTTTGGTCCTTTACTTTGTATGCTTTTTACCCTACGCTTTTAGGGAACTTGCCGGCAAGGGGCCCTTGTCGCGAGCGCTGAGTGCTGGACTCTGAGCAGCCTGCTGGCAAAGGCCTTGTCGGCAAGTAACCTTGTCGCAGCTAGTCGCAACACACTTAGCTTGCTGAGCGAACTCGAAAACGAAGTAAGGGCGCGACACTTGTCGCAGCTCTCTTAAGTCGTTGAGCGTGCTCGAAAACAAAGTAAGGGTGCGGCTAGCCACGGGTAGGTTCCTCCGCGCACAGGTTTTCCATACAAAGTGTGGTTGTTCAAGGAAGACAACTAAAATTTAAAAATTTGAATTATTCAAACTTCGGTAACTTAGCTTAGCTTTCCTGGATTGTTTGTTCCCGGCAAGGCTCCTCTTTCTTGAACAGCACTTGGTTCATCCTCCACCTCCTTCCCCCCCCCGGCAAACTTGTGCGCGAGGAACATTCTTTCTGCTTAAGAGGGAAGGAAAAAGAGGAGGGAAAACAAGTATAGGGCCTCTTGGCCTGCTAATGCTTACCGGGTACGCGTGTTGCACAAGATGCCAAACAATGTATGCAAATAAGAAAAAAAGCATGGAAATGGCGAATAGTGCGAAACACAAAAGCTTTACTGATGCACGGGATCTGCGCCCGGCTTTGTACAAAGGTTTACATGCAATAGCGGCAAGACTCGTACAAAAGGTGGTTGCCGGAGCGGATCACGGCAACCGCGCCTTATGGGTGAAACTTGCGAAGATGCTCTATGTTCCAGGAATTGCTCACCGGTAAGCCTTCTTCGGTCTCAAGGCGGATAGCGCCGGGCCTTGTGACTTGTCTCACCCGATAAGGGCCTTCCCACTTCGGCGTCAACTTGTTGGAATTCTTGGCGGACTGAACACGCCGAAGAACAAGGTCGCCTTCCTCGAGACTCCTGGCCTTAACCTTGCGGCTATGATAGCGGCGCAAGGCTTGCTGGTATCGAGCAGCTCGTACAGCGGCCTGGAGACGTTCCTCCTCGAGGAGCAGTGCATCATCTTGTCGCAGTTGCTCTTGCTCGAGCTCATCATAAGCGAGCACTCGAGGAGATCCGTATACGAGTTCCGTGGGGAGAACTGCCTCTGCTCCATAGACAAGAGCAAAGGGTGTCTGTCCGGTGGCTCGACTTGGTGTCGTCCTGATTGACCAAAGAGCCGCCGGTAACTCCTCTATCCAGTTTCTTCCGCACTTGTGCAGCCTGTCGAAGGTTCTTGTCTTGAGTCCGCGCAGCACTTCAGCATTGGCCCTCTCCGCTTGACCATTGCTCCTCGGGTGAGCAACAGAAGCGAAACAGACCTTGGCGCCAAGGTCTTGGACGTACTGCATGAAGGTGCGACTTGTAAACTGTGTGCCGTTGTCGGTGATGATCCTGTTAGGGACCCCGAAACGGCAAACAATCTCTCTAAAGAACGTGACTGCTGACTGTGCTGTCACCTTTCTCACTGGTTCCACTTCTGGCCACTTTGTGAACTTGTCGATTGCTACGTACAAGTACTCAAAGCCCCCGACTGCGCGGGGGAAGGGGCCGAGGATATCGAGCTCCCAGACCGAGAAGGGCCAGGATAAAGGAATCGTCTGGAGAGCTTGAGCTGGCTGGTGTATTTGCTTGGCATGGAACTGGCACGCTTCACACTTGGTTACTTGTGCAGTTGCATCTTGGAGGGCTTCTTGCCAAAAGAACCCTTGCCGGAACGCCTTCCCGGCAAGTGCCCTTGCGCCAATGTGGTGGCCACATATGCCTCCATGTATCTCTGCCAACAGCTTCTGTCCATCTTCTCTGGAGATGCACTTCAACCTGACACCATTGAGTCTTCTTCTGTACAGTTCATTGTCAACGAACTGGTACATACTTGACTGCCTGGTTATTTTCTCTATTTCTTCTGGCTCGTCGGGAAGTTCTCCAGTTTGCAGAAAACGAACGATTTGCTGTGCCCATGCCGGAGCTCGAGGCTCAACGGCAAGGACTAAAGGCATGAGGGCCGCTGTGGGAACCCCAGCTTCTACGGCAAGAACCTCTGGTTCTGCCGGAGCTGATGGTCCACCGGCAAGCCTGCCGGGGCAAGGCTTGTCGGGAACGCTTGCTTCAACTGTACAGACCCTTGGATCTGCAGGAGCAAACTGTTCCTTAGCGTTCTGATTGTTGATCTTGGGGACCTTGGCGGCGGCTTCGTGGAGATCCGCCGGCAAGTAGTCGCCGGAGACCAACTTTCTCTTCTTGTTCTGCCCAATTGATGGTGTAACGGATGGCTGAGTTAGCTTGAGTAGGAAGGTCCCTGGTTCCACAGGTAACTTCATTGCAGCACACTTTGAGAGGCCATCTGCAATATCATTCTGAGCCCTTGGGATATGCTCCATTTGCAGACCTTCAAAGTGCTCTTCAAGCTTCCTCACTTCATCTACATAAGCTTCCATCAAAGGGCTCTGGTAACTCTTATTCACTTGTCGGACCACCAACTGTGAATCTCCCCGCACAATCAACTTCTTGATCCCAAGTTTGGCTGCAATTCTGAGGCCGGCAAGCAGGCCTTCATACTCAGCTGTATTGTTTGTCGCTTGTTCCTTGGGAAAGTGCATCTGGATAACATACTTGAGGTGCTCTCCGGTGGGCGCTATGAGTACCACGCCGGCACCGACGCCTTGCAGCGAGAAAGCACCATCAAAGTACATCATCCATTCGCTGCTTGCTTCTTGTACGGGGACGCTTGTCTCTTGGGCTTCTTCATCTGGCGTTGGGGTCCATTCCGCTATAAATTCTGCCAAAGCTCTGCTCTGTATGGTTGAAGTACTTTCAAACTTGAGACCAAAGCTTGACAGTTCCAGTGCCCACTCGACGATCCTGCCTGTTGCCTCTGGATTTTGCAATATCCTTTTCAACGGAAAGCGAGTGACTACTGTTATCTCGTGTGCTTGGAAGTAATGGCGCAGCTTCCTTGAGGCCATGAGGAGGCCGAAAAGCAACTTCTGCACCCCAGAGTATCTTGATCTAGCCCCCTGCAAGAGGGAACTTACGAAATACACTGGGCGCTGCACCATCTTCCTTCGCACTTCTCCTTGCTCCTGCGCAGAATTGTCCTTGTCGGGGCCAGAGCTTGCCGGTGGAGCCCCCTGCTTGTCGCTGGATTCGTCTGCCGGAGGTGTGGGCTCTTCCTCTGCCTCCCTTTCCGCTACCAACGCAGCACTAACCACTTGATTGGTTGCCGCTAGGTATAGCAGCAACTTCTCTTGTGGTCTAGGTGTGACAAGTACTGGAGTGGAGGACAGGTATCCTTTCAAATCCTGCAGCGCTGCCTCCGCTTCGGGAGTCCATTTCATAGGACCTGCCTTTTTCAAGATTTTGAAGAAAGGCAGGGCGCGTTCTGCAGACTTTGAAATGAACCTGCTGAGGGCAGCCACACAACCAGCAAGTCTCCTTACGTCCTTGACGCGCTTCGGGGCTTCAATCTGCTCGATGGCTTTTATCTTGTCGGGATTGGCTTCAATCCCCCTCTGGGACACAAAGAACCCGAGAAGCTTGCCGGAGGGGACTCCGAAGATGCACTTCTCGGGGTTCAACTTGAATTGGATCTTGCGCAGATTTGCAAATGTTTCTTCCAAGTCTTGGATCAGGGTATCCTTGCTCTTGCTCTTGACCACTATATCATCCATGTATGCTTCCACATTTCTGTGTATCTGTGGCTCAAAAGCAGTGTGCACCACCCTTGCAAATGTTGATCCTGCATTCTTAATTCCAAAGGGCATGCGTATGAAGCAATATGTGCCGCATGGAGTAATGAATGCAGTCTTCTCTTCGTCTTCCTTGGATATGAAAATCTGGTGGTAACCTGAGTATGCATCAAGGAAGGAAAGCAGCTCACATCCAGCGGTGGAGTCAACAATCTGGTCAATGCGCGGCAAGGGAAATGGATCCTAGGGACATGCTTTATTCACATCAGTGAAGTCTATACAGAGTCTCCACTTCCCATTGGCCTTGCGCACGACAATTGGATTGGCCAACCACGTGGGATGGATCACGCCTCTAACCAGGCCTGCTGCTTCTAGCTTCTTTATCTCTTCGGCGATGAATTCTTGGCGCTCCACGGCTTGCTTCCTGACCTTCTGCTTGACGGGCCGCGCATGAGGACAAACAGCAAGCTTGTGCTCAATTACCTTCCTGGGAACGCCGGGGATGTCAGATGGTTGCCATGCAAACACATCGACATTCGCCCGCAGGAAGGCAACGAGCGCGCTTTCCTATTTGTTGTCAAGTGTAGCACTGATGGTGAAGGTACCACCAGTGCCGTCCTCCTTGGCGGACACCTTCTTGGTTGCCGGTGGAGCGGCCATCCCCTTCTTGCACTTGCCGGTGGAGCTCGATGGAACGTCCTCGACGGCAGCGCAGCACTCCGAAGAGGTGCGTTTGCCGGAGTGGGCCCTAGAGCTCTTGTCGGACTTGGTCTTGGTCTTCCCCCCGGGAGCTTCAGCGGCAAGTGTGTTGCTTTCTGCTGTGGCTGCTGCATCCCGGTATATCTTGTCGGCGCAGATAAGCGCGTCCTTCTTGTCGCCAGGGACAAAGATGACGCTTATCGGCCCCGGCATCTTGAGTACGTTGTAGGCATAGTGGGAAGCTGCCATGAACTTGGCGAGGGCGGGACGTCCAAGTATCCCATTGTATGGCAATGGGATATCGGCCACGTCAAAGGTTATCCTCTCCGTCCTGAAGTTGAGTTCCCCGCCAAAGGTCACAGGCAGAGTAATCTTGCCCTTCGGCTTGCTCCTTCCCGGGTTTATTCCTTGGAACGACCCGGTTTCTTCGAGCTCGCCGTCTGGGATCTGGAGTTTCTTGATCACAGCTGAGGAGATCAAGTTCAGGCCGGCCCCGCCGTCAACCAACATTTCGGTGACCTTGAGGTTGCGGATAGTTGGTGAGACCAACATCGGCAAGCAACCGACCGCCGTTGTGCGGTCAGGGTGATCCTCAAGATAAAAAATGATGGGCGTGCTGGACCACTTCAGTAGCCTGCGTGACTCGACGGGCGGCTCAGCTGCGTTTACTTCCCGCACCCACTGCTTGAGTTGGCGGTGGGAAGTATGCAGAGAGGCGCCTCCGTCGACACACATAACTTCTGTGGCCTTCTGGAACTCCTGCTCGCTATTATCTCCTTCCTCCATGTCGTCGTCGTCGTCTTCTTCCTCATCCTTGTCGCGGCCCCGGGGAGGTCGATCACCTTGCCGCTGCTTGGCCTTGCCGTGGCGTCCTCCCCGGCCATTGAATGGCCGCTTCTTGCTTGGCTCTCCTCCGCCACCTTGGGCCTTCTCCTTGTCGCGACGCTCGTATTCAGCCTTCTGCTGCTCTACGAGGTACTCGACTCGCTTGCAATTCTGAAGATCATGGCCCTTGGTGCGGTGGATCTTGCAGTATTGCTTGTCGGAGCCGTCCTGCTTGTCGGCTGCCGCCACAGGGGCAGGCTCCTTGCTGGAGCCGCCAGCCTGTGCCTTCTTGGCGGGAGCCTCCTTGCCGGACTGCTCGACGACTAGCACTTCCTTGCTCTTCTTTCTCCTGTTGTTCCGCCGCCGGCTCTTCTTTGCCGGGGCGGCGTCCTCACTGTCGCTTCCTCCTGCGCCAGTATCCTCTCCGTGGAGTCTCCTCCCCTCTTCGGCGCGCGCGCACTTGTCGGCCAGAGCGTAGAGCTCGCTGACATCCCGAATCTTGGTCATGGCCATCTCTTCCCTCATGTGGCGGTTACGCACGTTCTGGTGGAACGCGCTGATAACCGCGGCAGGGTGGACATCGGGGATGTTGTGTTGCACGCGGCTGAATCTCTGGATATACTTGCGCAGGGATTCTCCCTCCTTCTGAGCCAAGATGTGGAGATCACTCTCCTGGCCGTTGGGTTTGTGGCCGCCCGTGAAGGCGCCAACAAACTGGTGGCACAGATCTGCCCACGAAGAAATGGAGCCCTCCGGCAAGTGCATAAGCCAAGAACGGACGTTTGGCTTAAGCACTACGGGAAGTAGTTGGCTAGTATCTTCTCGTCGCGTCCCCCGGCAGCCTGCACCGCGATGGTGTAGATGCTGAGGAACTCCGAGGGGTGCGTCTTGCCGTCGTACTTCTCGGGTACGTCGGGCTTGAAGTTTTTCATGCTGGGCCACTGGACTCGCCGCAGCTCACGGGTGAACGCAGGGCAACCTGCCACATACGGCAAGTCGCCTGGTTCACCGGGCGCGTGCGTGTCGACAGCGGCCCAGCGTGCTAATCTGATTATCGTCGGGTTTCTCGTCGGCGCTCGATGCGCGTCCGAGCATCTTCTTGTCGCCGATCGTCGAGGACTTGGCGCTGGTCCCGACGAGCCCGCGGGTCCGACGACGCCGTGGAGTCGTCGTCGACGTTAATCCGGCGGGGTGGCGTCTTCTGCTTCCGCGGCGGGGAGTGCACGGTGGTCGCACCCCCGGCGGTCTTGTCGCCATCGGCCTTCGTTTGGTCGACTTGCCGTGGCCGCGATGTCGCCGGCTGCTGCGGCGTGTCGTTGTTGGCGAAGGCGATGAGGCTTTGGATCATCGCCCTCCAGTCCTCGGCTTTATCTGCCGCTGGAGGGAAATCGAGGAGTAGTTGTGCTCTTGATAGAGCTTCTGCTGGAGAGGAGGGGAGCGGCGGCAAGCGGTGCGAGGAGCGAGATATGCTCGGACTTCTAACAGGGTTAGAAGGAGCAGTCTCTCGCCCCGGCGATCGCGCCTTGCTCGTTCCAGGACGGTGGCCTTGAGCGTCCCGCGATCCTCCGGTTTGTCCTTGCCCCAGCAAGCGAATGGTACCTCCCGTACCACGGCGCTGCTGGCCTGGCGTCTGCTGA
>LR738713.1:345603069-345649975 GCA_902687465.1 Secale cereale
TGAAGCTAATAGGTTGGCCTCCATACTTGGATGTAAATTGGGGGTCATGCCTTTCACTTATTTGGGTCTTCCTATGGGGACTACCAGACCCTCCATCCAGGATCTGATGCCTCTTGTGCATAGGATTGAAAGGATGTTATCTGCCTCTTCTTGCTTTCTGAACCAAGGATATAGGCTTTAGTTGCTCCAGTCTGTTTTAACTTCTATGCCTATATACTTCCTATTCACCCTTGTCATCCCTCCTGGAATTCTGAAGCAAATTGAAAGGATTCAGAGAAAGTGCCTTTGGAGAGGGAATTCTGATACTCCAAGACAATCCCTAGCAGCTTGGTACTTGGTTTGCTAACCAAAAAATAAAGGGGGACTTGGTGCGCTCAATCTGAGGGTGCAAAATGAGGCCTTGCTTTTGAAATTCCTGCACAAATTCTATAATCATCATGACATCCCCTGGTTAGTCTCATCTGGAATTCTTATTATGATAGCTGTGTTCCTCATTCTAGCAGTATCCATGGATCCTTCTGGTGTCAAGATGTATTTAAATTGGCACATAAATACTGCCAGCTGACCACTCCTAAGTTAGGGGATGGAAGGTCAATTCTCTTTTGGACTGATGGTTGGGTGGCTGAGCTTATGGGCTCCTCAATAAGTAAAAATTTCCCAGGCTCTTTTCATTTGTTATTGATGGATATCTTTCTGTGTCTGAAGTGCTTCCTAATCATCTTTTGTCATATTTGCATCTACCACTGTCTACACATGCTTTTGCTGAGCTGGACTGCCTACAACAGATGATAAATTCTTATGCTTGCATTGAAATTAATGACACTTGGATTTGGCCTTTCAATAAGGGGTGCTTCAGACCTAAATCCTTCTATGTGCATGAGCACCAAAATATTGTTGTTGATCCTATCTTTCAATGGATTTGGAAATCCTCATGTACTCTGAAAATTAAGATGTTTGGCTGGCTTCTGCTGAGGGATCGTTTAAACACAAGAGACATGCTACAGAGAAGACATTGGCATGTGGAGGATGATACTTGTGTGCTATGCCCATATATTGTCCATGAGGATATTGCTCACTTGTTTTTCTCATGTAATTTCAGTGTTAGAGTTTGGAATTACTTGCAGATTTTTTGGGATCCTCAGCCTGGGATGACAACCTATAACATGGCTGCAAAGGCTAGGAAGGATTTTGGGCATCCTTTCTTCACTGAAGTGGTTTCCACAGCTGCTTGGAATATTTGGATTATAAGGAATGTCAAGGTTTTTAGGAATGAGACGCCTACTTTCAGAGCATGGAGACATACATTTATTCATGATATAACCTTGCTCTCTCATATGATCAAAAGTAAATACAATGATAGTCTTCTAACTTGGATATCTAATCTTCCTTAGTTAGTTCATGATACCCAGCTTGGGTTGTAAGTATGATCTCTTTTTTTCTTTGTTCTCTTTGTAATTATTCTATAAAGGACTTCATGTTACTTTGTTATTTTGAATAAAGAGCTGTGAGGCTGTTCCCTTGTAGTACATAGTCAAAAAAAATTCTATGCTTTTGCATCGTAAAAAGAATGATTTATGTGATGGATATATTGTTGAATACATTCATGATGCTACTGAAAATTACTACGAGAGAGGAACATATGCTTGTAGGTATTGCAATAATATCAAGTTTCCTCTCTATGTGTTGAAAATCTTGAAGTTTTGCTTGTTTTGCCTTCCTATGCTAGTTGATTATTGCTCCCAAAAGTTGTTTGCTCACAAAATCCATCTGCATAGGAAGTGGGTTATACTTAAAATGTGCTAGTCATATTCTTCATGATGCTCTCTTTGTGTTTCAATCTTTATCTTTTATGTGAGCATCATTGAAATCATCATGCCTAGCTAAAAGGCGTTAAAGAAAAGCGCTTGTTGGGAGACAACCCAACACTTATACCTAATGTTTTGTGTGTTCACATGGTTAAGCTACTGTAGTAATCATGTTTTACATGTTTTGTTTCAATAAAGTGCCAAGTAAAACCTTTTGGATAGTGTGGATGATAGTTGATTTGATTCTGTGCAAAAAATAGAAAGTTTTACATCCAGTCCAAACAATTCAATAAATCACTAGAATGTGATAATTAGCTGAAATTTTGACACTTGATTGATATACAAATTGCCTACATTGTCCTAATGTTTCAGAATTTTTAGAGTTGAATAAGTATGGTGGTTGTCCAGATCATTACAGACTGTTCTATTTTTTGACAGATTCTGTTTTTAATGCATAGTTTGCTTGTTTTCTAGTTTCTATGGCTTATATTGATCATTATAAATTGTAGAATGCTATAGTAGGTATTGTGTGAGAACAATTATGAATCTTGTCTTTATCAGTACCCAAAGTGAATGATTTGTTTTATCATACTAACCCATCTCACGAAGTTTTGTTAAGTTTTGTGTGATTGAAGTTTTCAAGTTTTGGGTGAGATGTTGATATGAGGAGAATAAGGAGTGACAAGACCCTAAGATTGGGGATGCCCAAGTCACCCCAAGGTAATATTCAAGGAAGATCCAAGCATCTAAGCTTGGGGATACCCCGGAAGGCATCACCTCTTTCGTCTCCAACATTATCGGTAACCTCACTTGAAACTATATTTTTATTCATCACATGATATGAGTTTTGCTTGGAGCGTCATTTTATTTTCTTAGGATTTGATTTCTTGTATTTAGAATAATGTTCTGCATCTTTTATTTCAATAATAATGTCAAGTATAGCCTTTGGCATGCTTATTTTGCAATTCTACATGTTGCTGTTAGAAAACAAAAAGTTTGTCGCTGTTGTAAAAATTCCCGAGAAAATCAGAATGTGATAAAAGGTTGAAACATTTAGCACAACAAGCTATGTAAAATTTCCTACAACATGTTATTTTTTCAAAAAGAATATTGAGTTAGGGAAGTATTGATACTCTTGCATTCTTTACAGTTTTACTGGTTTGGCAGATTGCTGATATGTTTGCATTGTTTGCATATGTTTGAGTGTTTAATGATTCTATTTGAGTATAGGAGTATTAAATATGCAGAGGCATTTACTACGCAATGTTGAATAATAATTTTAGTGATTTGCTACAGTAGAGAATGATACGGTTTTTGCATTGGTTTATACTAACTTATCTCACGAGTTCTTGTTGAGTTTTGTGTGGATGAAGCTTTTGAGATTTTGTAAAACTGTGATATGAGAAGAATCAAGGAGACACAAAAAATCAAGCTTGGGGATGCCCAAGGCACCCCCAAGATAATATTTCAATAAGTCTCAAGCATCTAAGCTTGGGGATGCCCCGATAGGCATCCCACCTTTCTTCATCAACAATTATCGGTTAGTATCGGTTGATCCTAAGTTTTTGCTTCTTCACATGAGATGTGCTATTCTTAGAATGTCATTTTATTTTCATTTGGTTGTTGTTTTAATAAAATACTCATATCTTAAAGTTTTTAAATAAAATAGAGCCCCCAAATAGTTGCTAGGGAGGTTAAGTAAGCGGCATTCACATCCCGTCAACGAAGCTCTTTTCTGGCGCTGTTGCTCTAGTGCTTCACTTATATCTTCTTGAGCACGGTCTGCTTTAGTATTTTTGAAGAAATTCTATCTTGCTTCCCTTAAATTAATTTGAGAGAAAGAAATATTATGCTCATGATCTTCATTTATATATTTTTGGAGTAGCTTGTCATTTACTCTTGTGCTTCACTTATATCCTATGAGTAAATTCTTGAATAAATTGAATGTCATGAAGTTGAAATCATATCATGCCTAATGGTAGCTTCACATTGGGTTCAGAAAGTGAAATCTTTTGAGGCTTGACAATCACAATATTGGTCATACAAGCAATTCACGAATCATTAGTATGAGGAAGAGAACTTTCACATGCAAATACACTATCTTGGAAATCTTTTGTGATTGTGAGCCCCCATCAAAATATTATTTGCCAAAACTATTGATGTAGGGCAAGGAAGACAACGTAATGGTTTATGTTTGTTCATATTCATATAGAATTTATATTGTCATATATCCTTCAACATGTGGTGCTTGCCCCCTATCTTTGCTAGCCAAAAATTCTGCACCAAGTAGAGATACTACTTGTGCATCCAAAAACCCTTAAACACAAATCTTATCTTCAAGAGTCCACCATACCTACCTAAGGATTGAGCAAGATCCTTCAAGTAAGATGTCATCGGTGCAAAAAGGCAATAAAAATTTCTTCTAAAAGTGTTAGATCATTTAGTGTAAGATAAAATATAGCGTCGTACGAAATTGTGATGGCAAAGAATAAAAGTGACAGACCGCATAATAAATGTTGCTATCATAAGGGGCAATATAAAATGACGTTCTTTTGCACTAAGGGGTTTATCATACTAACAAATAAGCGCATGGCAACGTCTGCTTCCCTCTGCAAAGGGCCTATCTTTTACTTTTCAGTATTTACTTTTATGCAAATAGTCAAAGTTTTTCTCCCTATTCCTTTTTATTTTTCTCCTTTGGCAAGCATCATGTGGTGAGGAAAGATCTAGGCACATATGTCCAGCTGAATATGGGTAGCATGAGTTATTATTGTTGACATCACCCAAAGGTGAATATGTTGGGTGGCGAAATTACAAGCCCCTATCTTTCTATGTGTCAGGTTGAAACATTTTGCTCATGTGTATGTGGTGAGTGTTAGCAACCATAGAAGAATATATGATGGTTGAGTATGTGGAGCTCTTACTTAAACTCTGTTGAATAAGTTGAATTACAATTGCTTGGTGACTGAGAACATAGGTTGTTGAGTTTCAAGAGAATTCATTGTTTGAATCTTAACATGTGAATTGGTTGCTACTCTAACATGAGAAGTTTTATAAGAAATAACTGTTGTTATGATGCTAGGAAAAGTGATTGAAATTGTCATTGATCAAACTTGTGCACTTTGCTAGCATTCACACTTCATAAATTATTTCTTTTATCATTTACCTACTCGAGGAGGAGTAGGAATTAAGCTTGGGGATGCTGATACGTCTTCAATGTGTCTATAATTTATGAAGTATTCATGCTGTTTTATTATCATTCTTGGATGTTTTACGATCATTTTATAGCAAATTTATATCATTTTTTGGGACTAACCTATTGACCCAGTGCCCAGTGCCAGTTGCTGTTTTTTTGCTTGTTTTTGACATCGCATGAAATCAATATCAAACGGAGTCCAAACACCGTGAAACTTTTTGGAGATTTTTTATGGACCAGAACACCCAGGATGGGCTAGAGCATCACCTGGGGGGGTGCCCCAAGGGGGCACAACCCACCAGCGCAGGCCTAGGCCCCCAGGCGCGCCCAGGTGGGATGTGCCCACCTCGGTGGCTTCCCGCACCCCCTGTTTACCCTATAAATTCACAAATATTCCGAAAACCCTCGAGGTGAACCTAGATCAGAAGTTCCGCCACTGAAAGGCTCTGTAGTCCACGAGATCCAATCTAGAGCCCTTTTTGGCACTCCACCCGAGGGGGAAACCATTACCGGTGGCCATCTTGATCATCCCGGCGGCCGCCATGGTGAGGAGGGAGTAGTCCACCCTCGGGGCTGACGGTTTGTACCAGTAGCTATGTGTTTAATCTCTCTCTCTCTCTCTCTCTCTCTCGTGTTCTTGATATGCACAATCTTGATGTATCACGGGATTTGTTAATATAGTCAGATCATATGGTGTTTTCCCCATCTCTATCTTGTTGCGACGAATTGAGTTTTTCCCTTTGAGATTTTGTTGTTATCGGATTGAATACTTTTATGGATTTGAGAACACTTGATATATGTCTGGCAATTGAATACTCGTGGTGACAATGGGGTATCGTATTGATTCACTTGATATATGTTTGGGCACTCAACTTGCGGATTCCCGAGGTGACATTGGGGTAAACTATGCATAGGGGTTGAAGCACATTCTTGTCTTTGTTTCTCCGGTATAAATCTTGGGGCACTCTTGAAGTTCTTTGTGTTGGATTGAGTATTTTGAATATGAATTTATTTTGGTGTTATTTTAGTATGAACTCTTGATAGATTGACCAGAAAGAATAACTTTTCTTATTTTAGTATGAACTCTTGATAGATCGATTAGAAAGAATAATTTGTGTTATTTTAGTAGAAACTCTTGGATAGATCGATCGAAAAGAATAGCTACAGACAATTCCTTCTCGTGTTCTCCGCTAGATAGGAACTTTGGAGTGATTCTTCATCGCACGTGAGGGATGATTATATGATCCAATTATATTAGTATTGTGAGAGATCGCACTAACGAAAGTACGGACCCTGGGCCTTGTTTCTAAGCATCGCGGTACCTTTTGTGCTCCATTTTATCACTTGCTACATTGCTGTTTTTTATTGTTTCTATTACAAAAATTAATATCTACTATCCATATTACACTTGTACCACCATCTCTTCGCCGAACTAGTGCACCTATACAAATTCCCATTGTATTTGGTGTGTTGGGGACACAAGAGACTTTTTATTATTTGGTTGCATGGTTGTTTGAGAGAGACCATCTTCATCCTACACCTCCCATGGATTGATAAACCTTAGGTCATCCACTTGAGGGAAAATTGCTACTGTCCTATGAAACTCTGCGCTTGGAGGCCCAACACGAGTCTACAAGAATAAAGTTGCATAGTAGACATCATTGGTATTTCAGCTGTTTGATCACATGACACATTCATGACAATAAAATGATTCTCTAAAATATGTGGTGTGCTCAAATCAATAGGTAACTCAACACATGATGTATTCAAGTTAATTAGGCATGCATCATTCTCATGTGAAGTTATATCACCAATACCTTTACTTTTACCTTGTCGCAAAGACATCGCTGGTGTAGGTACGAACGATGACAATGTACCATACACTTGAGATGATGTCGCACTCACAATCTGAGGTGTGGTTGCTCTAGTAGGTGCAATGGTGGAGGAACCAACCGGTGGTTGTGAGCATGACCTTGAATAGTTGCTATTGTAGTCACCCAATGCATCCTCCCGTATTTTTCTATCAAAGGTACAAGCGCGAACATACATACCAATAATGTAACAAGGAATATATTGAAATCTTGCGCGAATATCATGGTTCAAACCACCAAAAATCTATTCATTGTATCATCCTCAGATTCTTCTATGTTATAATGATGCATATAAGATTTGAACTCTTGGTAGTAAGCTTGAACAGTATTACTACCTTGTTTTAATTTTTCCAATTTGTGAAGCAATTCACGACGATAGTAAGGAGGAAAAAATGTTGTCTCATTACAGCTTTCAAATCTTTCCAAGTTGTGGGTTGGTTATCATTGTTTTTCTTACAATGTACACTCCACCAAAGAGAAGAAAACCCGGTAAATGCTCTAGTGGCAGCTCGTACTCTCTCAAGTTCAGAAAAATCATGGTGACTAAAAACTTGTTCTACTTCAAGTTCCCAAGCTAGATAAACAGTAGGATTAAATCTACCCTCAAATGGCGGTAAAGAGATAACCTGACCATGTGCTTGTGTGTGTTGTCCCACCTCTCGTGATGGTGAAGATGTATCCGTCATCCAAGAACTTCTATTTCTAGAACCTGTCGTGATTAGTAGAGACAAGAAACAAAATTCAAGAATAATGTTCCTATGAACTACTAGGATGTGGTGGTGAAGCGCTCATAGTAAATCAAATATCAATATCTTACAAGTTTTCTTACCATGTAGCAGGTGGTGATAGGCAACCAAGGTGTCAAATACCTCCGAAAATTGAGTAAAGCGATTGTCAGGTGGGGTCAAACGCATGATGTAGATGTATGTGGGGCTTGTAAGGCTTATGATATGGTAGCAAAAATGTCAGCAATAATCAATTCAGATACGCAAAGTTGAATAAACGCTAAGTGACGGTACTGTGCTTGTCCTAGGCCAGACCGTGCTAGAGACGCGAGCCTAGAACACTAACAAAATCACGGCGCTGCACATAAACAAGGGAAGAGCACACTATGAATCTATTTTTTTCTTCCTTTTTCACCTTTTTGCACTTTTTTCCTTTTTTCCTCTGACTCTTTTTTCTCTTTTTTTTGATTTTTGATTTTTGTTTTTTTTAAAACAAACTAGATAAGATATAGATTGGATCACGAGAAGATGTGCACGACCTCAATCATGATTATGACAATGAACAATGGGTGGCATGTGGTGGAAATTGATGGACGGAGGTCATGGAAAGCGGAAGTAACACTGATGCAGCGGCGACGTGACTAATGTGAATAGAACTCGAAACTCTAAAGGACTAGACGCTAAGACCAGCAACACGACACGACGATGCAACCGATAATTAAATACTGCAAACAATGAAAAGAAAATTGCAAAGGCTATGACTGGCTTGGACAAAGGATGAGAAGATTAACTTTTTTGTGGCTTTTTCATGCACAATAGGTATAAAAAATAAACTAATCTATGGAAAACTGAAAATTCTCACCGAGCAACCTCAAAACTGATACCACTTGATAGAGGCGAGGGTCTCGGTCGTTTGATGACATGATAACTATCGATTTGGTGAAGACTACTTTGATGATATGACTACAAACGTGCACGACGTTGTGCCTTAGCAATCGCTAAACCAACTCCGAGAGGTTATTCACCACGCTGGAGCACGATCAACCTGACCACGAAGGTCTATTCCCGCAAGCAGTCGAAGAACAAGCAAGAATATGATGAAACAATCTGAATATTTCGAATATATATGAAGTATTGATGAAGGTGGGGATTCGTGAGAGGTCTTGGTCTGGTCGTTGGACACAAACAAAGTACACGAAGTTGCAATGGCTAACTTTTAAATAAACAAATGCTAAGGGAAAAACTACTAGATGGATCAACTTATATAGGAGCAATGGGTGGCGACAAGGAGGTGGGAGGACGTCCCAAGGTAGCCTACAACTAACTGTAGATCGTAGAAGGCCCCTGGGCCCAAGTGGAGGTGATGCAACACCTTTGGACTTGTAGTTTGACTCAGATTTTGCTGCAACGTCAGATTGTTTCGACCATAACTCAATGCTCCGGACGAATTTGAAGGTGAATCCAATTGGGTTGGAACGTGCATGAAATCTACTTTTCAACAAAAAGAAAGAATTACCCAATTCAGAATCCGGATGAAAGAGATCTTGGCATTTTGAGTAGGTATATCTGTGTAGTCCGAATCTGAGTCCAGAACGTAAGAGACTTGGACTTTATCTTCCCTTGGCCCAAAAGTGACGTGGGAGAACTTTTTGAACAACACCTAAACTTCTCTTTTTCCCTTATCTTCATATGTGGATTGTACAAATGTCTCATACACCTGCAATTACACATGGCACAAAAGTGTGTGAAGTCTTTTTGTCCTAGATAACATAAATAAATTATTGCATACTTTGCATTAGAAATTACCTCACAAATATGCATGTATGCAATATTTTTGGTCGTATCCAAGGTAGTCATGTCCTCATCACCTGGACTGACGATGTATTCAGCAGAACTATTGTGGTGTTGTTTTTATGCAGAAATAAAAGTTCTCGGAATGGGCTGAAAATCTATGGTGATTTTTTGTAGACCAAAAGAGACCCCCGAAGCACCGGAGTTGGGCCATAGAGTGAGCGAGGAGTCCAGAAGCCTAGGGGGCGCCCCCTAGGGAGCGCACCTGGCTTCTGGGCCCCTCAAGCATCCCCCTGACATGAGACTGACATAAAAAATTCTTATAAATACACAAACCTCCGAAAAGAACCCTAGATCGGAAGTTCCGCCGCCGCAAGCCTCTCTAGCCACGAAAAACCTCTCGGGGCCCCGTTCCGGCACCCTACCGGAGGGGAGTATCATCACCGGAGGCCATCTTCATCATTCCGGCGGCCACCATTATGAGGAGGGAGTAGTCCACCCTCAGGGCTTAGTGTTTGTACCAGTAGCTATGTGTTTTATCTCTCTCTCATGTTCTTGATTTGGCACGATCTTGATGCACCGCAATCTTTGTTATTATAGTTGGATCTTACGGTGTTCTTCCGTCTCTACCTTGTGATGAATTGAGTCTTTTCCTTTGAGGTTTTGTTATGTTGGATTGAATCTTTGGGTGTGAGAGCACTTGATGTATGTCTTGCGATGGGAATCCATGGTGACAATGGGATGCTCTATTGATCCACTTGATGTATGTTTTGGTTATCAACTTGCGGATTCCCATGGTGACATTGGGGTAATCTATGCATAGGGGTTGGTACGTGCTTTCATATTCTGTTCTCCGATAGAAATCTTGGGGTACGCTACAAGTTCTTTGTGTTGGATTGAATATTATGAATCTGATATTGTTTGATGCATATCGTATAATTGACCACGGATACTTGTGGTGACATTGGAGTATCTAGGTGACATTAGGGTTGATTGATGTGTGTCATGTCGTTTTATTTTAGTACAAACTCTAGGGTTGTTTGTGACACTTATAGGAGTAGACCAATAGATCGATCAGAAAGAATAACTTTGAGGTGTTTCGTACCCTACACGCAATTTCTTCTTATGTTCTGCATGATAGGAACTTTGGAGTGATTCTTCGTTGCACGTTGAGGGATTGTTATATGATCCAACTAGATCACTGATGGCGCGCGTTGCCGCGCCCATCCATTTTTATGGTGGAATGATAGGTACTACCATAGGTAGATATTGTTGTAAGTGTGTAAACATAGCCATATTATTGATCAATAAAGAGAAGGTCAAATTTATTTGGTATGCAAAGTAGAGTGGTACCGGTTATAGACTTGAGGGCCAAGACTGACACATGTTTCAATTTTCAGGATTGGAAGATGTATTAGAAGATAAGTTCTCAACTCAGAGCACCACACAAGGCAAGATTTAAAGTAGGACTCCTACAAAAAATGATAATGCTTAACATAGACTATTTCGTACCCAGTCTAGAAAACCAACCGTTGACTCTTTACCAAGAAAATATATATCCTTATGCGGTGTAGAAATTTTCACCGTCTCCAAAATAGCTACAATTCACACGCATTGTCTTTCAGTGTGTTGGGGAAGGTACACGTGATTCCTGATCCTATAGTTCTGTCGTGCCAGAGTATTAGACTCCGTTATGGTTTTTTCCTTGGGTGAATATTGTCAATGGTGAGCCCTTCCTTCTAGCCACCTTAGTCACCAATCTATATGCAGTACATGATGCATTAGTTAGAAATATATACTGGTGGAGTAAACAAGTACGTACATTAAAGCACAAGCACAGACCAGCCTGATTCGTCTCCATCATCCAACTTTTGTGCAATACCATAGAAAATAACCTACACATGAGCACTCACTTCTTGTTTCGTAACATGCATATTACGAAAAATAATAACTGTCCTATTTTTTCTCCTCTAGAAACCCAAATCCCTCCAACGTAAGTTTCAGGAACACGTTTGGTTGTGGCCTTACCTACTAAAATCAACAACTTTGGCCTGCTCATATAAGCAGCCACAAATCAACAAAAGGTCAAGATACTTAAAAGTAGTATGTGGTGGGTGCAGTGCCCCCATAGAATCTCTACTTACTTGCAAAAGCATTGTCCTCACTTGGGTGTACTTCTGTCTCAATCTAACCTCTTATATTGGGGGTGGATTCATGAAGAGTTCCAGTAGACAGTCCAAGTGCACTTGTGATCTCTATTAGCAGTACATGCCTCAATACATATGCTTTTGCTATCACCTAAATGGTAGATGAGAAGTTATTTCTAGTCACTATGCAATCACGATGTGGTAATTGTGGGCATGAAGGACATCTTACACTAGGTGTAATTTGGCTGATTAACCGAGAGGGGCTTATTTTCTTTTTCCCAGTCAAGATTTGGCGATCATTGTCAAGGAAATTGGATTGGGACGTACCCTTCTACCTTCTGTAGTTAGTTCTGTATAAGCTTCAGGATCTGTGGTTCAAAGAGTCCTTGTGTGTTTTTCATTGTGAGATTGACCTATTTATAGGAAGAAGTGAGAACAAACATTGTTAAGAAAATCTTGCATTAAAAAGAACCCTTGTGATGGCTTCAAAATCTATTGGTACCTGGTTGTATGGAGTGGTAGGTGCTCCAGTCCCTGGTTGTGTGGATTCCTATGTGAGCAAGACGGTTCAGTTCGTCACGAGATACAAAAGCAAAATGTTCAACAGTTTCTGGGAGGCTGGGAGGCATTGCTTGGCAGGTTTATCCGTCTGCACGAATGTCGGGGAAACTGATCGCCCACAAACACCTATGGGACTGGAGCCCCTTTTCGGTACGGCAGGGGGCGGAGGATGCACAAAGAGCGGATCGAGGCGAGCACACGAGCAGTTTACCCAGGTTCGGGCCGCACGGATGCGTAAAACCCTACTCCTGCTTTGATTTGTATTGCGTTCTTGCTCGGGGGCGAGGAGAGCTACAGTACACTCTAACCGCTAGCAAGACCGAGCGTGAGAATGATCGAAGTTCGGACCCTCCCCTACGTTGCGCATGGGCCTCCTTTTATAGGTCAAAGGGGTCACCGACAGATGGCAACACAGATGAGGGTAAAAATGTAAAAAGGGTGGTAGTTGGAACAGTGTTCCATACCTAACCCTGACGGCAGGGGACCAGGGCATTAAATGCCCGTCGCCGTCACCCAAATAGTGCAAAAAGTGACCGTCAGGGGCGCCACCGTCCGCCACGACGATGGCCTTGTCATCGCTGCTTGCCACCGTGTACCCCAGGCTGCACAGCCTTCCGCCACGTGCACCTGGGATGGTCCTAGAGCGACACGTGGGTGGATGCGCTGGAGCGCGGGTACCGAGTGGAAGCTTGCCGCGGCATGCGCCTTGCCGCGGTGGCTATCTTGTCGCTTCTGGGAGCTTGTCGCTCACCGGGCCTTGCCGGGACGCGTGGCCCGTCGTGGCAAGTTTCTTGAGGTGCCTTGGTTGGCGTTCCTGGCAAGCTCCTCTTGCCGGGGTCTTGTGTCTTGAGTGGTTTTGTGCCTTGAGTGGCCTTCCCGGCAAGCTCCTCTTGCCGGGGTCCTGTCTCTTTGACTTGTATACTTTGTTCTTGAATGGCTCCAAAGGAACCACGAGAGGTCTTGGCGGTCGCCTGGCTGGCCTTGCCGCGGGACGCTGCAATTGCCCGTGCACAAGTTCGGGATACTAAGGTACCCCTACTTTAGTACACCGACAGGAGCCCCCGGGCCTGGGCCATTCACGGTGCGAGCGCTGTTGGGCCAGGCCCAAAACAGTGCATGGGCATGCGCGGCCTGCGGCACGACGTATCCCACTCCGTATCCACCGCGCCCTCCCCTAATGGCACGCGTCAATCATGGTGTCGTGGGAGAGATCGTGGCCTGTTTCTTTAATTGGAAATGCGGAACGTCCGCCCCCTCCCCCCTTATAAGCAGGGGAAACAGGGGCAGTTCGTCCATCTGCCCGTTGCTTCTTCAATCCTCAGAAACCTCCGCCGCTCCCCTCCTTCCCGAAGGCCGAAAGAGAGCAGCGCTCCGCCCTCCGTCGCCACCAGCACCTCCAGCGCCGTCGACCTCCTTCACCGAATCTGCCATGGCTCCAAAAGGTGAGAAGGGGAAAACTAAGAAGTCAGTCGAGGCGCTGCGGCTCGCGGCGATGCGGAAGAAGAAGGCGGTCTTCCCCCCCAAGCTTGACGCAATAGAGCTGAGGGATTCCTTCTACCTTTTCTGGTCGAGGGAGACGAAGGCGCACCCGCGCACCAAGGTACTCCCGGCCGTAGCTTGCGAGATGTTCCCGAATGGCTACGCATTCTTCGCTCTGTTCTTCTACTGCGGGCTCTGCCCGCCCTATTCTGAGTTCTTCTGCGACATCATGAACACTTATGGGTTCCACCTCCTTGACTTCACCCCCAATGCTGTTCTCGCCATGGCCGTTTTCGCACATCTGTGCAAAAACTTTGTCGGAGTCTTCCCCAATGTAGCTCTTTTTCGCCACTACTTCACACCCCGGGTTGAGAGAGGAGAGCCGTTATCCGGCGAGGTCTCCTGGATCTCAAGGACGCACAAGAAGGAAGCGTATCTGGAGGGGGAGCTCCGCGGCAAATGGGATGAATGGAGAGCCAATTGGTGTTGGATCGTAGAGGATAACCCGCAGCCGTTCACCGCCCGGCGCCAAGCCCCAGTAGTACGCGGCAACGACTGGAGCGACCTGGCCTCGGAGGACAGCAGACTAAAGATCGCCACTACCCGGATCCTTCGCCTCAGGCTTGCCGGGTTGACTGTAGGCGCAGTTGGAGCAGACTTTCTCCGCCGCCGCATCGCCCCCCTGCAGGAGAGGAAGAGGCCCGCCTGGGAGTTCGAGAACGCGGCAGATATCATGAGGCTGCGCCCGGGCCTCAATTATAACTTCATTGTCTTGGAGCTCAACGCGATGCTCCAGGCGTTGTTCAAGTACGACTCCGACCACCCCGAATGGTTCATGTTGCCGAGGGGCGTAGTTCCGCTGTGCAACAATTCGTCGCTCAGCGGCATCCGTGCAGTGATGCCGCTGTGCGATTCCCATGGGATCGACCCAACTTGGCAAGAGCCTTCCGACGAAGCTGTGCAGGCGTTCTTCGACAACTTGGTGGAAATGCCTCACCCGCGACACCACTGACCAGGAGATGGCATATATTGCCACCAGGCTGGAAGAGGCAGCCGCAGCCGCAGCCGCGGGCGAGTTCGGGTACACAGTAGAGGAGGCGGAGGTAGCGGAGGCGACAAGCCTTGCCGAGCGAGAAGAGCTTCTCAAAGCGGGGATGCTTGCCGGGCAGGTCACCGAGACAAGTGAGCCTGCCGAGCAGGGCGCCGAGTCGAGCAGGCCCGTTGGGGACACGAGCGGTTCACTGGAGATCGGCTCCTCTTCTTCGTCTTCAGGTAGCTCGCCACCACCAGCAGAGCCTCCAGCTCCGCGAAGGCGCCTCCGCAAGGCCGGGGACGTGACGGAGCGGCAGACGGGCAAATAGCTGCCGCGTCGCGCAACGCGCGCCACCGCGGCAAGCAAGCCTGGCGCGGGAGCTCCTCGCGCTTCTGCAGCGGCTGGAGGGGGGTCGTCTCGGACCGCAACTTCTGCCCCTGCCGCTCCCCATGCCACGGCGGCAGCTGGGGCGGGGTCGTCTCAGACCACCGCCCCTGCTCCCGCCAAGCGGCCAAGGGAGCCCACTCCTCCGCCTCCTCGTACTACGCGTGAGCCAGACTTTGATTTCTCCGCGCTCAGCTCCGACGAGGAAGAAGAAGAGTAAGACTTTTGCAATTCTTGTCCTTGTATTTCTTTTGCTGTTTTGTCTTGTATCTCTCTTGCCTAACTCTGAACTTGTTCTTCTTTTCAGAACTTTGGCCTAGACGGCGGCGAAGAGAGCCAAGGTCCCGCTGATTGTCATCGAGGACGAGCCCACCGCGACGGTGGGGGGTGCGCCCGAGACAAGCTTGCCGGACCCGGCAACTGGTCTTCAGAACAGCCCCCAGCGTAAGTGTGGTTCATCTTTCGCTGTCAGGCGCGCGTGGGTGCTTCTTCTTTACTGACGTCTTGTTCGTTGATGTGTGTAGGAGCAGAGCAGCAGCACCAGGAGCGCCAGGAGACCGCCCCCGACGTGCCGCAGGCTTCGACCACGCCGCCAAGGGGAAGCTCTCCGGCAAGGAAGAACACTCCGCCAAGGGCGAGTCCCCTGCCAAGGGCGTGTACCCCGCCAAGGGCAAGTTCTCCGGCGAGGGATAGCACCAGCGGCCCTCCGCCGGCGGGAGCTACAACTACGCCGCCGAGGGGGAGCTCCCCGGCAAGGAACCTCACCGAAGAGCCGGCCCACGCAGGTAATCCCTTTGCTTTAGAAACTCCCCTTGGGCTTTTATTCTTTAGATTCTTCTCTTTTTTCTTTTTCTTTTTTTTTTGGATATTTGCTTGACTGTTTGTCTTTTCTTTTCCTCCGTCAGACCCGTCCGTAGCTGAGCCAATGGAGACAGAGGTCGTTGCTGACGACGCCGTCGTTGCCGAAGAAACGGTCGGCGCAGACGATCCCGCTGGCGCAGAGGCCACCGAGGCTGCCGCCGCAGCAGCTGGCGAAGGGGCTGGTGGTCGTACTGACAGCCCTGAGGCCGCAGGAGCGCCAGGCGCTACACCGGCCGCCGAGCCCTCCGCCGCTGCCGCAGCCCCCAGACCCGACGAGCCCGAGCCAGGCGCCTACATAAAGGCCGGCGACAACGTCTTCATCCAGCTCCCTTGGGCGTCCATGTCCAGGGCGCTGGTCGAGGGAGAGGTCTTCGACGGAGAGGTGCTTGCCTCCGCCGGATTGAAACTCGTGGACTTGCCAAGCAGCAGTAGCAGCGAGCCCGAGGAGGAGCGGCTGCTGCGCAAGCTGCTGTCGCTTTACCGCGCCCGGCAGGCCAAGCTGGAGTCCCGCTAGGCTCTTGCCGCGAAGGCGGGAGCCGATATCGCGAAGCGCGTGGAGGAGCTTTGGGCCATCGCCCAAGCGGCTCTCCGGTCCTTGGCGGAGGAGTGGGAGCAGCTTGCCGAGGCACAGCAGGCCTTCATCCTTGAGAAGGCCGAAGTGGAGGAGCAGCAGCGGCTTGCCGCTGAGAAACTGTCCACGCTGGAGGGCGAGCTGGCGCAGCGGAAGGTCAACCTAGACGGTCACGAGGAGGAACTCGCCGCGCGCGAGCAGTCGCTTGGCGGAGCTCTCCAAGAGGCAAAGGATGCTGCCGCGGCTGCCGAGACCGCGAAAAAGGAGTTGGAGACGAGGGTGGCGCAGCTGGAGGCCAACCTTAAGACGAGCGGCGAGGAGGTTGCCGCACTCAAGCTCGAGCGAGAGAAGGATGCCCACAGCCACACCGAGCTGCAGGTCCGCCTCTCCGAGAAGGGCAAGGAGCTCGCTGTCGCCAAAGACTCCATCGCCGACCTCGAGCTGAAGCTGGCCACCCTAACCCCGACGCTGGACGGCGCCAAGGAGCGGGAGGCGACCCTGAAGGAGGAGATCAGGGCCGAGAAGGCGTTGCTGGCGAGCGCTGCCGTCACCCAAAACATCTTCAGGGAGAACGTCGAGCACTGGACTGAGGGTCTTGTCAACGCCGCCGCGGATATCGACAGGGAGCTGGCGCAGCTGGGGGCGGAGTATCTCGGGTACTCCACCGACGAGAACCTCCACCCCAGCGCCAAGCTCACTCTGTTCTTCAGAGGCGTGGCGACGGCCCTCCAGCAACTCCGGGAAAGGTTCCCCAAGCAGCTGGCGGACGAGTCGCGCAAGCTCTGCGCAGGAGCCCTTCAGAAGGTGCTGATGAAGGTGGCCCACCGCAACCCTGGCCTCAACCTCACCAACGTCCTCAGGAGCTTGCCGTCGGATGCTGATCTGGAGGCGCTCAAGGCCCTTGTCGCACCCATTGTGGACAAGGTGAGCGGCATCAAGAGGGTCGAGGGCGATCGCGCAGATTAGGCTTGCCCATTTACTTCTTTTCCTGTCGCTGCCAGTCATGTTAAGAGAACAATCTATTAGGCCCGCGACAAGCTATCTTGTAGTATAAATTTATTTTGGGTAGTAATCGCAGTGTTATTTCCTTTACTTGACTCCTTTGCTTTGTATGTCTTTACCCTACGCTTTTAGGGAACTTGTCGGCACATGCACCTTTGCCGCGAGCGCTGAGTGCGGAACTTCAGCAGCCCGCTGGCGGTGCTATTACCGACAAGAAACCTTGTTGCAACTAGTCGCAGCACGCTTAAGTTGCTGAGCGAACTCGAAAACGAAGTAAGGACGCGACACTAGTCGCAGCACACTTAAGTCGTTGAGCGTGCTCGAAACAAAGTAAGGGCTCAGCTAGCCACGAGTTGGTTCCTCCGCGCACAGGTTTTCCATACAAAGCGCGGTCGTTCAAGGAGGATAACTTAAAATTTAAAAATTTGATTACTCAAACTTTGGCAACTTAGCTTTTGTGTCGTTCGCTCCCCTGCAAGGCAGAACTCTCTTGAACGGCGCTTGGTCCATACCACTACCTTCTCCTCCCCCCCGGCAAACTTGTGTGCGAGGGAACTTTCCTTTGCTTGACAAAAAAGAAGGAAGAGAAAATACAGATATGGAGCCTTTGGGCTCGTTATTGCTTACCGGGGGTAGGTGCTGCACAAAGTGTCAGATAATATATGCAACAAAATAAAAAGCATGAAATGACAAGATGTGCGGGGCACATAAGCTTTACTGATGCACGGGGTCTGCGCCCGGCTTTGTACAAAGGATTACATGCAACAGCGGTAAGACTTGTACAAAAGGTGGTTGCCGGAGCGGATCACGGCAACCGCGCCTTATGGGTAAAACTTACGAAGATGCTCAATGTTCCAGGAGTTGCTCACCGGAAAGCCATCTTCGGTCTCAAGGCGGACAGCGCCAGGCCTAGTGACTCGTTTCACCCGATAAGGGCCTTCCCAGTTCGGCGTCAACTTGTTGCAATTCTTGGCGGACCGAACGCGCCGTAGAACAAGGTCGCCTTCCTCGAGACTTCTGGCATTAACTTTGTGGCTATGGTAGCGGCGCAAAGCTTGCTGGTATCGAGCAGCTCGAACAGCAGCCTGAAGACGGTCTTCCTCAAGGAGCAGCGCGTCATCTTGTCGCAGCTGCTCTTGCTTGAGCTCATCATAAGCGAGCACTCGAGGTGACCCGTATACGAGTTCCGTGGGGAGAACTGCCTCTGCTCCATAGACTAGAGCAAACGGTGTCTGTCCAGTGGCTCGATTTGGCGTCGTCCTGATCGACCAAAGAGCCGCCGGCAACTCCTCGATCCAGTTTCTTCCACACTTGTGCAGCCTATCGAAAGTTCTTGTCTTGAGTCCGCGCGGCACTTCAGCGTTTGCTCTCTCTGCTTGACCGTTGCTCCTCGGGTGAGCAACAGAAGCGAAGCAGACCTTGGCGCCAAGGTCTTGGACCTACTGCATGAAGTTGCGCTTGTGAATTGTGTGCCGTTGTCGGTGATGATCCTGTAAGGGATCCCGAAACGGCAAACAATCGACCTGAAGAACTTGACTGCTGACTATGGGGTCACCTTTCTCACTGGCTCCACTTCCGGCCACTTTGTGAACTTGTCGATTGCAACGTACAAGTACTCAAAGCCCCCTGCTGCGCGGGGAAAGGGGCCGAGGATGTCGAGCCCCCAGACCGAAAATGGCCAGGATAAAGGGATTGTCTGGAGAGCTTGAGCTGGCTGGTGTATCTGCTTGGAATGGAACTGGCACGCTTCACACTTGGTTACTAGTGCAGTTGCATCCTGGAGGGCTTCTGGCCAAAAGAAACCTTGCCGGAATGCCTTGCCGGCAAGTGCTCTTGTGCCAATGTGGTGGCCACATATGCCTCCGTGTATCTCTGCCAACAGCTTTTGTCCATCTTCCCGGGGAATACACTTCAATTTCACACCGTTGAGTCTTCTTCTGTAGAGTTCGTCGCCGACAAACTGTTACATACTTGACTCTCGGGCTACTCTTTCCGCTTCTTCTTGCTCTTCGGGAAGTTCTCCTGTCTGAAGGAAACGGACAATTTGCTGCGCCCATGCTGGAGCTTGTGGCTCAACAGCAAGGAGTAAAGGCATATCTGCTGCTGCGGGAACATCCGCTTCTACGGCAAAAACCTGCGGCTCAGCCGGAGCTTGATGTTCCCCGGCAAGCTTGCCGGAGCAAAACAGAGCATTTTCAGTGTTGATCTTGGGGACCTTCTTAGCGGCGGCTTCGGGAAGCTGTGCCGGAAAATAGTCACCGAAAATCAACTTCCTCTTCTTGCTTTGTCTAGCTGATGGTGTTACGGATGATTGAGTCAGCTTGAGCACAAAGATCCCTGGTTCCACAGGTAACTTAAGTGCAGCGCACTTTGACAGGCCGTCGGCGATGTCGTTCTGAGCTCTTGGAACATGCTCCATCTGTAGGCCGTCAAAGTGTTCTTCAAGCTTTCTCACTTCATCGACGTAAGCTTCCATCAGCGGACTCTGATAATTCTTGTTCACTTGGCGGACAACAAGCTGCGAGTCACCCCATACAATCAGCTTCTTAATCCCAAGGTCTGCCGCGATCCTGAGACCGGCAAGCAAACCCTCATACTCTGCAGTATTGTTTGTCACTTGCTCCTTGGGGAAGTGCATTTGGACCACGTACTTGAGGTGTTCTCCGGTGGGTGCGACAAGCAGCACACCAGCACCGGCGCCTTGCAGCGAGAAGGCACCATCAAAGTACATTATCCATTCTCTGCTCGCTTCCTTGATGGGGATGCTCGTCTCTGGGATTTCTTCGTCTGGTGCCGGCGTCCACTCTGCTATGAACTCTGCCAATGCTCTGCTTTGGATAGTTGAAGTGCTCTCAAACTTGAGGCCAAAGCTTGACAGCTCCAGTGCCCACTCAACAATCCTGCCTGTCGCTTCTGGATTCTGCAATATCCTCTTTAGCGGAAAGCGAGTGACCACTGTTATCTCATGTGCTTGGAAGTAATGGAGCAGCTTTCTCGAGGCCATGAGAAGGCCGAAAAGCAACTTCTGCACACCAGAGTACCTTGACCTAGCCCCCTGCAGGAGGGAGCTGACAAAGTAAACTGGGCGCTGCACCATTTTCTTCCGTACTTCCTCTTGCATCTGCGCGGATCCATCCTTGTCGGGACCAGAGCTCGTCAGAGAAGCCCCCTGCTTGTCGCTGGATGTGTTTGCCACGGTTGCTGGCTCATCGTCTGCCTCCCTCTCCGCTACTAACGCATCACTAACCACTTGATTGGTTGCCGCTAGGTACAGCAGCAACTTCTCTTGTGGTTTAGGTGCGACAAGTATTGGAGTAGAGGACATGTACCTCTTCAAGTCTTGCAGCGCAGCCTCCGCTTCCGGAGTCCACTTCATTGGACCTGCCTTTTTCAAGATTTTGAAAAACGGCAGGGCGCGCTCTGCTGACTTAGAGATAAACCTACTGAGAGCAGCCACGCAACCGGCAAGTCTTCGTACATCCTTGGCGTGCTTGGGTGCTTCGATCTCCTCGATGGCTTTGATCTTGTCGGGATTGGCTTCAATCCCCCTCTGAGACACGAAGAACCCGAGAAGCTTGCCGGAGGGGACTCCAAACACACACTTCTCGGGGTTGAGCTTGAGGCTGATCTTGCGCAGACTTGCAAAGGTTTCTTCTAGATCTTGGATTAGAGTTGCCCTGTCCTTGCTCTTGACCACTATGTCATCCATGTAAGCTTCTACATTTCTGTGAATTTGTGGTTCAAAAACTGTATGGACAACTCTTGCAAATGTTGAACCAGCATTCTTCAATCCGAAAGGCATGCGTATGAAACAGTAAGTGCCACATGGAGTAATGAATGCGGTCTTCTCCTCATCTTCTTCAGCCATGAAGATCTGATGGTATCCTGAATATGCGTCAAGAAATGAAAGCAAATCACATCCAGCCGTGGAGTCAACAATCTGGTCAATGCGCGGCAAGGGAAATGGGTCTTTGGGACAAGCTTTATTCACATCGGTGAAGTTGATACAAAGCCTCCATTTCCCGTTTGCCTTTCGCACGACAACAGGATTGGCCAACCACGTGGGATGGAGCACTCCTCTGACAAGGCCTGCTGCTTCCAGCTTCTTGATTTCTTCTGCTATGAACTCTAGGCGGTCCACTGCTTGTTTCCTAACTTTTTGCTTGATGGGCCGCGCGTGAGGACAGACGACAAGCTTGTGCTCAATCACTTTCCTGGGAACACCGGGGATGTCAGACGGTTGCCATGCAAACACGTCGACGTTCGCCCGCAGGAAAGCAACGAGCGCGCTTTCCTATTTAGGGTCGAGCGTGGCACTGATGGTGAAGGTACCACCAGTGTCGTCCTCCTTGACGGACAACTTCTTGGTCTCTGGCGGAGCTGCCATCGTCTTCTTACACTTGCCGGTGGAGCTCGATGGTGCGTCCTCGACGGCAGCGCAGCACTCCGAAGAGGTGCGTTTGCCGGAGTGGGCCCCAGAGCTCTTGCCGGACTTTGTCTTCTTCCCTCCGGGAGCTTCACCGGCAAGTGTCTTGTTATCTGATGCGGCTGCTGCTTCCCGGTAAATCTTGTCGGCGCAGATAAGGGCATCCTTCTTGTCGCCAGGGACAGAGATGACGCTTATCGGGCCTGGCATCTTGAGCATGTTGTAGGCATAGTGAGAGGCTGCCATGAACTTGGCTAGTGCTGGACGGCCAAGTATTCCATTGTAAGGCAATGGAAAATCGGCAACGTCGAATGTGACCCTCTCAGTCCTGAAGTTCATCTCGCCGCCAAAAGTTACTGGCAGCGTGATCTTCCCCTTCGGCTTGCTCCTTCCCGGGTTTATTCCTTGGAACGTGCCGGTCTCCTCGAGCTCGATGTCAGGGATCTGGAGTTTCTGGATCACAGTGGAGGAGATCAGGTTCAAGCCGGCCCCGCCGTCAACCAACATCTTAGTGACCTTGAGGTTGCGGATAGTTGGCGAAACCAACATCGGCAAGCACCTGACCGCAGTTGTGCGATCAGGGTGGTCCTCAATGTCAAAGATGATAGGCGTGCTGGACCACTTCAAAAGTTTGCGCGACTCGACGGGTGGTTCTGCCGCATTCACTTCCCGTACCCACTGTTTGAGTTGGCGGTGAGAAGTATGCGGAGAAGCACCACCGTCAACGCACAAAACTTCTGTGGCTTTCTGGAACTCCTGCTCGCTGTTCTCCGCGTCGTCCAAGTTTTCGTCCTTGTAGCGACCGCGGGGAGGTCTATCTCCTTGCCGCTGCTTGGCCTTGCCGCGGCGTCCTCCCAGGCCGTTGAATGGCCGCTTCTTGCCGGACCCTCCGTCACCTCCTTGGGCCTTCTCCTTGTCACGCCGCTCATACTCAGCCTTTTGCTGCTCGATGAGGTACTCGACTCTCTTACAGTTCTGGAGGTCGTGACCCTTGGTGTGGTGGATCTTGCAATACTGTTTGTCGGTGCCGTCCTGCTTGTCGGTGGCCGCCACAGCCTGGCAGTTGGTGCATGCTGCAGTCTCCTTGCCGGAGCTACCAACTGGAGCTTTCTTGGCGCCAGCCTCCTTGCCGGACTGCTCAACGACTAGCACTTCTTTGTTCTTCTTCTTCCTGTTATTCCACCGCCGGCTTTTCTTTGCCGGGGCGGCATCCTCGCTGTCGGACCCTCTTGCTCCTGTATCCTCTCCGGGGAGTTTCCTCCCCTCCTCAGCCCGTGCGCACTTGTCGGCCAGAGCATACAGCTCGCTGACGTCTCTGATCTTGCACATCGCCATCTCCTCCCTCATTCTGCGGTTACGCACGTTCTGATGGAACGCGCTGATAACCGCGGCAGGGTGGACGTCTGGGATGTTGTGTTGTACACGGCTGAATCTTTGGATGTACTTGCGCAGGGGCTCTCCTTCCTTCTGGGCGAGCAAGTGAAGGTCACTATCCTGGCCATGAGGTTTGTGGCCGCCTGTAAAGGCGCCGACAAACTGATGGCACAGGTCTGCCCAAGAAGAAATAGAGTTGTCCGGCAAGTGCATGACCCAGGATCTGACGTTGGGCTTGAGCACCAGCGGGAAGTAATTGGCGAGTATCTTCTCGTCTCGTCCCCCAGCAGCCTGCACCGCGATGGTGTAGATGCCGAGGAACTCCGACGGGTGTGTCTTGCCGTCGTACTTCTCCGGTACGTCGGGCTTGAAGTTCTTCATGCTGGGCCACTGGACTTGTCGCAGCTCACGAGTGAACGCAGGGCAACCTACCGCGTACGGCAAGTCGCCTGGTCCCCCTGGCGTGTGCATGTCAACGACGGGCCCAGCGCGCTGGTCTGATTGACGCCGCGCTTCTCTTCGGTGCTCGATGCGGGTTCGAGCGTCCTCTTGTTGTCGATCGTCGAGAACTTGGCGCCGATCGCGGCGAGCTTGCGGATCTGACGACGCGGTGGAATCGCTATCGAGGTTGACCCAACGAATCGGCGATCTTGGCCTTTGGGGCGGGGAGTGCACGGTGGTTGCACCCCCAGCAGTCTTGTCGCCATCGGCCCGCGCCTGGCTAGCTTGCCGCGGCTGCGATGTATTCGGCTGCCGCGGGGTGTCGCAGTTGGCGAAGGCGATGAGACTCTGGATGGTGGCCCTCCAGTCGTCGGCCTTATCTGCTGCTGGAGGGAAGTCTAAGAGCAGTTGAGCCCGCGCCAAGGCTTCTGCTGGAGTGGCGGGTAGCGGTGGCGAACGGTGCGAGGAGCGGGATATGCTCGAACTTCTAACTATGTTAGAAGGAGCAGTTTCCCGTCCAGGCGACCGTGCCTTGCTTGTGCCAGCATGTTGGCGCGCATGCTGGTCTTGGGCGTCCTGAGATCCACCAGCTTAGCCTTGGCCCAGCAGACGTATGGTACCGTGAGTACCATGACGCTGCCGGTCCCGCGCCTCTTGAGAAGGGCGCGGTGCATGCACGGACGCCGAGGTCTTGGAGTGCGCCCGGTCGTTGCGGGAGTCGACCGCGCCGCCGTGGGGCAGCGCAGCCTTATCCTTGGACCCGGCAGCACCATGAGTGCCCTCGTCGGCGCCCGTTCTTCCGCCGGTGTTTACCCCACCAGCCGTTGGCTCCAGCGGGGGTGGGATCGACGCGGACGGAGCAGCTGCCTCCGAAGCCTTCTTCTTCGGCGGCATGTTGATGAAGTCGATGAAGTTGATGAAGATCTAGCTCGCGTGGACACCGGATCGGGTTCACGCAACCTCGACGCACCCCCTACCTAGCGCCAAAGATGTCGGGGAAACTGATCGCCCACGAACACCTATGGGACCGGAGCCCCTTTTCGGTACGGCAGGGGGCGGAGGATGCACAAAGAGCGGATCGAGGCGAGCACACGAGCAGTTTACCCAGGTTCGTGCCGCACGGATGCGTAAAACCCTACTCCTACTTTGATTTGTATTGCGTTCTTGCTCGGGAGCGAGGAGAGCTACAGTACACTCTAACCGCTAGCAAGACCGAGCGTGAGAATGATCAAAGTTCGGACCCTCCCCTACGTTGCGCATGGGCCTCCTTTTATAGGTCAAAGGGGTCACTGACAGGTGGCAACATAGATGAGGGTAAAAATCTAAAAAGGGTGGTAGTTGGAACAGTGTTCCATACCTAACCCTGACGGCAGGGGACCAGGGCATTAAATGCCCGTCACCGTCGCCCAAATAGTGCAAAAAGTGGTCGTCAGGGGCGCCACCGTCCGCCACGACGGTGGCCTTGTCATCGCTGCTTGCCACCGTGTACCCCAGGCTGCACAGCCTTCCGCCACGTGCGCTTGGGATGGTCCCAGAGCGACATGTGGGTGGATGCGCTGGAGCGTGGGTACCGAGTGGAAGCTTGCCGCGGCAAGCGCCTTGCCGCGGTTTCTATCTTGTCGCTTCTGGGAGCTAGTCGCTCACCGGGCCTTGCCGGGACGCGTGGCGCGTCGCGGCAAGTTTCTTGAGGTGCCTTGGTTGGCCTTCCTAGCAAGCTCCTCTTGCCGGGGTCTTGTGCCTTGAGTGGTTTTGTGCCTTGAGTGGCCTTCCCGGCAAGCTCCTCTTGCCGGGGTCCTGTCTCTTTGACTTGTATACTTTGTTCTTGAATGGCTCCAAAGGAACCACGAGAGGTCTTGGCGGTCGCCTGGCTGGCCTTGCCGCGGGACGCTGCAACTGCTCGCGCACAAGTTCGGGATACTAAGGTACCCCTACTTTAGTACACCGACAACGAAGATTATAAAAATATGTCAGATTTGACAAAAGCCACGCAAGAAACACATACTGAGAACTTAGGTACCTTTGGGAAGGAATTGATCAGTTCTGGTAAGTTTTGTGCTGACACATTTGTACCTATAGAACATAAATTTATGGTAGCTTCACATGCCGCTCGGTTGCAACACTCGGTTATGAAGATTGATGTTATCTACTATAGTGATTCCACTTGTACTCCTCACACAATCCCCCCCCCACACACACGCACACACACACACACACACACACACACACACACACACACACACACACACAACAAAGTCCACCGAGTGCATGATTATTCATGTGCATTGCATCAAACATATGACATGCACATGGATAAATAAATCAAAGCCTGAATGGTTCAAAGAAAACAAGCGATGTGAAGACTTAACCAGGAACATAGGTTGCCGCTATTGCTACTCTTGCCATCATTGAAACTCCTCTTACCCTTACCTCTGGCTGCATGTCGATACGTGGAAAACCAATGAAATCCTCTTCATACAAGATATTTTGTGTCAAACTTTATTCCCGCATAACAAAAACCAAATCAACAATTAGTTGAATTGTTTATATAAGTAACATGGAATAAAGGGGGATCGAACCTCAAAAATAAATCCATGAAAGCTTCATGTTACATAACCGATTACTGTGATGACACTGTCGACACACTGAACCTCGCCGTGGTCACCTGACAACTCACCCTTCCCCTCGTCTCCATGCCAGCCCCTCTGAACCGCCAACATGAGCTCCTTGCACCGTGGATTTACAACGACCAGATCGGTGCACGGTCATCAGGAGGTGGTCAACATACCTCCGCCCGGGTGCTTTAGCAAGGCTGGATCCGCCAACGACGGCGGCGCCACCTACATGAACAAATCTGGTTGGCCTTAGTGGTGTAGCGCCTCGACCGATGTGAGAGTGCAACCCCTCCTTGTTGCATGTTGAGGGTAAAACGTGAGAGGATGACGACGGCTGGCTGAAGACGAGGTGTCATTCCACGGATGGGGATTTTTGTTGTGAGAGAGAGAGGCGAGGGGTTAGGGAGAGGATGACGAGTGGAGGCACTGTTACACGTACGACAGACTGTTATAGGCCCAACAGGCCCTATTGAATCCCAGACGCCCAAAAAAGCCACTAGAGCAGCGGCCCAAGAAGGTTAGCTCTCGATAGATCGATAGGAAGACTGGACGTGTGATCTGATGGCTGAGAATGCCCAAAGGAGGCGATCTAATGAATACAAATGCTAATTGCCTGAGAGGGTAGGAAAAGTGCTCAGTTTTAATGTTTGTAAATTATGTTACCATTGTTGAGAGAACTTGCACTAGTGAAAGTATGAACCCTAGGCCTTGTTTTCAAGCATTGCAATACTGTTTGTGCTCCATTTTACTACTTGCTACCTTGTTGTTTTTATATTTTCACATTACAAAAACCTATATCTACTATCCATACTACACTTGTATCACCATCTCTTCAGAGTACTAGTGCACATATAGAATGTACCATTGTATTGGGTGTGTTGGGGACACAAGAGATTTCTTGTATTTGTTGTATGGTTGTTTGAGACAGACCATCTTCATCCTACGCCTCCCATGGATTGATAAACCTTAGGTCATCCACTTGAGGAAATTTGCTACTATCCTACAAAACTCTGCGCTTGGAGGCCCAACACGAGTCTACAAGAAGAGGGTTGCGTGGTAGACATCAATATCTTTTGTGGCGCTGTTGCCGGGGGGGTGAGTGCTTGAAGGTATATCTTTAAATCTTGCAATTGAATCTTTTAGTTTCTGTTTTATCACTAGTTTGTTTTATAAAATAAAACTACAAAATATGGAATTGAGGTCACCTCATATTATTCATCTCTATAATGTCTTTCGTGAAAATGATGGAAAGGAAAACTGCGCTCAATTGATAGAACAAGAAGTCAATAAAATGTTTGGCACTAAATCTTTGAATGATGAGCGTGATTGGAATGCTGTTAGTATGAAATATTTCAATATCTAATGATATGCAAAGCCATAAGCTTGATGATGCTATGTTTGACGAAGATGGCATTCTTAGTCCCCCAAGTTTTGATGTGCAAAATTGTTATAATGGTAGCATGCCTCCTATTTATGATGATTATGATGATGACATGTATGCTATAGAGAATAATGACAACCATGAAACTTGTCATCATGATTTTAATGCTCAAATTGATTATGTCAATCAAGCGTCACATGATAGTTATTTTGTTGAGTTTGCTCCCACCACTATTCATGAGAATAAATTTGCTTATGTGGAAAGTAGCAAAATTTCTATGCTTATGCATCATGAAAAGAGTGATTTATGTGATCGGTGCATTATTGAATTTATTCAAGATTCTACTGAAAATTATTATGAGAGAGGAACATATGCTTGTAGGCTTCTCAATAATATCAAGTTTCCTCTCTATGTGTTGGAAGCTTTGAAGTCATGCTTGTTTTGCCTTCCTATGCTAGTTGATTATTGTTCTCATAAATTGTTTGCTCATAGAATCTCTATGCATAGGAAGTGGGTTAACTTAAATGTGCTTGCAATGTGATTCATGATGCTCCCTTTTATGTTTCAATTCCTATCTTTACGTGTGCATCATTGAAATCTTTATGCCTAGCTAAAAAGGGATTAAAGAAAACCGCTTGTTGGGAGACAACCCAACACTTATACTTATTGTTTTTGTATGTTTACATGATTAAGCTAATGTAGTAATCATGTTTTATAGCTTTTGTTTTAATAAAGTTCCAAGTAAAGCCTTTGGGATAGTGTGGATGATAGTTGACCTGATTCTGTGCAAAAATAGAAACTTTTGCGTCCAGTGGTGCAATTTCTGTGCTTCACTCGAACGTGATAAAATTCCAATTTTTTTTACATATGATTGATATGCAAATTACCTACGTGTTCCTAATTTTTAAGAATTTTTAGAGATGCAAAACTGGGATGAAAATTTAGATCTTTACAGACTGTTCTATTTTTGTCATATTCTTTTTGCAATGCATAGTTTGCTTGTTTTATGATTTCTTGGCTTATATTGCTTAATATAAATTGTGGAAATTATAGAGTACAGTAGGAATTGTGTGAGAAAAATTATGAATCTTGTCTTTGATAGTACCCAAGTGAACGATTTTCTTTATTATACTAATGCATCTCACGAAGTTCCGTTAAGTTTTGTGTGATTGAAGTTTTCAAGTTTTGGGTGAGACATCGATATGAGGAGAATAAGGAATGCCAGGACCCTAAGCTTGGGGATGCACAAGGCACCCCAAGGTAATATTCAAGGAAGATCCAATCAACTAAGCTTTGGGATGCCCAAGGCATCCCCTCTTTCGCCTTCAACATTATCGGTAACCTCACTTGGAACTATATTTTTATTCGTCACATGATATGAGTTTTGCTTGGAGCGTCATTTATTTCAATAAAAATAAAAGTACATCCTTTACCATGCCTATTTTGCAAATCTATATGGGGCTATTTGAAAACCATAAATTTTCTATCATTGTCTGAAATCTTATGGAAAGTCAGAACGTGAGAAAATCTTGAAATTTTTACACAGTAAGCATGAATAAGTTACCTGTAACATGGTAAGTTTGTAGTATTTCTTGATCTAGGAAAGTATAAGTAAAATTGCACTCCTTACAGACTGTCCTGTTTAGACAGATTGTTGTTATGTTTGCATTGTTTGCATATGTTTGCGTGCTTAATGATTCTATTTGAGGATAGGAGTATTAAATATGCAGAGGGGTATGCAATGTCAAATTATAATTATAGTGATTTCCTACAGTAGAGAATGATAAGGTTTTGCATGGATTTATACTAACTTATCTCACGAGTTCTTGTTGATTTTTGTGTGGATGAAGTTTTTGAGATCTAGGGAAACCATGACATAAGAGGAATTAAGGAGACACGAGAGCTCAAGCTTGGGGTATGCCCAAGGCATCCCTGCTTAATATTTAAAGAAGTACTCAGGGTTGGCATCCCACCTTTCTTCATCAACAATTATCAGTTAGTATCGGTTGAGCCTAAGTTTTTGCTTCTTCACATGATGTGTGTTATTCTTGAAATGCCATTTTTTTTGCTTGATGTTTTAACAAATATCCCAAGATCTAAAAAAATTAAATGAGGGAGAGTCTTCACATAGCTATATAATTATTCAACTACTCATTTGATGTTCACTTATATCTTTTGGAGTAGTTTGTCATTTACTCTTGTACTTCACTTATATCTTTTGGAGTAGTTTGTCATTTACTCTTGTGCTTCACTTATATATTTTTCAGAGTCTTATAAATAGTAATGGTAACTGATGGCTTCTCACCCCTCGTTGGTTACCCCAAGTGGAAGGTTTGAGATGTAGCGTAACGGCAAGTTTCCCTTGGCAAAGATACCAAGGATCGAATCCCGTGAGACTCCGAGGGTCGACAAGAAGGTGTCAAGGGCGCCAAAAACTTTCGCTTGACAGGACCTGCACACAGATACAAATAACTTTGCTCCCAACGAGTACAGAGAGGTTGTCAATCCCTCTGGCCTTGTCGTTTACAAAGGATCAAACGCAAGAGATAATACTGATAGGTATTACTGCAACTAGGAAATAAGAACAGGAAGTAAATAGCGGGTGTGATTATTGATGGTAATACGGACCGGGGTCCCATGATGTTCACTAGTGATGTCTCTCTCCCAAAAGACGATAAAACAGCTAAGCGAGGTAAACAAATTACAGCAGGGCAATTGACAGGATTATGTGCGCAAACCAATGCTAACTATGTTGTACAGAAAGGTAGAGGCTCAAAAGCATGGGCGGTACGCCAAGGCAAGTAGACCGAAATCCATCTGCATCTACTACTAATCATCCACCTTGAGATATCTATCCAGAACATCTCGCTGGTATTAAGTTGCGAGTCCCACCCAAAGTGTAAACTCAAAGCAACAGACAACTGCATTAAAAGAACTTTGCGTAAAGTAAACAATCCTTGCACCCGCAAGTACAAGCACCGTTGTTTTCCCTCTTGTGGCAACAGCACATCCCCTAGACTCATGTTTCTGTCACTCAAACTAGTCATCGAGGGGCATGAACCCACAATCAAGCATAACGTTCCCTCTTGGAGTTATTACCTACTACTCGGCCAAAGCAATAAATAGCAACGGAGAACATGCAAGAATTACTCAAGAACATAAATATAAAAGAGGTGAATCAAATATATTACTCACACACAATCTGAACATATTCTCATAATCCATCAGATCCCAGCAAACTCAGCATAGCAACAGCATAAATATTACATATGTGCCTCGATCATGTAGGGCAGCTCACGAGGTCTAATCCATGAAGAACAAGAAGGGGAGGAGAACATCACATAGCTACTGGTCATGGACCCATGGTCCAAGGGAGACTACTCACGGCTCATCCGGGAAGCGTCCATGGTGGTGGAGAAGCTCCCGGTGGTGATCCTCCCCTCCGGCAGGGTGCCGGGAAGAGTTCTCCTCGTGCTCCCGATCTTGGAAGCGCGGCGGCGGCGGAACAGAGATGAGATCGCGAAAAAGGGTTCCGTCCTCGAGGGTTTCGGGACGCGTGTTAAATATATGCCAAAGGGGGGCACCAGAGGCGGAGAGGGGGGCCCAGGCGCCCCCCCCCCGGCGCGGCCAGGGGTGGGGCCGCCCCCCCAGGGCGCCTGGAGCCCCTCTGGCCCTCCTCTGGCCCTACTTCTGCCGCATGGAAGCTTCTGGAGCGCTGATTTTTTATATATTCTTCCCGGAATTTTTCTGGCAATTTAAGTAATCGGAAAACCTGAAATACAAAAACAGCAGAAAATAGAAGCTGGCACTGGGGTGCACTGAGTTAATAGGTTAGTCCAAATATGATCAAAAGTGTATGGAAGTGCATAAATATCGTAGCAATATCACACAAAAGAGGCATGGAGCAAGCAGAAATTATAGATACGTTTTGGACGTATCAACATCCCCAAGCTTAATTCCTGCTCGTCCTCGAGTAGGTAAATGATAACAAGCATAATTTCTGTGGTGACATGGTATTAACCATATAAGAACTTTTAAGTAAAGTAATCAAGGCATGTAATCCAATTCAAGTCATAACAAGCAAGAGTCTATATTAGCATTGTAACAAGTAACATAAGAACATAAAGGTGCAAGAGCTCTCGCTGTCCGTGACTCGAATGTCTCCAAATGGTGTTTGCATGCAAGAAAGGGGACAGGGATATATGAGAGTAAAACATAGTTTTTATATTGTTGAGAACTTAATCTACTAAAGTTTCACACTTGGCCTTCTTTGGAATCTTATCTAGACTCATCCCCAGACCGTCAGCCAGGTACAAGTCAAAATGATCCACTCCCTTTTGATATTTTGAGCACTCATGCAATGGATGAGCGTAAGCAAGAAAGTCGACACTTAGGATGGCAAAGAGAAAAATGATAGAGGGGGAAGACAAAAAAAGGTGTGAAAGGCTCACATCAATGAGGACAATCATCGGCGAGAGAAAGCCAAATGATAGATATGATGTGAGGAGTAGGAATCGCCATGCAACGGATGCACATATGAGCTAAGGTAAGCTCTCCAATGGAACTAGTGGGGGTGCATCCAACTTGCTTGCTCAAGAAGACCTAGAGCTCTTTTGAGGAGGCTCATCATTGGAATATACAAGCCAAGTTCTATAGTGTAAAGGTCCCCACATAGCTATATGCATAAATGATAATCTCTATGGAGTACAAGGTATAAGATGGAGTACGAGTGTGGATCTCTCAAAAGAAATAGTAGTGTGCCCCCTTCTCTTTTTTTTTCTTTTTCTATTTTTTTTTATTTTTTTTGTGGCCTCAATGGCTCTTTCTATTTATCTCTCATTTGTCCTCTTTGGGATCTTTTGATTGTGTCCTCTTTGGGATCTTTTGATTTGTCCTCTTTGGGATCTTTTCCTCACTTTAGGGGCAACACTCTATGTATTACAAGAAGTATATAAGATCTTTCACACTTTACAAAAGTACTCAACATAAAGAAAATGAAACTATCATGATGTATTCAAATGTATGCCTCTGCCAGTGTAGCAGGATATGCAATGATACTAGCGTGTCATGTAGCAATGATTAGGGAAAGGCCCAACTAGCATGCGGCTCATCGATCAAGCAAAAAGCATGTATGACATGAAGATCAAGTCATGAGAAGATGGATGTTGCATGGCAATGTATCTCGGAAAGGCTATGGAAATGCCTTAATAGGTAGGTATGGTGGCTTTTTGAGGAAGGATATAATGAGGCTTATGATGACAGAGCATATCGTGCCAAGGATTTGGATGCACCGGCGAAGTATGCACCAACTCTCGAGGTGAGAAAGGGCAATGCACGGTACCGAAGAGGCTAGAAAAATATGGATAGGTGGAAGTGTCAACCTTCGAATACTCACATTAGTCCGAAGAACTCATGCACTTATTATCGGTAACTCTCAATCTAATTAGGAGGTTCGCAAAGAGACAAGTACCCCGAGGAGGTGTGTATGGGGGTTTGGTTACCCTTGCGCATCCTCAACCCATGGTACGTGAGTGTACTCTAATATTCGATCCCTCCAAAGATTAGTGATCCATTTAGTAGCTAAAGTTCTCAACTATTTTGTAGGTTTTCGAAAATAAACACGGATTGCCCAAAATACGACATCTATCACTAATAGGCTAAAGCTCTTGACACCAAAAGTTCAAACATTACTCATGGCAATACCTCAAAAACTATTGCAGGTTACTACTAAAATTAAATAGCAACCTCAATTACCTACTTTAAGTTAAGACACACAACTCAGTGCAACAGACAAACTCTCTTAACAAGATAAACATGAAAACTCAAGAGAGTTCAGCAACCAACTAAACAAAAGATCTTTAAAAGGAAAAGCATGAAAACTAAGAGCTAAACATGACAGTAGCTATTCAAAGACAAAGAACACACACAACAAAGATAAGCATAAAAATCCTATGTTGTGTTCTAAGTTGAAGTGGAGCGTGTTTCTCTCCCACACAAAGAAAGCTGTGTTCTAACTCGTTATGAACAGCAAGCAAAGCTAAAGAAAACTTAAAAAGGAAACTAAAAGCAAGACGCTCCAAGAATAGCACATAACGCATGAAGTGATTAAAATATAGTGGAACGAAAGACGAACTGATAATTGTTGATGGAGAAGGGGATGCACGGGGGCATCCCCAAGCTTAGACGCTTGAGTCTTCTTGAATATTTCTTGGGGGTGCACGGGGGCATCCCCAAGCTTGAGCGTTTGACACTCCTGAATCTTTTTATCATCTTCCCTCGCACACTTGAAAACTCCCTTCATGCATAACTCATCATAATCTGATTAGCGAGGTTAGTGCCCATAATAAAATAATTTTTCCTTGCTGGAAATAAAGATAATCTTGAAGAGCTACTGTTTCTCAAGATTGCCAAAAGGTTTTTGCAAAGAAAAAGCAAGCTCAAGGTTTGCAAAACGAAGAAAAGGCAAAACAAGACAGAATCTGTGAAAAACAGACCAGCAGGTAGTATATAATTTTTTCGGGGCACTTCTGCAACTCAAATCAAAAAATTCCGAACAGATGCCCGAAAGCCAATTGTATAGAGCACATTGTCAAAACAATTCAGATCAAAAAGATGATCTGGTGATTTTATACGAATTTTTCTGTCCAAGGACAGAATCTGTTTTCTCGACTGCACGTCATAACTTTTGAACTTTCTGGCAATCGGAGGCTAAACTTGGCACAAAGCTGAAAAGAAAAGATTCAATGATGATGCTACTGTAGTAACAAACATCAAGACCACTAAAACTGAAAGAACAAACTGAAAGCAAAGATAACAAGGGTCGTCTCCCTAGAGCTCTTTCTTTATAGCCATAAAGATAGGCTTAAGACTTTAATGTTGCCCTCGTAGGAATAAGAGTTGAAGAACAAAAGAGAGCATCAAGAAGCAAATACCAAACACATTTAAGCCTAACATGCTTCCTATGCATAGGAATATTGAAATAGAATAATTCATTGAAGCACAAAGCAATAAGCATAGGAAGACAAAACAAGTGCAGCTTCAAAACCTTCAACATAAAGAGGGGAGACTTCTTATTATTAAGATATTTAGAACCATGTCTCCCTCTCTCATTATAAATTTCAGTGGCATCATGGATGAACTCAACAATATAACTATCACATAAGGCATTATTTCCATGATCCAAAAGCATAAAAGTGTCATTACTCTTCATATAAGAAAAATCTTTCTTATTAGGAATAGTGAGAGTAAGACTATCATAACCATCATCATATTTAGGAGGCATATCATAATCATAATAAATTTTATCCTCAATAGTAGGTGGACTAAAAAGCTCACATTTATCATTGTAATCATCATATATAAGAAGCAAAGTATTATCAAAGTAAATTTTCTCTTCAAAAGTTGGGGGACTAAAAATATCATGTTCATCTAACGTGTCATCCCCAAGCTTAGAGCTTTCCATGTCATTAGAAATATTGATATTCAAAGAAAGCATACTAATAACATCACCACCATCATGATTGTTATGCAAATAATAAAGTTCCATAGGTTTTTTAACTTTCTCTTCAAACACATCATGTCCCAAAGCAAGGTAGAGCTTATAAAGCTCTCTCATATTTTTGTTGTTTTCCATTAAGCAAAACTAGTGAAAAGACATAAAGAAAACTAAAAGGTAAACTAACAAGACTAAAAAGCAAAGATAAAAGATAGCGTGCAACTCACCTATCTTGAAGAGTGGAGTCCCCGGCGACGGCGCCAGAAACTTTGCTTGATGGCTTCTCGCCCCTCGTTGTTTACCCCAAGTGGAAGGTTTGAGATGTAGCGTAACGGCAAGTTTCCCTTGGCAAAGATACCAAGGATCGAATCCCGTCAGACTCCGAGGCTCGACAAGAAGGTGTCAAGGGCGCCAGAAACTTTCGCTTGACAGGACCTGCACACAGATACAAATAACTTTGCTCCCAACGAGTACAGAGAGGTTGTCAATCCCTCCGGCCTTGTCGTTTACAAAGGATCAAACGCAAGAGATAATAGTGATAGGTATTACTGCAACTAGGAAATAAGAACAGGAAGTAAATAGCGGGTGTGATCAGTGATGGTAATATGGACCGGGGTCCCATGATGTTCACTAGTGATGTCTCTCTCCCAAAAGACGATAAAACAGCTAAGCGAGGTAAACAAATTACAGCTGGGCAATTGACAGGATTATGTGCGCAAACCAATGCTAACTATGTTGTACAGAAAGGTAGAGGCTCAAAAGCATGGGCGGTACGCCAAGGCAAGTAGACCGAAATCCATATGCATCTACTACTAATCATCCACCTTGAGATATCTATCCAGAACATCTCGCTGGTATTAAGTTGTGAGTCCCACCCAAAGTGTAAACTCAAAGCAACAGACAACTGCATTAAAAGAACTTTGCGTAAAGTAAACAATCCTTGCACCCGCAAGTACAAGCACCGTTGTTTTCCCCCTTGTGGCAACAGCACATCCCCTAGACTCATGTTTCTGTCACTCAAGCTAGTCATCGAGGGGCATGATCCCACAATCAAGCATAACGTTCCCTCTTGGAGTTACTACCTACTACTCGGCCAAAGCAATAAATAGCAACGGAGAACATGCAAGAATTACTCAAGAACATAAATATAAAAGAGGTGAATCAAATATATTACTCACACACAATCTGAACATAATCTCATAATCCATCAGATCCCGGCAAACTCAGCATAGCAACAGCATAAAGAGTACATATGTGCCTCGATCATGTAGGGCAACTCACGAGGTCTAATCCATGAAGAACAAGAAGGGGAGGAGAACATCACATAGCTACTGGTCATGGACCCATGGTCCAAGGGAGACTACTCACGGCTCATCCGGGAAGCGTCGACGGTGGTGGAGAAGCTCCCGGTGGTGATCCTCCCCTCCGGCAGGGTGCCGGGAAGAGTTCTCCTGGTGCTCCCGATCTTGGAAGCGCGGCGACGGTGGAATAGAGATGAGATCTCGAAAAAGGGTTCCGTCCTCGAGGGTTTCGGGACGCATGTTAAATATATGCCAAAGGGGGGCACCAGAGGCGGAGAGGGGGGCCTAGGCGCCCCCCCCCCGGCGCGGCCAGGGGTGGGCCCCCCCCCCAGGGTGCCGGAGCCCCTCTGGCCCTCCTCTGGCCCTACTTCTGCCGCATGGAAGCTTCTGGAGCACTGATTTTTTATATATTTTTCCCGGAATTTTTCTGGCAAATTAAGTAATGTGAAAACCTGAAATACAAAAACAGCAGAAAACAGAAGCTGGCACTGGGGTGCACTGAGTTAATAGGTTAGTCCAAATATGATCAAAAGTGTATGGAAGTGCATAAATATCATAGCAATATCACACAAAAGAGGCATGGAGCAAGCAGAAATTATAGATACGTTTTGGACGTATCAGTAACATGCATGGGTTATGTAATTGGTCCCAGTATGATAGAATTCAAGAAGGTTGTAATAAAAAAATCATATAAAGAGCATCGAATATCTGAGAAGTTTGATTCCTTGCATTTGTTTTGAGATATAAAGATGGTGATATTAGAGTCATGCTAGCGGGTAATTATGGATTGGTAGAAATACTAGTGTTAGAGTTTGTGATTCTCGTAGCATGCATGTATGGTGAACCATTATGCAATGAAGTCGGAGCATGATTTATTTATTGATTGTCATCGTTTGTGTGGAGGTCGGGAGCGCGCGATGGTTAACTACAACCAACCTCTCCCCTATGAGCATGCGTATTAGTACTTTGTTTGGATAGCTAATAAACTTTTGCAATAAGTATGCGAGTTATTTATGACTATTGTTGAGTCCATGGATTATATGCACTCTCATCCTTCCACCATTGCTAGCCTCTCTAGTACCGTGCAACTTTCATCGGTGCATTAAACCCACCATTTACTTTTCCTCAAAACAGCCACTGTACCTACCTATTATGGCATTTCCATAGCCATTCCGAGATATATTGCCATGCAAATTCTGTCATTCCACTTATATTATGACACACACAATTATCTTCATATTGCTTTGCATGATCACATTGATCATTGCATATCCTGGCACACCGCCAGAGGTATTCATATAGAGTCATAATTGAGTTGTAAGTAAATAAAAGTGTGATGATCATCATTATTAGAGCATTATCTCATGTGAGGTTATAAAAAAGAGGCCAAGGAGCCCAAATAGAAAAAGAGGCCAAAGAACCCAAATAAAAAAGAGAGGCTAAAGAGCCCAAAATAAATAAAATGTGAGAAAAAGAGAGAAGGGACAATGTTACTATCCTCTTCCACACTTGTGCTTCAAAGTAGCACCGTGTTCTTCATGATAGAGAGTCTCCTATTTTGTAACTTTCATATACTAGTGGGAATTTTTCATTGTAGAACTTGGCTTGTATATTCCAATGATGGGCTTCCTCAAATTGCCCTAGGTCTTCATGAGCAAGCAAGTTGGATGCACACCCACTTAATTTCTTTTTGAGCTTTCATACACTTATAGCTCTAGTGCATCCATTGCATGGAAATCCCTACTCACTTGCAACAATATCAATTGATGGGCATCTGCATTGCCCATTAATTTGCCTAGTTGATGTGAGACTTTCTCCTTCTTTTTGTCTTATCCTCAACCACCATATTCTATTCCACCTATAGTGCTATATCCATGGCTCATGCTCATGTATTGCGCGAAAGTTGAAAAGGTTTGAGAACACTAAAAGTATGAAACAATTTCTTGACTAACACCTGGGTTGTGTGAAAGATCGTGGAAGTCGCCTAGAGGGGGGTGAATAGGCGCTTTAAAATAATTACGGTTTAGGCTTAAACAAATGCGGAATAAACCTAGCGGTAAATTTGTCAAGCACCAAACCTACAAACAACTAGGCTCACCTATGTGCACCAACAACTTATGCTAAGCAAGATCAACAACTAGGTGATAGCAAGATATATGACAAGAAACAAATATAGCTATCACAAAGTGAAGTGCATAAGTAAAGGGCTTGGGTAAGAGATAACCGAGGCACGCGGAGACGACGATGTATCCCGAAGTTTACACCCTTGCGGATGCTAATCTCCATTTGGAGCGGTGTGGAGGCACAATGATCCCCAAGGAGCCACTAGGGCCACTATAATCTCCTCACGCCCTCGCACAATGCAAGATGCCGTGATTCCACTAAGGGACCCTTGAGGGCGGTCACCGAACCCGTACAAATGGCAACCCTTGGTGGCGGTAACCGAACTCGTACAATTTGGCAACCCTTGGGGGCGGTAACTGGAACCCGTAAAATTGCTCGGGGCGGTCTCCACAACCTAATTGGAGACCTCGACACTTGCTCGGAGCTTTAAACCATAATGATTGAGCTCCGAACACCACAAGGTTGGGGCTATCTCCCCGATGACACCACGAAGCTTCATCCCTATGGAATTTGGCTCCGAGGTGACCTCAACTGTCTAGGGCGTCCAAGCACCCAAGAGGAACAAGCTCAAGGGTACCAAGCACCCAAGAGCAATAAGCTTCTCTACTTCACTTTCATGTATCACCGTGGAGAACTCAAACCGATGCACCAAATGCAATGGCAAGGGCACACGGAGTGCCCAAGTTCTTCTCTCCCAAATCCCACCAAAGCAACTAATGCTAGGGAGGGAAATGAGAGGACGAACAAGAAGGAGAACACCAAGAACTCAAAGATCTAGATCCAAGGGGTTCTCCTCATGTAGAGGAGAAAGTGATTGGTGGAAAGGTGAATCCAGATCTCCTCTCTCTTTTCCCTCAAGAACAAGTAAGAATGGTTGGAGGGATTGAGAGATAGGCAAGCTCTAGAGAGTCAACAATGGAGGAGAGAGGGCTTGCTCATGGATAAGAAGCAATGGGGGAAGAAGACCCACTTTTATAGGCTCCCACGAATCTGCCTGTTACAGCCGTTTTTACATTGCAGCGGTACAACTGCTCGAACCACCGGTACAATCGGAATTCACGGGTTCCCCTTCAGAAGTGCACCAACGGTACAACCGGTGGAGCTACCGGTAGTACCGGTCGGCCGGAGCCAACCGGAACTACCGCTCCACCACCGCCCAACAACCGCCTCTGATATAGAAGGGTTTCACCCCATAGCAATGGTTGGGGCGGTGGTTGTCTCGGTACAACCGCTGGACCAGAGTCCCGAGGAGGTGGAGATCTGGGCGGTACAACCACCGCAGACATCGGTAGTACCGGTTTGTAAGAGCAAACCAGAACTACCGCTCCAGCACCGCTCTTCCACCGTATCAATAACAGAAGGGTATGACCCCTAGGTGGTGGTACGAGTGGTAGTTTAACAAGAACAATCAGCCGAGCGGTACAACCGCTTTGCACTAAAACCACTGCCACAGAAAGACTACGAGGAAACACTAAAACCAGAACTGCCATAACTTCTACAAATGAACTCCGAATTGAGCAAACTCAAGCTTGTTGGATAGAGGAAGACGAGTAGCATCAAGACAACTACTGGTTATAGTAAGAAGAGGCAGAGAGGTATGCCTAGGATATAGAGGAGTGAACCCTCCATCAGAGAAGAACCGACATAACCTCCAACATCGAAAACATCATAGAAGATGCATGAGTGAACTCGATGACCATAAGCTCCTGTAACATCCCAAATTTTTAATTTGGAATGTTATACATAGATCATATTGCATTACATGCTCTTTGCATTTTTGTTTGTGGCATTCCTCGAAATTCTAAGCAACTCAAGGACCTACGGAGAGAGTTGGGAATTTTACCGTTTTCGTATTTGAGTTCGCTCGAATACCGGTACGAGGACAGTGTGATTCTAATTATTTTTCTCTCCTAAAAATATTTGTAAATACAAAATATGAGTGGAGATAATATGACTTCTCCAAAATAACAGAAATATTGGAGGAAAAATGTTAAAATCACTTTTGGTATTTTTCTGAAATTATTTGCGATTTTATTTGCATAGGAAAAATGTGCGTTTTTCACAATTGCATTTAGGTCCGGGAAAAATATTCACTTTGTCCTAAATATTATTAGAGGACGGTGAAAATTTATTTCGGGATTTTTGGAGTCCGTTTAGTATTTCTTTCGTTAGTTTTTCTGTGCCAGGACTCTATTTAAAAAAACGCGAACCGACTTGGAGCCGTTTAGGACTGGGACTATGGGCTTTATAAGTCGCCCCAGCCGGCCCGACAGCCCAGCCGCCCCGCCTCCCTGTCCTAGCTCGCAGCCGCGCCGCCACCCCCAGCTTCACGTCGTCGCCGCCGCTCGCCAGCACGCCGCCGCCGCAGGCCGCTCCACCGCCGCACGCCCGCAGCGCCGCCGCCGCCGGACGCCGTCTCGCCGGAGTTGACATTGAGGTAGTTAATCGGTTTTTTTAAGAACCGATCGGTTTTTTCCGTAGACCGCAGATTCGTTTTTATTAGATTAGATCGGTTCGGTTTTCGTCGGTTTAGTTATTTAGCAGACGTTCGTCCATACGTTCGTTTTAACGAACGGTTTTTGTCCGTTAGCCGCAGACAGCGAACGTTTGTTCGTTAGCCTGTTCGTCCGTTTTCTTTTTTGGGGTATTTATCCGCGATTATTCCGATCGCGATTTCTGCCCTGATCTTGTTTTTCGTTTTTCTTTTCGCTCGAGAGTCGGAATCAGGTGATTCAAAATCCCAAATCTTCGTCTCGATGCCCTCTTTACGTTTAATCAACTTGAACAAGGTTTTGGCTACTGTAAAATTTGACTTTAGGCCAATTAGTAACCGGAGCTCGTTTCTTTCGCAGTTTGAGTTTCGTTGCTTCTTGCGAGTTGTTTCTTTTTGTAAACCGGAGTTCTTAAGTTGAACTTTCTGGTTAGATCTGATATTTTGGAGTTTTGTTCGTGCATCTTTGCTTGTTTGCTTATGTATGCTATTGTTTGCTTGCGATAGAATACCCGGACTGTGAAGCGTGCTACTACGAGTCTCTAGGTTTTGCGAATTGTCAGCAAGGCAAGTAACACTTTGATCATACCTTTTATTACCCAGTTTTATGCATTAGATCAAACCCTCACACATTGCATGAGTAGGATCTCTTAATTTGTGGGACTGGAAGTAGATTGAGGTAGAACCTATTACCTGCATTATTTTCAAACCCCTGGGAGTTACTTCTACGTTTGCTTAGGTTGCTATGCTATGCTCGTAGACGTGGTTTGGGTTTGAGTGAAATCCATGACAGATGTGAGATGCTAATTAAGGTTCCAACTTAAGGTGGCTACTTGAATACACATCTGGGTGGATTGGTTGCAGGGCACCTGGGGAACCCAGTGTTCTCCTAGGAAATCCCGGGGTTCCGTGTGATTTTCCTATGGAATGCCACCCATGCTCAAAGGGATCATAAAACTATTCATGCTAGAAACTTCCGTGTGCAGCCACATGCCAATATGGGCTCTGGCATAGTTGAGTAAGTTGTGGGAAACCTTTCCGTGATGGGCTAGCAGATGTAGAGGGATTGTAGGTGTACCGGCCTATCTATCCGGTTAAGGGGACCTCTTCGGAAAGACTGTGTCTCGTTCATCCGTTTCTCAAACAACATGCAGTGCGAGAAACCAAATAGAGGCGATCGAGTCTTGTGGGGAAAAGTGCACAAACCTCTGCAGAGTGTACAAACTGATCATGATTAGCCGTGTCCCCGGTTATGGACATCTTGAGTATCTGGTACTTGAATTATTGGTTGATCTCATCACTCTATAATTTAATTTGTTGGGTTAATGATGAACTTTTAATTTGGGATTGAGTTGGAGGTACCTTCTCAATGATTTTCAACCAACATGGTAGTTAAAATAAAATTTATTCCTTTGTTGTAGGGAAAAATTGGCTTTACGCAAAAACTTTAACCATAGAGCCTCCACCAGCCAAATATGCATATAGTGTTAGCCTTTATTCTGTTACTTGCATCCTTGTGTTATCTTGCCAGCATATTCCATGTGCTGACCCGTTTTCGGGCTGCAACAAATTACATTGCAGACTTTTCAGACGAGGAATAAGACGTGCTAGGTCGTTTGTCATGCACTCAGCTATGCCGTTGGAGTTGATGGACTCACTTATCTTCCAAGCCTTCCGCTGTTATTTTGTTAGATGGCCTTAAGCCATATATTTTGTAATAAGTTCTCATTGGAGACATTCGATGTAATAAGTGTGTGATTGCCACTCTGTTATAAATCCTTCAAGTACTGTGTGTGTCAGCATTACCGATCCAGGGATGACACAGAACACAGCGACTTCAGTCCATTCGGATCGTGGTCGCTACAGCTCCAAAACTCACAAGGAGAAGAACTAAACAAGAACCAATAAATATGATGCAAGGATGCAATGGTTTGAGCTCTCTACGAACGATATGATCAAGCTACTCATTGAGAGCCCCCCTTGATAGTATGATAATCGATCCTATAACCCGGTCTCCAAACTACCACCGCGAGACCGGTAAAATAGAAAATCTATCAAGAGCAAACCTTTGCCTTGCTCATAGTCCACTTGAGCTAGATGTAGACCATCTTGACTCCTCAAGTTGGACCACCTTTCTTGATTTCGTTGGCTCTGTTCAGACTAGTAGATTGCTCCCTCATACTCCACTATGGGTGAGCCATTCTTTGGCACATCTTCACAAGTCCATTGCCACAACAATGGACGGCAAGCTTCAATCATATGATCTCTTCGTGATGATCCTACTTGAACTTGCACACCGCAACCTAACCCCACAAAGAACTCTCACGAAGACCATGGGTTAGTACATAAAGCATAATTGACAATGCTTACCATACCATGGGATCGCTTGATCCCTCTCGGTACATCTTCTATGCTTTGTGTGTTGATCAACTTGATTCAATTTTTGATTTAGACTTGATCAACCTTGAATCTTTCCAACTCTCTTCATTTGGATGATGTCTTGAAGGTAAACATGAATGATCACACACTCTTCTTCTTCAAGACATGCTTGCAATAAGCTCAACACTCACAAGACCAATCTTTGGATAATTCCTTAATAGCACCTTGGTCATCACAAACTCTCCTTGAAACCAAAAAATGGACTCCAAGAAAGGCCTATGGACAAATCCTTCAAATATAACTCAAGGCAACCATTAGTCCATAGAGATTGTCATCAATTACCAAAACCAAACATGGGGGCACCGCATGTTCTTTCAATCTCCCCCATTTTGGTAACTGATGACAATCACTTTCAAGATAGTTTATATAAGGAATTATGCATCACCATACCATGCAACAATAATGTATGTGCATGAGATGAAAAAGCATAGGAACAAAAACAAAGCAAGAGGAGATGACTAGATGCCTCTCTAAACTTCTCCACAAAACTCTCTGAAACTTCTCCCCCATTGGCATCGATTGCCAAAATGGGCAAAAGGCTTAGAAGGCCAAGATAACTTGTGTTCCTCCATAAATTGTGTATTTCTCAACAAGAGAGTGGAATTCCATACAAATATCCAATGGTAAATATTTGGAGGAAGACAAACTATATTAAGGCCCAAGGATTGCCAAAAGAATGATATGCCAGAAAGGCATAACAAAGAGAGGAACAAGCACTCAAGCAATCAAACGATACCAATTTAAGCAAGCTAGCAAAAGATACCAATTGAACCAACTAGACAAATGATCCTACGTGCCACATGAATAAAAGATATTATGATATAATCAAAGGAGTGTTCTAGGGAAACTATAGAAGCTCTCCTTGTTTTGTGCACAATTCAGTTTTGCAATAAACAACACGCACAAAATAGGATCATCACTCCCCCAAGATCAATAGAACCTCACGACAAGTGCAAGAGACCAACGGAGCGTTCTAAAAGACACTAGTGAAGCTCCCCATGATTTGTGCACTCCTTAGAGTATTTGCATTATGATACCAAGTGCACAAAATAGGATCATCGCACCCCCAAAATCAATAGAAACTCACAACAAGCACAAGCGGGCAAGTAGGAAACAAAGCCTAGCACAAGCAACAAACAAATAGTTGAGCAACATATAAAGGATGCAATTTAAGAGTAGGCTCAACCAAAATGATGTGTGTGAGTCATGGCAGCGCACTTGAGAAGACTAATGTAATGGTGAGCATTAAGCATCAACATAGTATTGAACAAAGGAGATACTGGGTGCATGACATGACCTCCCCACACACACCGAGCAAAGGGTTTCACAAGCACACTCACTATACAAAATGAATAACTAATGCTTGTGACAACCCATGGTGAAAAAGAAAGAGATAGCTTTGTCATGAGGAGGGATACCAAGCGAAATGGCAAAATCCTCATCAAGACACGCAAGAGAATAAAAATCTTCACCACACAAGCGTGCATCAAGATGTAACAAGATAAGATCCGCACTCAAGACAAAAGCTTTCACGGAGCCACCAAAGAAATAATACAAGAAAGACAAGGTGGACGTGAAAGAAAAGGATATCTTCTAGATATGTAATTTCTCTCGAGTGTATAAGATTCTAGGTAGATGAAAATCATGATGATATCAATCCACAAAGAATGATGTACACACGAAATAGTTACAAAAAGGAAAGAAAAAGATATCCACAAGGAAGTCATAAATATACCAATAAGAAATTTGCATGAGAGCATAGCACATGGCTAGATATGGTCTTATTGTATATACATGAATTCCAACCAAGCTAACATCAAAGACATCACAACTAGCAACAAGAGATCATTGTTGGGATGCTTTGAGAAAGGAAACAAGTATCACAAGAAAGAATGACTAACATGCCATGATACAACCTACACAAGTTTTATGCAAGAAATGTGCGCATGAAGTAGATGATGATACTTGTTACCGAGATAGCATTGGAATGATGTAGAAGATACCAATTGAAGGTAGAAAGTAGTTCATTGATCATCCTAGCTAGACTCCAATAAGCACATGGTGACAACACCTTCCTTGTGAGTGAGCCGAGCATCCAATGCATCTTCAATTGTTCCTAGAACAACAACACAAACAAAATGGTACCCAAACTCATTGGGAACAAAGAGTTAGAAACACCAATACATAGGACAAACTCTGCAAACATATGTGCATTTATATATAAAAATGAATTTCATGCACATCTCATCCAAATTGAGACCAGGTGGAGTTTCCCCTATATATTGGGTTAAAGAAAGAAATCATGCCAAAGAAAATACATGTAGTATATATGCATGCTCAAGACTTTCAAGAAACGAAACCAAATGAAAAAGAAATACCAAGTGAAAATAGGATATCAAATGGAGAAATCATCACTTGGAAGATATCTATTTAAAAGATACATCAAGGAATGAGATATCCATTGATACACACAAAAGGAAGGATATCAAACTCCCAAAAGAGAGGATGGTTCCAAACAAACCAACCCATCTACAAAGTTTCATGATGGCACAAACTACCAAAAAGAAACGGCTTGCCTTCCATCAACACACACTTGATATGGATGACAAGATGAGTGTTCTATCAAAAATAGGATAGCTCCCCCACGAATTGTGCATTTAAAGAGAATTTGTATTTGAATACAAAATGAACAAGGTGGGATCACCACTTTCACTATATCCAGAAAACACTTGACAACATCAATAAAACACAAGATCCACAAGTGGCATGGAAGGAAATGGGAGTTGACACAAACGTGGCAAGAGATAAGACAAATAAAAACAAAAGACAATGTAAAGATGATCAATAATTTCCACCACATAAATGATTACCAATTGTCATAGACAAGAGGTATTTGGAAATAATTCCCTGTGAAAGATTACAAAAATATCCAACATCATCTTCACACCAAACACGAAAGCAAGTTTGCAACTTGTAGAGCTAACATGCCACCTAGAACAACCTAATTTATAATATCAACTCTAGGTGACAATATCTCAAATTTACACATTTTCTAGGCTTGTAATATACACATAGCATATTACTCCCCCATAATGTGATACCAATGAAAGACTTAACAAGATGCAAAAGAGAACCAATCAAGAGATAATTAATGGACCAAATAGAATTTGAATTTCTCATGAGAAGACATACCACATAGAGACCAAATAATCTTGTAATATCAATACTAGATGGTATTCCTCATGTACACACACTTATAGGATTGTGAGGTGCACAAAGCACATCACTCCCCCAAAATGGGATGTTCCATTAATATCTCACAAGATCCAACTAAGATATAAACAAGATGCAAAAAGGCTCAACACATGACACACACGTACATGATGTGCAAACCAA
>LR738713.1:345651625-345671204 GCA_902687465.1 Secale cereale
AGAAAACACTTGACAACATCAATAAAACACAAGATCCACAAGTGGCATGGAAGGAAATGGGAGTTGACACAAACGTGGCAAGAGATAAGACAAATAAAAACAAAAGACAATGTAAAGATGATCAATAATTTCCACCACATAAATGATTACCAATTGTCATAGACAAGAGGTATTTGGAAATAATTCCCTGTGAAAGATTACAAAAATATCCAACATCATCTTCACACCAAACACGAAAGCAAGTTTGCAACTTGTAGAGCTAACATGCCACCTAGAACAACCTAATTTATAATATCAACTCTAGGTGACAATATCTCAAATTTACACATTTTCTAGGCTTGTAATATACACATAGCATATTACTCCCCCATAATGTGATACCAATGAAAGACTTAACAAGATGCAAAAGAGAACCAATCAAGAGATAATTAATGGACCAAATAGAATTTGAATTTCTCATGAGAAGACATACCACATAGAGACCAAATAATCTTGTAATATCAATACTAGATGGTATTCCTCATGTACACACACTTATAGGATTGTGAGGTGCACAAAGCACATCACTCCCCCAAAATGGGATGTTCCATTAATATCTCACAAGATCCAACTAAGATATAAACAAGATGCAAAAAGGCTCAACACATGACACACACGTACATGATGTGCAAACCAACATACACAAACTTGATTTCTCAAGATAAGCAAATTGGAAGCACAACATATACAAGCACATGCAAGGTACAAAACCACACAACATGCCAAGGGGCAAGTAACTTTCAATGTAAATAATTTAAGCACGAGTTACCGCAAGGAGGAACATTGGATATACGATAGAAAGATAATCCGAATGACTTGGCTTGAGACAATATGAATGATGAAGACCCCTTAAATATTCATAATGTAGCCAAGTCTCCAATGACCTCCATCAACACCTATTGATCAAGTTTGAGCTTTTGGGTCCCCAACCAAGTTGGGTCCTAAGAGGTTAGTCACAATAGGCTTGGCAACCCAAATGGTTCTTTTCTTGACACCACTTTGAGTACCAACAAACTTGGCAAACACATTGCCAACATTATCCTTCCCAAGAGAATAGACATCATCAATAATAATTGGGTTGGATAAGTTACCACTAGTGCATGAAGAAGCGATGTGATCTTTCTCACGACATAAGTAGCAACATCTACTCTTCACTTTCTTCTCACTTGATTTCTCAATATGAGAAGCATTAACTTGAGTCTTCTTGTGAAGTGGCCTTTCCTCAACTTGAGGTTGAGCATGACAATGAACTTTTGGCCGCTTCCCTTGTTTCTTGTCATTAATGGGCTTCTTCTTCAATGGGCAAGATCTAACATGATGCCCTTCAATTTTGCACTTGAAGCAAATAATCTTGGCCGAACTCTTGAGTTATTCTTGGCCCTTCTTCTTGTTGTTCTTGGAATTCTTCTTATTATTGGAGTTGAATCCAAGTTCACCTTTTTCATTGGGGGATTTTTGCACACTCAATATATTGTGGAGTGTGGATTTCCCTTCATGACACTTTTCCAACTCTTTTTTCAAAGAAGTGACTTGGCCCTTGAGCTCTTTGATTTCCTCTACATGGTTAGTATCAACACAAGTACTAGAGGAAGTATAAGCTTCATAGTTAGAGCAACAAGGCAAAGAAAGTAATTCATCACAAGAAGTAGCAACATTATGAGTAGAAGAATTACGATGACTAGCACATGGCAATATGGCATTTAGACTTGAAGTAGTGCTACTATCCACATGAGGCTCACTAGATGTTACCTTGGTAAGCATAGCCTCATCAGCTATCTTTAACACATTATGGGAAACTAGAAGATCATTATGAGAGCTTGTGAGCTTTACATGACTTTCTTCAAATTTCCTATAAGTGCTAGATAGCAACTAAAGTTGAGCCATTAGCTCAACATTCTCCTTCAAAATGGATGCTTCACTAGAAATAGAGTTAGTAGCACAAGCATCATCAATAATAGCAAGAGGAGAAGGCAACTTGGCAAGCTCTTTATAATATGAAGCTTTAAGTTGAGCATGAGACTTGGTGAGTTTGATGAGCTCACCCTTAATGACCCTTGACCCATTTTCGAGGTGCTCAAAATCCTCAAGGAGTTTAGCATGCACAACTTCAAGCTTCTCATTTTTAGTTTCAAAATCATTAGCCAACTCGAGAGCTCTATCACGGGATTCCTTTATTCTAGATAGTTCTAGAGCAAAAGTCTCCTCAAGAGATTCCTTGGTGGTTTGTTCAAGTTCAAGAGCTTGCGAGAGGTCGGCGATCTCATTAGTGTAATCATGCTCATGATCTTCCATTTTATGAATGGTGACCTCATGCTCCTCTAGATGGGATTCCAACTCCTCTATATATTTCTTGCCCTCAATGGCAATAGACATGATTTCCATGAAGTTGGAATGAGCAATTTTATTCCTATGAAGAGCTTTAAAAATCATTTTCCCCTTAATTTTAAGGAGGCAACATTATCATTCTCTTCATCTCTATCAACATCATCATCATTCTTGTCATCATCACTATCATCACAAGATATATTGGGATTAAAAGTGGGAGATACCTTTGAAGCCTTAGCCATAACGCAATACACAATAGATGATGATGTTGGATCCTTCGAAGCACCATTCAAGGCCACATCTTGTCCCATGGGGTGTTGGATTTCCTCTACATTGTTAGCACAACAATTCGAGGAAATATATGCATTTTGATCATGGCAACGAAACATAGCAATCATATCATCATGAGATTTAGTCAAGCAATTTCTACATGATATGCAAGAACTATTAACACAAGCATGTGAAACATTTGGAGTGCCCAAGTATTAAAGTCCAAAGATGAAGCATTGCAATAATAAAGTGATGAAGGATCATCAATAATAAGATCACTGTAATTATTGCAATGAACACCACTACTCACCATATCAGTATCTTGTGGAAAACCACATCTAGGTGAGGTAGAAGAAGATGAGAAGACTATACGACCGGAGGTGGAGGGAGGACAATCATCCCCACAAAACTTGGACGCGCCATATTTATCTTGAAGCATTGTCCACAACTCATGAGCATCCCGGAACGGCATGAGTTGAAATATAACTACGTTGCTCAAAGCATCAAAAAACACATTAGAAGCTTGAGCATTGAGATAAGAGTTTTTCTCATCCTCTAAAGATAATCTTTGGGGATCCTTTGGAGGAGAAAAACCCATATCTACAATTTGCTCTAAATTTGGGTCCATGAACCTAAAGAGATTAAGCATGCGAATTACCCAAACATCAAAATTTGTGCCATCAAAACTAAGAGTGTCAGAGATTCCTAAACCCCTAGTCGAAATCCTTACTCTCTAGGCAGTTAAGCCCTATAAAGAGAGACGAGGCTCTGATACCAATTGAAAGATCGTCGCCTAGAGGGGGGTGAATAGGCGCTTTAAAATAATTACGGTTTAGGCTTGAACAAATGTAGAATAAACCTAAAGGTTAATTTGTCAAGCACCAAACCTACAAACAACTAGGCTCACCTATGTGCACCAAAAACTTATGCTAAGCAAGATAAACAACTAGGTGATAGCAAGATATATGACAAGAAACAATATGGCTATCACAAAGTAAAGTGCATAAGTAAAGGGCTCGGGTAAGACATAACCGAGGCACCCGGAGACGACTATGTATCCCGAAGTTCACACCCTTGCGGATGCTAATCTCCGTTTGGAGCGGTGTGGAGGCACAATGCTCCCCAAGAAGCCACTAGGGCCACCGTAATCTCCTCACGCCCTCGCACAATGCAACATGCCGTGATTCCACTAAGGGACCCTTGAGGACGGTCACCGAACTCGTACAAATGGCAACTCTTGGGGGCGGTCATTGAACCCGTACACTTTGGCAACCCTTGGGGGCGGTCACCGGAACCCGTCAAATTGCTCGGGGCGGTCTCCACAACCTAATTGGAGACCCCGACGCTTGCCCGGAGCTTCACACCACAATGATTGAGCTCCAAACACCACAAGGTCGGGGCTATCTCCCAAACGACACCACGAAGCTTCACCACAATGGAATATGGCTCCGAGGTGACCTCAACTGTCTAGGGCGTCCAAGCACCCAAGAGGAACAAGCTCAAGGGTACCAATCACCCAAGAGAAATAAGCTTCTCAACCTCACTTCCATGTATCACCGTGGAGAACTCAAATCGATGCATCAAATGCAATGGCATGTGCACATGGAGTGCCCAAGTCCTTCTCTCCCAAATCCCACCAAGGCAACTAATGCTAGGGAGGGAAATGAGAGGAAGAACACGAAGGAGAACTCCAAGATCTTGATCCAAGGGGATCTCCTCACGTAGAGGAGAAAGTGATTGGTGGAAAGGTGGATCTAGATCTCCTCTCTCTTTTCCCTCAAGAACTAGTAAGAATGGTTGGAGGGGTTGAGAGATAGGCAAGCTTTAGAGAATCAACAATGGAGGAGAGAGAGCGTGCTCACGGATAAGAAGAAATGGGGGAAGAAGACCCACTTTTATAGGCTCCCACGAATCTGCCCGTTACAGCCGTTTTTACACCGCAGCGGTACAACCGCTTGAACCACAGGTACAATCGGAATTCACGGGTTCCCCTTGCGGAAGTGCACCAACGGTACAACCGGTGGAGCAACCGGTAGTACCAGTCGGCCGGAGCCAACATGAACTACCGCTCCACCACCGTCCAACAACCGTCTATGATACAGAAGGGTTTCACCCCATAACAGTGGTTGGGGCGGTGGTTGTCCCAGTACAACCGTTGGACCAGAGTCTCGAGCAGGTGGACATCTAGGCGGTACAAAACAGAGACTGGTTATAGTAAGAAGAGGCAGGGGGGTATGCCTAGGATATATAGGAGTGAACCCTCCATCAGAGAAGAACCGGCATAACCTCCAACATCAAAAACATCATAGAAGATGCATGAGTGAACTCCGTTTTTGATGAACTCGAGCTTGTCATCAAGATGACCATGAGCTCCAAAACTCACAAGGAGAAGAACCAAACAAGAACCAATAAAGATGATGCAAGGATGCAATGGTTTGAGCTCTCTACGAATGATTCGATCAAGCTACCCATCGAGAGCCCCCCTTGATAGTACGGCAATCGATCCTATAACCCGGTCTACAAACTACCACAGTGAGACCGGTAAAATAGAAAACCTATCAAGAGCAAACCTTTGCCTTGCTCATAGTCCACTTGAGCTAGATGTAGACGATCTTGACTCCTAAAGTTGGACCACCTTTCTTGATTTCGTTGGCTCGCTGCAGACTAGTAGATTGCTCCCCCATACTCCACTATGGGTGGGCCATTCTTTGGCACATCTTCACAAGTCCATCGCCAGCACAATGGACGGCAAGCTTCAAGCATATGATCTCTTCGTGATGATCCTACTTGAACTTGCACACCGCAACCTAACCCCACAAAGAACTCTCACGAAGACCATGGGTTAGTACACAAAGCGTAATTGACAATGCTTACCATACCATGGGATCGCTTGATCCCTCTCGGTACATCTTCTATGCTTTGTGTGTTGATAAACTTGATTCACTTTTTGACTTAGACTTGATCAAGCTTGAATCTTTCCAACTCTCTTCATTTGGATGATGTCTTGAAGGTAAACATGAATGATCACACACTCTTCTTCTTCAAGACATGCTTGCAATAATCTCAACACTCACAAGACCAATCTTTGGATAATTCCTTAATAGCACCTTAGTCATCACAAACTCTCCTTGAAACCAACAAATGGACTCCAAGAAAAGCCTATGGACAAACCCTTCAAATATAACTCAAGGCAACCATTAGTCCATAGAGATTGTCATCAGTTACCAAAACCAAACATGGGGTCACCGCATGTTCTTTCATTGTGCATGATGAAATACTTTGTGTGATAAAGATGGAGCATAGCCAGGCTATATGATTTTGTAGGGATAACTTTCTTTGACCATGTTATTTTGAGAAGACATGATTGCTTTATTAGTATACTTGAAGTATTATTGTTTGTATGTCAATATTAAACTTTTTTTTGAATCTTATGGATCTGAAAATTCATGCCACAATAAAGAATATTACATCGATAAATATGTTAGGTTGCATTCACACTTCATAAATTATTTCTTGTATCATTTACCTACTCGAGGACGAGCAGGAATTGAACTTGGGGATGCCGATACGTCTCCAATGTATCTATAATTTATGAAGTATTCATGCCATGTTTGCAACAATTTTATATGGTTTTCGTATGATTTGATTAGAGCTAACGCGGACCGACATTATTTTCATCAGAACTACTGTGGTGTCATTTTTTGTGCAGAAATAAAAGTTCTCGGAATTGGCTATAAATTTAAGGTGATTTTTATGGACCAAAAGAGACCCCCAAAGCACCGGAGCTAGGTGAGAGAGTGAACGAGTAGTCCACAAGCCTAGGGGCGTGCCCCTGGCTTATGGCCCCCTCGAGCATCCCCCTGATGTGAGACAAACGCCAAAAATTCTTATAAATACCCAAACCTCTAAAAAGAACCCTAGATAGGGAATTCCGCCGCCGCAAGCCTCTGTTGCCACGAAAAACCTCTTGGGACTCCGTTCTGGCACCATGCCGGATGGGGAAATCATGATCGGTGGCCATCTTCATCATCCTGGCGGCCACCATGATGAGGAGGGAGTAGTCCTCCCTCGGGGCCGAGGGTTTGTCCTAGTAGCTATGTGTTTTATCTCTATCTCTCTCTCTCTCGTGTTCTTGATTTGGCATGATCATGATGTACCACGTGCTTTGTCACTATAGTTGGATCTTACGGTGTTCTTCCCTCTCTACCTTGTGATGAATTGAGTCTTTTCCTTCGAGGTTTTGTTATGTTGGATTGAATCTTTGGGTGTGAGAGCACTTGATGTATGTCTTGCGATGGGATATCCATGGTGACAATGGGATGTTCAATTGATCTACTTGATGTATGTTTTGGTTATCAACTTTTGAATTCCATTGGTGACATTGGGGTAATCTAGGCATAGGGGTTGGTACGCGTTTTCATATTCCGTTCTCCGATAGAAATCTTGAGGTACTCTTGAAGTTCTTTATGTTGGATTGATTCTTATGAATCTGAAACTGTGTGATGCATATCGTATAATTGACCCACAGGTACTTGTGGCGACATTAGGGTTGATTTATGCGTGTCATGTGGTTTTATTTCAGTACGAACTCTAGGGCTGTTTGTGACACTTATAGGAATATCCCAATAGATCGATCAGAAAGAATAACTTTGAGGTGGTTTCGTACCCTAGAAGCAATTTCGTCTTATGTTCTCCGCGATAGGAACTTTGGAGTGATTCTCCGTTACACGTTGAGGGATTGTTATCTGATCCATTTAAGTTATCATTGTTGAGAGAACTTGTACTAGTGAAATTATGAACCCCAGGCCTTGTTTTCAAGCATTGCAATACCATTTGTGCTCTGTTTTACTACTTGCTACCTTGCTGTTTTTATATTTTAAGCATCACCATCTCTTTGTGAAACTAGTGCACCTATACAAGTTACCATTGTATTGGGTGTGTTGGGGACACAAGAGATTTCTTGTATTTGGTTGTAGGGTTGTTTGAGAGAGACCATCTTCATCCTAGGCCTCCCATAGATTGATAAACCTTAGGTCATCCACTTGAGGGAAATTTGCTATTGTCCTACAAAACTCTGTGGTTTGAGGCCCAACACGAGTCTACAGGAAGAAGGTTGCATAGTAGACATCATTGTGATGAATCGAATCTTGCTCTTTCGGGTTTTGTTTTATTGGATTGAATATTGGATTTGAGATCACTTGATGTATTTCTTGGTGGGGAACATTGCATGGGAAAAAAACCTATCCTCACCAAGATCAATCTATGAGATGTACATCTACGAGAGGAGAGATTGGATCTACATACCCTTGTAGATCTCTAAGCAGAATTGTTAAGAAATGCGGTTGATGTAGTCGAACGTCTTCGCGATCCAATCACGGTCCGTCCCACGAACTCCCGATCAAGTGCCAAACGGACGCACCTCCACGTTCAACACACGTACAGCTTGGTGACACCTTCACCTCCTCGATCCAGCGAGAAAGGATCAAGTAGTAGCTCGAGTTCTCGGCAGCACGACAACGTGGTGGTGGTGATGCTGGAGCAATCTCAACAGGGCTTCGCCAAGTGTCTGCGTGAGGTGGAGGAGGTGTAACGGGTTGTAGATGGGCAAGGGTTGAAGGGTTGCCGCCCCCAACGCCTCCAAAATTAATATAGACATGGAACGGTCTGGTGGCTTGCCCTCCAAGGCCCTATGGTCGTTGGCCAAAGGGGGAGGAAGGAAATCCCTCCTTTCCTTCCCCACCAATCGCTATCCCCCCATTTAGCGATCCTGATCTTATCCCTTTGGGATATGATACTTTTCCTTTTAAGGGAGGATCTTGGTGCGCCTAGACCAGGCTTGCAGGGACTTTCGCCAGTAGCCATGTTCATGTGTGTCCCTGATGGCTTCTCGGCCCTCGTTGGTTACCCCAAGTGGAAGGTTGAGATGTAGCGTAGCGGCAAATTTCCCTTGGCAAAGGTACCAAGGATCGAATCCCGTGAGACTCCGAGGGTCGACAAGTAGGTGTCAACGGCGCCAGAAACTTAGCGGTTGACGGGACCTGCACACAGATACAGATAACTTTGCTCCCAACGAGTACAGAGAGGTTGTCAATCCCTCCGGCCTTGTTGTTTACAAAGGATCAAACACAAGAGATAATAATGATAGCTATGACTGCAACTAGGAAATAAAAACAGGAAGTAAATAGAAGGTGTGATCAGCGGTGGTAATATGGACCGGGGTCCCATGATGTTCACTAGTGATGTCTCTCTCTCCCAAAAGACGATAAAACAGCAAAGCGAGGTTATTACAGCTGGGCAATTGACAGGATTATGTGCGCAAACCAATGCTAACTATGCTGCAAAGAAAGGTAGAGGCTCAAAAGCATGGGCGGTACGCCAAGGCAAGTAGACCGAAATCCATCTGCATCTACTACTAATCATCCACCTTGAGATATCTATCCAGAACATCTCGCTGGTATTAAGTTGCGAATCCCACCCAAAGTGTAAACTCAAAGCAACAAACAACTGCATTAAAAGAACTTTGCGTAAAGTAAACAATCCTTGCACCTGCAAGTACAAGCACCGTTGGTTTCTCCCTTGTGGCAACAGCACATCCCCTAGACTCATGTTTCTGTCACTCAAGCTAGCCATCAGGGGGCATGAACCCACAATCAAGCATAACGCTCCCTCTTGGAGTTACTACCTACTACTTGGCCAAAGCAATAAACAGCAACGGAGAACATGCAAGAATTACTCAAGAACAAAGATATAAAAGAGGTGAATAAAATATATTACTCAAACACAATCTGAACATAGTCTCATAATCCATCAGATCCTAGCAAACTCAGCAAAGCAACAGCAGAAAGATTACATATGTGCCTCGATCATGTAGGGCAGCTCACGAGGTCTAAACCATGAAGAGCAAAGAGGGGAGGAGAACATCACATAGCTACTGATCATGGACCCATGGTCCAAGGTGGACTACTCACGACTCATCCGGGAAGCGTCCATGGTGGTGGAGAAGCTCCCGGTGGTGGTTCTCCCCTCCGGCAGGGTGCCGGGAAGAGTTCTCCTGATGCTCCCGATCTTGGAAGCGCTGCGGCGGCGGAACAGAGGCGAGATTGCGAAAAAGGTTTCTGTCCTCGAGGGTTTCGGGACGAGAGGGATATATATGCGAAGGAGGGCAGCCAAAGGGGGAGCAGGGGCCCCAGGCGCCCCCCTGGCGCGGCCAGGGGTGGGGCCGCGCCTGGTGGCCGCCTGGGCCTCCCCTGGCTCCCCTCTGGCCCATATTTGGTTCTTCGCGAAGCTTCCTGTACGCTGATTTTTCCTATATTTTTCCTGGAATTTTTGGAGCACTTTTAATATGGGGGAAACCTGAAATAGAAAAACAGCAGAAAACAGGAACTGGCACTGTGGTGCACTGAGTTAATAGGTTAGTCCAAATATGATCAAAAGTGTATGGAAGTGCATTAATATCATAGCAATATCACACAAAAGAAGCATGGAGCAAGTAGAAATTATAGATACGTTTTGGACGTATCAACATCCCCAAGCTTAATTCCTGCTCATCCTCGAGTAGGTAAATGATAACAAGCATAATTTCTGTGGTGACATGCTACCAACCATATAAGAACTTTTTAAGTAAAGCAATAAAGGCATGTAATTCAATTCAAGTCATAACAAGCAAGAGTCCATATTAGCATTGTAACAAGCAACATAAGAACATAAAGGTGCAAGAGCTCTCGCTGTCCGTGACTCGAATGTCTCCAAATGGTGTTTGCGTGCAAGAAAGGGGATAGGGATATACGAGAGAGTAAAACATAGTTTTTATATTGTTGAGAACTTAATCTACTAAAGTTTCACACTTGGTCTTCTTTGGAATCTTATCTTGACTCATCCCCAGACCACTAGCCAGGTACAAGTCAAAATGATCCACTCCCTTTCGATATTTTGAGCACTCATGCAATGGATGAGCGTAAGCAAGAAAGTTGACACTTAGGATGGCAAAGAGAGAAAAATGATGGAGGGGGAAGACAAAAAAGGTGTGAAAGGCTCACATCAATGAGGACAATCATCGGCGAGAGAAAGCCAAATGATAGATATGATGTGAGGAGTAGGGATTGCCATGCAACGGATGCACATATGAGCGAAGGTAAGATCTCCAATGGAACTAGTGGGGGTGCATCCAACTTGCTCGCTCAAGAAGACCTAGAGCTCTTTTGAGGAGGCTCATCATTGGAATATACAAGCCAGGTTCTATAGTGTGAAGGTCCCCACATAGCTATATGCATGAATGATAATCTCTATGGAGTACAAGGTATAAGATGAAGTACGAGTGTGGATCTCTCAAAAGGAATAGTAGTGTGCCCCCTTCTCTCTTTTTATTTCTTTTTCTCTTTTTTCTATTTTTTTTATTTTTTTGTGGCCTCAATGGCTCTTTCTATTTAACTCTCATTTGTCCTCTTTGGGATCTTTTGATTTTGTCCTCTTTGGGATCTTTTGATTTTGTCCTCTTTGGGATCTTTTCCTCACTTTAGGGGCAACACTCTATATATTACAAGAAGTATAGAAGATCTTTCACACTTTACAAAAGTACTCAACATAAAGAAAATGAAACTATCATGATGTATGCAAATGTATGCCTCTGCCAGTGTAGCAGGAAATGCAATGATACTAGCGCGTCATGTAGCAATGATTAGGGCAAGGCCCAACTAGCATGCGGCTCATCGATCAAGCAAAAGCATGTATGACATGAAGATCAAGTCATGAGAAGATGGATGTTGCATGGCAATGTATCTCGGAAAGGCTATGGAAATGCCTTGATAGGTAGGTATGGTGGCTGTTTTGAGGAAGGATATAAAGAGGCTTATGATGACAGAGCGTATCGTGCCAAGGATTTGGATGCACCGGCGAAGTATGCACCAACTCTCGAGGTGAGAAAGGGCAATGCACGGTACCGAAGAGGCTAGAAAAATATGGCTAGGTGGAAGTATCAACTTTTGAATACTCACATTAGTCCGAAGAACTCATGCACTTATTATCGGTAACTCTCAATCTAATTAGGAGGTTCACAAAGAGACAAGCACCCCGAGGAGGAGTGTATGGGGATTGGTTATCCTTGCGCGTCCTCGACTCATGGTACGTGAGTGTACTCTAATATTCGATCCCTCCAAAGATTGGTGATCCATCTAGTAGCTAAAGTTCTCAACTATTTTGTAGGTTTTCGAAAATAAACACGGATTGCCCAAAATACGACATCTATCACTAAGAGGCTAAAGCTCTTGACACCAAAAGTTCAGACATTACTCATGGCAATACCTCAAAACTATTGCAAGTTACTACTAAAATTAAATAGCAACCTCAATTACCTACTTTAAGTTAAGACACACAACTCAATGCAACAGGCAAACTCTCTTAACAAGATAAACATGAAAACTCAAGAGAGTTCAGCAACCAACTAAACAAAAGCTCTTTAAAAAGAAAAGCATGAAAACTAAGAGCTAAACATGACAGCAGCTATGGAAAGACAAAGAACACACACAACAAAGATAAGCATGAAAATCCTATGTTGTGTTCTAGGTTGAAGTGGAGCGTGTTTCTCTCCCACACAAAGAAAGTTGGGTTCTAACTTGTTATGAACAGCAAGCAAAGCTAAAGAAAACTAAAAAAAGAAACTAAGAGCAAGACGCTCCAAGCATAGCACATAACGCATGAAGTGATAATTATAGTGGAACGAAAGACGCACTGATAATTGTTGATGGAGAAGGGGATGCATGGGGGCATCCCCAAGCTTAGACGCTTGAGTCTTCTTGAATATTTCTTGGGGGTGCATGGGGGCATCCCCAAGCTTGAGCATTTGACCCTCCTGAATCTTCTTTTATCATCTTCCCTTGCACACTTGAAATCTCCCTTCATACATAACTCATCATAATCTGATTAGCGAGGTTAGTACCCACAATAAAATAATTTTTCCCTACTGGAAATAAAGATAATCTTGAAGAGCTACTGTTTCTCAAGATTGCCAAAAGGTTTTTGCAAAGAACAAGCAAGCTCAAGGTTTGCAAAACGAAGAAAAGGCAAAACAGGACAGAATTTGTGAAAAACAGACCAGCAGGTAGTAAATAATTTTTTCGGGGCACTTCTGCAACTCAAATCAAAAAACTCAGAACAGACGCTCGTAAGCCAATTGTATAGAGCACGCTGTAAAAAAAATTCAGATCAAAAAGATGATCTGGTGATTTTATTCGAATTTTTCTGTCCAAGGACAGAATCTGTTTTCTGGACAGCACATCACAACTTTTGAACTTTCTTGCAATCGGAGGCTAAACTTGGCACAAAGCTGAAAAGAAAAGATACAATGATGATGCTACTGTAGTAACAAACATCAATACACAACAAAAGCAAAATAAAACCTAATTCGTTGTGGGCTGCCTCCCAAAAGCGCTTTCTTTTATGCCTTTAGGCTAGGCATGATGCAAAAAGAGAAGATCAAGTTTTATCAAGAGTAAGAGAATAGCTAGCCCATGTAACGGACTCAAAAGGCAACTTAATATTCTTTCTAGGGAAGGGTTCCATTCCTTTCTTGAGAGGGAATTGGAATTTTATATTCCCCTCTTTCATGTCAATGATAGCACCAACGGTGCGAAGAAAAGGACGTCCCAAAATAATTGGACATGAAGGTTCACATTCAATATCCATAATAGTAAAATCAACGGGGACATAATTGTCATTGACAATGATAAGAACATCGTCGATCTTCCCCAAAGGTTTCTTTACGGAAGAATCAACAAGACGAACACCAAAAGAACAAGGATCAAAAGGTTTCAATTCAAACATATCGTACATTCTCTTGGGCATAACGGAGGTACTAGCTCCAACATCACATAAAGCATAGTAAGAGAAGTTATTCAACTTAATTTTAATCATATGATCCCAACTATCTTCTAGCTTTCTAGGTATGGAGGCTTCTACCCTAAGCTTCTCCTCCCTAGCTTTGATGAGAGCATTAGTGATATGCTCCGTGAAGGCAAGATTAAGTGTGCTAGTGTGGGGATCTCTAGACATCTTGTGAAGAAAACCAATAACTTCAGAAAGGGTGCAATTATCAAAATCAAGGTCACTACTATCAAGTAAAGTGGTAGTGGTGTCCTTTAGGCTCACTTGTTTGGTAGCTTCTATGGTCATAGGAGTTTCTTCTTCTACGGTTGAGGTCATAGCATCACCATTAATAGGTCCAATGGGACTAGGAGTGCATTGGGTGCTAAGAGTTTGGATATCCTCAACAACTTGAATAGTAGCAACAGTGTGGTGGGTAGGAAGGCTCTTAATTCTATCTTCTTCCTCCTTTTCTCTAGCCCATCTCTCTTTAAGTTTAGCCATCATCCTAATTTTTTCATTAATTTGCACTTGAATAGCATTCATAGGAGTGGTCTTCCTCTCCTCATGAGGAGAAGTTCTAATTTTAAGCAACTCTACCTCATGGGCTAAATTGTCTACCTTCGAAGAGAGATTATCTAGTTTGTCTAGTTTTTCTTCTACACTCTTATTGAAGGCATTTTGGGTAGTGATGAAGTCTTTAAGTATAATCTCTAGTTCAGAAGTGGAGTTCTTGGTGCTAGGATAATTATTGTTGTTCCCATAGGAATTAGAGGGGAACGGTCTAGGGTTGCTACCAAAATTACTCCTATAAGCATTGTTATTGAAGTTGTTTCTACAGATAAAGTTCACATCTACTTGATCTTGAGCATCAAAGAATTTAAAGGAACATCATGAGGATCAATAGAAGATTGCTTGGAAAGTAGAGACATGATCAAGTCAACCTTTTCATTTAGGGAGGAAATCTCCTCGACAGAGTTTACCTTCCTACCTGTTGGAGCGAGTTCGGTGTGCCATTGGGAATAATTGGTCATCATCTCGTCGAGAAGTTTCGTGGCAGCACCAAGTGTAGTTGACATAAAGGTTCCTCCCGTGGCCGAATCTAACAAGTTCCGCGAGGTAAAGTTCAAGCCTGCATAAAAAGTTTGGATAACCATCCAAGTAGTCAAACCATGAGTATGGCAGTTCTTGACAAGAGATTTCATGCGTTCCCAAGCTTGGGCAACGTGTTCATTATCCAATTGTTTAAAATTCATTATGTTACTCCTTAATTGGATAATTTTAGCAGGGGGATAGTACTTCCCAATAAAGGCATCCTTGCACTTGTCCCAAGAATCTATACTATTCCTAGGCAAGGATTGAAACCAGATTTTAGCTCCTCCTCTAAAGGAGAAAGGAAAAAGCTTAAGCTTAACAATATCACCATCTACTTCTTTGTACTTTTGCATATTACAGAGCTCAACAAAATTATTTAAGTGCAAAGCAGCAGCATCTCCAGCACCGGAGAATTGATCTTTCATAACTAGGTTCAGTAAAGCAGGTTTAATCTCATAAGAAGGTGCTGAAGTGGCAGGTGTAGCAATAGGCATGCAGATAAAGTCTTTGTTGTTATGACTAGTGAAGTCACACAACTTGGTGTTCTCGGTGGAACCCATAGCAGCAGCAAGCTAGATAACTATTTTTGTGATTTTTGGTAAGGGACACTAAAGCAAAAACTGAAAGGTAAACTAACAAGACTAAAAAGCAAAGATAAAAGATAGCGTGCAACTCCCCTATCTTGAAGAGTGGAGTCCCCGGCAACGGCGCCAGAAACTTGCTTGATGGCTTCTCACCCCTCGTTGGTTACCCCAAGTGGAAGGTTGAGATGTAGCGTAGCGGCAAATTTCCCTTGGCAAAGGTACCAAGGATCGAATCCCGTGAGACTCCGAGGGTCGACAGGTAGGTGTCAACGGCGCCAGAAACTTAGCGGTTGACGGGACCTGCACACAGATTCAGATAACTTTGCTCCCAACGAGTACAGAGAGGTTGTCAATCCCTCCGGCCTTGTTGTTTACAAAGGATCAAACACAAGAGATAATAATGATAGCTATGACTGCAACTAGGAAATAAAAACAGGAAGTAAATAGAAGGTGTGATCAGCGGTGGTAATATGGACCGGGGTCCCATGATGTTCACTAGTGATGTCTCTCTCCCAAAAGACGATAAAACAGCAAAGCGAGGTAAACAAATTACAGCTGGGCAATTGACAAGATTATGTGCGCAAACCAATGCTAACTATGCTGCAAAGAAAGGTAGAGGCTCAAAAGCATGGGCGGTACGCCAAGGCAAGTAGACCGAAATCCATCTGCATCTACTACTAATCATCCACCTTGAGATATCTATCCAGAACATCTCGCTGGTATTAAGTTGCGAATCCCACCCAAAGTGTAAACTCAAAGCAATAGACAACTGCATTAAAAGAACTTTGCGTAAAGTAAACAATCCTTGCACCCGCAAGTACAAGAATCGTTGTTTTCTCCCTTGTGGCAATAGCACATCCCCTAGACTCATATTTCTGTCACTCAAGCTAGTCATCAGGGGGCATGAACCCACAATCAAGCATAACGCTCCCTCTTGGAGTTACTACCTACTACTTGGCCAAAGCAATAAACAGCAACAGAGAACATGCAAGAATTACTCAAGAACAAAGATATAAAAGAGGTGAATCAAATATATTACTCAAACACAATCTGAACATAGTCTCGTAATCCATCAGATCCCAGCAAACTCAGCAAAGCAACAGCAGAAAGATTACATATGTGCCTCGATCATGTAGGGCAGCTCACGAGGTCTAAACCATGAAGAGCAAAGAGGGGAGGAGAACATCACATAGCTACTGATCATGGACCCATGGTCCAAGGTGGACTACTCACGACTCATCCGGGAAGTGTCCATGGTGGTGGAGAAGCTCCCAGTGGTGGTTCTCCCCTCCGGCAGGGTGTCGGGAAGAGTTCTCCTGATGCTCCCGATCTTGGAAGCGCTACGGCGGCGGAACAGAGGCGAGATCGCGAAAAAGGGTTCTTTCCTTGAGGGTTTCGGGACGAGAGGGATATATATGCGAAGGGGGGAAGCCAGAGGCGGAGCAGGGGCCCCAGGCGCCCCCCTGGCGCGGCCAGGGGTGGGGCCGCGCCTGGTGGCCGCCTGGGCCTCCCCTGGCTCCCCTCTGGCCCATCTTTGGTTCTTCGCGAAGCTTCCTGTACGCTGATTTTTCCTATATTTTTTCTGGAATTTTTGGAGCACTTTTAATATGGGGGAAACCTGAAATAGAAAAACAGCAGAAAACAGGAACTGGCACTGTGGTGCACTGAGTTAATAGGTTAGTCCAAATATGATCAAAAGTGTATGGAAGTGCATCAATATCATAGAAATATCACACAAAAGAAGCATGGAGAAAGCAGAAATTATAGATACGTTTTGGACGTATCAATCCCCCATACAGGTGGGCCCCACTTCGGAACCTTCTAGATCCCTCCCGGTACAATACCGGGAAAACTCGAACTTTTTTCGGAATCTTGATAACAACATTCCATATATGAATCTTTACCTCCAGACCATTTCAGAGCTCCTCGTGATGTCCAGGATCTCATCCAGGACTCCAAACAATCTCCGGTCACCAACACAATAACTCAACTATACTTAGATCATCACTAAATGTTAAGTGTGTAGAACTTGCGGGTTTGAGAACTATGCAGACATGACTGAGACACATCTACAGTCAATAACCAATAGCAGGACCTCGATGCCCATATTGGCTCCTACATATTCTATGAAGATCTTTATCGGTCAAACCACGATGTCAAGGATCCATCTAATCCCATATGTAGTTCCATTTGTCCATCGGTATGTTACTTGCCCGAGATTCGATCGTCGGCATCTCCATACCTAGTTCAATCTCGTTACCGGCAAGTCTCTTTACTCGTTTCATAGTACAAAATCTTGGGACTAACTCCTTAGTCACATTGCTTGCAAGCCGGTTGTGATGTTGTATTACTGAGTGGGCCCTGAGATACTTCTCCATCACACCGAGTGACAAATCCGAGTCTTGAACCATGCCAACTCAACAGACACCCTCGGAGATACTTGAGCATATTTATTGTCACCCAGTTATGTTGCGACGTTTGATACACACAAGGTATTCCTCCAGTGTCAGGGAGTTGCATGATCTCATGGTTTTAGGAACACATACTTGACATGAAGAAAGAAGTAGCAATAAACTAATATGATCAAATGCTATGCTTACGGTTGGGTCTTGTCCATCACATCATTCTCCTAATGATGTGATCTGTTATCAAATGACCACTCATATCTACGGTTAGGAAACCTTAACCATCTTTGACCAACGAGCTAGTCTAGTAGAGGCTCACTAGGGACACATTGTTGTCTATGTATCCACACATGTATGTGAGTTTCCGATCAATACAATTCTAGCATGGATAATAAATGATTATCATGAGTAGAGGCTCACTAGGAACAATTTTCCAATAGTCTCCCACTTGCACTAGAGTCAATAATCTTGTTCACATCACCATGTGATTAACACCCAATGAGTTATGGGGTTTTATCATGTTTTTCTTGTGAGAGAGGTTTTAGTCAACGGGTATGCAACATTCATATTCGCGTGTACTTCACAAATCTTTATGCCATATTGTAGATGTTGCTATAATGCTCCACTTGGAGCTATTCCAAATGGTTGTTCAACTATACGTATTCGGTTTGCTACTCAGAGTCATCCAAATTGGTGTTAAAGCTTTGCATCGATGTAACCCTTTACGCCGAACTCTTTATCACCTCCATAACCGAGAAACATTTCCTTATTCCTCTAAGGACAATTTTGACCACTATCCAGTGATCCACTCTTGGATCACTCTTGTACCCCCTTGCCAAACACGTGGCAAGGCACACATCAGGTGCGGCACACAGCATGGCATATCGTATATAGCCTATGGCTAAGGCACAGGGGACTACCTTCACCCTTTCTATTTCTTCTACCGTGGTCGAGCTTTGAGTCGTACTCAACTTCACACCTTACAACTCAGGCAAGAACTCCTCCTTTGACTGATCCATTCTAAACTCCCTCAAAATCATGTAAGGTATGTACTATGTGAAAGTCTTATCAGGCGACTTGATATATCTCTATAGATCTTGATGCCCGATATGTAATTAAGCAGCTTTACACAGGTCTTCCTTTGGAAATCTTCTTTCAAACAACCCTTTATGCTTTCCAGAACTTCTACATCATTTTTTATCAACAATATGTCATCTACATATACTTATCAAAAATGTTGTACTGCTCCCACTCACTTTCTTGTAAATACAAGTTTCTTGAAAACTTTGTATAAACCCAAAAGCTTTGATCACCACATCAAAGCATACATTCCAACTCTGAGATGCTTTCTCTAGTTCATTGAAGGATCACTAGAGCTTGCATACCTTTCATCATCCTTAGGATCGACAAAACCTTCTAGTTGTATCACATACAACCTTTCCTCACGAAAATTGTCAAGGAAACTTTGTTTTGACATCCATCTGCCATATTTCAAAATCGAAAAATGCAGCAACTGCTAATATAATCCCAATAGACTTCAGCATCACTACGAGTGAGAAAGTCTCATCATAGTCAACTCCTTGAACTTGCTGGAAACTTCTTTGCGACAAGTTGAGCTTCATAAATGGTGACATTATGATTAGCGTTTGTGTTCTTCTTAAAGACCCATTTGTGCTTAATGACATGCCTGTCATCGGGCAAGTCTACCAAACTCCATACTTGGTTTTCATACATGGATCCTACCTCGGGTTTCATGGCTCCTAGCCATTTTTGGAATCCGGGCCCACCATCGCTTCTTCATAGTTCATAGGTTCACTGTTTAACAACATGACCTCCAACACAGGATTGCCGTACCACTCAGGGGCGGTATGAGTCCTTGTCGACATATGTGGCTCGGTAGTAACTTGATTCGAAGATTCATTATCATCATCATTAGATTCCTCTTCACTTGGCGCAGGCGCCACAGAAACATCTTTCCGCGTCATGCTACTTTACAACTGAAGTGAT
>LR738713.1:345671214-345708967 GCA_902687465.1 Secale cereale
GCTTCATAAATGGTGACATTATGATTAGCGTTTGTGTTCTTCTTAAAGACCCATTTGTGCTTAATGACATGCCTGTCATCGGGCAAGTCTACCAAACTCCATACTTGGTTTTCATACATGGATCCTACCTCGGGTTTCATGGCTCCTAGCCATTTTTGGAATCCGGGCCCACCATCGCTTCTTCATAGTTCGTAGGTTCACTGTTGTTTAACAACATGACCTCCAACACAGGATTGCCGTACCACTCAGGGGCGGTATGAGTCCTTGTCGACATATGTGGCTCGGTAGTAACTTGATTCGAAGATTCATTATCATCATCATTAGATTCCTCTTCACTTGGCGCAGGCGCCACAGAAACATCTTTCCGCGTCATGCTACTTTACAACTGAAGTGATGGTTCGACACCCTCATTAATTTCTACCTCCCACTCAATTCTTTCGAGAGAAACTCCTTCTCTAGAAAGGATTCATTCTTGGCAACAAATATCTTGCCTTCGGATCTTAGATAGAAGGTGTACCCAACTATTTCCTTAGGGTATCCTATGAAGACGCACTTGTCCGCTTTGGGTTTGAGCTTATCACCTTGAAGCCTTTTCACATAAGCGTCGCAGCACCAAACCTTAAGAAATGACAACTTAGGTTTCTTGCCAAACCAATATTCATATTGTGTCACCTCAACGGATTTACATGGTGCCCTATTTATAGTGAATGTAGTTATCTCTAATGCATAACCCAAAAACTATAGTGGTGATTCAGTAAGAGACATCATAGGTCATGCCATATCCAATAGAGTACGATTATGACATTCAGACACGCCATTATGCTGTGGTGTTCCTGGTGGCATGAGTTGTGAAACAATTTCCACATCTGTTTTAAATGTATACCAAACTCTTAACTCGGATATTCACCTCCATGATCAAATCATAGACATTTTATCTTTTTGTCATGATGATATTCAACTTCACTCTGGAATTGCTTGAACTCTTCAAATGTTTCAGACTTGCGTTTCATTAAGTAAATATACCCATATCTGCTCAAATCATCAGTGAAGGTAAGAAAATAAGGACATCCACCACGTGCTTCAATACTCATTGGACCGCATACATGAGTATGTATCATTTCCAATAAGTCACTTGCCCGTTGCATCGTATCGGAAAACGGGGTCTTAGTCATCTTGCCCATGAGGCATGGTTTGCATGTCTCAAGCGATTCAAAATCGATTGAGTCATCACATGAGTCAAAAGTTCCATCATAATGGAGCTTCTTCATGCGCTTTACACCAAGATGACCTAAGCAGTAGTGCCGCAAGTATGTGGTACTATCATTATTTACTTTGCATCTTTTGGCATCAATATTATGAACATGTGTATCACTACGATCGAGATTCAATAAACCATTCACATTGGGAGCATGAACATAGAAGGTATTATTCATGTAAACAGAATAACCATTATTATCTAACTTAAATGAATAATCGTATTGCAATAGACATGGTCTAATCATGTTCTTTCTCAACGCAGACACAAAATAACATTTATCTAGGTTCAACACTAATCCCGGAGGTAGAGGGAGCATGCGATGGTGATCACATCAACCTTGGAAACAATTCCAACACACATCATCACCTCGCCCTTAGCTAGTCTATGTTTATTCTGCAACTTTTGTTTCGAGTTACCAATATTAGCAACTGAACCAGTATCTAATACCCAGGTGCTACTAGGAGTACTAGTAAAGTACACATCAATAACATTATATCAAATATACTTTTGTTTTAAGTTGTCAGCCTTCTTATCTGCCGAGTATTTGGGGTAGTTCCGCTATCAGTGCCCGTTCCCTTACAATAGAGGCACTTAGTCTTGGGTTTAGGTTTAACCTTGGGTTTCTTCACTGGAGCGGCAACTAGCTTGACATTTATGAAGTTTCCCTTCTTGCCCTTGCCCTTCTTGAAACCATTGGTCTTGTTAACCATCAACACTTGATGCTCCTTCTTGATTTCTACCTTTGCGGCCATCAACACCGCGAACAGCTTCAGGATCATCTCCATCCCTTGCATGTTATAGTTCATCACGACACTCTAGTAGCTTGGTGATAGTGACTGGACAACTCTGTCAATCACTATCTTATCTGGACGATTAACTCCCACTTGATTCAAGCGATTGTAGCACCCAGACATTCTGAGCACATGCTCACTGGCTGAGCTATTGTCCTCCTTCTTGTAGGCAAAAAAATTGTCAGAGGTCTCATACCTCTCAACACGGGTATGAGACTAAAATACCAATTTCAGCTCATGGAACATCTCATATGTTCCGTGGCGTTCAAAACGTCTTCGGAGTCACGATTCTAAGTCGTAAAGCATGGCGCACAAAACTATCAAGTAGTCATTGATACGTCTCCATTGTATCTACTTTTCCAAACTCTTTTGCCCTTGTTTTGGACTCTAATTTGCATGATTTAAATGGAACTAATCGTACTGACTTTGTTTTCAGCAGAATTGCCATGTTGTTATTTTTGTGCAGAAATAGAAGTTCTCGCATTGACCTAAAAATTTGTAGAGAATTTTTGTGGAATATATAAAAATACTGGCGGAAAAGATACCCGTGGGGGCCCACCCAGGAGCCACAAGCCATGGGGGCGCACCTACCCCCCTAGGGCGCCCCCTGGCTTGTGGGGACCCTGGAGCTCCGAGAACCCTAACTCTAACTCCATATATACCTATTCGTGGAGAGAAAAATCAGAGAGAATGATTCATCGCGTTTTACAATACGGAGCCACCACCACCTCCTATTATTCATCGAGAGGGTTGATATGGAGTCCTTTCGGGGCTCCGGAGAGTGGAATCCATCGTCGTCGTCATCATCAACCTTCCTCCATCACCAATTTCATGATGCTCACCATCGGGAGTGGCTAATTCCATCGTAGTCTTGCTAGACGGTGATGGGTTGGATGAGATTTATCATGTAACCGAGTTAGTTTTATTAGGGCCTCATTCCTAGTATCCACTATGTTCTGAGATTGATGTTGCTATGAATTTGCTATACTTAATGCTTGTCACTAGGGCCCGAGTGCCATGATTTCAGATCCGAACCTATGTATGTGTGTGTGTGTGTGTTCTCGATCCTATCTTCCAAGTTATATGAACCTATTACGTGTCATGATCCACATACCCCAAGGTGACAATAATTGGGATTCTTTCCGGTGATAGCCGTAGTTTGAGGAGTTCGTGTATTCACTTAGTGCTAATGCTTTGTTTCCATTCTCTATTAAAAGGAGGCCTTAATATCCCTTAGTTTCCATTACAGCCCCGTTGCCACGGGAGGGTAGGACAAAAGATATCATGAAAGTTCTTTTCATAAGCATGTGTGACTATATACGGAATACATGTCTTCATTACATTGATGAATTGGAACTAGTTCTTCGTTACCCTAGGTTATAACTGCTACATGATGAATATCATCCGACACAATTATCATCACCGATCCAATGCCTGTGAGTTTTTCACATATTGATCTTTGCTAAATTACTTTTGTTTCTGATGTTATTACAATCACTCCAAAATTGTTACTGTTACTATTGCCACTTTTATAGTTACTATCATACTACTTTGCTACTAAAAACTTTGTTGCAGATATTAAATCTTTCAGGTGTGATTGAATTTGATGTCGCTTGAACTACATCGGTATTCCCCAAAGAGGAAGGGATGATGAAACACAACTATGGTAGGTATTTCCCTCAGTGATGAGACCAAGGTTATCGAACCACTAGGAGGACCAAGCAACACTATGTAAATGGTACCAGCACACAAATAACAAATACTTCCAACCCGACGTCTAAGAGGGGTTGTCAATCCCTCCCGGGTAATTGATTAGTAAAAGAATAGATGAGTAGTGGCAAATGGAACAACGGCTAATAAAATTCAGCGAGGTATTTTTAGGTTTTCGATAATATAGATCTAAAAATAAATGTTGCAAATAAAATAAAGAAACAAATGGCAATATAGATCTGAAAGTATACGATAGGAAAATAGACCCGGGGGTCGTAGATTTCACTAGTGGTTTCTCTTGAAAAATAGCAAACGGTGGGTAGACAAATTACTGTTGGGCAATTGATAGAAATGTGAATACTTATGACGATATCCAAGACAATGATCATGTATATAGGCATCACGTCCAAGATTAATAGACCGACTTCTGCCTGCATCTACTACTATTAGTCCACACATTGACCGCTATCCAACATGCATCTAGTGTATTAAGTTCATGGAAAAACGGAGTAATGCAATAAGAACGATGACATGATGTAGACAAGATCTATTGATGTAGGAATAGACCCCATCTTTTAATCCTTAATAGTAATGATATATGTGTGCCTTGCTGGCCCTTCTGTCACTGGAAAAGGACACCGCAAGATCCAACCCATGCCAGAGCAACTCTTCCCATTGCAAGATTAATAGATCAAGTTGGCCAAACAAAACCCAAGTATCGGAGAAGAAATATGAGGCTACGATAATCAAGTATGGATATTAAATCAAGGAAAATCGGATCATAAACTCACAATCCATCGGATCCCAACAAACACACCACACAAAGTCATTACATCAAATAGATCTCCTAGAGAACTTCGTCTTGAGAAACAAAGAGTGAAGAAGCCATCTAGCTACTGCCTACGGACCCGTAGGTGTGAGGTGGCCTACTCACGCATCACCGGAGAGGCACTAATGAGGATGTTGAACCCCTCTGTGACCGTGTTCCCCTCCGGCGGAGTGCTGGAAAAGGGCTTGAGATTGGATCTCGTGGTTCTAGAACTTGCGGCGGCTGTAACAAAATTTCATCGACTCCCCTAGGGTTTCTAGAATATTAGGGTATTTCTGGAGCAAAGAGGCGGTGCGGGAGGCCACTAAGGTGGGCACAACCCACCAGGGCACGCCCTGTTGGGTTGTTCTCCCCTCGAAGCACCCCCAGGTGCTTCTTTGGCCCATTGGGTGCCTTCTGACCCAGAAAAATTCTCCAAAAAGTTTCACGACGTTTGGACTCCGTTTGGTATTGATTTTCTGCAATGTAAAAAAAAAAGCAAAAAACAACAACTGGCACTAGGCACTATGTCCATAGGTTAGTCCCAAAAATGATACAAAATTGCTATAAAATAATTTTAAAACATCCAAGAATGGTAATATAACAACATGGAACAATAAAAAATTATAGATATGTTGGAGATGTATCAACATCCCCAAGCTTAATTGCTACTCGTCCTCGAGTAGGTAAATGATAAAAACAGAATTTTTGATGTGGAATGTTGCCTAACATGTTCATCACATATTTTTTTTCTTTATAGCATGGACATTTGGACTTTTATATTCTTCAAAGCAATAGTCTAGTTTTGACATGAAGACTTTATTACTCAAGCATACCCAACAATGTCTTTCAAAATATCAATACTAAAGCAAGTTATCGCTAGCCCATCATGCTCAATCATTGATCCATTCATGAAACACACTCGCATATTAGCTACATCCAATGCTCAAGTACGATCACAGTGCCCCTTAGTTGGTGCTTTATAAGATAAGATGGAGACTCAAAAAATAAAAATTACATAAAGGAAATAGAAAGGCCCTTCGCAGAGGGAAGTAGGGATTTGTAGAGGTGCCAGAGCTCAAAGCTTAAATTGAGAGATATTTTTTTTTGAGAGGCATACTTCTCCCGTCAACCAAAATGACTAAGAGTTGCCAATAATTTCCATGCTAGATAGATCATAGGCAGTTTCCAAACAAAACAAATAAAGTTTATTCCTTTTTTGACCATTCTTTCACATTCCATGGCTAACTGTATCCACGGGTGCCCTCCATACCAACACTTTCCAGGGAATTTACTATTGACAACATAAAGTACATTTATTTTTTCATTTCGGGACTGGGCATCTCTATTACCGCCGCACTCTCGTGCAATGACAAGTGAATAAACACTCGTCTTGAGAATAACACATCTAGCATGGAAAAATATCGTCCACCCCTCACCGCCTCATGAGCGGTACAGGCACACAAACGAGAAGTTTATTTTGAAATTTAGAGATGACACATACAAATTTGCTTAGAATGACACGGGAATACCGCATATAGGTAGGTATGGTGGACTCATATGGCAAAACTGGGTTTAAAGAGTTTGGATGCACAAGTAGTATTTCTACTTAGTACAAGTGGAGGCTAGCAAATAGATTGAGAAGCGACCAACCAAGAAACGAAAAATCACATAACCAAGCATTGAGCATAACTAACACCAAATAATCCACCACAAGTAGGATGTAATTTCATTGCATAACTATTGACTTTCATGCTTGCATAGGGAATCACAAACCTTAACATCAATATTCTTACTAAAAACACAATTACTCATTAACATGACTCACATATCACTATCATCATATCTCAAAACTATTACAAAGAATCAAGTTTATTTTGTCCCATGATCTTCGCGAAAGTTTTTATTATATCCCTCTTGAATATCTATCACTTTGGGACTAGTTTCTTGTATTAATTTTGATAGGCACAGACAAATCTAAGTGAAGAACATGAGCATAGAATTTCCATTCTCTCAAAATAATATAAGTGAAGCATGAGGGAATTTATTTTTAAAAATTTACCAACTCTCAAATAAATCTAAGTGAAGCATGAGAGAATTTCTTCAAAAACATTAAAGAACACCGTGCTCAAAAATATATAAGTGAAGCACTAGAGAAATTCCATAGCTCTCAAAAAAATTAAGTGAGGCATAAAGAGCAACCATAAAATTAATTGGCTTTCTCAAATAAGTGTGTACAACAAGGATAGATGACACAAACTAAAAATAAAAACAAGCAAAGAGTCATATCATACAAGACGCTCCAAGCAAAACACATAATATGTGACGAATAAAAATATAGCTCCAAGTAAAATACCGATGATCGTTAGAAGAAAGAGGGGATGCCACTCGGGGGCATCCCCAAGCTTAGTTGCTTGATACTTCTTGAATATAATCTTGGGGTGCCTTGGGCATCCCCAAGCATAGCCTTTTGCTACTCCTTATTCCTCCATCCATCGTGATCTCACCCAAAACTTGAAAACTTCAATCACACAAAACTCAACAAAACTTTGTGAGTTCTGTTAGTATAACAAAACCAATCTTTACTTTAAGTATTATAGCAAACCAATACATATTTTGTTATACTATTATATCTACTGTATTCTAACTTTTCCATGGCTTAAAATCTTCAAAAGAAACCATAGATTCATCACAAGAAGCACATAACACGACGAAAACAGAATCTGCCAAAAACAGAACAATTTGTAAAGACGCAATTTTTAGTCATACTTCTGTAACTCTAAAAATTCTGAAAAATTAGGACAAAGTGGGAAATTTGTATCTTGATAATGTGTAAACATTTCAAGAATTCATAACGTTCCAGTAGCTGTCAACAATTCTGGCACTGGCGCAAACCGTTTCTAATTTTCAACGCAATAAAGTCAACTATCAACCAAATCATCCTAAAGGCTTCGCTTGGCACAAACACTAATTTAAACCACAAAAACACATCTAACCAGAAGCATATTTGTGTATTGATTGGAAAACAACAAGAAAAGCAAAAAGCAAAAAGATACAACTTGGGTTGCCTCCCAACAAGTGCTATTGTTTTACGCCCCTAGCTAGGCATAACACATAGATATCAAATATTGTCATATTTAGTTCCAGATCCATAGGATGCCCTCGTGATTGATTCATAAGGTGGCCATACCATTTCTCAAAGGAAATTGGAATATAATATTCCATTCTTTCATGTCAATCATGTCACCTATAGTGCGTAAAAACGGTCTACCAAGTATAATTGGCTAAGACGGATTGCAATCAATATCAAGCACAATAAAATCAAGGGGCACATAGTTCCTATTTGCAAGAATAAGTGTTGGGAAACGTTGCATGGAAAAGAAAAGAAATTCTATGCACATGCAAAGATCAATCCATGGAGATGCATAGCAATGAGGAGGAGAGTGTGTCTACATACCCTTGTAGACCGTAAGCGGAAGCGTTTCACAACGCGGTTGATGTTGTCGAACTTCTCCGCGATTCAACCGATCAAGTACCGAACGCATGACACCTCCGTGTTCTACACATGTTCAGCTCGATGACGTCCCTCAGCTTCTTGATCCAGCAAGATGTCGAGGTAGTAGATGAGTTCCGTCAGCACGACGGCATGGTGATGGTGATGGTGAAGTGATCTCCGCAGAACTTCGCCTAAGCACTACGAAAATATGACCGGGGTGTAAACTATGGAGGGGGGCGCCGCACACGCTACCAAATTGTCTGGGGTGTGCTAGGGCACCCCCCCCATATATATAGGTGTGAGGGAGAGGGGAGGCTGCCATGGGGCGCCCCAAGTAGGCCGAATCCTACTTGTGGTCCTTCTTGGCCGCGCTCCCTCCTGCCATGTTTGTTGGAGTGGGAAGGAAAGAGGGGAGAAGAGGGAAGGAAGGGGGAATCCTATTCCTCTCTTTCCTTTCCCTTCCCCTCTTTCCTTCTCCTCCTAGGCCGGCCCATATGGGGGTGCACCAGCCCCTTGTGGCTGGTGTGTTTCCCCTCTTGGCCCATAAGGCCCATATCTTTTGTCGGGGGTGCCCGGAACCCCTTCCGGTGACCTGATAAGTACCCGATACCCTCCGGAACACTTCTGATGTCCGAATACCATCGTCCTATATATCAAGCATTACCTCTCGACCAATTAAAGACTACATGTCCGTGATCACATCTGGGACTCCGAACAACATTCGGTCACCAAATCATATAACTCATATAACACTATCATCAACGAACGTTAAGCGTGCGGACCCTATGGGTTTGAGAACTATGTAGACATGACCAAGACACCTCTCTGGTCAATAACCAATAGTGAAACCTGGATGCCCATATTGGCTCCTACATATTCCACGAAGATCTTTATTGGTCGAACCGTAATGACAACATACACAATTCCCTTGTCCGTTGGTATGTTACTTACCCGAGATTCAATCATCGGTATCTCTATACCTAGTTCAATCTAGTGACCCGTAAGTTTCTTTACTCGTTCTGTAAGACATCATCTCGTGCCTAACACATTAGTCTTTTGCTCGCAAGGCTTATTATGATGTGTATTACCAAGAGGGCCCAGAGATACCTCTCGGATACTTGGAGTGACAAATCCTAATCTCGATTCACGCCAACCCAACAAGACACCTTTGGAGATACCTGTAGAGCATCTTTATAATCACCTAGTTACGTTGTGACGTTTGATAGCATAGAAGGCACTCCTCCGGAATCCGACAGTTGCATGATCTCATAGTCATTGGAATATGCATTTAACATACATGAAAGCAGTAGCAATAAACTATATGATCAAATGCTAAGTTAATGGGTGGGTCTTGTCCATCACATCATTCTCGTAATAATGTGTTCCTGTTATCAAATGACAACTCATGTCCATGGTTAGGAAACCTTAACCATCTTTGATTAACGAGCTAGTCTAATAAAGGCTTACTAGGGACACATTATTTGTTTATGTATTCACACATGTATTTAGGTTTCCGTTCAATACAATTCTAGCATGAATAATAAACCGTTATCATGAATAAGGAAATATAAAATAATAACAACTTTATTGTTGCCTCTAGGGCATATTTCCATCAGTCTCCCACTTGCACTAGAGTCAATAATCTAGTTCACATCACAATCTGATCAACACCCAAAATAGTTTACTAGAGTCAATAATCTAGTTCACATCTTTATGTGATTAACACTCTAAGGTATGATCATGTTTTTCTTGTGAGAGAGGTTTTAGTCAACGGGTCTGCAACATTCAGATATGTGTGTACTTTGCAAATTTCTATGTATACAAAGCTCTGCATAGAGCTACTCTAGCTAATTGCTCCTACGTTCAACATACATCCACATCGATACTCAGACTCATCTGGATTAGTGTCAAAGCTTGCATCGGCCTAACCCTTTACGACAAACTCTTTATCACCTCCATAATCGAGAAAAATTTCCTTATTCCTCTAAGGATAATTTTGACCGCTGTCAAGTGATCCACTCCTGGATCACTTCTTGTACCCCCTTTGCCAGAATCGTGGTAACGCACACATTTGGTCTGGTACACAACATGTCATGCTTCATAGAACCTATGTCTGAGGCATAGGGGATGACTTGCATACTCTCTCTATTTTTCTGCCGTGGTCGGGCTTTGAGTCTTACTCAACTTCGTACCTTACAACTCAGGCAAGAACTCCTTTGACTGATCCATTTTGAACTCCTTCAAAATCTTATCAAGGTATGTACTCATTGGAAGTCTTATCAAGCGTCTTGATCTACCCCTATAGATCTTGATGCCCAATATGTAAGGAGCTTCACCGAGGTGTTTCTCTGAAAAACTCCTTTCAAACACTCCTTTATGATTTCCAGAAAATTCTACATCATTTCCGATCAACAATATGTCATTCACATATACTTATTAGAAATGTTGTAGTGCTCCCACTCACTTTCTTGTAAATACATGTTTTACGGCAAGTATGTATAAAACTATAGGCTTTGATCAATTCTGCCGGGGAAACTGATCCACGAGCACCTATGGGGCCGGAGGACCGGGCCCCTTTCGGTTCGGCGGGGGGCGGAGATCGCACGAAGAGCGGATCGAGGCGAAGCACACGAGCAGTTTACCCAGGTTCGGGCCACACGGATGCGCAAAACCCTACTCCTGCTTTGTGGTTTGTATTGAGTTCTTGCTCGGGAGCGCTGAGTGCTACAGTACACTCCAGCAGCTAACGAGACCGAGCGTGAGTGTTCTTCTTCCTTCGTCCCCCCTCCTACGTTGCGCATGGGACTCCTTTTATATGCTCAAGGGGTCACCGACAGGTGGCAACATAGACAAGGGTAAAAATGGAAAGGTGTTGCGGTTGGTACAGCTACCTGTACAATGTATCATACCTAACCCTGACAGCAGGGGACAAGGGCATTAAATGCCCGTCTGCGTCGCCCAAACAGTGCAAAAAGGGACCGTCAGGGACGCCACCATTCGCCACGATGGCGAATATTGTCAGCACCACTTGCCACCGCGCACCGCTGGATGCACAGCCTCTCGCCATGTACGCCTGGAAGGATCCCAGAGCGACACGTTGGTGGATGTGCTGGAGCGTGGGTACAGAGTGGCAGCTTGCTTGCCGCGGTCGATGTCTTGTCGCGTTCGGGAGCTTGTCGCTCACCGAGCCTTGCCGGGACGCGTGGCGCGTCGCGGCAAGTTCCTTGAGATGCCTTGGTTGGCCTTCCTGGCAAGCTCCTCTTGCCGGGGTCTTGTGCCTTGGGTGGCCTTCCCGGCAAGCTCCTCTTGCCGGGGCCTTGTCTCCTTGGCTTGAATACTTTGTTCTTGAATGGCTCCAAAGGAACCATGGAGGACCTTGGCGGTCACCCGGCAAGCCTTGCCGCGGGATGGTGCGACTTCCCGTGCACAAGTTCGGGATACTAGGGTACCCCTACTCTAGTACACCGACAGGAGCCCCCGGGCCTGGGCCATACACGGTGCCGAGCGCTGTTGGGCCAGGCCCAAAACAGGGCACGAGCACGCGCGGCCTGGGTTACGCCGTATCTTTCTCCGTATCCACCGCGCTCTCCCCGAAAGGCACGCGTTGATTGCGGCGTCGTGGGAGAGATCGTGGGTGGTTTCTTTATTTGGAAAGGCGGAACGTCCGCCCCCTCCCTCCTTATAGGCAGGGGAAGCAGGGGCAGTTCGCCCATCCGCCAGTTGCTACTCCAACCTCGAAAACCTCCGCCGCTCCCCTTCTTCCCAAAGCTGAAAGAGAGCAGCGCTCCGCCCCCCATCGCCACCAGCACCACCAATGCCGTCGACCTCCCTCACCACTTCCGCCATGGCTCCGAAAGCCAAAAAGGGGAAGGGCGTGAAGTCGGCCGAGGCGCAGCGGCTCGTGGCGCTGCGTAAGGAGCGGGCAATCTCCCCCCCCAAGCTTACCGCGAGGGAGCTGAGGGAGTACTACTACCTCTTCTGGTCGACGGAGACGCGGGCGCACCTGCACACGACGGTACTTCCAGCCGTCGCTTGGAAAATGGCTCCAAATGGGTATCCATTCTTCGCCTTGTTCTTCTACTGCTGGCTCTGCCCGCCTTTCTCTGAGTTCTTCTGCGATATTATGAACACCTACGGGTTCCGCCTCCTTGACTTCACCCCCAATGTCGTTCTGACCATGGCAGTTTTCACACATCTCTGCGAAAACTTTGTCGGAGTCTATCCAAATGTAGCCCTTTTCCGCCACTTCTTTATGCCTCGAGTTGAGAGAGGAGAGCCTTTATCCGGCGGAATCGCCTGGATCTCGCGGGCCGGTAAGAAGGACGTTTATCTGGAGGGAGAGCTCCGCAACAAGTGGGAGGAATGGAGAGCAGACTGGTGTTGGATTGTCGAGGAGAACCCGCAGCCATTTACCGCTCGGCGCCAAGCCCTAGTGGTGCGCGGCAACGATTGGAGCAACGTGGCCCCGGAAGACGACAGGCTGAAGATAGCTGTCGCCCGGATCCAACGCCTGAGGCTTGCCGGGCTGACTGTAGGCGCAGTTGGCGCAGATTTTCTTCGCCGCCGCATCGCCCCCCTACAGGAGAGGAGGAGACCCGCCTGGGATTTCGAGAATGCGGCGGATATCATGAGGCTGCGCCCGGGCCTTAACTTCAACTTTACTATTCTGGAGCTTAACGCAATGCTCCAGGAGCTGTTCAAATACGACCCTCAACATCCCGAAGTGTTCAGGTTGCCGAAGGGTGTCGTTCCGCTGTGCAACAACTCCTCGCTCAGCCGCATCCGTGCAATGATGCCGCTGTGCGACTCGCATGGAATTGACCCAACTTGGCAAGAGCCTGCAGAGGACGTCGTGCAGGAGTTCTTCGACGGCTTGGTAGAAATGCCGATCCGCTCTGACGAACAGAAGGGCCTCACCCGCGCCACCACTGATGAGGAGGTGAAGCGCATCGCCACTAGGTTGGAAGAGGCGGCGGCAGCCGCAGCCGCGGGCGAGTTTGGATTCACCGTGGAGGAGGCAGAGGCAGCAGAGGCGGCAAGCCTTGCCGAGCGAGAGGGGCTTGCCAGCGAGGAGGAGCTTGCCGGGCAAGACGTTGAGTCGAGCGAGCCTGCCGAGGATACGAGCGGCTCGTTGGAGATCGACTCCTCTTCCTCCTCATCTTCAGGCAGCTCGCCGCAAGCAGAGCCCCCAGCTCCACCAAGAAGGCGTCTCCGCAAGGACGGGGACGTAGCGGGGCGGCAGACGAGTTGACAGCCGCCGCGCCGCGCGACACGCTCCACCGCGGCAAGTACTGTTGCCGCGGGAGCGCCTCACGCTGCTGCGGCAACTGGAATGGGTCCACCCGGATCACCGCTTCTGCTCCTGCCGCTTCTCACGCCGCGGCGGCAGCTGGAGCGGGGTCGTCTCAGACCACCGCCACTGCTCCCGCCAAGCGGCCAAGGGAACCCACTCCTCCGCCTCCTCGCGCCGGGCGTGAGCCGGACTTCGACTTCTCCGCGCTCAGCTCCGACGAGGAATAAGAAGAGTAAGATTCTTTGTTGTACTTGTAATTCTTCAATTCTTGTTGTTTTTGTCTTGTATCTCATTATTTTTACTCCGAACTTATTCCTTTTCAGGACTCTGGCCCAGAGAACGGCGAAGAGAGCCAAGGTCCCGATGAGGAGAGAGGAGGTGATCATCGTCGAGGACGAACCCACTGAGACCACCTTGCCGGACCCGGCAACTATTCCCCAAAGCAACCCCCAGCGTAAGTATATGGTTTACCTTCCGCTGTTGGGCGCGAATGGGTGCTCTTTCTTTGCTGACATCTGACTGTTGGTTTGTGTAGGAGCAGAGCAGCCCCACCAGGAGCGCCCGGAGACCGCCCCTGACATGCCATCTGCTTCGACTACACCGCCAAGGGAGAGTTCTCCGGCAAGGGAGAGCTCTCCGGCAAGGGACAAGTCTCCGGCAAGGGACAGCGCCAGCCGCCCCCCGGCGGCGGAGACCACGGCTGTAGAATCTGGTACAGGTAATCCTCTTGCTTCAAACTTCCCCTGGGTTCTTCTTTTTGGATATTTGCTTGACTTTTCTCCCCTTCCGGCCATCAGATCCATCTGCTGCGGAGCCGATGGAGACCGAGGTTGCTGCTGAAGATGCCGCTGCCACCGAAGAAGCAGCCGGCGCTGACGATCCCGCCGGCCCAGAGGCCGCCAAGGCTGCCGCCGCAGCAGCTGGTGAGGGGTCTAGCGATCGTACTGACGGCCCTGAGCCCTCAGGAGCGCTAGGCGCTACGCCGACCGCCGATCCCTCCGCCGCTGCTACAGCGCCAGGCTCCGAAGAACCCCAGCCAGGCGTCTACTTGAAGGCAGGTGACGGCGTCTTCATCAACCTCCCCTGGGCGTCACTCTCCAGGGCGCCGGTCGAGGGAGAAAGCTTTGATGGAGAGGTGCTCGCCTCCGCTGGGCTGACGCTAGTCGATGCGCCGTGCAGCAGCAGCGGCGAGCCTGAGGAGGAGCGCTTGCTGCGGAAGCTGTTGTCGCTCTACCGCGCTCGGCAAGCCAAGCTGGAATCCCGTGAGGCGCTTGTCGCGAAGGCGGGAGTGGACATCGAGAAGCGCGCGGAGGAGCTTCGGGGTCTTAACCAAGAAGCTCTCCGGTCCCTGGCAGAGGAGCGGGAGCAACTCGCCGAGGAGCAGAAGGCCTTCTTCCTCGTGAAGGCTGACGTCGAAGAGCAACAGCGGCTTGCCGCTGAGAAACTGTCTGCACAGGAGGGCGAGCTGGCGCAGCGGAAGATCAACCTTGACAGCCACGAGGAGGATCTTTCTGCGCGCGAGCAATCATTCGGCGGAGCCCTCAAGCAAGCAGAGGATGCTGCCGCTGCTGCCGAGGCCGCCAAGAAGGAGCTGGAGACAAAGGTGGTGCGGCTAGAGGCCGATCTCAAGGCGAGCGGTGAGGTGCTTGCCGCGCTCAAGCGTGAGCGAGAGAAGGACGCCCACAGCAACTCAGAGCTGCAGGTTCGCCTCGCCGAGAAGGGCAAGGAGCTTAGCGCTGCCAAGGACTCCAATGCAGATCTTGAGTTGAAGCTGACCACTTTGACCAAGATGCTAGACGGCGCCAGGGAGCAGGAGGTGGCCTTGAAGGAGGAAATCAAGGCCGACAAGGCGCTGCTGGAGAGTGCTGCTGCCGCCCAAAACACTTTTAGGGAGACCGTGGAGCACTGGACGGAGGGTCTCGTGAATGTCGCCGCAGACATTGACAGGGAGCTGGCGCAGCTGGGGATGGAGAATCTCGGGTATCCCTCCGATGAGAACCTCCAACCCAGCGTCAAGCTCACCTTGTTCTTCAAAAGGCGTGGCGACGGCCCTTCAGCGACTCCGGGAGACGACTCCAAAGCGGCTGGCCGATGAGTCGTGCAAGATCTACGCGGGAGCTCTTCAAAAGGTGTTGGTGAAGGTGGCCTTCCGCAACCCGGGCCTCAACCTCACCAACGTCCTCAAGTCCCTGCCGCTGGATGCTGATCTGGAAGCGCTCAAGGCCCTTGTCGCACCCATTGTGGACAAGGTGAGCGGAATCAAGAGGGTTGAGGGCGGTCGCGTAGACTAGGCCCCCCGTTTTCTTCTTTCCTTGTCGCTGCTGATCATGTTATGAGAACAATCTGTTAGAGCTGCGACAAGCTACCTTGTGATATAACTCTATTTTAGGTAGTGATTGCAATGTTATTTCCTTTACTTGATTACTTCCTTTGTATGTTCTTGCCCTACGCTTTTAGGGAACTTGCCGGCGCAGGCACCTTAGCCGCGAGCGCTGAGTGCGGGACTGTCAGCAGCCTGCTGGCGGTGCCGCTACCGACAAGAAACCTTGTCGCAACTAGTTGCAGCTCACTTAAGTAGTTGAGCGGACTCGAAACAAAGTAAGGGCGCAACTAGCTACGAGTTGGTTCCTCCGCGCACAGGTTTTCCATACAAAGTGCGGTCGTTCAAGGAAGATAACTTAAAAATTTTAAAAATCTGATTGCTCAAACTTTGGCAACTTAGCTTTTCTGTTGTTTGCTTCCCGGTAAGGCGAAACTTTCTTGAACGACGCCTGGTCCATACCATTATCTTCTCCTCCCCCCCCCCCGGCAAACTTGTGGGCGAGGGAACCTTCCTTTGCTTGAGAAAAAGAAAGAGGATAAAATAAAGATATGGAGCCTTACGGCTCGTTATCGCTTACCGGGGGTAGGTGCTGCACAAAGTGATAGATAACACATGCAAAAAATATGAAGCATGAAATTGACAAGATGTGCGGAGCACATGAGCTTTACTTATGCACGGGGTCTGCGCCCGGCTTTGTACAAAGGATTACATGCAACAGCGGCAAGACTTGTACAAAAGGTGGTTGCTGGAACGGGTTCCGGCAACCGCGCCTTACAGGTAAAACTTACGAAGATGTTCAATGTTCCAGGAGTTGCTCACCGGAATGCCATCTTCGGTCTCAAGGCGGACAGTGCCAGGCCTTGTGACTCGTTTCACCCGGTAAGGGCCTTCCCACTTTGGCGTCAACTTGTTGGAATTCTTGGCGGACTGAACGCGCCGAAGAACAAGGTCGCCTTCCTCGGGACTTCTGGCGTTAACTTTGCGGCTATGGTAGCGACGCAAAGCTTGCTGGTAGCGAGCAGCTCGTACAGCAGCCTGAAGAAAGTCTTCCTCAAGGAGCAGCACGTCATCTTGTCGCAGCTGCTCTTGCTCAAGCTCATCATAAGAGAGCACTCGAGGTGACCCGTATACGAGTTCCGTGGGGAGAACTGCCTCTGCTCCATAGACTAGAGCGAAAGGTGTCTGGCCAGTGGCTCGACTTGGCGTCGTCCTGATCGACCAAAGAACCACCGGCAGCTCCTCAATCCAGTTTCTTCCGCACTTGCGCAGCCTGTCGAAAGTCCTGGTCTTGGGTCCACGCAGCACTTCAGCATTTGCCCTCTCCGCTTGACCGTTGCTTCTCGGGTGAGCAACAGAAGCAAAGCAGACCTTGGCGCCAAGATCTTGGACGTACTGCATGAAGGTGCGGCTCGTGAATTGTGTACCATTGTCGGTTATGATCCTGTTAGGGATCCCGAAGCGGCAAACAATCGACCTGTAGAACTTGATTGCTGACTGTGTTGTCACCTTCCTCACTGCTTCCACTTCCGGCCACTTTGTGAACTTGTCGATTGCAACGTACAAGTACTCAAAGCCCCCCACTGCGCGGGGAAAGGGGCCGAGGATGTCGAGCCCCCAGACCGAAAATGGCCAGGATAAAGGGATCGTCTGGAGAGCTTGAGCTGGCTGGTGTATCTGTTTGGAATGGAACTGGCACGCTTCACACTTGGTTACTTGTGCAGTTGCATCCTGGAGGGCTGTCGGCCAAAAGAAACCTTGCTGAAAGTGCAACTAATCCCCGGGTGGTTTTGGTAATTAATAACAACATATATATCATTGAACTAATATTATCTTGAGAATCATTTCAGAGAAGTTCGATGATATGGGTATGGAAATGTCTGAAGAAGTGGACCCCTCAAAATGCTAAGACAAGCATTGGCAAAAGCTCAAGACTCCATTTTTGGTTTAGTGATCAAAGATCACATTGAGTCCATAGGAAAAGCCAATACTATTAAAAGGGGATGAGGTTGTGTTAATGTTCTTGTTGCTCAAGTGCTTGGTGATCTAACTCCCTCAACTATCAGCACTATTCACTACTTAACACACACCCATAAGTAATCTCGGTCAAACCAACTCTGTCTCACCGAGATGAAGTTATCTCTACAAACCCTAACATCTCGGTCACACCGATTTCTCCAACTCAGTCCCACCGAGATGAACCTCTTCAGTTGTTTCTCCAAACCCTAGCTTCTCGGTCAAACCGATTCTGAGTTTCGGTCTCACCGAAAAAGGGCTGCCAACCTTCTGTGATCAGTTGACATCAATTCGGAATATCCGAGTTTATATTTTCGGTCTCACCGAAAATGGCAAACCCTAACCTTTGACTCACTTCGGTCCCACCGAGATGGTATTTTCGGTCCCACCGAAAATCCCAACGTTCACTATATTTGAACTTTCGGTCTGACCGAGTTTTCACTTCGGTCTGACCGAGATTGGTCAAATGTGTGTGTAACGGTTGGATTTTGTGTGGAGGCTATATATACCCCTCCACCCCCTCCTCATTCGTAAGGAGAGCCATCAGAAAGTACCACCATTCCTACCATACACTTTCTGAGAAGTGAACCACCTACCCTTGTGTTGAGATCAAGCCATTCCATTCCTACCATATGAAACTTGATCTCTAGCCTTCCCAAGTTGCTTTCCACTCAAACCTTTCTTCCACCACAGCCATATCAGTGAGGAGAGTTGAGTGTTGGGGAGTTTATCATCTGAAGCACAAGAGCAAGGAGTTCATCATCATCAACACCGTCTATTACCTTTTGGGGGGTGGTGCCTCCTAGATTGGTTAGGTGTCGCTTGGGAGCCTCCGTCTTGATGATGTGGAGTTGAACCAAGAAGTTTGTAGGGGCAAGGAGATCGCCTACTTCGTGAAGATCTACCCCGAGTAAGGCTAGTCCTCCGTGGGCGTAGGCCGTGATGGAATAGACAAGGTTGCTTCTTCGTGGACCCTTCGTGGGTGGAGCCCTCCGTGGACTCGCGCAGCCGTTACCCTCCGTGGGTTGAAGTCTCCATCAACGTGGATGTACGATAGCACCACCTATCGGAACCACGACAAAAATCTCCGTGTCACCAAACTGCGTTTGATCTTCTCCACCTCTCTTTTACATGTGCAATTTACTTTCCGCTGCATAAACTCTAGAATTGCATGTGTAGGGTGTTACTTGAACTGATCTTGTTTGTGAAACTGCCAAAAACATTGCATGATCTAAAGGCAGATTTTTTATATTGTCAAGTAGTCTAATCACCCCCCCTCTAGACCTACTTTCGATCCTACAGTGTGCACGTATGTAAAATCCTCCAGATCGTAAAAACTAGAAGTCCTATCACCTCAATTCCCCAATTGCTTTCCAACGCCTATGAAAACGACGAAATCGGAGCTTGTTCTCACTTGCTTTGAGAGTCTCGATCAATTCGGACTCTAGGTTGATTTTTGTATTTTCTTTGATCACCGTTTCTTCGCGAGAGTTGGCCTAACACCCTATTGTATCCATACATGGGTGGGGCGCCCAGGACCTGAACACCAAAGTGATATGCTGGCTCATCAAAATTTGAGCTGTAATTGCGATAACTTTCATTTTTTCCAATCCTGCAGGCCATTTTTGAGGGCCAAGACGACCCTTTTTGGGCTCAGAATTTTCCACGCACGTGATCCTGTGTGTGCACGTATGTAAAATCCTCCAGATCGTAAAAACTAGAAGTCCTATCACCTCAATTCCCCAATAGCTTTCAAACGCCTATGAAAACGATGAAATCGGTGCTTGTTCTCACTTGCTTTGAGAGTCTCGATCAATTCGGACTCTAGGTTGATTTTTGTATTTTCTTTGATCACCATTTCTTCGCGAGAGTTGGCCTAACACCCTATTGTATCCATACATGGGTGGGGCGCCCAGGACCTGAACACCAAAGTGATATGCCGGCTCATCAAAATTTGAGCTGTAATTGCGATAACTTTCATTTTTTCCAATCCTGCAGACCATTTTTGAGGGCCAAGACGACCCTTTTTGGGCTCAGAATTTTCCGCGCACGTGATCCTGTGTGTGCACGTATGTAAAATCCTCCAGATCGTAAAAACTAGAAGTCCTATCACCTCAATTCCCCAATAGCTTTCCAACGCCTATGAAAATGACGAAATCGGTGCTTGTTCTCACTTGCTTTGAGAGTCTCGATCAATTCGGACTCTACGTTGATTTTTGTATTTTCTTTGATCACCGTTTCTTCGCGAGAGTTGGCCTAACACCCTATTGTATCCATACATGGGTGGGGCGCCAAGGACCTGAACACCAAAGTGATATGCCGGCTCATCAAAGTTTGAGCTGTAATTGTGATAACTTTCATTTTTTCCAATCCTGCAGGCCATTTTTGAGGGCCAAGACGACCCTTTTTGGTCTCAGAATTTTCCGCGCACGTGATCCTGTGTGTGTGAAAGTGCAACTAATCCCCGGGTGGTTTTGGTAATTAATAACAACATATATATCATTGAACTAATATTATCTTGAGAATCATTTCAGAGAAGTTCGATGATGTGGGTATGGAAATGTCTGAAGAAGTGGACCCCTCAAAATGCTAAGACAAGCATTGGCAAAAGCTCAAGACTCCTTTTTGGTTTAGTGATCAAAGATCACATTGAGTCCATAGGAAAGCCAATACTATTAAAAGGGGATGAGGTTGTGTTAATGTTCTTGTTGCTCAAGTGCTTGGTGATCTAACTCCCTCAACTATCAGCACTATTCACTACTTAACACACACCCATAAGTAATCTCGGTCACACCGATTTCTCCAACTCAGTCCCACCGAGATGAACCACTTCAGCTGTTTCTCCAAACCCTAGATTCTCGGTCAAACCGATTCTGAGTTTCGGTCTCACCGAAAAAGGGCTGCCAACCTTCTGTGATCAGTTGACATCAATTCGGAATATCCGAGTTTATATTTTCGGTCTCACCGAAATGGCAAACCCTAACCTTTGACTCACTTCGGTCTCACCGAGATGGTATTTTCGGTCCCACCGAAAATCCCAACGTTCACTATATTTGAACTTTCGGTCTAACCGAGTTTTCACTTCGGTCTGACCGAGATTGGTCAAATGTGTGTGTAACGGTTGGATTTTGTGTGGAGGCTATATATACCCCTCCACCCCCTCTTCATTCGTGAGGAGAGCCATCAGAAAGTACCACCATTCCTACCATACACTTTCTGAGAAGTGAACCACCTACCCTTGTGTTGAGATCAAGCCATTCCATTCCTACCATATGAAACTTGATCTCTAGCGTTCCCAAGTTGCTTTCCACTCAAATCTTTCTTCCACCACAGCCATATCAGTGAGGAGAGTTGAGTGTTGGGGAGTTTATCATTTGAAGCACAAGAGCAAGGAGTTCATCACCATCAACACCGTCTATTACCTTTTGGGGGGTGGTGCCTCCTAGATTGGTTAGGTGTCGCTTGGGAGCCTCCGTCTTGATGATGTGGAGTTGAACCAAGAAGTTTGTAAGGGCAAGGAGATCGCCTACTTCGTGAAGATCTACCCCGAGTAAGGCTAGTCCTCCGTGGGCGTAGGCCGTGATGGAATAGACAAGGTTGCTTCTTCGTGGACCCTTCGTGGGTGGAGCCCTCCGTGGACTCGCGCAGCCGTTACCCTCCGTGGGTTGAAGTCTCCATCAACGTGGATGTACGATAGCACCACCTATCGGAACCACGACAAAAATCTCCGTGTCTCCAAACTGCGTTTGATCTTCTCCACCTCCTTTTTACATGTGCAATTTACTTTCCGCTGCATATACTCTAGAATTGCATGTGTAGGGTGTTACTTGATTTGATCTTGTTTGTGAAACTGCCAAAAACTTTGCATGATCTAAAGGCAGATTTCTTATATTGTCAAGTAGTCTAATCACCCCCCCCTCTAGACCTACTTCGATCCTACAAGTGGTATCAGAGCTTTGGTCTCCATTGCCTTGGTTTCCATTGCATTGGACTCCATAAGCTTGGTTTCACAACCTAGGAGAGTATGGCGTCTAGTGAGGGTAATTATCGTAGAGGTCCTTACTTTGATGGTACAAATTTTGCTAGTTGGAAGCATAAAATGAAAATGCATATTCTTGGTCATAACCCTGCCGCATGGGGCATTATTTGTGTTGGCATGCAAGGTGATTTCTTTGAAGAAGGAAAAGTTCCGGATCGCGAAGCTACACCCGAAGAGTTGCGGATGTTGCAAAACAATGCTCAAGCTTGTGACATTCTCTTCAATGCTTTGTGTCCCGAAGAGTTCAACAAAATCAGCCGTCTTGAGAATGCTAAAGAGATTTGGGATACTTTGATTGAAATGCACGAAGGTACTGAATCTGTGAAGGAATCAAAGCTAGATATTCTTCAAGGTCAGCTTGACAAGTTCAAGATGAAGGATGGTGAAGGAGTCGCTGAAATGTACTCTAGGCTTGCTCTCATCACAAATGAGATTGCAGGCTTAGGAAGCGAAGAAATGACCGACCGATTCATCATTAAGAAGATTCTCAGAGCTTTGGATGGAAAGTATGACACCATGTGCACTTTGATCCAAATGATGCCAAACTACAAGACTCTCAAGCCAACTGAAGTCATTGGAAGAATTGTTGCCCATGAAATGACACTTAAGGATAAGGAAGAGCTTCACAACAAGTCAAGTGGTGCTTACAAAGCTTCAAGTGATGCTCCTACTACCTCAAGTGACAAGCTAGTTTCCAATGAAGAGATAAGCCTAATGGTCAAGAACTTCAACAAGTTCTACAAGAATAGAGGCAAAGAAAGAAGCTCAAAGTCTAGATCATATGATGGAAAGAGATCTTCTAGTCGTGATCGAAACTGCTACAATTGTGGAAGACCCAGACACTTCTCAAATGAGTGTACGGCTCCCCACAAGAGAAGAGAAGAATCTCCAAGAAGAAGAGCAAGAGATGAGTCACCTCGGAGAGAGAGAAGGAGTAGAGATGATCGTTATGAACGAAGACCTTCTCGGAGAAGCAAGGATTCGGAGAGGAAAGACAAGTCATCAAGGAGCTACACAAGAAGAAGACATCAAGCTCATGTTGGTGAATGGGTCTCCGGCTCCGACTCTGACAGTCAATCCGATGGAAGCTATCACTCCGACTCCGACTATAGTCAAGATGAAGGTGTTGCCGGACTTGCACTCGTATCCTCCAACTCCAACTCCTACGACTTATTTGATTCACCAAATGAGGGAATTGGAAGATGCTTCATGGCTAAAGGCCCCAAGGTAACACACCCTGAATTCATTGACTTTGATAGTGATGAGGATGACTTACTTGGTGAAGATGAGCTCTTGCATGATAAATCTAGTGAGCTTAGTAATGATGAAAATGCTAGTGGTCTTTATAGTCGAGAAGAGTCGAATGACAATGCTATGAAGGAGATTGAGCGTCTAACTAAAGAACTAAACACTCTTAAGTTAGCTCATGAAACAACTCAAGAAGATCATAGAGAGCTCCTAAGATCTCATGAGAAGCTACGCTTCGAGAAGCTCACTCTAGAGCAAGAACATGAGTTTCTAAAAGCGATCAATGACGATCTTCGAAAGAAGAGTTCTTCATATCTTGCCAAATGACTTCTCTTGTCTAATTTCTTGCCACCTATTAAGACTAAGCATGACAAGCATAAGAAAAATTCTTCCTCTAGTAGTAACAATAACAATGTTAAATCCAATATTGTTGCTTCTAGTAGTTCTCTTGATTCCACTAACAATGTTTCAAGCCAAGTAACACTTGAGCAAGAAAATAGCTTATTGAAGGAAATCATAGAGAAAGGTGTCTACAAGAGTCTTGCCGGAAGCAAGAACTTTGAGGAGATTGTTCGCAAACAAGGAAGACACCGGAAGAATCAAGGGATTGGTTTTGAGCGAAAGTTCAACGCCGAAGGTGTTGAGTGGGAAGAAGGTCAATACCCTACTCCACAGTTTGTCTCACAAAAGGAGAAGTATGATCCTACTTCTTCCAATGTGGAACAAGCTCAAGATGACCTTCCACCACAAGACCACAAGCTAAAGGCCAAGGACAAGCTTCAAGAGGAGATTGATGCATTCATTGAAGCACCTCAAGCCATGGTCAAGTGGGTTCCCAAGGACACGTCAAGTTCTACTTCGTCAAGCTCAACTACAACACCAAGGATTCCCATCAAGATGATGTGGATCCCAAAGAAGAAGAACTAGTAGGTTCTTGAGGGTGACTCCGCCAACAAACTTCACTCATATTCGTTTTGGCAAGAACTTGTGCAATCAACTTCCACATCATGCACTTGTTCAAGGAGTCACAAACCCTCTTGTTGGTAAGTCAAGGGACAAGGTAATCATTGCTTTCATGGACATCATCTCTTGAGTACTTCACTCTATGTCCATGGATATTCTTGTTTGTTCCTTGTGGGACTAACCCATGTAGGTATTGAAAGTGCCCTAATCCAAGGATAGCTCTCAACTCTTGATGATCTACATCAACATTGAGCATCCACATCTTCAACATCTACATGAAGTCTTCTACGACAACCCAAGGTTAGTTTGACCCTTTAAAAGGGGTTCTCACATCTAGGGGGAGCTTTGCTCTAAAAATTGAGCTAAAGCATCTTCAAATGATGTGAACACATAAATGCTTTATGTAAAAGTGGTAACCCCACTTGTGCTTAAACGATGAGTATGACCTATGATCAAATGTTCTCATTTGGCTCCTAAGTCAATATACTCATATATAGATGACCTAGTCATCGACAATTTGTGTGCTAGTAGCTAGAGTTTTGGTTGTGCATGTTTGACACATATTTCAGTTGCTATCTTATTGTGTGAGCATGTTGAATGCATGATTCTATTCATTCAAGTACATCCATTTGTGGTTTTGATTGTTTTGGTTTCTTTTTCTGGCCAAATGGATGGACAAGAATGCCTAAGCACCTTCCCTAGCTATCTATGCTATCTTGTCTCAAATTCTATTCATGCTTATATCACAACTTTGAACAAGTCTTTTTCGGACAGTCCGAGTGAGGAGCACTCGGAACCACCGATTCGTCTAAGGCTGACTTCCAAAACCTTCTAAGTCCATTTCGGTCTGACCGGCTTCCCAATCTCGGTCCAACCGAAACACTTAGATTGATCTAGGTTTCATCTCGGTGAAACCGAGTTCAAAATCTCGGTCTGACCGATATGCGTAACTGCACTGCAATTATGCATCTCGGTGACACCGAGTTTTTCAACTCGGTCCCACCGACAGCACGGGGTTATATATACTGAGGGCTGCGCGCGATCTATTCCTTTCAAACGTTCGCCCTCCAAGACCCCTGTTGCCGCCGCCCTGGTCTACGGATCGTCGCCTTCATCACCTGTGCGCCCTCGCCGCAGGTCTCCGCCGCCGTCAACGGTAATCTTCTCCGCCGTTGCCGCCGTAGAGGGACACCACCAAGTTAGGGTGTATCCCGATCCCTTTCATGCTCCACTTCTGATTCTTGCATGATAGGACTGCCCTGATTCAATCCAAGTTTGATATGATCCCAATACATTGTTCAGATCTTCTAGTTTCGAGGAAAATTCTTAGGTTTAGGTTTCCACGGAATGCATCTTGGTGAAGCCGATTCCTGAAACTCGGACTGACCGATTTGGTCTCTGACCATTGCACTACATAGTTCGGTCTGACCGAGTTGTGGAAATCGGAATGTCCGAATTGAAGTTTCTGTGAAACCCTAAGTTTTCGGTAGGACCGAAACCCATTTCGGTCTGACCGAAAGTGGTGTGTAGGTTCTGTTGAACACTTCGGTTACACCGAAACTTGAAATCGGTTTGACCGAAATACATTCTGTGAAAACTCAAAACTAAGTTTTTAAACTCATTTTTTTTGCAAAAACTTCTACAGTTGTGATAACTCTTCTACTCTGCCTACACCTTATCTTTTCACAGGTTTTTCAGCCATGTCAGATGTCAGTGACAGCCAAAACAGGTCTGAATCACCGTTTGCTGAAATTCCAGAGGCAGATACAAGTCCTGCAAGCAGCTCTAGTGATGATGGTGAGAGGAGCACCCCTAGTGGTCTGCCTCCTGCAGCTACGAGAACCAGGAAGAAGAGAACTTCTGATGATGAGGATTCCGACTTTGTTGCTGAGGAAGTTACCTCCAAGCCCAAGAAGAATGTGGTTGCCAAAGAGCACCAAGGGCAGCAGCCAAGGAAAGGTACAAGCAAGGTAAAACAGTCTGCAGTTGCCAAGAAGCTCAACTTGGAAGAGCCTGCTCCAAGCAAGGTGAAGAAGACTTCCAAGAGGAAGAGAGTTGTATATGCTGAACCTCAAGATGTTGCTGAAGAAGAAGAAGAAGAAGCACCCCAGCCTCCTCCTCAGAAAGCTAAGTTCATGGGTGATGCCATTCGGGCTCAAGCCTCCTCCAAGCCCAAGAAGCCTGCTCCAGTCAAAGCAGCTCCAGCCAAGCCCAAGAGAACAACCAGAAGCATTCCAGCTTCTGAGAAGAACAAAGGTGAGATGCCACCTTCTGAGTCAGATGAAGAGCATGTGTTGCTCAAGCTCCGTCCCAAGTTGCCACTCCACAATGATGCTCATCCTCAAGCTGAGGACATGAAGGCAAGGAAGGACAAAGGTCTCAGGCTATGGAGACAGTCTGATCCATATGCCGTAAGAAGAAGGACTGCTGTGGACCCCAGATTCCACACCAGAGAGCAGCAGGATTTCTATGAGACCGTGCTAATGGATAAGAAGCCCATTGTTGCTGACACCAGGTATGTTGACTGGGAGTACATTGACAGTGAAGAGCACCGGGACTTCTTTCCCCATGTGCATGAGAGCTTTACTGCATGTGGAGTTGCTAATTTTGTGGGTCAAGAACTGACAGCATGGAATGACGAGATGATCATGCAGTTCTATGCCACAGCCCACTTCTATCCTGATGGCAAGATCACCTGGATGACTGAAGGTCAAAGGTTTTCTTCAACTGTTGAAGAATGGGCAGAACTTCTGAACGCTCTTGTGCAGAGAGAGGACGACATTGATGTCTATGGGATTCCTAAGAAGAGTCATGATTCTATGAAGAATATGTACAAGGAGATCCCAGCTGCTGATTTAGAGGGATGGAAGCTCGGCTCAGTGTATTATCTCCAGGCAGGTCTGACCACCACTAACACTATTCTGAGGCATACTTTGATGCCTAAGTCAGGTGACCACCGGATGATACGAGGCTATTCTATCAACATGCTGCACATTCTCGATGAGAAGGCACCTTTTAAGGTGATGGACTTGATGGTAGAAACCATTAAGAGGACTGCAGCTGACCAGAAGAGGTCGTGTGGGTTTGCTCCGCAGATACAGATGCTCATCAACGCCAAGTTTGGCACGGGCAAATTCATGTTGGATAGGAAGCACTTGCCACTGCAACCAGAGCATGAGGACAACGTAGTTGTGATGGATGAAGAGGATCCCACCTCAGTTGAAGGGCAAGCCAAGATCGAAGCTGCAAAGAAAGCCAAAGCTGACAAAGAGGCAGCAGCAGCAGCAGCTAAGCCAAAGAGCTTTGGAGAACAGATTCTTGAAGCAACCCAGAGAATTGAACAACGCCTGGCCAGCATTGAGCAATCTCAGGAGAGCCTTGAGAGGATTGTCGAGGACAAGATCCACGCTCTAGACGTGAAGCTGACTGAGATTCAGGTGTCTGTCAACAAGCTTGAGGCAGACATGGAGGATACTAGGCAGGAGAGAGCAGAGCTTATGCAGGATGATCTAGTCCAGGACTCTCATCGCCAGACTGCTCCGGTTCCCAGAGGATCCAGATCTGCAGCTATCCCAGTGACAGACTCCAGGGCTACCACTTCAGCACCAGCTACAGCTCCAGCAGTTCCTACAGCTCCAGCAGTTCCTACAGCTCCAGCATCCACTCCTCCACCGCAGACATCAGCAGAGGTCTTCGCAGATGCAGCTATCTCTACACCGACATCGACCCAGACGGGAGCAGCCAGCCGAGCCCGCAGTGACGTTTAGCTCTATACCCTTTCGAACTTTTTGGTAACCTGTTGCCAAAGGGGGAGAAATTGTTATAGATCATAGGGCTTCGAGAGAGAGAGTGCTCTTTCGTTTTTTCGTCTTTTGCCGGTTTCTCTGTGATACATTGGTTTCTTTTGGTTCCTGAAACTTTAAGTGTGCTTGCTACTACGTTTGATGCTACCTTAATGAGTGCTTAGCCATACTATGCGTTAATGTGTGCTTATTGCTTATCCTATGCTATTCCTTATTGTATGGCTATTTACTCTTGTCTTGGTGATTGAGTGCATGTTATTCATTCTTATCATTTTGTGCGCTCCACCAAGATGTATGTGACATGGAAGAGTGACCCATAATCCTAATCGATTGTGCATTTGCATTCAAACGCAAATTTTAAATAATGCACAAATTTAGGGGGAGCTCTTGTTTATCACATACTTCTCAAAGCGACGATATTATTCATTGATTATATCTTTTGTCGAAGCTTTGATCTATATGTTGTCATCAATTACCAAAAAGGGGGAGATTGAAAGTGCAACTAATCCCCGGGTGGTTTTGGTAATTAATAACAACATATATATCATTGGACTAATATTCACTTGAGAATCATTTCAGAAAAGTTCGATGATATGGGTATGGAAATGTCTGAAGAAGTGGACCCCTCAAAATGCTAAGACAAGCATTGGCAAAAGCTCAAGACTCCATTTTTGGTTTAGTGATCAAAGATCACATTGAGTCCATAGGAAAAGCCAATACTATTAAAAGGGGATGAGGTTGTGTTAATGTTCTTGTTGCTCAAGTGCTTGGTGATCTAACTCCCTCAACTATCAGCACTATTCACTACTTAACACACACCCATAAGTAATCTCGGTCAAACCAACTCTGTCTCACCGAGATGAAGTTATTTCTACAAACCCTAACATCTCGGTCACACCGATTTATCCAACTCAGTCCCACCGAGATGAACCACTTCAGTTGTTTCTCCAAACCCTAGCTTCTCGGTCAAACCGATTCTGAGTTTCGGTCTCACCGAAAAAGGGCTGCCAACCTTCTGTGATCAGTTGACATCAATTCGGAATATCCGAGTTTATATTTTCGGTCTCACCGAAATGGCAAACCCTAACCTTTGACTCACTTCGGTCTCACCGAGATGGTATTTTCGGTCCCACCGAAAATCCCAACGTTCACTATATTTGAACTTTCGGTCTGACCGAGTTTTCACTTCGGTCTGACCGAGATTGGTCAAATATGTGTGTAACGGTTGGATTTTGTGTGGAGGCTATATATACCCCTCCACCCCCTCCTCATTCGTGAGGAGAGCCATCAGAAAGTACCACCATTCCTACCATACACTTTCTGAGAAGTGAACCACCTACCCTTGTGTTGAGATCAAGCCATTCCATTCCTACCATATGAAACTTGATCTCTAGCCTTCCCAAGTTGCTTTCCACTCAAACCTTTCTTCCACCACAGCCATATCAGTGAGGAGAGTTGAGTGTTGGGGAGTTTATCATCTGAAGCACAAGAGCAAGGAGTTCATCACCATCAACACCGTCTATTACCTTTTGGGGGGTGGTGCCTCCTATATTGGTTAGGTGTCGCTTGGGAGCCTCCGTCTTGATGATGTGGAGTTGAACCAAGAAGTTTGTAAGGGCAAGGAGATCGCCTACTTCGTGAAGATCTACCCCGAGTAAGGCTAGTCCTCCGTGGGCGTAGGCCGTGATGGAATAGACAAGGTTGCTTCTTCATGGACCCTTCGTGGGTGGAGCCCTCCGTGGACTCGCGCAGCCGTTACCCTCCGTGGGTTGAAGTCTCCATCAACGTGGATGTACGATAGCACCACCTATCGGAACCACGACAAAAATCTCCGTGTCTCCAAACTGCGTTTGATCTTCTCCACCTCCTTTTTACATGTGCAATTTACTTTCCGCTGCATATACTCTAGAATTGCATGTGTAGGGTGTTACTTGATTTGATCTTGTTTGTGAAACTGCCAAAAACTTTGCATGATCTAAAGGCAGATTTCTTATATTGTCAAGTAGTCTAATCACCCCCCCTCTAGACCTACTTCGATCCTACACTTGCCGGAATGCTTTGCCGGCAAGTGCTCTTGCGCCAATGTGATGACCATATATGCCTCCATGTATCTCAGCCAACAGCTTTTGTCCGTCTTCCCGGTGAATACACTTCAATTTCACACCGTTGTTTCTTCTTCTGTACAGTGTGCTGTCGACAAACTGGTACATACTTGACTGTCGGGCTACTCTTTCCGCTTCTTCTTGCTCTTCGGGAAGTTCTCATGTCTGAAGGAAACAGACAATCTGCTGTGCCCATGCTGGAGCTTGTGGCTCGACAATAAGGACTAAAGGCACATCTGCTGCTGCGGGAACATCCGCTTCTAGGGTGAGAACCTGCGGCTCAGCCGGAGCTTGACGTTCCCCGGCAAGCTTGCCGGAGCAAAACTTGTCGGGAGCGTCTGCTTCAACGGAGCAAACCCTAGGGCTCGCCGGAGCAGACTTCTCCTTAGCACTCTTGGTGTTGATCTTGGGGACCTTCTTGGCGGCGGCTTCGGGAAGCTCTGCCAGAAAATAGTCACCAGAAATCAACTTCCTCTTCTTGCTCTGTCCAGTTAATGGCGTTACAGATGGTTGAGTCAGCTTGAGCACGAAGATCCTTGGTTCCACAGGTAACTTAAGTGCAGCGCACTTTGACAGGCCATCGGCAATGTCGTTCTGAGCTCTTGGAATATGCTCCATCTGAAGGCCGTCAAAGTGTTCTTCTAGCTTTCTCACTTCATCAACGTAGGCTTCCATCAACGGACTCTGATAATTCTCGTTCACTTGGCGGACGACAAGCTGCGAGTCACCCCTGACAATGAGCTTTCTGATCTCAAGGTCTGCCGTGATCCTGAGACCGGCAAGCAAACCTTCATACTTTGTGGTATTGTTTGTTGCTTGCTCCTTGGGAAAGTGCATCTGGACTACGTACTTGAGGTGCTCTCCGGTGGGTGCAAAAAGCAACACGCCACCACCGGCGTCTTGCAGCGAGAAGGCACCATCAAAGTACATCAGCCACTCTTTGCTTGCTTTCTTGACGGGGATGCTTGTTTCTGGAATTTCTTCATCTGGTGTTGGCGTCCACTCTGCTATGAATTCTGCCAATGCTCTGCTTTGGATAGTTGAAGTGCTTTCAAACTTGAGGCCAAAGTTTGACAGTTCCAGTGCCCATTCAACAATCCTGCCTGTTGCTTCTGGATTCTACAGTATCCTCTTCAGCGGAAAGCGAGTGACAACTGTGATCTCATGTGCTTGGAACTAATGGCGCAGCTTTCTCGAGGCCATGAGAAGGCCGAAAAGCAATTTCTGCACACCAGAGTACCTTGATCCAGCCCCCTGCAGAAGGGAACTGACAAAGTAAACTAGGCGCTGCACCATTCTCTTCTGTATCTCCTCGCGCGTCTGCGCAGATCCATCTTTGTCAGGACCAGAGCTTGTCGGGGAAGCCCCTTGCTTGTCGCTGGATGCACTTGTCGTGGTTGCTGGCTCATCATCTGCCTCCCTCTCTGCTACTAACGCAGCACTAACCACTTGATTGGTTGCTGCTATATACAGCAGCAACTTCTCTTGTGGCTTAGGTGCGACAAGTATTGGAGTGGAGGACAGGTATCGCTTCAAGTCTTGCAGCGCAGCCTCCGCTTCCGGGGTCCATTTCATTGGACCTGCCTTTTTCAAAATTTTGAAAAACGGCAGGGCGTGCTCAGCAGACTTAGAGATAAACCTGCTGAGAGCAGGCATGCAACTGGCAAGTCTTCGTACATCCTTGACGCGCTTTGGTGCGTCAATCTGCTCAATGGCCTTGATCTTGTCGGGATTGGCTTCAATTCCCCGCTGAGACACGAAGAACCCGAGAAGCTTGCCGGAAGGGACTCCAAACACACACTTCTCGGGGTTGAGCTTGAGGCTGATCTTGCACAGATTTGCAAAGGTCTCGTCTAAATCTTGAATCAGAGTTGCCTTGTCCTTGCTCTTGACCACTATGTCATCCATGTAGGCTTCCACATTTCTGTGTATTTGTGGCTCAAAAGCGACATGGACTACTCTTGCAAATGTTGAGCCAGCATTCTTTAAACCGAAAGGCATCCGTTTGAAACAGTACGTGCTACATGGAGTGATGAATGTGGAAACTGATCCACGAGCACCTATGGGGCCGGCGGACCGGGCCCCTTTCGGTTCGGCGGGGGGCGGAGATCGCACGAAGAGCGGATCGAGGCGAAGCACACGAGCAGTTTACCCAGGTTCGGGCCGCACGGATGCATAAAACCCTACTCCTACTTTGTGGTTTGTATTGAGTTCTTGCTCGGGAGCACTGAGTGCTACAGTACACTCCCGCAGCTAATGAGACCGAGCATGAGTGTTCTTCTCCCTCCGTCCTCTTCTGCCATGAAGATCTGATGGTATCCTGAGTATGCGTCAAGAAATGAAAGCAAGTCACATCCGGCCGTGGAGTCAACAATATGGTCAATGCGCGGCACGGGAAATGGGTCTTTGGGACAAGCTTTGTTAACATTGGTAAAGTCGATGCAAAGCCTCCATTTCCCGTTTGCCTTGCGCACGACTACAGGATTGGCCAACCACGTAGGATGGAGCACTCCTCTGACAAGGCCTGCTGCTTCGAACTTATTGATCTCTTCTGCGATGAATTCTTGGCGCTCCACTGCTTGTTTCCTGACCTTCTGCTTGACGGGCCGCGCATGAGGACAGACGGCAAGTTTGTGCTCAATTACTTTCCTGGGAACACCGGGGATGTCGAACGGTTACCACGCAAACACGTCGACGTTCGCCCGTAGGAAAGCAATGATCGCGCTTTCCTATTTAGGGTCAAGAGTGGCACTGATGGTGAAGGTACCACCAGTGCCGTCCTCCTTGGCGGACACTTTCTTGGTCTCTGGCGGAGCTGCCATTGCCTTCTTACACTTGCCGGTGGAGCTCGATGGTGCATCCTCGACGGTGGCGCAGCACTCCGAAGAGGTGCGCTTGCCGGAGTGGGCATCAGAACTCTTGCCGGACTTGGTCTTCTTCTTCCCCCCGGGAGCTTCAACGACAAGTGACTTGCGATCTGTTGCGGCTGTCGCTTCCCGGTAGATCTTGTCGGCGCAGATAAGAGCATCCTTCTTGTCGCCAGGGACAGATATGACACTTATCGGGCCTGGCATCTTCAGCATGTTGTACGCGTAGTGAGAGGCTGCCATGAACTTGGCGAGTGCTGGACGGCCGAGTATCCCATTGTAAGGCAATGGAAAATCGGCAACGTCAAAAGTGACCCTCTCAGTCCTGAAGTTCAACTCGCCGCCAAATGTCACTGGCAACGTGATCTTCCCCTTCGGCTTGCTCCTTCCCGGGTTGATTCCTTGGAATGTGCCGGTCTCTTCGAGCTCACTGTCAGGGATCTGGAGTTTCTGGAGTACAGCGGAGGAGATCAGGTTCAAGCCGGCCCCGCCTTCAACTAGCATCTTAGTGACCTTGAGGTTGCGGATAGTTGGTGAAACCAACATCGGCAAGCACCCGACCGCAGTTGTGCGATCAGGGTGGTCCTCAATATCAAAGATGATAGGCGTGCTGGACCATTTCAGAAGCTTGCGCGATTCGACAGGTGGTTCTGCAGCATTGACTTCCCGCACCCACTGCTTGAGTTGGTGGTGTGAAGTATGCAGAGAAGCACCGCCGTCAACGCACAAGACCTCTGTGACTTTCTGGAACTCCTGCTCACTGGTCTCAACATCATCCATGTCTTCATCGTCGTCGTCATCTTCATCCTTGTCGCGGCCGCGGGGAGGTCTATCTCCTTGCCGCTGCTTGGCCTTGCCGCGGCGTCCTCCCCGGCCGGGGCGCTTCGTGCCGGATCCTCCAGCACCTCCTTGGGCCTTCTCCTTGTCGCATTGCTCGTATTCAGTCTTTTGTTGCTCTACAAGCTGCTCGACCCTCTTGCAGTTCTGGAGGTCATGACCCTCGGTGCAGTGGATCTTGCAGTACTGCTTGTCGATGTCGTCCTGCTTGTCGGCGGCCGCCACAGCCTGGCAGTTGGTGCATGCGGCAATCTCCTTGCCGGAGCTACCAACTTTGGCTTTCTTGGCGCCACCTTCGTTGCCGGACTGCTCAACGACTAGCACATCTTTGCCTTTCTTCTTCCTGTTGTTCCGCTGCCGGTTCTTCTTTGCCGGGGCAGCATCCTCGCTGTCAGATCCTCCTGCTCCTGTATCCTCTCCGGAGAGTTTCCTCCCTTCCTCAGCACGCGCACACTTGTCGGCCAGGGCATACAGCTCACTGACGTCTCTGATCTTGCACATCGCCATCTCCTCCCTCATCCTGCGGTTACGCACGTTCTGATGAAACGCGCTGATGACCGCGGCAGGGTGGTCATCTGGGATGTTGTGCTGTACACGGCTGAATCTCTGGATATACTTGCGCAGGGGATCTCCTTCCTTCTGGGCGAGCAGATGAAGGTCACTCTCTTGGCCATGAGGTTTGTGGCCGCCTATAAAGGCACCGACAAACTGATGGCATAGGTCTGCCCAGGAGGATATGGAGTTGTCCAGCAAGTGCATGAGCCAGGACCTGACGTTGGGCTTGATCACCAGCGGGAAGTAGTTGGCAAGGATCTTGTCGTCCCGCCCCCCAGCAGCTTGCACCGCGATGGTGTAGATGCTGAGGAACTCCGACGGATGCGTCTTGCCGTCGTACTTCTCTGGTACGTCTGGCTTGAAGTTCTTCGTGCTGGGCCACTGGACTTGCCGCAGCTCACGAGTAAACGTAGGGCAACCTACCGTGTACGGCAAGTCGCCTGGTTCCCCTGGCTCATGCATGTCGACAGAGGGCCGAGCGCGCTGGTCCGATTGACGCCGGGCTTCTCTTCGGCGCTCGATGCGAGTACGAGCGTCTTCTTGCTGTCGTTCGTGAAGAACTTGGCGCTGATCGCGACGAGCTCGTGGATCCGATGACGTAGTGGAGTCACTGTCGAGGTGGATCCGGCGAGTCGGCGATCTTGGCCTTCGGGGTGGAGAGTGCACGGTGGTTGCACCCCCACCGGTCTTGTCGCCACCGGCTTGTGCTTGGCTGACTTGCCGCGGCTGCGATGTACTCGGCTGCCGTGGAGTGTCGCAGTTGGCGAAGCCGATGAGACTCTGAATGGCGGCCCTCCAGTCATCGATCTTGTCTGCCGTTGGAGGGTAGTCTAGGAGCAGTTGAGCTCGCGCCAAAGCTTCTGCTGGAGTTGTGGGTGGTGGTGGCGAACGGTGTGAGGAGCGGGATATGCTCGGACTTCTAACTATGTTAGAAGGAGCAGTATCCCGTCCATGCGACCGTGCCTCGCTCGTGCCAGCATGTTGGCGCGTGATACTTCCAAAACGTATCTATAATTTCTGCTAGCTCCATGCCTTTTTTGTGTGATATTGCTATGATATTTATGCACTTCCATACACTTTTGATCATATTTGGACTAACCTACTAGTGGTTGCAAAAGTGCACAATGTTCTTGTTTTACACTTTATTGTGTAGGAATTACTTGGAAATTGACAAAAAACGCAAAAGGAGTCGTATTGGAGTAGGACTCTAACTTTCCTGAAATCTGTCTGAGAACTTTTTTAAAGATGGTCACGTTCCTGTCCGAAGACGTCGTCAAACGGAAAAAGTCTAGTTGCGGAAGTTGTGGGGAATTTCGAGGCGATGCTTCTGTATATAAAATTCGTCCAAATCGGAGTCCGGACGGCCGTGTAAAGCCCGTTTTACTGAGGCCCAAAATCTGATGACGGGAATCCGAGAGTCTATATAAAGAGAGGAAACCTAGGTCACCAAGGGGCCACGAATTTTCCTCCTCCCGAGCCGCCGTCTTGGAGGGGAGGACCAGCACCATTGCAGCACCATCCACAAGGAAGAAGGGGGGCCAAGGAGCCGCTGCCCCCTAGGGCTGCCGCCGCCCCCAGGGCCGCCGCCGCCTCCTTGGCCGCCGCCGGCCGCCGCCTCCTCGCGGGGCTGCACCTCTCCATCAACACCACCATCAAGATCCTCCTCACCATGTCCATGTGTGAGTAGTCTTCTCCGGGGCCGAGGGCTCGTACGTGTAGCTATGTGGTTATCTCTCTCTCCCATGATGTGATCTTCGTTGCGATCATAGGCTATGTTAATCTAGGGTGATCCCATGATATTTCCCCTTCCTCTATGTATTGGATTGATGTACTCACTTGTCTTTATCTAGTATAATCCCCGAGACCAAGGTGACAGCGGTCTATTGGACATGGATTAGAAAAATATTTTCATGAGTGATTTCCTCTCTTGTGTGTTGATTGAAGATTGAGAGTCTTTTGGTGCTTGTTTTTGACTATCCTTTAGATATGTTGTGGTGATTGTGGAACTCTCTTTGGATGGCTGCGGTGACATTGGGAAATTCTTAGATTGAGAACTACGAACTTTGAGGTGTGCTTTTGTAGCCCTACATAATTCTCGTCCTCTCTTGACCACGAAGGAATGACCTTCGGGTGCGTCTCCATTGCATGTTTTATGGGAAATATCATGTGTTTAGTGAAAGTATGATCCCTAGGCCTTGTTTCCACCATTGCAATACCATTTGTGCTCACGTTTACCACTTGTTTGCTTGCTGCACTTTTTATTACAGATTTATATTACTTTGCTTTGCCACTCCTATCATCCATATTTTACCATCTCTTCACCGAACTAGTGCACCTATACAACTCCTAGTTGTATTAGGTGTGTTGGGGACACAAGAGACTTCTTGTATCTTAGTTGCAGGGTTGCTTGAGAGACACCATCTTCAACCTCTACTTCCCTGAGTTCGATAAACCTTAGGTCATCCACTTGAGGGAAATTGCTGTTGTCCTACAAACCTCTGCGCTTGGAGGCCCAACATAGTCTACAAAAGTAGAAGCGTGTGTAGACATCAAGCTATTTCTGGCGCCGTTGCCGGGGAAGTTAGTGCATGAAGGTATATCTTTAGATCTTGCAATTAAATCTTTTTGTTTCTTGTTTTTATTTCACTAGTTATGTTTATGGAAAACCGCATTCTTAGTTCGTTGCTTGTGGGAAGACGCCCCACACCTGTGGTGGTTGCTCCTCCTACTCCTGAAATTGTGCCCTATAAAATACCGGCTGGTATTATCGATTATATTTTGGCTAATCGTTATGCAGGAGACAGACATCCCGGTGAACACTTGCTATATCTGTCACAACTATGTTCATTATTTAAGCTTGCAGGTGTATCAAGGGAGTTTGTCATGAGGAAATTGTTCACCGTATCACTTATAGATAAAGCTTCAGATTGGTATAAGCTTCTCAATAACTCGCACTTGCTTGATTGGCAAGAGCTTATGTCTCTCTTTTATACTAAGTTTTATCCTCTTCATGAAATTCATCGAGACAGGAACTATATCTATAACTTTAGGTCTCGTGACGGAGAGAGCGTAGCTCAAGCTTGGGGGAGACTGAAAACGTTAATGCTAAAATGTCCTAACCATGGGCTCCCCAAAGATGCTTATGTGGAGAGTAAGAGTACCTTTTTGCATGTGGATCATGGTAACAATGCTTTATGTGATGCTTATATTGTTGAGTTTATTCATGATCCCACTGAAATTATTATGAGAAGGGAACATATGCTTATAGATATTTCAATAATATTAAGTTCCCTCTCTTTATGTTGAAGGTTTTGAAGCTGCACTTGTTTTGTCTTCCTATGCTTATTGCCTTGTGCTTCAATGAATTATTCCATTGCAATATTCCTATGCATAGGAAGCATGTTAGGCTTAAATGTATTTGGTATTTGCTTCTTGATGCTCTCTTTTGTTCTTCAACTCTATTCCTACGAGAGCATCATTAAAGTCTTAAGCCTATCTTTATGGCTATAAAGAAAGAGCTCTAGGGAGACAACCCTTGTTATCTTTGCTTTCAGTTTTAGTGGTCTTGATGTTTGTTACTACTGTAGCAACATCATTGTATCTTTATTTTTCAGCTTTGTGCCAAGTTTAGCCTCTGATTGCAAGAA
>LR738713.1:345715254-345729189 GCA_902687465.1 Secale cereale
TCTCCATTGCATGTTTTATGGGAAATATCATGTGATTCGATTATGTTAATGTTGTTGGGAGTTGCCTCTAGTGAAAGTATGATCCCTAGGCCTTGTTTCCACCATTGCAATACCATTTGTGCTCACGTTTACCACTTGTTTGCTTGCTGCACTTTTTATTACAGATTTATATTACTTTGCTTTGCCACTCCTATCATCCATATTTTACCATCTCTTCGCCGAACTAGTGCACCTATACAACTCCTAGTTGTATTAGGTGTGTTGGGGACACAAGAGACTTCTTGTATCTTAGTTGCAGGGTTGCTTGAGAGAGACCATCTTCAACCTCTACTTCCCTGAGTTCGATAAACCTTAGGTCATCCACTTGAGGGAAATTGCTGCTGTCCTACAAACCTCTGCGCTTGGAGGACCAACATAGTCTACAAGAGTAGAAGCGTGTGTAGACATCAGCGCGCATGCTGGTCTTGAGCATTCCGAGATCCACCAGCTCGATCTTGGTCCAGCAGACGTATGGTACCGTGAGTACCATGACGCTGCCGGTCCCGCGCCTCCTGAGATGGGCGCGGTGCATGTACGGACGCCGAGGTCTTGGAGTGCGCCCAGTCGTTGTGGGAGCCGGCTACGCCGCCGATGGGCAGCGCAGCCTTGTCCTTGGACCTGGCAGCACCATGAGCTCCCTCGTCGGCGCCCGTTCTTCCGCCGGCGTCTACCCCACCAGCCGCTTGCTCCGGCGGTGGTGGGTTCGTCGCGGACGGAGCAGCCGCCTCCGAAGCCTTCTTCTTCGACGGCATGTCGATGAAGATGATGAAGATCTAGCTCGTGTGAACGCCGGATCAGGTTCACACAACCTCGACGCACCCCTACCTGGCGCGCCAAAGATGCCGGGGAAACTGATCCATGAGCACCTATGGGGCCGGCGGATCGGGCCCCTTTCGGTTCGGCGAGGGGCAGAGATCACACGAAGAGCGGATCGAGGCGAAGCACACGAGCAGTTTACCCAGGTTCGGGCCGCACGGATGCGTAAAACCCTACTCCTGCTTTGTGGTTTGTATTGAGTTCTTGCTCAGGAGCGCTGAGTGCAACAGTACACTCCAGCATCTAACGAGACCGAGAGTGAGTGTTCTTCTCCCTTCGTCCCCCCTCCTACGTTGCGCATGGGCCTCCTTTTATATGCTCAAGGGGTCACCGACAGGTGGCAACGTAGACAAGGGTAAAAATGGAAAGGTGTTGCGGTTGGTACAGCTATCTGTACAGTGTATCATACCTAACCCTGACGGCAGGGGACAAGGGCATTAAATGCCCGTCTGCGTCGCCCAAACAGTGCAAAAAGGGGCCGTCAGGGACGCCACCGTTCGCCACGATGGCGAATCTTGTCAGCACCGCTTTCCACCGCGCACCGCTGGCTGCACAGCCTCCCGCCACGTACGCCTGGAAGGATCCCAGAGCGATACGTTGGTGGATGTGCTGGAGCGTGGGTATAGAGTGGCAGCTTGCCGCGGCAAGCGCCTTCCCGCGGTCGATGTCTTGTCGCGTCCGGGAGCTTGTCGCTCATCGAGCCTTGCCGGGATGCGTGGCACGTCGCGGCAAGTTCCTTGAGATGCCTTGGTTGGCCTTCCCGGCAAGCTCCTCTTGCCGGGGCCTTGTCTCCTTGGCTTGAATACTTTGTTCTTGAATGGCTCCAAAGGAACCATGGAGGACCTTGGCGGTCACCCGGCAAGCCTTGCCGCGGGATGCTGCGACTGCCCGTGCACAAGTTCGGGATACTAGGGTACCCATACTCTAGTACACCGACAAACTCATCAAAGTGTATATTCCAACTCTGAGATGCTTGGCACCAGTCCATAGATGGATCGCTGGTGCTTGCACACTTTGTAGCACCTTCAGGATTGAAAAAACCTTCTGGTTGCATCATATACAACTCTTCTTTAAGAAAACCATTAAGGAATGCAGTTTTGACATCCATTTGCCAGATTTCACAAAATGAGGCAATTGCTAACATGATTCAGACAGACTTAAGCATCACTACGAGTGAGAAAATCTCATCGTAGTCAACACCTTAAACTTGTGGAGAACCTTTTGCGACAAGTCGAGCTTTGTAGATAGTAACACTACCATCATCGTTTGTTTTCCTCTTGAAGATCCAATTATTCTCAATGGCTTGTCGATCATCGGGCAAGTCCACCAAAGTCTACTCTTTGTTCTCATGCCACTACTGTAGGATGCTGCTAACGCGACACTATGATCAGAGGCCCTTCAACGAAACTGTGTGCGATGCAATAATCGCAAACGGTGGTGTAAAAAACCGTCAAAAAAAGTGCAAAACGTTTGCGATGACGGATGCATCAAACACGGTTCAGATTTTAATTGCGTGTGCGATGCAGGGCATACATTTCAGTTCAATTAACTGTTTGTGATGAGGAGGAACAAAAGAAACGGCCGGCCAGATGAAGGCGTGTGTGATATACATCATATGGTTCACTCAGATGAATTGTTTGTGATTAGGCAACAAAAAATAAACGGTCAGCCAGATCAAGGTGTGTGCAATATACGGCATGCAGTTCACTCGGCCTTGTCGTTAGTGTGTGACCTCTGTGGCAACCGTTCGCTCCCCACTAGCCTCTTCTAGTACCGTGGCAACCGTCTACCGCCTCTTCGGCTTTCCCTCTCGATTTGGAACTCATGTCGAACACTCTTCCTCCCTCCATTTGCATTCACCCTTTCCTTCTGCCATTGTTTGATTGTCTTCTCCATGGAGGGAACAGGCCGGAAACAACCCCGTTATTCTTGCCCTGATCTGAAAGATAACATGGTGGAGGAACTCATTGATCGGTGCAACGTCATCACCTCAGCTAGCATGGCAGGTTCATTCAAGACCATTCTCGACTCAACTAATAACATCATTAGAAGAAACCCAAGGGTCCAGGAGCGGTTTGATGTCCCCTATCTTCTTTGCCATGACCCTGATCACTAGCGCGGGGACGACGGAAGCCTCGCCTTCTGCAAGTTGATACCGCTTGATAATGATACGTGTGATGTTAAGATTCCATCACTTGAGCGTAAGGCTTGGGAAGGCACAAATGGAGATTGGGTTGTTTATATTGGGTACAACTACGAGTGGAAACTTGTGAATGTGTACACTCGTCACCGGGTTCCACTTCCAAAAATCTAAGACTGCCCTGAAGTTGAGCACACCGGTCTTCTATGTACATTCAAATACGATCATGGTGATTGTCGTCTACGGAAGACATCAATTTGTTGAGTTCCCAGCCGCTCTTGGAATTAAACGAACTATGAAGTTGTTTCTATCTTCGACAAGCTTGTCGCCGTCCTTGCTTCCACGACTCAATGGATATTGCTCAAAAATCAATTTTTGTACACAAATGAGTACTGTGATGCAATTCAATACGAGGGTCTTGTGTTTGCTTTCACCACTTGTGGCACTATTTTTGCATGGAATCCTTATGGTTTCGGTATGTTTGTGTTCCAGCGTAATTATAATTGTTTCATCCATATGCATGCGGGTTAGCTAGCTAGTTTCCCTTTACTAATTAACCTTCTGGTGTTTCCAAGGTCCTATAAACATTCCACTACCTATACTTGAAAAAAATTATAACCAAGGAGGAGATGACGATGGTGATGATCACGAGCATGAGGACGAGCAGGACCCATATACTCAGTGGTGCCTGGCAACTTATTCCGATGGATCACCTCTTCTAGTATGTATATAGGGCACTGCTGATGTTAGTAAGGATGCAGGTGTTATCTCACATGGTCGCACTCTCCGGACCTATTCCAACATCCGTTGCAGGGTATTCGAGGTGGATACTAGTGTGCTAGCGCCAACACCTTCTCCCAGGTTCAGTATTGGTAGTCTTGGAGAAAACTCGCTCTTCTTGGACAAAACTATCCAATGATGGTGAAAGGCGATCGAGCTGCTGTTGACACAATGTTACTACCATTTATTAGAAGCAACTGTATCTATACCTCAGACATTGCTATGCTTACCTACCATGGCTATCACAATATGGGTATTGAAATAGGCCGCTTCAGCCTGGATGATTAGTCATGCGTTGGTCTCGAGATTGACAGTAGCTGGCCCTTCCAGAGAATCACTTCTGGTTCAAAGCAAGTGTTTCCAATGCCAACGAGTGGTTTAGCTGAAGTTCATTTCATCGCTTTCTTATTTTTTGTGTGAGAAAAACTTTACATTACTAGAATGTTTTGTTGGAAATGATCTATAATCCAACATGTATCCTCGTTGTCATTGTGGGTTGATGACTTGTTGTACGTAATCAATGGTACATTTGCATATGCATCCATCAACTGAAGCCTGCTAGTGGTGTCCATATGAACAGTGCTAGTGATTTTAGTTGCAAAAATTAGATAGTGCTAGTGATTTTTAGCTACATATTTTGACAAATCGAAGTGTTACAAGGTTGACAAATGGCAATGTTACTAGATAAACAAATGTCATTCTTTCCAGTTTGACAAATGGCAACATACCCAATATGACAGATGCAAATCTTAACCAATTGTTTCTACGTGGTTGGACACGGGTCATCCAAGACAACCGTTTGCGTTGAAGGGATGCACAAATCCTACACTGCGAATTTTCCCTTGACTTAATGGGGAATACCATAGCTCTCACTTTGCATACAGGTGTTCTATCTAAAACGTTTGCGATCAAGAGCTACACAAATCCTGCTCGGCATATTTTCCCTTGGCTTCCTGGGGAATGCTACTTCTCGAGCTTGCGTTGTATTCCCTCGAAGAGGAAAGGGTGATGCAGCACAGTAGCGTAAGTATTTCCATCAGTTTTTGAGAACCAAGGTATCAATCCAGTAGGAGACCACGCGTGAGTCCCTTGTACCTGCACAAACAAATAAGAACCTTGCAGCCAATGCGATAAAAGGGGTTGTCAATCCCTTCTCGATCATGTACAAAAGTGAGATCTGATAGAGATTATATGATAATATTTTGGTATTTTTGGTATAGAGAAAAATTAAATAATGCAAAGTAAAGCAACGGCAAAAGAAATTGGCAAGTTGATGGGAAACTAATATGATAAAGATAGACCCATGGGCCATAGGTTTCATTAGTGGGTTCTCTCATGATAGCAGATTTCTACGGTGGGTGGACAAATTACTGTTGAGCAATTGATAGAAGAGCACATAGTTATGAGAATATCTAGGCATGGTCATTGTATATAGGCATCACGTTCGTGACAAGTAGACCGAATCGATTCTGCATCTACTACTATTACTCCACACATCGACCGCTATCCAGCATGCATCTAGAGTATTAAGTTCATATGAACAGAGTAACGCCTTAAGCAAGATGACATGATGTAGAGGGATAAACTCAAGCAATATGATATAAGCCCCATCTTTTTATCCTCGATGGCAACAATACAATACGTGCCTTGCTGCGCCTGCTGTCACTGGGAAAGGACACCACAAGATTGAACCCAAAGCCAAGCACTTCTCCCATTCCAAGAACTACAGATCTAGTAGGCCAAACAAAACCGATAATTCGAAGAGACTTGCAAGGATATTTAAATCATGCATAAAAGATTTCAGAAAAGAATCCAATATTGTTCATAGATAATCTTGATCATAAACCCACAATTCATCGGATCTCGACAAACACACCGCGAAAGGAATTACATCGAATAGATATCCTCGAAGATCGAGGAGAACTTTGTATTGAGATCGAAAGAGAGAGAAGGATCCATCTAGCTAATAACTATGGACCCGAAGGTCTGTGGTAAACTACTCACAACTCATCGGAGAAGCTATGGTGTTGATGTAGAAGCCCTCCGTGATCGATGCCCCCTCCGGTGGAGCTCCGAAACACGCCCCAAGATGGGATCTCACGGGTACACAAGGTTGCGGCAGTGGAATTAGGGTTTCGTGGTGCTCCTCGATAGTTTCAGGGTACGTAGGTATATATAGGAGGAAGAGGGACGTCAGGGGAGCAACAGGGGGCCCACGAGGGTGGGGGCGCGCCTACCCCCCTGGGCGCGCCCCCTACCCTCGTGGCCGCCTCTCTCGCTTCTTGGAATGTACTCCAAGTCTTCTGTGTTGATATTGTTCCAAAAATAACTCTCCCGAAGGTTTCATTCCGTTTGTACTCCGTTTGATATTCCTTTTCTGCGAAACACTGAAATAGGGAAAAAACAGCAATTTGCACTGGGCCTAGGGTTAGTAGGTTAGTCCCAAAAATAATATAAAAGTATATAATAAAGCCCATTAAGCATCCAAAACATAATATATAATAGGATGGAACAATCAAAAATTATAGATACGTTAGAGACGTATCAAGCATCCCCAAGCTTAATTCCTGCTCGTCCTTGAGTAGGTAAATGATGAAAACAGAATTTTTGATGTGGAATGCTACCAAACATAATTCTCAATGTAATTTTGTTTATTGTGGCATGAATGTTCAGATCCGAAAGATTCAAGACAAAAGTTTAATATTGACATAAGAATAATAATACTTCAAGCATACTAACAAAGCAATCATGTCTTCTCAAAATAACATGGCCAAAGAAAGTTATCCCTACAAAATCATATAGTCTGGCTATGCTCTATCTTCATCACACAAAATATTTACATCATGCACAACCCCGGTTTCAGCCAAGCAATTGTTTCACACTTCAATTTTTTCAAACTTTTCAACTTTCACCCAATACATGAGCGTGAGCCATGAATATAGCACTATAGGTGGAATGGAGTGGTGGTTGTGGAGAAGACAAAAGAGGAATATATTCTCACATCAACTAGGCGTATCAATGGGCTATAGAGATGCCTATCAATAGATATCAATGTGAGTGAGTAGGGATTGCCATGCAACGGATGCACTAGAGCTATAAGTGTATGAAAGCTCAACAAAAGAGACTAAGTGGGTGTGCATCCAATTCGCTTGCTCACGAAGACCTAGGGCATTTGAGGAAGCTCATCATTGGAATATACAAGCCAAGTTCTATAATGAAAATTCCCACTAGTATATGAAAGTGACAAAATAAGAGACTCTCTATCATGAAGATCATGGTGCTACTTTGAAGCACAAGTGTGGAAAAAGGATAGTAGCATTGCCCCTTCTCTCTTTTTCTCTCATTTTTTCCCTTTTTTCCTTTTTTTTCTTTGGGCCTTTTCTCCTTTTTTATGGCCTTTTTTTTTCTTTTTCTCCTTTTTTTTCTTTCATCCGGAGTCTGATCCCGACTTGTGGGGGAATCATAGTCTCCATCATCCTTCCCTAACTGGGGCAATGCTCTAGTAATGAAGATCATCACACTTTTATTTACTTACAACTCGAAGCTAGAACAAAATATGACTCTATGTGAATGCCTTTGGTGGTGTACCAGGATGTGCAATGAATCAAGAGTGACATGTATGAAAATTATGAACGGTGGCTTAGCCACAAATACGATGTCAACTACATGATCATGCATGGCAATATGACAATGATGAAGTGTGTCATAATAAGCGAAATGGCGGAAAGTTGCATGGAAATATATCTCGAAATGGCTATGGAAATGCCATGATAGGTAGGTATGGTGGCTATTTTGAGGAAGATATATGGTGGGTGTATGGTACCGGCGAAAATTGCGTGATACAAGAGAGGCTAGCAATGGTGGAAGGGTGAGAGTGCGTATAATCCATGGACTCAACATTAGTCATAAAGAACTGATACTTAATGCAAAAATCTACGAGTTATCAAAACAAAGTATTCAACGCATGCTCCTAGGGGAAGGGTTGGTAGGAGTTAACCATCGCGCGATCCCGACCTCCACACAAAGGATGACAATAAATCATGCTCCAACTTCATCACATAACGGTTCACCATACGTGCATGCTACGGGAATCACAAACTTTAACACAAGTGTTTCTCAAATTCAAAATTGCTCCACTAGCTTGACTCTAATATCACCATCCTTATATCTCAAAACAATCATCAAGTATCAAACTTCTCATAATATTCAATGCACTTTATATATGAAAGTTTTTACTATACCCATCTTGGATGCCTATCATATTAGGACTAATTTTATAACTAAAGCACATTACAATGCTGTTCTAAAGGACTTTCAAAATAATATAAGTGAATCATGAGAGATCCATAATTTCAACAAAATAAAACCACCACCATGCTCTAAAAGATATAAGTGGAGCACTAGAGCAAAACTATCTAGCTCAAAAGATATAAGTGAAGCACATAGAGTATTATAACAAATTACAATTCATTTGTATCTCTCTCAAAAGGTGTGTCCAGCAAGGATGATTGTGGTAAACTAAAAAGCAAAGACTCAAATCATACATGACGCTCCAAGCAAAACACATATCATGTGGCGAATAAAAATATAGTCTCAAGTGAAGTTACCGATAGACGAAGACGAAAGAGGGGATGCCTTCCCAGGGCATCCCCAAGCTTAGGCTTTTAGTTGTCATTAAATTTTACCTTGGGGTGCCTTGGGAATCCCCAAGCTTAGGATCTTGCCATTCTTTGTTCCATAGTCCATCAAATCCTTACCCAAAACTTGAAAACTTCACAACACAAACTTAGCCAAAAATCTCGTGAGTTCCGTTAGTATAAGAAAACAAACCACCACTCAAAGGTACTGTAATGAACTCATTCTTTGTTTATATTGGTGTTAAACCTACTTTATTCCAACTTCTCTATGATTCATACCACCCGATACTACTCATAGATTCATCAAAATAAGCAAACAACACAAGGAAAATAGAATTTGTCAAAAACAGAACAGTCTGTAGCAATCTGTTACTTTCGAATACTTCTGTAACTCTAAAAAAATTGAAATAAATTGGTGGACGTGAGGAATTTGTCTATTAATCATCTGCAAAAAGAATCAACTAAAAATGACTCTCCAGTAAAAAAATTGTAGCTAATCTCATGAGCGCTAAAGTTTCAGTTTTCTACAACATGATCACATAAACTTCACCCATGTCTTCCCAAAGGTTATACTTGGCATAAACGCTAATTAAAACACAAAACTACATCTAAACAGCAGCTAGATGCAATATTTATTCCTAAACAGAAGCAAAAACAAAGAAAATAAAATTGGGTTGCCTCCCAACAAGCGCTATTGTTTAACGCCCCTAGCTAGGCATGATACAAGAATAGATCTAGGTATTGCCATCTTAGGTAGGCAATTCTTCAATTAAACACTTATAATTCTTGGGAGTTTCTTCCTTCCTTTGTTTAAAATTAAGAAATTCACTCTCGGGAGTATTGATAATGATAGGAGGGCTAGCCATGACGGCAAGGCAAACGATAAGGCACACGGAGCAAATAAGAGGGCAAATAAAACGGCAAAGGTGAAGTGGGGGAGAGGAAAACGAGAGGCAAATAATGTAATGCGAATGATAAGGGTTTGTGATAGGTACTTGTATATGACATTGGTGTACATGTCCCCGGCAATGGCGCCATAAATTCTTCTTGCTACTTCTCGAGCTTGCTTATATTCCCTCGAAGAGGAAAGGGTGATGCAGCACAGTAGCGTAAGTATTACCCTTAGTTTTTGAGAACCAATGTATCAATCTAGTAAGAGACCACGCGTGAGTCCCTCGTACCTGCACAAACAAATAAGAACCTTGCAGCCAACGCAATAAAAGGGGTTGCCAATCCCTTCTCGGTCACTTACGAAAGTGAGATCTGATAGAGATGATAAGATAATATTTTTGGTATTTTTGGTATAGATAAAAAGTAAATAATGCAAAGTAAAGCAACAGCGAAAGAAATTTGCAAGTTGATATGATAAAGATAGACCCGGGGGCCATAGGTTTCACTAGTGGCTTCTCTCATGATAGCAGATTTCTACGGTGAGTGAACGAATTACTGTCGAGCAATTAATAGAAGAGCGCATAGCTACGAGAATATCTAGGCATGATCATTGTATATAGGCATCACGTCCGTGACAGGTAGACCAAAATGATTCTGCATCAACTACTATTACTCCACACATCGACCGCTATCCAACATGGTCTAGAGTATGAAGTTCATAAGAACAGAGTAACGCCTTAAGCAAGATGACATGATGTAGAGGGATAAACTCAAGCAATATGATATAAACCCCATCTTTTTATCCTTGATGGAAACAATACAATACGTGCCTTGTTGCCCCTGCTGCCATTGGGAAAGGACACCGCAAGATTGAACCCAAAGCTAAGCACTTCTCCCATTGCAAGAACTATAGATCTAGTAGGCCAAACCAAACCGATAATTTGAAGATACTTGCAAGGATATTTAAATCATGCATAAAAGATTTCAAAAAAGAATCCAATGTTGTTCATAGATAATCTTGATCATAAACCCACAATTCATCGGATCTCGACAAACACACGGCGAAAGGAATTACATCGAATAGATCTCCTCAAAGATCATGGAGAACTTTGTATTGAGATCCAAAGAGAAAGAAGAAGCCATCTAGCTAATAACTATGGACCAGAAGGTCTGTGGTAAACTACTCACAACTCATCGGAGAGGCTATGGTGTTCATGTAGAAGGCCTCCGTGATCGATGCCCCCTCCGGTGGAGCTCCGGAAGAGGCCCCAAGATGGGATCTCACGGGTACAGAAGGTTGCGGCGGCGGAATTAGGGTTTCGTGGTGCTCCTCAATAGTTTCAGGGTACGTAGGTATATATAGGAGGAAGAGGGACGTCAAGGGAGCAACAGGGGGCGCGCCTACCTCTTTGGGCGCGCTCCCTGCCCTCATGGCCGCCTTTCTCGCTTCCTGGCATGTACTCCAAGTCTTCTGTGTTGATATTGTTCCAAAAATAACTCTCCCAAAGGTTTCATTCCGTTTGGACTCCGTTTGATATCCCTTTTCTGTGAAACACTGAAATAGGCAAAAAAACAGCAATTTGCACTGGGCCTTGGGTTAGTAGGTTAGTCCCAAAAATAATATAAAAGTGTATAATAAAGCTCATTAAACATCAAAAACAGAATATATAATAGCATGGAACAAGCAAAAATTATAGATGCGTTGGAGACGTATCAGGGAAGCTGTCAGTTTGCATACGGGTGTTCTTACTAAAATGTTTGTGATGAGTGTTTTATATTTAAAAACCATTGATGTTTTTTAAAAGAAAATTGTTTGATAAGTCTGTACATTAAGAGAGAAAAATGCAAGTTCGTTCAAACCATATCTTTCATTCAGTCACACTACGAATTTATATTCATATGATCGAGAATTCGAGATATAGTATTAAACCCCAAAAAAACTATTTCCAGCGGCGGCGGTGGCGGCGTGCCGCGCCGCCGTTGCCGTTGTTGTCCTCCGGGACACCGTTGTTGAAGTCTTCAAGGCAGCACAAAATGTTCTTCACTTGTAAAGGAAACATCATGTCATCGCACGATAGACGGGCGGGACGCTGGAGGACGGCAACTGGCACCGCTGATTGGTAGCGGTCGACGACAACGTCCCATGCAGCTGAGGGGGCACGCACGGGCACGGGCACGGCGGGTGCAGCCAAACGCAAGGGGACCGGCACTGCGGTGGGTGGAGGGGCGTGCACGGGCAGGGGCACGGGCGCGGTGGGTGTAGCCAAACGCACGGGGGCCGACGCCATGGTGGGTGGAGGGGCGCGCACGGGCATGGGCACGGGCGCTAGCGCTGGCATGTACACAAGCTCGCGCGGGTCTGCGGAGACCTCGCTAACGCCCACGGCTTCCAGCTCTGCGATAGTGCTCGGCGACCAACCCGTTGATGCTACGGGGATGGTCGCTGGCGCGGGCGCGGGGATGGGAGTTGCAACGGGAGCAGGGGCAGCAAACGCCGTGGCCAGCTCATTCTGGGCCATGTCGATGAGGCCCCAATCCTCCTTATTTTCTATCTCCTCCGGCTCAGAGTCGACTTCACCAAACTTGAAGACTACTGGCAGATCATCAATATGCGCCATTGTCGGGACCCCGATCCTATGTCACACGAATCTAGCATGTAACACATCATATCACTTTGCGGCCTCACGCACGGTATCCCCATGGGTGCCACCATACCTGGCCCGGGACCGTTTGTGCATTTTGGCTCACGTATATGATGGTGTCGCTAGCATCCATATGACAGAGAACCCAGGCCGACATGACTAGTTGTAAACCAAAAGTGGCGCTAAATTATAGGGACAGGCATACATGACCCAGCAACAAACGTGTCGGTCATCAACGTATGAACCCAAATCGTAGCAAGCTACAAGGACTTAAAGGGACAATGCGTGACATTTCCCTGAAGGGAGAGACACAGGAAAGAAGTAGGACACATGCCGTCCAGCCTAAGTGTTCCGGAGCAGTAGCAAGCTACCAAGGCTCAGTGGAAGCACTAGGAGGCATTTCCCCATAAGATAGGCTACCAAGGGTAAACAACTAGATGTCGGATCCCACACATAGCAATACACATTACACATACGCATAACATGCAAGTATGTGTTGTACAACATGGCATCACAACATAACTCAACAACTCATATAGATAAAGGCCCAGAAGAGCCATAATAGCATTTATTACAAGTAGTGGGTCTCATGACCCATCTTACAGAGCATACAGGCAACGGAAGCATAAACATGTCTGAGTAGATACATGTGAAAAGGAAGAGGCTATCAAGCCTGACTATCAACAAGACCCTCCCAAGGGTGCAAGATCGTAGCTGAGGTAACAAGCTAAACGTCGAAGTCCACGCGGAACTACTAGTGAGCCCGAAGTCTCTCTGCAAAAACATAAATTAAGAAAACGTGAGTACAAATGTACCCTACAAGACTTATATCAGAACTATCTACATATGCATCAGTATCAACAAAGGGGGTGGTGGAGTTTAACTGCAGCAAGCCAGCTTTGACTCAGTGGTTAATCTATACTATGACTACAAGTAAGTCCTTTGAGGTGGTGCACACGAGTCCACATATTCACCAATCAATACACCACTATGGATCCGCTCCCGTCTCCCTATGATAAGGCCATTCATAGCACTCGTGCTTATCTTGTGCATTTTAGAGTATCCACCTTCACTTGTCTATGAACTGTACAGGCCGCCCAGAAGTCCTTTACCGTGGACACGGCTAGTCGAATAGATCATTTATAACCCTGCAGGGGTGTACTTCTTCACACACGCTCTCACCACTTATCGCTGTTCACACGACATGTACTCGGCAACCTTCAAGCGGAAGCCCAGCGAGGGTGTCGGCCACGACCTGACTAACCACGCAAGTCTCTAGTCCAGGTTTATCGCCTATTCGGGTTTCATCCACAAGGAGATCCGGCTGGGGTGTCGCTCACGGCCCCAAACGATGTGTACAGGGTTCCCGAGACACCAAACGGGCGACTCGGTACACCGTGCCACGGTGTATCTACTGCGTCATAGCTCACCTCTAGGGTCGGCGCTACGCACGACCTCCAACACATATCCTACAAACGCCAGAAACTAGTTGCAACTCCTGGACAGAGATCGAATCGATTAATAAGTCGAGAGAGCTTGGAGTGCCCGGAGCCCAATGTGTGGTAGTAGCTGTTCATGGATCACAAACACAAAACTTAGTTCCTGAGGACGGTTTCAATGAGACAACCCACCATGTACTCCAACATGGCCTCTCACCACTACCTTTACCAAAACGTGTTCAAACACTTAGCTCTCTGTAACATCCCAAAATTCTAAATTTTGGAATGTTATAATAAATAGATAGATTTGATTGCTGTTTGATGGGCTGAGTGAAATTGAGTGAAATTTGAAACTTTTGAAAGAATGAGAGGGAATAAAACTGACTTTCCCAAAACTTTCACTTTGCTTTTGATCCCCGAGGGAATTCAAATTCTTTTCAACGCAAAACCCTAAAGTGAAGATAATATGAGTTCTTCTATTTAATTTTAAATGATAAAGGGCTTTGAAAGGATTTTGAATTTCATCCTCGAAATCTTTTCAATTCAGAAAC
>LR738713.1:345732593-345755612 GCA_902687465.1 Secale cereale
TGCTTGCCTGGCCCTTCTGAAGATAGTATAATTCTTCATCGGTGTCATCGATCACATCGTCGGAACATCATCTACTGAGAGGGGACAAATACCGGCAAACAAGGAGGAACACAATCAATGCAATGCACAATATGATGCATGATCATGACATGGCAATATGCTGTGATTGAGCTAATGCAACAAAAACCAGAAGGGTTTGAGCTATTTTGAACCCAAGGTTCAAGTTCAAAGTCAAACTATGAATTTATAAAATGTATTATCATGTTTTGATCTAACATCAAGGTTAAGTTGTTTAAGCATGCATGGAACAAGTACAGATGGATAGATTGGATTTTTCTGATCATTTTACAAATATAAATTATTTCATTCTGAGTTACAGTTGATTTTCTATGATTTTTAGAAGTTTTAACTATTTTTTGAAATTTCTAGATTATTTCAAAATAGAAATAATTGAGAAATAGTTTATTGTGTCAGCCTGATGACAGCATGACGTTAGCAGGTCAACAGCGCCAGCCCAGGTCAAACCTGACACTAGGGCCCGCAGGTTAGTCTCACTTCTAATTAATAGGGGGGTTAACCCTAAACCTAACTTAGTTAGAGACATGGGCCCACATGTCAGTGACGGGGGGTTAATTAGTAGGTGATTAGCCCCTAATTAATGCAGCCACGTCAGCTACGCCGGCAGCAACCAAAGTTCACGGCGGAGGCTCGCCGAAGTTGCTCGGGCTCATGCTACAGGTTGCGGTTTGCGACGCGGTCGGTCCCGTTGGAAAGCTGGCACACGGCCGCATCCAACGGAGTTGGAGAGAAGCCGTGGGGTTGCCGGAGCAGTCGATGGTGTCAAGGTTTGGTGGCGGCTAGAGCACGGGATAGCACGGCGCAGGGCTGCAGCTCGCTTTCGAGCGTACGGAGAGCACATGCGATAGCTACTGGCAGCAGGAGCTCGACCACGTGCTCAGATGTGACTTTGGTCCACCGTAACGACGATATCGACAAATGCAGCGGCCGGAGCTTGCGGCCAGGATGGCGAGGTCAGTTAGCGGACGAGCGCGACCTGGGGAGTAGGGGGAAACGACGACGGAGCTCACTAGGGGTCGATGCGCAGATCAGTGGGCTCGAGGAGGCATCGGAGTCGGTGAATCGACGAGCGGCATCCGGCGGCCGTGCTCGGGGAAGACGGGTCGATGGTGAGGCAGCAGGGCGGCCGGTGATGCGCTCGTTGAGGGAGAGCTTCACGGCGTTAAGCAGGACGTCAGGGACAGCATGGGGAGGCACGGGGACGGCTGTGGCCACGGCGGTTCTTGCCGGCGATCTCGGGTGCGTCCGAGTCCGGTCGAGAGAGAGAGCAGAGAGGGGGGGAAGGCACGGGAGAGAGTGAGAGAGAGGCCAGGGGTGTGCGTGGTGTCTCCAGGGCCATCTAGGCCGTCGGGTGGTGAAGCAGGCAGGGTGGAGGTGGCCAGCGTGTGGCCGCGCGCTCTCGCCACATGCCCATGTCGTCCTGGTGCGAGGACATGGATGACTGGTAGAGCCAGTGGGCTGGGCCAGCTTAGGTGGGCCGCCAAGTAAGGCCAGGTAAGCCCCTTTCCATTTTTTTTCTTTTCTCAAACCAAATCACTTTTAAAAATTCTGAAAATAGTTATGGGCACTAAAAGAGTTATTCCATAGGCCCTCAACTAATTCCAAAATTGTTGGGGCATTTAAAAATATTAATAGTATTTAAATGCTCCAATTCAAATACAATATGAGTGAACTCAAAAATCCAGAATGGCCTAAATATATTTTCATCATTTTTGGCAGAGGTTTGCACCTTTATCAAAAATCATGAACATTTTCAAAGGGCATTTTGGGTTCATTGAAAATATTTTTATTTGAAGCTAGTTGGATTCATCTGGTGCTAGGGTTTGAACATCCCCATTTCAAATTCATCCGAATTTTAAACATGATGCATGGATGCTTGTGCAACTATTTGCAACCAGATTCTAGGGATGTGACAACTCACCCCCACTTAACAAGAGTCTCGTCCCGAGATTCAAAACGTGAGGCAAGAAGACAGAGGGGACACGAAGCTAACACAATCTTCACGATCCAGATTGCACTTCATAAGAACGTTGATTGCTTGCATCAAGTTGATCTTCACATCCTTGCTTTTGAGATCTTTTTCCAACATAGTGACGACATAAGAAACTCTACTGGAATCGTTCTTCTCAAAGATCGAGCAACTCAAGATCAACTCATGGAGTGATACGTCGAAACATCTCTTGAGCTGAGACACAAAACACACATCGAGAGGGATGGAAGAAACAGATGACGGAGGTTTAGTTTGGTAGGCAACAATTCCATGCTTGAGTAAGATGGTGCATATGTTTCAAAGTAGCGAGGAAGTAATTGCCATGATTCCATAACGGGGCACCTCGGGGAAGGTGACTCGTAGAATTATTCCCTTAAGTGGCAAAAAGAATTACTTTTGATACCTAGATCATAGAGCCTGTCTATACCAGCCTAAGGCAAAACAATCATTTGATGGAGTTTGAAAGAATGGCATACTCAGACTAGAACGGATGATGTGGACTACCTTGTTGAAGACAACACAAAGGTTGATTTTTTCTTATCATCGGAAATAATGGATGGGACCCATGGTAGGACCATTTTTGAAGATGATTCTGAATAGCAATTGCTGAGAAGGGCAGCCCATCAAAAGTTGGCACAAGGCGGTGCAAGCTGGGAACAAAATGCAAATGTCGGAAATGTTCCAACCATCATATCTGCCTGAGATTCAGATCTGGTTGGTGTCAGGATATTTCAGACTCATCAAGTCTAGAAAGTAAAATGAAAGGTTGCAACACAAATCGATGAGATGGCGTTGCGAGATTCTCGGGGAGTCAACTATGATAGCAAGCTCCAAAACATGAGCTGGTTCTGCTACATACATGTGAACACGTTGTCCAAGACAAGCATGACCACACAGTAGTCTTACAACAAAACACTACCGAGTTCTGATTGGTAACCATCATTGAAGATAACGAAGTCTTGTGCATGTCCATCCGGGCCCTTCAGGATTAGTGCATGAACTTATTTTCTTTGAACAAATCAATCAGTGGCTTGGTGTGCTAGGATATACAGATGGGATGGAGATAGCTAATCTCTCAAGCCATAGTATACTTCGCACGTGCATGACTGACTTGGGATGATTCCAGAGGAAGCAAAACTAACTTTCTCGAATTCACGACGGCAACTTGCACCTAATGCACGTGAACTTGGAGAAAGCCACTTCTTGCACCAAACATATACCTCATGAACGGGACACGAAGGCAACACTTACAAAGTTTCCAACACTAGCTTAATGTACAACAAAATCATGGAGAAGATAAGGATGTTGTCGATGGGCTCAACAATAATTCATCCAGGTTTCCACATAGATGGAATTCCATGACAATGTGAACAAAGTGATAGCATTGGTCAGACCCAAAGATGTAACGGTGCATGCTCGAGGGATCAATCACGAGTAAGACATCACTACGAATATCGTTGGTTCTAATTTGAATTGACAATAGCCCATACTCAATCAAAGTTAGGATAAGACGATAGGTCCAGCAACTGAACACGAGGATCAATTGATGAAAATACCATCTTTCTTCAACACACACACAAAAGACATCCCTTCAAAATGAACTACATTAGGTCAAGCTTTTATCTTCCAACTCTCCAAGTAGTTATTTAGCTTAGCCAACTAGCTCAGGATATCCAACACAGATTCTTGGAGAAGAGGTGGTTTACAAGTAAACCAAATCGATCACGAGCTCAACATAACGGTCAGGGAACAACCTGGTAATACTTCCGAGAAGATATTTGGAAAATCACAAACCACCGATATGTTATGAAGCTCGAGAACAATCTTGCTTTTCAGGGCAAGACGATATGATCAAAAGAGCGAGAAATTGACACAATCCTAACTCATTGATCAAAAAGTGCACGAGGACAACAGACTAGGTAGCACGACCAATCTAAGAATGATGATTCAGTAACCAGCACGCTAAGAATGGGATTATCGTCCATTAACTACCAAGCAACGGAGCCGTTGCTAGGAGTATTGATTTCACACATCATGATTCACTTGTCAGTGTTCCAATTACAATAACACGGAGACCAAGCAATGAATAATAATAATGGTGAGAAGTATCACTGCATCAAGAGTTCATAGGAGGTTCTGCAATTCCCATGGAATTTTTGACATAAAGATGGCAATGCTCCAAGGTAGAACAGAACAACAGCTGGATTGGCATTTTAACCTGCAAAATACAACTACTTTGACCCAATCCTGGAGATGGATGAGGTTCTAGAGTTTGTTTCTCCTAGTCATTCTAGAATAGAATGGCTTGACGGACCACAAGAGTAAAAGGCATCGATGAACACGAATGCACAACTAAACCTGACTATCAACTGATAGATGAAGGACGCAATACAGCTAAAGAGGGACAACTCAAAGGAACATAAGATTTTTCTGAGGTGTGAATGCATAGATCAACATGTCGAACGAGTTCAACCTATTTCCTCTTGATAACCCATGCAGAAAGGTAGAACTGACAGAGTCACAACATAGGATCGAGAACTCATCAAGAGCACTCTCGTTGTGATCTTTCGGTTCAACGAGGAACTTCTGCCATAAGTAGTTCATGGTATTTGGAAGAGAAAAATACCACGGACCTCGAGGACTATCGCAAAGGTTACTAATATCCTAAAGGAACTAGAAAACACTATCAACATGAAGTAAGTAGGGTGAATCTCGGGTTCAAGAACCCAGGAATAGAATACCTACTAACTAAAAGGCATCACGGGATGCTTTCGGGAATGACGGCCAGGATCATCACACTGGGAACACAAAACATGGCTACGTTACTAGGTGATTCTCTAAGACGCCTAGGTTCATAATAATAGCTCCAACATATATGCCGAGGCACAGAGTACCTCATCTCGGTGATTGGTGTGGTCAACTTGGCCCAAAGGAGCATTGGGAATGTGAAGAAGGGATTTGCAAATGCATCAGAATATTTAGAAACCTGGGATGACTCGGACATCATTACGGTTGTAAATGATCCAAAAGACTTTTGAGACTAATGCACAAGATGGCATAGCCACTCAACATCATAATGTCAAGGTTCAGAGGCCAACTGTTTAACAAACTGAAGTACTTGAAACTGTATTGAGAGTAGAATCCACCATTAATGTGATCCTGATAAATAGAATGAAAATCCTAGTTTTTAATCCCCGTAGAAAAGAAGAGGACGACTCAGATCAGAAGGGCATAGGGTAAGGGAGTAAAAAGAGCATTACGTTCCTTTCCACAATCAATTCCCTTATATAACTAAAGAGTTTCTAGACACGACTTCGACTAGTTTGGCTTCGTAATCCAACAAGCAGTCATGCTCTGATACCAAAGCTGTCGGGACCCTGATCCTAAGTCACACCGATCTAGCATGTTACACATCATATCACTTTGTGGCCTCACGCACGGTATCCCCACGGGTGCCACCTTACCTGGCCCAGGACCGTTTGCACATTTTGGATCACGTATATGATGGTGTAGCTAGCATCCATATGATAGAGAATCCGGGCCGACATGACTAGTTGTAAAACAAAAGTGGTGCTAAATTACAAGGACATGCATACATGACCCAGCAACGAACGTGTCGGTCATCAATGTATGAACCCAAGTCATAACAAGCTACAAGGACTTAAAGAAACAACGCGTGAGATTTCCCTGAAGGGATAGACACAGGAACAAAGAAGGACACATGCCGTCCAGCCTAAGTGTTCCGGAGGAGTAGAAAGCTACCAAGGCTCAGTGAAAGCACTAGGAGGTATTTCCCCATTAGATAGGCTACCAAGGGTAAACAACTAGGTGTCGGATCCCACAAATAGCAATACACATTACACGTACGCGTAACATGCAAGTATGTGTTGTACCACATGGCATCACAACATAACTCAACAACTCTCATAGATAAAGGCTGAGAAGAGCCATCATAGCATTTATTACAAGCAGTGGGTCTCATGACCCATCTTACAGAGCATAGAGGCAACGGAAGCATAAACATGTCTGAGTACAGACATGTGAAAATGAAGAAGGCTATCAAGCCTGACTATCTACAAGACCCTCCCTAGGGTACAAGATCGTAGCTGAGGTAACAAGCTAAACGTCGAATTCCATGCGGAACTACTAGTGAGACTGAAGTCTCTCTGCAAAAACACAAATTAAGCAAACGTGAGTACAAATGTACCCAGCAAGACTTACATCAGAATTATGTACATATGCATCAGTATCAACAAAGAGGGTGGGGGAGTTTAACTGTAGAAGGCCAGCTTTGACTCAGTGGCTGATCTATACTATGACTGCAAGTAATTCCTTTGAGGTGGCGCACACGAGTCCACATATTCACCAATCAATACACCACTATGGATCCGCTCTGTCGGGACCCCGATCCTAAGTCACACCGATCTAGCATGTAACACATCATATCACTCGTGGCATCACGCACGGTATCCCCATGGGTGCCACCTTACCTGTTCCGGGACCGTTTGCGCATTTTGGCTCACGTATATGATGGCGTCGCTAGCATCCATATGACATAGAACCCGGGCTGACTTGACTAGTTGTAAACCAAAAGTGGCACTAAATTACAGGGACAGGCATACATGACCCAGCAACGAACGTGTCGGTCATCAACGTATGAACCCAAGTCGTAGCAAGCTACAAGAACTTAAAGGAACAACGCGTGACATTTCCCTAAAGGGACACACACAGGAACGAAGAAGGACACATGCCAGCCAGCCTAAGTGTTCCGGAGCAGTAACAAGCTACCAAGGCTCAGTGGAAGCATTAGGAGGCATTTCTCCATATGATAGGCTACCAAGGGTAAACAACTAGGTGCCGGATCCCACACATAGCAATACACATTACATGTACGCATAACATGCAAGTATGTGCTGTACAACATGGCATCACAACATAACTCAACAACTCATATAGATAAAGGCCGAGAAGAGCCATCATAGCATTTATTACAAGTAGTGGGTCTCATGACCCATCTTATAGAGCATACAGGCAATGGAAGCATAAACATGTCTGAGTACAGACATGTGAAAAGGAAGAAGGCTATCAAGCCTGACTATCTAGAAGACCCTCCCAAGGGTACAAGATCGTAGCTGAGGTAACAAGCTAAACGTCGAAGTCCATGCGGAACTACTAGTGAGACTGAAGTCTCTCTGCAAAAACATAAATTAAGCAAACGTGAGTACAAATGTACGCAGAAAGACTTACATCAGAACTATCTACATATGCATTAGTATCAACAAAGGGGTGGTGGAGTTTAACTGCAGCAAGCCAGCTTTGACTCAGTGGCTAACCTATACTATGACTGCAAGTAACTCCTTTGAGGTGGCGCACACGAGTCCAAATATTCACCAATCAATACACCACTATGGATCCACTCCCATCACCCTACGAGAAGGCCATCCATAGCACTCACGCTTATCTTGCGCATTTTAGAGTATCCACCTTCACTTGTCTATGAACTGTACAGGCAACCCAGAAGTCCTTTACCGCGGACACGGCTATTCAAATAGATCATTTATAACCCTACAGGGGTGTACTTCTTCACACACGCTCTCACCACTTATCGCCGTTTACATGACATGTTATCGGCAACCTTCAAGCGGAAGCCTAGCGAGGGTGTCGGCCACTGATACGTCTCCAATGTATCTACTTTTCCAAACACTTTTCCCCTTGTTTTGGACTCTAACTTACATGATTTGAATTGAACTAACCTGGACTGACGCTGTTTTCAGCAGAATTGCCATGGTGTTATTTTTGTGCAGAAATAAAAGTTCTCGGAATGACCTGAAAATCAACAGAGAATTATTTTGGAATATATAAAAAATACCGGATGAAGAAACCTGACCAGGGGGCCTACACCCTGTCCATGAGGGTGGGGGGGTGCCCCCCTTGGGCGTACCCCCCTGCCTCGTGGGCCCCCTAATGCTCCACCGAGCTCAGCTCCGACTCAATATATTCACTTTCGGGGAGAAAAAAATCAGAGACAAGGAATCATCGTGTTTTACGATACGGAGCCGCGACCAAGCCCTAATCTCTCTCGGGAGGGCTGATCTGGAGTCCGTTCGGGGCTCTGGAGAGTGGAGATCGTCGCCGTCGTCGTCATCAACCTTCCTCCATCACCAATTCCATTATGCTCACCGTCGTGCATGAGTAATCCCAATATAGGCTTGCTGGACGGTGATGGGTTGGATGAGATTTACCATGTAATCGAGTTAGTTTTGTTAGGGTTTGATCCCTAGTATCCATTATGTTCTAAGATTGGTGTAGCTATGACTTTGTCATGCTTAATGCTTGTCACTAGGGCCCGAGTGCCATGATTTCAGATTTGAACCTATTATGTTTTCATGAATATATGTGAGTTCTTGGCCCTATCTTGCAAGTCAATAGTCACCTACTATGTGTTATGATCCGGCAATCCCGAAGTGTCAATAATCGGGACCACTCCCGGTGATGACCGTAGTTTGAGGAGTTCATGTATTCACTATGTTTTAATGCTTTGGTCCGGTACTCTATTAAAAGGAGGCCTTAATATGCCTTAGTTTCCAATAGGACCCCACTGCCACGGGAGGGTAGGACAAAAGATGTCATGCAAGTTCTTTTCCATAAGCACATATGACTATATTCGGAATACATGCCTACGTTACATTGATGAACTGGAGCTAGTTCTGTGTCACCCTATGTTATAACTATTACATGAGGAATCGCATCCGACATAATTATCCATCACTGATCCAATGCCTACGAGATTTTCACATATTGCTTGTTGCTTAGTTACTTTACCGCTGCTACTGTTACAATTACTACAAAACTACTATCGCTACTTTTACCACCGTTACCGTTATTTCCGCATTACTTTGCTACTAAATACTTTGCTGCAGATATTAAGTCTTCTAAGTTTGGTTGAATTGACAACTCAACTGCTAATACTTGAGAGTATTCTTTGGCTCCCCTTGTGTCGAATCAATAAATTTGGGTTGAATACTCTACCCTCGAAAACTGTTGCGATCCCCTACACTTCTGGGTTATCAAGACTATTTTCTGGCGCCGTTGCCGGGGAGCATAGCTATATTATTGAAGTCACTTGGGATTTATATCTGTTGATCACTATGAAGAACTTGAAAGACTCAAAAACCAAGTTCTTTCCCTCAACTATGAGGGGAGGTAAGGAACTGCCATCTAGCTTTGCACTTGATTCACCCTCTGTTATGAGTAAATTTGCGACACCTACTCATGCTATTGAATCTGATATGTCGCATGTTCTTGATGATGTGACTTATGCTATGCATGATGAAGCTACTTCTATGCTTGATAATACTGTGCCACTAGGTGAATTACTTGATGAACAAATTGCTAGGGTTAGAGAGAATGTAATTAATGAAACTTATAATATTGATGAAAGTGATGATGAAGATTCTCCCCCTAGATATGAATTGTCTGTCGTGCCTGAGGGTAATGTTATGGATGAAGAAACTGCTATAGACTTTCTTGCTTGCAATGATAAATATGATCTTAAGAAATTATTAGCTAAGCTGAAAGAAAAGTCTTTGAATGCTAGAATGAAATATGACCCTGCTTTTGTTACTTGACCTATCTGTGTTCCTGATAAGGATTATGATTTCTTTGTCGATCCTAAGTTAATTACTTTGGTTGAATCTGATCCTTTCCATGGCTATGAATCTGAAACTATGGTGGCACATCTTACTAAGTTGAATGATATATCCACCCTATTCACCAATGAGGAAAAAATTCGGTACTATTACATCCTTAAGTTATTTCCGTTCTCGTTGAAGGGTGATGCTAAAACATGGTTTAATTATCTTGATCCTGGTTGTGTGCGTAGTCCCTAGGATATGATTTATTACTTCTTTGACAAATATTTTCCCGCTCATAAGAAACAACCTGCCTTGCGGCGAATATATAATTTTGTGCAAATTGAAGAAGAGAGTCTCCCACAAGCTTGGGGCAGGCTTCTCCGATTACTTAATGATTTGCCTGATCATCCTCTTAAGAAAAATGAAATACTTGATATCTTTTATAATGGACTAACCTATGCTTCCAGAGACCACCTGGATAGTTGTGCTGGTTGTGTTTTCAGGGAAAGAACTGTTGATCAAGCTGAATTGCTATTGAATAATATGTTGAGTAATGAAAATAATTGGACACTTCCTGAACCAGTTCCTAAGCCAACTCCGAGGAAAAGGGGTGTTCTGTTTCTCAGTCCGTAAGATATGCAAGAGGCAAATAAATCTATGAAAGAAAAGGGTAGTAAAGCTGAATATGTTAAGAATTTACCACCTATTGAAGAAATACATGGTCTTGATAACCCGACACGGGTTTAAAAGGTAAATTCTCTCTATAGATTTGATGAAGGTGATATTCCTCGCTATAAGTCTGCTAGCCAATGTTTAGATGAGTTTGACAACTTTATTGTTAAACAGGAAAATTTCAATGCTTATGTTGGTAGAAAATTGCAACGTAATGCTTATATGATTGAACACTTGAGTGATTATATGTCTAGAGTTAAGGTTGAACTGAAACTCATTAGAAACATGCTTCTATGGTTACCACTCAAGTAGATCAAGTACTTCAAGCACAAAATGATTTGCTTAATGAATTAAATAGTCAGAAAAATGATAATGTTATTAGAGTTGTGACTAGAGGGGGTAGAATGACTCAGGAACCTCTGTATCCTGAAGGCCACCCTAAGATAATTGAGCAAGATTCTCAAAGAGTTAATGTAGATGTAGCTAGTTCTTCTAAGAAGAAGAAAAAAAATGATAGGACTTTGCATGCTTCTAGTGAACCTGTTGTTGACACACCTGAGAATCCCAATGATATCTATATCTCTGATGCTGAAACACAAGCTGGTAATGAACATGAACCTAGTGATAATGTTAATGATAATGTTCATGATGATGCTCAACCTAGCAATAACGATGATGTAGAGATTGAACCTGCTGTTGATCTTGATAACCCACAATCAAAGAATCAACGTTATGATAAGAGAGACTTTGTCGCTAGTCAGCACGGTAAGGAAAGAGAACCATTGGTTCAGAAACCCATGCCTTTTCCTCCTAAACCATCCAAGAAAAAGGATGATGAGGATTTTGAGCGCTTTGTTGAAATGATTAGACCTATCTTTTTCTGTATGCATTTGACTGATATGCTCAAAACAAATCCTTATGCTAAGTATATGAAAGACATTATCACAAATAAAAGAAAGATACCTAAAGTTGAAATTTCTACTATGCTTGCCAATTATATTTTTAAAGGTAGAATACCAAAGAAACTAGGAGATCCAGGAGTACCAACTATACCATGCTCCATTAAAAGAAACTATGTTAAAACTGCTTTATGTGATCTTGGAGCCGGTGTTAGTGTTATGCCTCTCTCTTTATATCATAGTCTTGATTTGAATAAGTTGACACCTACTAAAATATCTTTGCAAATGGCTGATAAATCAACTGCTATACCTGTCGGTATTTGTGAGGATGTGCCTGTTGTGGTTGCAAATGTTACTATTCAAACGGACTTTGTTATCCTTGATATCCCCGAGGACAATAGTATGTCTATTATCCTTGGTAGACCCTTTTTGAATACTGCAGGGGCTGTTATTGTTTGCAACAAAGGCAATGTCACTTTCCATGTCAATGGCAATGAGCATACGGTACACTTCCCGAGGAAACAACCTCAGGTCCAAAGTATCAATTCTATTGGAAAAATTTCAACGATTACTATTGGAGGTTTTGAATTTCCTCTTCCTACTGTCAAGAAGAAATATGATATTCTTATCTTTGGGTGCCCCCCTTCCCCCCGTATATAAAGGAGCATGGGGGAGGTGTGGTTGGCCAAGTATGGCACGCCAGGAGTAGGATTCCTACTCCTAGTAGGAATAGGAATCCCCCTTCCTATTCCTACTAGGAGTAGGAAAGGAAGGTGGAGAGGAGAAAGAAGAAGAGGGGCGCCTCCCCCCTTTCCTAGTTCAACTAGGATTCCTAGCGGGAGGGTGCGGCCAGCCCTATGGGCTGCCTCTCTCTATTCCCTCATGGCCCACTATGGCCCATACTCCCTCGGGGGGTTCTGGTAACCCCCTCCAGCACTCCGGTTTTACCCGATAACACCCGGAACACTTCTGGTGTCAGAATATAGTCGTCCAATATATTAATCTTTATGTCTCGGACATTGCTAGACTCCTCATCATGTCTGTAATCTCATCCGGGACTCCGAACTACCTTTGGTAAACCAAAACTCATAAACTCATAATACCGATTGTCATCAAACGTTAAGCGTGCGCACCCTACGGGTTCTAGAAATATGTAGACATGACCGAGAGTCATGTCCGGTCAATAACCAATAGTGGAACCTGATGCTCATATTGGCTCCTACATATTCTACGAAGATCTTTATCGGTCAAACCGCATAACAACATACGCTGTTCCTTTTGTCATCGGTATGTTACTTGCCCGAGATTCGATCGTCGGTATCTCAATACCTAGTTCAATCTCATTACCGGCAAGTCTCTTTACTCGTTCCGTAATACATCATCTCGTGACTAACTCATTAGTCATTTGCTTGCAAGGCTTATTATGATGTGTATTACCGAGAGGGCCCAGAGATACCTCTCCGACACTCGGAGTGACAAATCCTATTCTTGATCTATGCCAACACCACAAACACCTTCGGAGACACCTGTAGAGCATCTTTACAATCACCCAGTTATGTTGTGACGTTTGATAACACTCAAGGTGTTCCTATGGTATTCGGGAGTTGCATAATCTCATAGTCATAGGAACATGTATAAGTCATGAAGAAAGCAATAGCAGTAAAACTAAATGATCATAGTGCTAAGCTTACAGATGGGTCTTGTCCATCACATCATTCTCCTAATGGTGTGATCTCGTTGATCAAATGACAACTCATGTCTATGGCTAGGAAACATAACCATCTTTGATCAATGAGCTAGTCTAGTAGAGGCATACTAGGGACACTCTGTTTTGTCTATGTATTCACACATGTACTAAGTTTCCGATTAATACAATTCTAGCATGAATAATAAACATTTATCATGATATAAGGAAATAAATAATAACTTTATTATTGCCTATAGGGCATATTTCCTTCAGTCTCCCACTTGCACTAGAGTCAATAATCTAGATCACATCACCATGTGATTAACACCAATAGTTCACATCACCATGTGACTAACACCCATAGTTCTCATCGCCATATGACCAATACCCAAAAGGTTTACTAGAGTCAATAATCTAGTTCACATCGCTATGTGATTAACACCCAAAGGGTGCTAAGGTGTGATCATGTTTTGCTTGTGAGAGAGGTTTAGTCAATGGGTCTGCCACATTCAGATCCATATGTATTTTGCAAATATCTATGTCTACAATGCTCTGCATGGAGCTACTCTAGCTAAATGCTCCCACATTTAATATGTATCCAGATCGAGACTTAGAGTCATCCAGATCGGTGTCAAAGCTTGCATCGACGTAACTCTTTACGACAAACTCTTTATCACCTCCATAACCGAGAAATATTTCCTTAGTCCTCTAAGGATAATTTTGACCGATGTCCAGTGATCTACTCCTAGATTAAAATTGTACTCCCTTGCCAAACTCAGGGCAGAGCATACAATATGTCTGGTATACAGCATGGCATACTTTATAGAACCTATGGCTGAGGCATAGGGAATGACTTTCATTCTCTCTCTATCTTTTGTTGTGGTCGGCCTTTGAGTCTTACTCAACTTCACACCTTGCAACACATGCAAGAACTCTTTCTTTGACTGTTCCATTTTGAACTACTTCAAAAACTTGTCAAGGTATGTACTCATTGAAAAAACATATCAAGTGTCTTGATCTATCTTTATAGATCTTGATGCTCAATATGTAACAGCTTCACCGAGATCTTTCTTTGAAAAAAATCCTTTCAAACACTCCTTTATGCTTTCCAAAAAATTCTACATCATTTCCGATCGATAATATCTCATTCACATATACTTATCAGAAAGGCTGTAGTGCTCCCACTCACTTTCTTGCAAATACAGGCTTCACCGCAAGTCTGTATAAAACTATATGCTTTGATCAACTTATCAAAGCGTATATTCCAACTCCGAGATGCTTGCACCAGTCCATAGATGGATCGCTGGAGCTTGCACATTTTGTTAGCACCTTTAGGATTGACAAAACCTACTGGTTGCATCATATACAACTCTTCTTTAAGATATCCATTCAGGAATGCAGTTCTTACATCCATTTGCCAGATTTCATAATCATAAAATGTGGCAATTGCTAACATGATTCGGACAGACTTAAGCATCGCTACGAGTGAGAAAATCTCATCGTAGTCGACACTTTGAACTCGTCAAAAACCTTTCCCAGCAAGTCGAGCTTTGTAGAGAGTAACATTACCATCGACGTCCGTCTTCCTCTTAAAATCCATTTATTTTCAATGGCTTGCCGATCATCGGGCAAGTCAACCAAAGTCTATACTTTGTTCTCATACATGGATCCCATCTCAGATTTCATGGCCTCAGGCCAGTTTCCGGAATCTGGGCTCATCATCCCTTCCTCATAGTTCGTTGGTTCATCATGGTCTAGTAACATGAATTCCAGAACCGGGTTACCATACCATCTGGCGCGGAATGCACTCTGGTTGACCTACGAGGTTCAGTAGTAACTTGATCTGAAGTTTCATGATCATCATCATTAGCTTCCTCACTGATTGGTGTAGGAATCACTAGAACTAGTTTTTGTGATGTACTACTTTCCAATTCGGGAGAAGGTACAGTTACCAAATTAAGTTCCACTTTCCTCCCACTCACTTCTTTCGAGAGAAACTTCTTCTCTAGAAAGTATCCATTTTTAGCAATGAATATCTTGCCTTCGGATCTGTGATAGAAGGTGTACCCAACAGTCTCCTTTGGGTAACATATGAAGACACATTTCTCCGAATTCGGTTCAAGCTTATCAGGTTGAAGCTTTTTCACATAAGCATCGCATGCCCAAACTTTAAGAAACAACAAGTTTGGTTTCTTGCCAAACCACAGTTCATAAGGCGTCGTCTCAACGGATTTTGATGGTGCCCTATTTAACGTGAATGCAGTTGTCTCTAATGCATAACCCAAAACGATAGTGGTAAATCGGTAAGAGACATCATAGATCGCACCATATCTAATAAAGTACGGTTACGACGTTCGGACACACCATTACGCTGTGGTGATCCGGGTGGCGTGAGCTATGAAACTATTCCACATTGTTTTTGTAACATCCCAATTTCTTAATTTGGAATGTTATACATGAGTCAGCTTGCATAGCATATTTTATTTGCATTTGTGTGTTGTGATCGTCGAAATTCTAAGCAACTCAAGGACCCACGGAGAGAGTTGGGGATTTCACCGTTTTCATATTTGAAATATTTTTTTTCAAATATCGGAACAAGGATCATTTTGGTTTTAATTGTTTTTCTCTCCGAAAATATTTCATATTAAAATATATGAGTGGGGATAATATGACTTCTCCAAGATAAATAGAATATTGGAAGAAAAATATTAAAATCAAATATATTTTTATATGGTTTTCTGCTATTTTATTTCAGTTAGATTTTTTTTGCATATTTTAAAAGTTGCATTTTAGGGCCAAGAAAATGTTCATCATGTTCTAACTATTTTATTTAGACGGTGAAAATTTGTTTTGGCATTTTTAGATTTTTATTTATTTTTCTAGGATTTTCTTTTTCGGCAAAATTCGTTTAAAAAAAACTTCAGACCGCACTGGACCGTCGCGGCGCCCCTGCCTCCCCGCTCATGTCCGAGCCGGACTCCCACCGGAGTCCGGGACGCCGCCGCCGCCGCTTGGCCCCTCGGCCAAGTCAGCCCCCCCGGCTTTAAATACGCTCCCCTCGCCGCCTCCTCACAGCACCGCCTGCTGCCGTCGCCAGCCGTGCGGGCCGCCGCGCTGCCTGCCGGTGCTGCCGCCCGCGCCGTCGCTTGCTGCTGCCACCGCCACCGGAGCCGCCGTCTTGCCGCCGCCGGATCTGCCACCCCGCGCCGGAGCTGCCGCCCCGCGCCGGAGCCGCCCGCCCCGCTGCCCGTTGACCCGATCAGCCGCCCGTTAACCCGACCCGTTAGGTAACCGCCGTTTTTTTAAATCGGTTTAAAAAAACCTAGATTGGTTTGTTTTTTAGTTAGATCGGTTCGGTTTTACTCGGTTTAGTTATTTAGCGGACGTTCATCCGTTTGTTCGTTTTAACGAACGCTTTTCGTCTTTTAGTTTCAGACAGGGAACGTTCTTTCATTAGCCTGTTCGTCTCGTTTTCTTTTTCAGGGTTTTTTCGCGATTATTTTCTATCACAATTTCTGCCCTGATCTTCGTTTTAGTATAACTTTTTGCTCGTTAGTCGGAATCAGGTGAAACAAGCACCTAGATCTTTTTCTCGAAGCCCTCTTTCTGTTTAACCAACTTGAACAAGGTTTTGGTACTGTAAAATTTGACTTTAGTACAATCTAGTAAACAGATCTTGTTTCTTTCGTGGTTTGAGTTTCATTGCTCCGTTTGATTTGATTCTTTTTGCAAACTAGAGTTCTTCAGTTGAACTTTCTGATTAGATCTTCTTATTTGAGATTTACCCATGCTTCTTCGCTTCGTTGCTTATGTATGCTATTGTTTGTTTGTGGTAGAATTCCCAGAGTGCGAAGCGTGCTACTATGAGTCCCTAGGTTTTGCGAATCATCAGCAAGGCAAGTAACACTTTGATCATACCCTTTATTACCTAGTTTTTATGCATTAGTTTCAACCCTCACACATTGCATGAGTAGGATCTCTTAACATGTGGGTCTGGGAAGTAGATTGTGGTAGAACCTATTACCTGCTTTATTATCAAACCCTGGCAGTTACTTCTACGTTATGCTTAGGTTGCCATGCTATACTCGTAGACGTGGTTTGAGTTAGAGAGTATCCATGACAGATGTGAGATTGTTAATTAATGGTTCAACTTAAGGTGGCAACTTTAATACATATCTGGGTGGATTGGTTGCAGGGCACCTGGAGAATCCAGTGTTGTCCTAGGAAATCCCGGCGGAACTGTGTGATTATCCTATGGAATGCCACCAAGGCTCAAAGGGATCATAAGACTATTCATGCTAGAAACTTCCGTGTGCAGCCACAATGCTATTATGGGCTCTAGCATAGTTGAGTATTTTGTGTCAGCTCTTTCAGTGGTGGACTAGCAGATGTAGGGGAAAGTAGGTGTACCGGTCCACCTGGGGTAAAGAGTAAATGCTTCTGAAAGACTATGTCTCGGTCATCTGTTTCTCAAACACCATGCAGTGCGAGAAATCAAACGGAGGAGATCGGTTCTTATTGCGAAAAGTGCGCAAACCTCTGCAGAGTGTACAATCTAATCATGATTAGCCGTGTCCCCGGTTATGGACATCTTGAGTATCTGGTACTTGAATTATTGGGTTGATCTCAGCACTCTAAAACTAATTTGTTGGGTTAATAAAGATGGTCTTAATTGGGATTGAGTTGGAGGAACCTTCTCAATGATGTTTCAACTACCATGATAGTTAAATAAAATTATTCCTTTGTTGTAGGGAAAAATTGACTATATGCAAAAACAGTATAACCATAGAGCCTCCACCAGCCATATATGCATGTAATGTTAGCCTTTATTCTGTTACTTGCTCTGCTGTGTTATCTTGCCAGCATATTCCATGTGCTGACCCGTTTCGGGCTGCAACATATCATGTTGCAGACTTCTTAGAAGAAGAGTAAGGTGCGCTAGGTCGTTTGTCATGCACTCAGCTATGCCGTTGGAGTTGATGGACTCACTTATCTTCCAAGCCTTCTGCTGTTATCGTGTTAGATGGCCTTATGCCATATATTTTTGTAATAAGTTCTCTTTTGACACATTCCATGTAATAAGTGTGTGATTTCCACTCTGTTATAAATCCTTCAAGTATTGTGTGTGTCAGCATTACCGATCCAGGGATGACACAGAACACAGAGACTTCGGTCCATTCAGATCGTGGTCGCTACAGTTTTAAATGAAGACCAAACTCGTAACTCAAATATTCGCCTCTACGATCAGATCGTTGAAACTTTATTTTTTTTGTTACGATGATTCTCTACTTCACTCTGAAATTCTTTGAACTTTTCAAATGTTTCAGACTTGTGTTTCATCAAGTAGATATACCTATATCTGCTCAAATCATCAGTGAAGGTCAGAAAATAACGATACCTGCCGCGAACCTCAACACACATCGGTCCACATATATTAGTATGTATGATTTCCAATAAATCAGTTGCTCGCTCCATTGTTCCAGAGAACAGAGTTTTAGTCATCTTGCCCATGAGGCATGGTTCGCAAGCACCAAGTGATTCCAAAAGCCCATCAGCATGGAGTTTCTTCATGCGCTTTACACCAATATGACCGAAACGACAGTGCCACAAATAAGTTGCACTATCATTATCAACTTTGCATATTTTGGCTTCAATATTATGAATATGTGTATTACTACGATCGAGATCCAACAAACTATTTTCATTGGGTGTATGACCATGGAAGATTTTATTCATGTAAACAGAATAACAATTATTCTATGACTTTAAATGAATAACCGTATTGCAACAAACATGATCAAATCATATTCATGATCAACGCAAATGTCAAATAACATTTATTTAGGTTCTACACTAATCCCGAAAGTATAGGGAGTGTGCGATGATGATCATATCAATCTTGGAACCACTTCCAACACACATCGTCACTTCACCTTTAACTAGTCTCTATTCATTCTGCAACTCTCGTTTCGAGTTACTAATTTTAGCAACTGAGCCGGTATGAAATACCCATGGGTTGCTATGAACACTAGTAAAGTACACACTAATAATCTGTATATCAAATATACCTTCGTTCACTTTGCCATCCTTCTTATCCACCAACTATCTAGGGCACTTCCGCTTCTAGTGACCATTTCCTTTGCAGTAGAAGCACTTTGTTTCAGGCTTGAGTTTAACTTTGGGTTTCTTCACGGGAGTGACAACTTGCTTGTCATTCTTTTTGAAGTTCCCCTTCTATCCCTTTGCCCTTTTCTTGAAACAAGTGGTCTTGTTAACCATCAACACTTGATGCTCTTTCTTGATTTCTACCTTCGCCGATTTTAGCATTGCGAAGAGCTGGGGAATAACTTTCGTCATCCATTGCATATTATAGTTCATCACCAAGTTTTACTAACTTGGTGATAGTGTCTAGAGAACTTTGTCAATTACTATCTTATCTGGAAGATTAACTCCCACTTGATTCAAGCAATTGTAGTACCCAGACAATCTGAGTACATGCTCACTGGTTGAGCTATTCTCCTCCATCTTGTAGGCAAAGTACTGTCAGAGGTATCATACCTCTCGACACGGGCATGCGTATGAAATACTAATTTCAACTCTTGGAACATCTTATATGCTCCGTGGCGTTCAAAACATTTTTGAAGTCCCGGTTCTAAGCCGTAAAGCATGGTGCACTAAACTATTAAGTAGACATCATATTGAGCTTTGCCAAACGTTCATAACGTTTGCATCTGCTCCTGCAATAGATCTGTCACCTAGCGGTGCATCAAGGACATAATACTTCTGTGCAGCAATGAGGATAATCCTCAGATCATGGACCTAGTCCGCATCATTGCTACTAACATCTTTCAACTTAGTTTTCTCTAGGAACATATCAAAAAACATAGGGGAGCTATAATGCGAGCTATTGATCTACAACATAATTTGCAAATACTATCAGGAGTAAGTTCATGATAAATTGAAGTTCAATTAATCATATTACTTAAGAACTCCCACTTAGATAGACATCCCTCTAGTCATCTAAATGATCACGTGATCCAAATCAACTAAACCATGTCCGATCATCACGTGAGATGGAGTAGTTTTCAATGGTGAACATCTTATGTTGATCATATCTACTATATGATTCATGCTCGACCTTTTGGTCTCGAGTGTTCCGAGGCAATATCTGCATATGCTAGGCTCGTCAAGTTTAACCTGAGTATTATGCGTGTACAAAACTATCTTACACCCATTGTATTTGAACGTATAGCTTATCACACCCGATCATCACGTGGTGTCTCGGCACGACGAACTTTCGCAGCGGTGCATACTAAGGGAGAACACTTGTACCTTGAAATTTTGTAAGGGATCATCTTATAATTTTACCGTTGTTCTAAGCAAAATAAGAAGCATAAAAAGATAAACATCACATGCAATCAAAATATCTGACATGATATGGCCATCATCATCCTGTGCTTTTGATCTCCATCTCCAAAGCACCGTCATGATCACCATCGTCACTGGCGCGACACCTTGATCTCCATTGTAGCATCGTTGTCATCTCGCCAACTATTGCTTCCATGACTATCGCTACCGCTTAGTGATAAAGTAAAGCAATTACATGGCGATTGTATTTCATACAATAAAGCGACAACCATATGGCTCCTGCCAGTTGCCGATAACTTTACAAAACATGATCATCTCATACAATAACGTATAGCTCATCATGTCTTGACCATAACAACATGCCCTGCAAAAACAAGTTATACGTCCTCTACTTTGTTGTTGCAAGTTTTACGTGGCTGCTGCGGGCTTAGCAAGAACCATTCTTACCTACTCATACAAAAACCATACATAACCCACAACAATTTTTTGTCAAGTATGTGATGTTTTAACCTTCACAAGGACCGAGCGTAGCCACAGTCGATTCAACTAAAGTGAGAGAAATAGACACCCACCAGTCACCTTTAAGCAACAAGTGCTCGTAACGGTGAAACCAGTCTCGCGTAAGCGTACGCGTAATGTTGGTCCGGGCCGCTTCATATCACAATACCGCCGAACCAAAGTATGACATGCTGGTAAGCAGTATGACTATTATCGCCCACAACTCATTGTGTTCTACTCATGCATATCATCTACGCATAGACCTGGCTCATGATGCCACTGTTGGGGAACGTAGTATGTCAAAACAAAATCCTACGATCACGCAAGATCTATCTACGAGATGCATAGCAACGAGAGGGGAGAGTGTGTCAACGTACCCTCGTAGACCGAAAGCGGAAGCGTCTAGTGACGCGGTTGATGTAGTCGAACGTCTTCGCGATCCAACCGATCAAGCACCGAACGTACGACACCTCCTCGTTCAGCACACGTTCATCTTGATGACGTCCCACGAGCTCTTGATCCAGTTGAGCTTCACGGGAGAGTTTTGTCAGCACGACGGCGTGGTGATGGAGATGATGAAGCTACCGGCGCAGGGCTTCGCCTAAGCACTGCAACGGTACGACCGAGGTGTGTTTCTGTGGAGGGGGCACCGCACACAGCTAGAACAATGTTTCTTGTGTGTCTTTGGGTGCCCCCTGCCACCGTATATAAAGGAGCAAGGGAGGAGGTGCGGCTGGCCAAGTATGGCGCGCCAGGAGTAGGATTCCTACTCCTAGATTCATATTCCTACTAGGAGTAGGAAAGGAAGGAGTAGAGAAGGAAGAAGAGGGGTGCCTCCCCCCTTTCCTAGTCCAACTAGGATTCCTAGGGGGAGGGTGCGGAGGGTGCGGCCAGCCCTATGTGCTGCCTCTCTCTATTCCCTCATGGCCCACTATGGCCCATATTCCCTTGGGGGGTTCCGGTAACCCCCTCCGGCACTCCGGTTTTACCCGATAACACGCGGAACACTTCCGGTGTCCGAATATAGTCGTCCAATATATTAATATTTATGTCTCGGACATTCTGAGACTCCTCATCATGTTCCTGATCTCATCCGGGACTCGAAACTACCTTCGGTACATCAAAACTCATAAACTCATAATACCGATCGTCATCAAACGTTAAACGTGCGGACCCTACGGAACCTGGATGCTCATATTGGCTCCTACATGACCGAGACTCATCTCCGGTCAATAACCAATAACGGAACCTGGATGCTCATATTGGCTCCTACATATTCTACGAAGATCTTTATCGGTCAAACCGTGTGACAACATACGTTGTTCCTTTTGTCATCGATATGTTACTTGCCCGAGATTCGATCGTCGGTATCTCAATAGCTAGTTCAATCTCGTTACCGGCAAGTCTCTTTACTCGTTCCATAATACATCATGTCGTGACTAATTCATTAGTAATTTGCTTGCAAGGCTTATTATGATGTGTATTACCGAGAGGGCCCAGAGATACCTCTCCGACACTCGGAGTGACAAATCCTATTCTTGATCTATGCCAACACCACAAACTCCTTCAGAGACACCTGTAGAGCATCTTTATAATCACCAAGTTACGTTGTGACGTTTGATAGCACACAAGGTGTTCCTACGGTATTCGGGATTGCATAATCTCATAGTCATAGGAACATGTATAAGTCATGAAGAAAGCAATAGCAGTAAAACTAAACGATCATAGTGCTAAGCTAACGGATGGGTCTTGTCCATCACATCATTCTCCTAATGATGTGATCCCGTTGATCAAATGACAACTCATGTCTATGGCTAGGAAACATAACCATCTTTGATTAATGAGCTAGTCTAGTAGAGGCATACTAGGGACACTCTGTTTTGTCTATGTATTTACAGATGTACTAAGTTTCCGATTAATACAATTCTAGCATAAATAATAAACATTTATAATGATATAAGGAAATATTAATAACTTTATAATTGCCTCTAGGGCATATTTACTTCAGCTATGACTTTTCCATGCTTAATGCTTGTCACTAGGGCCCGAGTGCCATGATTTCAGATCCGAACCTATTATGTTTTCATGCATGTATGTGAGTTCTTGATCTTATCTTGCAAGTCAATAGTCACCTACTATGTGTTATGATCCGGCGACCCCGAAGTGACAATAATCGGGACCACTCCCGATGAT
>LR738713.1:345756740-345777894 GCA_902687465.1 Secale cereale
TCGGGATTGCATAATCTCATAGTCATAGGAACATGTATAAGTCATGAAGAAAGCAATAGCAGTAAAACTAAACGATCATAGTGCTAAGCTAACGGATGGGTCTTGTCCATCACATCATTCTCCTAATGATGTGATCCCGTTGATCAAATGACAACTCATGTCTATGGCTAGGAAACATAACCATCTTTGATCAATGAGCTAGTCTAGTAGAGGCATACTAGGGACACTCTGTTTTGTCTATGTATTTACAGATGTACTAAGTTTCCGATTAATACAATTCTAGCACAAATAATAAACATTTATAATGATATAAGGAAATATTAATAACTTTATAATTGCCTCTAGGGCATATTTCCTTCAGCTATGACTTTTCCATGCTTAATGCTTGTCACTAGGGCCCGAGTGCCATGATTTCAGATCCGAACCTATTATGTTTTCATGCATGTATGTGAGTTCTTGATCTTATCTTGCAAGTCAATAGTCACCTACTATGTGTTATGATCCGGCGACCCCGAAGTGACAATAATCGGGACCACTCCCGATGATGACCTTAGTTTGAGGAGTTCATGTATTCACTATGTGATAATGCTTTGGTCCGGTACTCTATTAAAAGGAGGCCTTAATATCCCTTAGTTTCCAATAGGACCTCGCTGCCACGGGAGGGTAGGACAAAAGATGTCATGCAAGTTCTATTCCATAAGCACGTATGAATATATTGGGAATACATGCCTACATTACATTGATGAACTAGAGCTAGTTTGGTGTCACCCTATGTTATAACTATTACATGAGGAATTGCATCCAACATAATTATCCTTCACTGATCCAATGCATACGAGCTTTTCACATATTGCTTGTTGCTTTGTTACTTTAGCACTGCTACTGTTACAATTACTACAAAACTACTATCGCCACTTTTGCCACCGTTACCGTTATTTCCACAGTACTTTGCTACTCAATACTTTGTTGCAGATATTAAGTCTTCCAGGTGTGGTTGAATTGACAACTCAACTGCTAACACTTGAAAGTATTCTTTGGCCCCCCTTGTGTCGAATCAATAAATTGTGGTTGAATACTCTACCCTTGAAAACTGTTGCAATCCCCTACACTTGTTGGTTATCAGCCACGACCTGACTAACCACACAAGTCTTTAGTCCAGGTTTATCGCCTATTCGGGTTCCATCCGCAAGGAGATCTGACCTGGGTGTCGCTCACGGCCCCAAAGGATGTGTACAGGGTTCCCGAGACACCAAACAGGCGACTCGGTACACCGTGCCACGGTGTATCTACCGCGTCATAGCCCACCCCTAGGGTCAGTGCTACGCACGGCCTCCAACACATATCCGACAAACTCCAGAAACTAGTTGCATCTCCTGGATAGAGATCGAGGCGATTACTAAGTCGAGAGAGCTTGGAGTGCCCGGAGCCCAATGTGTGGTAGTAGCTGTTCATGGATCACAAACACAGAACTCAGTTCCTGAGGACGGTTTCTATGAGACAGCCCACCATGTACTCCTACATGGCCTCTCACCGCTACCTTTACCAAAATGTGTTCACACACTTAGCTCTCAACAGTATGACATGATGACCACATTCCAATTCATCCCCGATGAATCAGACCTGACACAACTCAAAGAAATAGCAGGCATAACCAGAAAGCATGAATGAGTAGGCACAACACGGCTCAAACAACTCCTACTCATGCTAGTGGGTTTCAACTATTTACTGTGGCAATGACAGGTCATGCAGAGGAAAGGGGTTCAGCTACCGCAACAAATAGCAGTTGAATCGTTGTTGTCCTAATGCAGTAAAAGAGAGCAAGAGCGAGAGAGTGGGATTGTATTGGAATGTTCAATGGGGGGGGGGGTTGCTTGCCTGGCACTTCTGAAGATACTATAATTCTTCATCGGTGTCATCGATCACATCTTCGGAACGTCGTCTACTGAGAGGGGACAAATACCGACAAACAAGGAAGAACACAATCAATGCAATGCACAATATGATGCATGCTCATGACATGGCAATATGTTGTGATTGAGCTAATGCAACTAAAACCAGAAGGGTTTGAGCTATTTTGAACCCAAGGTTCAAGTTCAAAGTCAAACTATGAATTTATAAAAGTGCATTATCATGTTTTGATCTAACAGCAATTTTAAGTTGTTTAAACATGCATGAAACCAGTACAAATGGATAGATTGGCTTTTTCTGATCATTTTTCATATATAAATTGTTTCATTCTGAGTTACGGTTGATTTTCTATGATTTTTAGAAGTTTTAACTATTTTCTAAAATTTCCAGATTATTTCAAAATAGAAATAATTCAGAAATGGTTTATTGCGTCAGCCTGACGACATCGTGACGTCAGCAGGTCAACAACGCCAGCCCAGGTCAAACCTGACACTGGGGCCCGTGGGTCAGTCTCACATCTAAGTAACAGGGGGGTTAACCCTAAACCTAACTTAGTTAGAGACATGGGTTCATCTGGTGCTAGGGTTTGAACATCCCCATTTCAAATTCATTTGAATTTTAAACATGATGCATGGATGCTTGTGCAACTATTTGCAACCAGATTCTAGGGATGTGACAGCCATGGCATTGGTGGAGGTCCGCGGGAGGGAGGGGAATGGGAGGCGAACGGTAAGGCCGCCCGTATTAAACAGCGGATCAGGCGCCATTAATGGAGAGGAAGGAGGGCGACCATGGATGTCAAAGGGCTCACTTCCTAGTGAGCCTACACATTGTACAGCTCGCACACTTCCCAGTGAGCTTGCGCATTGGAGGACAGCTTGCACGCCTCTCGGTCAGCCTGCGCACCAGACTCCGCTCACACGCGCATGTTCAGCATGGTCAAGCAGCTGTCCGCACGACACCTCCTATAGCCATTAAAATGAAGACACATTGCTTCACGTGAATGGTTAACAAAACGCACTCAATTTGAATTATACAAACGTTTGAGATATTAAAGTGGCAGCTATTTTTTCAAAATGCCTTTGTTGGCTGTTATTCGAGTGCGCCTTCTCTCAAAAGGGACACAAAAAATACCACAGCATGTCGGGTGCCATTCCATGATAGCATGCCAAGTTTCATGAATTTTAGGCGAGTTTTGGATTTACTAGAATTTAAAAACAAAGTATCTCAACGTTTTGCCAGCAATCAACGGTGCCCTCGTGTTTGAAATTCATTCCCATTTCTTGCATGGGACCTAAGCATGCACCCAAGGACACAGATTTGATTTTTCAACCAATTTATATGCATTAGAGCATGTTCATGTATTTGAAATTTGAATTATGCACATAAATGCATTGAAAACTCAATTAATTCATAAAAATGTCCAAACAAACCCCGGAAAATCCCAAAAATTGACACAACACTCCTGTTGTTCTATGTTGACGAGAAAAAAATGGAAAGCAATAAGAGGCAATGGATATCATTTCGTCCCCAAAGGTGGGATGTTCCCTACCGAAACCATCAGGCTTGTTGTGAGATGCTCTTGTTTGTGAGAAGCATACCCCCAACCTGCCCCAAATGGGACAAAACATTTACCATGGCATGTTGATGCCGCTCCATGATAGCATGCCATGTTTCATGAATTTCAGACGAGCTTTGGATTTACTAGAATTTAAAACCAAGTATCTCAATGTTTGCGGCCGATTGACCATGGCAGGGTGTTTGACATTCATTCCCATTTCTTGCATGGGACCTAAGCAGGCAACCAAGGACACAAATTTGAATTTTCGACCAATTTATATGCATTAGAGCATGTGCATGTACTTCAAATTTGAATTATGCACATAAATGCACTGAAAACTCAATTAATGCATAAAAATGTCCAAACGAATCCCGAAAAATCCCAAAAATTGACACAACACTCCTGTTGTTCTATGTTGACACTAGGAAAACAATTGAAATCTAGAAGAGGCAATGGATATCATTTCATCCAGAAAGGTGAAACGTTCCCTACCGAAACCATCAGTCTTGTTGTGAGAAGCATATCCCCAAACCTGCCCCAAATGGGACAAAAATTTACCACGGCATGTTGATGCCGCTCCATGACAGCATGCCAAGTTTCATGAATTTCAGACGAGCTTTGGATTTACTAGAATTTCAAAACCAGGTATCTCAATGTTTGCGACTGAGTGACGATGGCAGGGTGTTTGACATTCATTCCCATTTCTTGCATGGGACCCAAGGAGGCAACCAAAGAAACATATTTGAATTTTCAACTAATTTATATGCATTAGAGCATGTGCTTGTAGTTCAAATTCGGATTATGCACATGAATGCATAGAAAACTCAGTGAATGTATAAAAATGTCCAAGCGAACCCCGAAAAATCGAAAAAATTGACACAACACTCTTGTTGTTCTATGTTGATACTAGGAAAAAGTTGAAATCGAGAAGAGGCAACGAATATTGTTTCGTCCAGAAAGGTGAAACGTTCCCTAACGAAACCGTCACACTTGTTGTGAGAAGCTCTCGTTTATGAGAAGCTTATACCCAAACCTACCCCAAATGGGACAAATTTTTTACCACAACATGTTGATGTCGCTCCATGATAGCATGCCCAGTTTCATGAATTTCTGACGAATTTTGGATTTACTAGAATTACAAAAGCAAGTACGTCGATGTTTGCGGGAGAGCCACAGTGCCGTGGTGTTCGAATTTCATCCCCATTTCTTGCATGGGACATAAGCATAAACCCATGGACACATATATTATTTTAAAACCCATGTTGGTGCATCGGAGCATGTGCATGTAGTTTAATTTTGAATTGTGCACCTGAAATGGCTAGAAGACCAATTTAATGTATAAAATGTTCAAACGAACCCTGAATAATTCCAATTCTTTTACGACACACATATAGTTGCATGTTCACTACAGATAAAAGGTCTAGCAATTCAAACACCGTCCATTGCCGCTGTGACCCCATTATGTAATTCATATCAAGATGAAAAATCAAGTAGATCGCACACAGTTTATTATCACCAACCGTGTGAGATGCAGCACAAAATATCCTGGAGCACCGTCGGTGTATAGTACGCCTATGGCTTACGCGAGAAGGTGTGTCGGCTACAGTCCACAGCCGGCGTCTCAAGCACACTAGCTCGCTCCCCAAATATCATTTCACACTTTCAATCGTCGCCGGTAAAAGATGGGCACGTGGACCCGCGTCGTGAGGGCAACTTCGGTGGCCCACTCAGGCGAGAGCGCGGCTGCAGCCGCCATTCACGTTCTAACAAGCTTTGTGAGCGCGGCCGCAATCTGCGACCGGGCTGCCTTGGTCGCTGTTGCTTCTCAGGCGGTAGCAGCAACATCTTCCTCGGGGATAGCAACTGGCGAGAGCGGCACAACAGCTGTCTGTTCCGTACCGGCAGCCTTAGCCCTGATGGAGGCCACCCACCACCATGTTGAGGCCGTCCACGCCCAGCTCGTGGCGGTCACCGCACATATGGAACGAAGCTTCTCCGACAACGGTCGGCAAGCCACGGCCGAAGAGTCGGCAATCGTCGAGAGCATTCGAGCAGCCGTCCATTCCTGCACGGCATACCTTGCCACGACGGAGCTCGTCCAAGCCCAAATCGCGGCCGCCCACGCCCAGCTCGTGGTGGCCTTTTCCAGAGAGATGGCGGACGTGGATGGCGAGATGCTTGCCGAGTATGGCATGATGGATGCCATGGATCCCCTTCCCGAGGAGACTGTCGGGCGCGAGTTGGACATGGAGGCGGCGGCGGAGATCGATGAGCACCATCTGTAGTAGTACTCTTTGTTTTGTTTAATTAAGAGCGTCGATCTTTAATTTTTTTAGAGTAATGTTTAGGTCAGCTAGCATTGTTTGATTGCTGAACTTGCTCGACTAAGAAGTGTGGGTGTGCTGTAGTCTCCTTTGTGTACCCAAATTATGCAATGACGTGGATGACCACCGTAACCATGGAAATTCGAACCAAAAATTTTGACGTTCAAACTCATCACACACGAGTTAAGCTATCTGAATCGTTTGTGATGTTCACATATCGTACACAGTTCTGAATAAGGAACCGTGTTTGATGGCACTTTGCGCGCCAGTTTTTTCACTGAAGCGATTCCAAATTTTCGGATTCCGCGGAAATATTTATCTCCATGCCTCCTCCCCCTTACCAAAAGCCACATTTACCCTGTTTCTGCCTTCGTTCCCAAGTTTAAACCTTCACTCCTTGCTTGCAGCGCCGCCTCCTCGCCGGTGACCCTCCTTCATGCTGCTCGGCCTCGTCTATCCAGGCAGGTAATCCACACCCGACCCCAATCCTCCTCCTCCTTCCACATCCCACATGCCCCGACCACGGGCGTGAGCGCGACACCTTCCACCAAATCACCGACCCCTGCACCAAATAAGTGCCGCCCAGTAGAGCCAGGATCTCAAGGAGCATTTGGCAGCGGAGAAGCAAACTGTGGCCGCAGGCGCGGATGAGGTCACGATGGCTGCCATTCATGCCGACCCCTAGATCTTGGCGGAGCACCTCGCCGTCGAGGCCACCATCGACGCCCGCGCGCTAACGTCGCGACGCGGTTGGTTACTTTAAACGATAGCTCGTGGCATTTTCTCGAGGCCACTGTCGGTGCCTCCGACAAAGACTACGAGGTGTTTTCTCAGCGTGCACGTGCTTACCTCATCTCGAGAGCCAGTAGGTTGGTTCCTGAAGTGGCTCAGGCAAGTCACCACTACGACAAGGGCACCCATGAAGCGGAGGCCTCGCCATCTTCCATGTCCAAGGAGCCAATCATCATTGATATCTCCGACAATGAGGAGTAGCTTGTCTAATTACCTCACTATAAGGACCCATGTTCAGTTTGCTAGCTACTTCCTTTCCTTAACAAATTCTAGTGAATTGTGCTATCTACTTTTACCATGCAATCTTCTGCTCTATAGTATATGTTCTATATGTCGTGCAATGTGGTGTTCAGTTAACTATTTGGTTCAATTCTGCAAATGTGATGTTCAATTCTTCAAGGTGAAATTTCCCAAGTTGTCAAGCATGCTTGGTTTGGTTAACTGTCTGATCTTCTATTCGGAGAATGTTATATTATGCAATGTGGTGCTTAGTTAACGTTTGGGTCATTTGTTGTGGTGTTTACTAAACTGTTTGGTTCAATTATGCAATGTGATGTTCAATTCTTGTGGGTGCATTCTATTATTGTATACCATGTGAGAAATAAATCGGATTTGGCTATACTAAATACATGAGAAACAAATACAATTGCTATATTTCCAAGTTGTTAAGCATGCTTGGTTTGGTTAACTATCTGATCTTCTATTAGGAGTATGTTATATTGTGCAATGTGTTGCTCAGTTAACGTTTGGTTCATTTGTTGTGGTGTTTAGTTAACTGTTTGGTTCAATTCTACAATGAAGTGTTCATTTGTTGTGGCCGCATTCTGTTATTGTATACCATGTGAGAAATAAATCAAATTTGGATGTACTAACTACATGAGAAACAAATACAATTGCTATATTTCCAAGTTGTTAAGCATGCTTGGTTTGGTTAACTGTCTGATCTTCTATTAGGAGTATGTTATATTGTGCAATGTGGTGCTCAGTTAACATTTGGTTTATTTGTTGTGGTGTTTACTTAACTGCATGGTTCAACTCTGCAATGCGATGTTCAATTGTTGTGGCTACATTCTGTTATTGTATACCATGTGAGAAATAAGTCGAATTTGGCTGTACTAAATACATGAGGAACAAATACAATTGCTATATTACCAAGTTGTTAAGCATGCTTGGTTTGGTTAACTGTCTGATCTTCTGTTAGGAGTACGTTATATTGTGCAATGTGGTGCTCAGTTAACGTTTGGTCATTTGTTGTGCTGTTTAGTTAACCGAACGTGCATGGTCCGCTGTCTAATAGCACATTATTGTGCAATTGCAGGAACCATTCTAATATTTAAGTTTTTAACAATTTGGTCTTGCACATGTAGGTCCTGCTGTCAGAGGTTTTGACCCATTGTTCGACACTTTTTGCATATGGGGAAATGAGCTGTCCATGAATATCAATCAAGTCAAGAATCTCAGAAAGATTGTTAGGATAAAGAAATTAGCGACAAAAAATAACAAGATCTTTGTCTACACAATGAAGAAGACATCAGTTCACTACAAGATGGTACTAACTATTATACCTTTCTTTTTTATTCCTTTGCCCCATTTACAATATAGAGAAGATATTTATGCACATCCTTGTTTTCAGGCCTTTCCAAAGTAGTTCACTGATGATTGCCTCTCAAACCACCTCTATGGTCAGGAGGCGAGGAAGGTTTTCATACAACACCCACGATTCAATATTGAAGTGTTTCTGAAGAGGACGAAGGACGGACGGTCGATCATCCGCAGGCACTGGCCTAAAGTTGCAAAGACCTTCAACATGAATGAAGGATCAATATTCGCCTTCCGCTTCAGTAGTTTTCCAGATGAGATGCATCTATCTATATACCGTCTATGATGCTAATTTTGAAAGGTTCTACATGTTGCAAGTGAAACTTGGTGCTGGTGCAGTTGTGTAATGGGGTAGCTGAGTACTGAAGCTATATCATGTTGTACTCTAATGTATTTTAATTATGAAATCATGCTTCCTTAATATGGAAATGAAATATATTATGTGCTTAATATGAATGTAAATTAGATTAATAAATGTATTATTAATAATAGGGAAATTAGCCTGCTAATTGGGTTTTGCTATTGCAGATAGTTATTGAGAAAATACGGTGGGCGATGACCACACGCAACGCACACGGTTTCTAGGAATAAACTGTGTTGGATCAATGAACAATCACACACGATCTTATCTTAAAAACCTTTTGCGTTAGGCCACCTTGCGCAAACGTTTACCACATAAAAACTGTGTGTTATGGACATCCTTTGCCACACATTTTCTTCTGCGCACCGTGAGTGATGCATTCAATAACGCAAACGATAAAATTGTTAATATTGTGTGCAATGGCAACGCTATCACAAACGATTTAACAGGAAAAATTGCGTGTGATGTAGACGTGAACGGAAACGTTTTCCTTGGAGCGACTGTGTGTGATGTACATACGAACGAAAACATTTAGCGGGGATTGAATTTGTGGGATGTACTTGCGACCGAAAACAATTTCGCCTGTATAATTGTATTTTTAGCTCTAATTTACGTATTTATGTATTTGAGCGCTCGCCGGTCGCACACGACCTCATTTTGCCGAGCGTGTGTGTGCCAGGAGGGCATACCCCCGATGGTTTCTGGGTCGTGTGGGAAGGACCCCCCTATCTTTGTCACTCACTAGGCGACGGTTCCAAATGCCATCGCAGAAAGGGGATAAAATACGTTTGTATAGCACCGACGCGTACAAGTGTGCATGGATCATATCACAAATTTCATGGCTTCAAGCCATTTATCGGAATCTGGGATCATCATAGCTTCTTCATAGGTCGAAGGTTCGATGTTGTCTAACAACATCACTTCAGGGTTACCGTACCACTCTGGTGCGGTACGTGTTCTGGTCGACCTACAAGGTTCGGTAGTAACTTGATCCAAAGTTCCCATGATCATTATCATTAGCTTCTTATCTAGTTTGTGTAGGCATCACGGGAAAGGTTATCTCTGATGATCTACTTTCCAATTCGAGTGAAGGTACAATTACCTCATTAAGTTCTACTTTCCTCCCACTCACTTTTTTCGAGAGACACTCCATCTCTAGAAAGGACCCATTCTTAGCAACAAAAATATTGCCTTCGAATCTGTGGTAGAAGGTGTACCCAGCAATTTCTTTTGGGTACCCTATGAACACGCACTTCTCCGATTTGGGTTCGAGCTTATCAGGGTGAAGTTTTTACATAAGCATCGCAACCCCAAACTTTAAGAAACGACATCTTTGGTTTCTTGCCAAACCATAGTTCATACGGTGTCGTCTCAATGGATTTAGATGGTGCCCTATTTAACGCGAATGCAGCTATCTTCTAATGCATGACCCCAAAATGATAAAGGAAAATCGGTAAGAGACATCATAGAATGCACCATATCCAATAGATTACGGTTACGACATTCGGGCACACCATTACGTTGTGGTGTTCCAGATGGCGTTATCTGTGAAACTATTCCACATTGTTTCAAATAAAGACCAAATTCGTAACTGTAGCGAACAGACCTCAAACAGTCTGATCTTTGTGCATCAGTGTCATCCCTGGATCAGTAATGCTGACACGCACCGTACTTGAAGGATTTATAACAGAGTAGCAATCACACACTTATTACATCGATAGTCCAACGATGAATTTATTACTATAAAATGGCTGAAGGCCATCTAATACGATAACAATGGAAGGCTTGGAAGATAAGTTAGTCCATCAACTCCAACGGCATCACTGAGTATAGAACCACGACTTAAAAGGGGCATCTTACTCATCGTCTGAAAAGTCTACAACATAAGACGTTGCAGCCCGAAAACGGGTCAGCACATAGAATATGCTGGCAAAGTAACACAAAAGAGCAATGAAAGTAAAGCTACGCTACATGCATATTTGGCTGGTGGAAAGCTCTATGGTTACAGTTTTTGCGAAAAGCCAATTTTTCCCTACTTCAAAAGGAATACATTTTAATTAACTATCATGGTAGTTGAAACATCGTTGAGAAGATAGACATCCTCTCAACCCCAATTAAAGTTCATCATTAAAACCCAACAATATTAAATTAAAGTAACATGATGAGATGCACATGATATCCAAGTACTAGATACTCAAGACGTCCGTAATCGGGGACACGGCTAATCATGATCAGTTTGTACACTCTGCAGAGGTTTGTGCACTTTTCCCCACAAGACCTGATCTCCTCCGTTTGATTTCTCGCACTGCATGATGTTTGAGAAACGAATGACCGAGACACAGTCTTTCAGAAGCACTAGCACCTACGACCGGGTGAACCGTACCAACCTACATCCCCTACATCTGCTAGTTCACCACTCTAGATGTTCGCACGACTTACTCATACTATGCTAGAGCCCATAATAGCATTGTGGCTGTACACGAAAGTTTCTAGTATGAATAATCTCATGATCCCTTTGAGCCTGGGTGGCGGTCCATAAAAAAACAGGCAATCGCTGGAATACCCAGGTGCCTCAATCCACCCAGATGTGAATTAATGTTGCCACCTTAAGTTGAACCATTAATTAACCAACTCACATCTGCCATGGATTTCACTCACCCAATCCACGTCTACGAGCATAGCATGTCCTAACAGCAAACGTAGAAGTAACTCCCAAAGGTTTGAATGTAATGCAGGTAATAGGTACTACCTCAATCTACTTCCCAATCCCACAAGTTAATTTATCCTTCTCATGCAAAGTGTGAGGGTTTGGACTAATGCAATGAAAACTAGGGAATTGGAAAGTATGATTGAAGTGTTACTTGCCTTGCTGATGATCCGCAAAACCTAGAGACTCAAAGTAGCAAGCGGCGCACTCCGGGTACTCTATCGCAATCAAACAAGCACACAATAAGTACTTAAATAATGCACGGGTAAAACTCAAATAAGAGATCTAACCAGAAAGTTCAACTTAATAACTCCGGTTTGCAAAAGGAATCAACTCGAAAGAAGCAATGAAACTTAAACCGCGAAAGAAATGAGCTCCGGATACTATTTGGCCCAAAGTCAAATTTTACAGTAGCCAAAACTTTGTTCAAGTTGATTAAACGTAAAGAGGGCATCGAGACGAAGATCTGGGATTTTGAATCACCTGATTCCGACTCTCGAGCGAAAAGAAAAACGAAAAACAAAATCAGGGCAGAAATCGCGATCGGAAAAATCGCGGGTAAATACCCCGAAAAAGAAAACGGACGAACAGGCTAACGAACGAACGTTCGCTATCTGCGGCTAACGGACGAAAACCGTTCGTTAAAACGAACGTACGGACGAGCGTCCGCTAAATAACTAAACCGACGGAAAACCAAACCGATCTAATCTAAAAAAATACAGATCTACGGTTTTACTAAACCGATGGGTTCTAAAAAATCCGTAACTACCTCAACGACGATTCCGGCGAGACGGCGGTGGCGGTCCGGCGTCGGGCGGCGGGGTGGTGCGGCGGGCGGCGGCAGCAGCGGGCGGCGGCGGCAGCACGCGGCGCTAGGCGGCGGCGGCGGCAGCGGCGACGGCGGGGCTAAGTGGCGGCGGGGCGCTAGGGTTTCGCGGGGCTGGCGGGCTGGGGCTAAACGGGCCGGGGTGGCTGGCTTATAAAGCCCAGAGTCCCAATCCTATACGAGTCTAAGTCGGTTCCCTTTTTTTTAAATAGAGTCCTGGCGCAGAAAAACTAACGAAAGAAATACTAAAAGGACTCCAAAAATCCCGAAATAAATTTTCACCGTCCTCTAATAATATTTAGGACAAAGTGAACATTTTCCCGGACCTAAATGAAATTTTGAAAAACGTGCATTTTTCCTATGCAAATAAATTCGCAAATAAATCCAGAAAAATACCAAAAGTGATTTTAACATTTTTCCTCCAATATTTCTGTTATTTTGGAGAAGTCATATTATCTCCGCTCATATTTTATATTTAGAAATATTTTTAGAGAGAAAAATAATTAGAATCACACTGTCCTCGTACCGGTATTCGAGCGAACTCAAATACGAAAGCGGTAAATTCCCAACTCTCTCCGTAGATCCTTGAGTTGCTTAGAATTTCAAGGAATGCCACAAACAAAAAGCAAAACATGAAATGCAAATATGATCTATGTATAACATTCCAAATTGAAAATTTGGGATGTTACAAACCTACCCCCCTTAGAATGAATCGCGCCCTCGAGATTCGACTTGGTTAGAGAACAGGTGTGGGTGGTCCTTGCGTAGATTATCTTCTCGTTCCTAGGTGGCTTCTTCCTCGGTGTGGTGACTCCACTGAACTTTGCAAAACTTGATAACCTTACTGCGGGTGACTCTGCTCGAAAATTCGAGAATCTTAACAGGCTTCTCCTCATAAGTTAGATCACTGTCCAACTGAATTGCTTCCAGGGGTACTGTGTCTCTAAGCGGTATATCAGCCATCTCCGCATGGCACTTCTTAAGCTGCGAAACGTGAAACACATCGTGCACTCCTGACAATCATTCGGGCAATTCCAACTTGTAGGCAACCTCTCCCATGCGTTCCAAAACACGATAAGGTCCCACAAATCTCGGGGCTAATTTTCCTTTAACTCCGAAATGTTTGACTCCTCGTAGAGGTGATACTCTCAAGTATGCTATGTCTCCGATCTCATAGGTTATCTCCTTACGCTTTGAGTCTGCATAACTCTTCTGCCTGGACTGAGCTACCTTCAGTCTATCTCGAATCAACTTCACCTTCTCCTCAGACTCTTTGATTAAGTCTGGTCCAAATAACTGTCGGTCTCCAACTTCGTCCCACGACAACGGAGTCCTACATCTCCTTCCGTATAGCGCTTCGAAAGGGGCCATCTTCAAACTGGATTGGTAACTGTTGTTGTAAGAAAACTCGGCATACGGCAAATTGTCGTCCCAACTAGATCCATAATCTAGTGCACAGGCTCTCAGCATATCCTCCAAAATCTGATTGACTCTTTCTGTCTGTCCATCTGTCTGCGGGTGAAAAGCTGTGCTAAACTCTAGCCTGGTACCCAAAGTTTCATGCAACTGATTCCAGAACTTTGAGGTAAACTGGGTTCCTCTATCTGATACGATGCTCCTCGGAACTCCATGCAGACATACAATTCGGGTCATGTATATCTTTGCCAACTTTGCACTGGTATAAGTAGTCTTTACGGGGATGAAATGAGCTACCTTTGTTAACCGATCAACTACAACCCTAATCGAGTCATAGCCAGAACGAGTTCTGGGTAGTCCCATAATAAAATCCATACCTAGTTTATCCCACTTCCATTTGGGTATTGGCAATGGTTGTAACAATCCTGCCGGTTTCTGATGTTCTGCCTTCACTCTCTGACATACATCACATACTGCTACATACTCCGCAATATCCTTCTTCATAACAGTCCACCAGAAAATGTCCTTCAAATCCAAATACATCTTAGTATTCCCTAGGTGAATCGAGTATGGTGAATCATGGGCCTCCTGTAAAATCAACTTCCTGATCTCCGGGTCATTAGGAACATAGATGCGGTCCTTAAACCACAAAGTGTCGTGTTCATCCTCACGAAATCCTTTAGCTTTTCCTTCGCTCATCCTCTCCTTTATAGAGACAACCTCCTTGTCAGTTTTCTGAGCTTCTTTGATTTTATCCATCAGGGTAGACTGGATTTCTAGTGTTGCTACATAGCCTCTCGGAACTATTTCCAAACGTAGTTCTCGTAGGTCCTCGACTAACTCCTTTGGAAATTTCTCCATCATTAAGGTATTGACATGGCTCTTGCGGCTTAGCACATCGACTACTACGTTAGACTTTCCGGGATGATAATGTAATCTCATGTCGTAATCCTTAATGAGTTCCAGCCATCTCCTTTTCCTAAGATTCAACTCCTTCTCAGTGAATATATACTTCAAACTCTTGTGATCCGTATATACTTCACAATGGTTTCCAATGAGAAAGTGTCTCCACGTCTTCAATGCATGCACTACGGCTGCTAACTCCAAATCATGGGTGGCATAGTTCAGCTCATGAGGTTTTAGCTGTCGTGAAGCATACGAAAAACTCTTCCTTCATGCATGAGAACAACTCCAAGTCCTCGACGTGAAGCGTCGCAGTACACCTCATAATCCTTATGTTGATCTGGCAGAATCAACACAGGTGATGAGACCAACCTTTTCTTTAATTCCTGGAAACTGGCCTCACATTCTTCTGTTCAACTGAACTTGGTGTCCTTCTTTAACAACTCCGTCATTGGCTTTGCAATCCTCGAGAAATTCTCAATAAATCTCCGATAGTATCCTGCAAGTCCAAGAAAACTCCGGATCTCTCCAACTGTGGTTGGTGCTTCCCAATGGGTCACAGTGTCCACCTTAGCGGGATCTATTGCTATTCCTTCTCCAGATATAACGTGTCCGAGAAATCCGACTTCTTTCAACCAAAACTCGCATTTGCTAAACTTGGCATATAACTGATGTTCTCTGAGCTTCTCCAATACCAATCGCAAATGCTCTGCATGCTCCTCTTAATCCTTCGAGAAGATCAAAATATCATCTATGAACACTACGACGAACTTATCCAAATACTCCATAAACACTTTGTTCATCAGGTTCATAAAGTATGCCGGTGCGTTCGTCAGACCAAACGACATAACGGTATGCTCATACAACCCGTACCTGGTGGTAAAGGCCGTCTTAGGTATATCCTGCTCTCGGATCTTCAATTGGTGGTACCCTGATCGCAGATCGATCTTGGAAAATATCTTAGCTCCTTGCAATCTATCGAACAGATCATTGATCATCGGCAATGGGTACTTGTTCTTGATCGTTACTTCCTTCAGCCCTCTGTAATCAACAACCATTCTTAACGATCCATCCTTCTTCTCCACTAAAAGTACTGGCGAACCCCAAGGCGAAGAACTTGGGCGTATGAATCCTTTATCCAGTAATTCCTTAATCTGTTTCTTTATCTCCTCCAAATCCTTTGCGGGCATCCTATAAGGTCTCTTAGAAATTGGCCCGGTGCCTGGCAAAAGTTCAATCAAAAACTCTATATCTCTATCTGGTGGCATGCCGGGTAACTCCTCTGGAAATACATCCAGATAATCCTTCACTACTGGCACTTCCTCCTGAACCACTCCTGATAAGGAATTTAATCTGTTCCTCTTTGACTCATGCCGCTTCCTTCCGGCGTAGTAAGCAAAATGGTCTTACTAGCACATTCAATATTCCCTTCATACTTAGATAACCAATCCATGCCTAATATCACATCCAGTCCTTGAGGTTCCAATACTATTAGGTCCGAAGGGAAAATGTAATTACCAATCCTTAAGGGCAACTGATCACACCATGACTTAGCCATATACTCCGCTCCTGGTGAGGTTACTAGCATGGGCGATCTAAGGGCTTGGGTCGGCAGCTTATACTTATCAACGAATCCCCTTGAAATATATGAATGTGATGCACCAGTATCGAAAAGAACGTGTGCAGTAAAGGACTTAACTAAGAACTTACCTATAACAGCATCTGGTTGCTCCTCTATCTCCTCCACAGTCACGTGGTTCACATGTCCTTTGTTGAACGTGTTGGGCTTCTTCGCGGCGCTTCCATTGTCGTTCCCATTCTTAACTTCTGGGCATTCATTGGCATAATGTCCATTCTTCCCGCACTTGTAACAAGTGACATGGCTGAAATCCCTCTTGGTGGGTGTGGACGGTGTAGGGCGGTTCTGGTTTCCATTGGCTCCATTTCCATTTCCATTTCCATTCTTGGTGCCATTCTGATTGTGCGAGCTACCTCCTCCATGGGTATGCTGAAACTGTCCTACCGTTTTAGGGGTAAAACGAGGCTTCTGCTGAGCTCCAGAATTATACTTTCCTTGCCCATACTTCCTTCTGCGACTTTCAATCTGTTGATGCTTCCTTTCAATCATTAGGGCGCGATCAACCAGCTCCTGGTAGTTATTGAAAGTTGCCACCATCAACTGTACACTCATCTCATCATTCGGCCCTTCCATGAGTCTCTCCTGCTTAGTGGCATCTGTGGCCACATCATCTGGGGCATAACGAGATAGGGTACTAAACTCATCCACGTACTGGGCCACAGTACGGTTGCCTTGGCGCAAATTGCGAAACTCCTGCTTCTTCATACTCATAGCTCTAGTTGAGACATGGGCGGTACGAAAAGCTTGCTGAAACTGATCCCAAGTCACATTGGCTATGGGGTAAGTGGCTGTGTAATTCTCCCACCATGCTACGGCTGGTCCAGACAACTGGTGTGCGGCAAATCGCACCTTCTCAGCATCCGAGCAATTGGCGGTGGTCAAATCCCTTCCAATCTTGCGTAGCCAGTCATCATCCACTATTGGTTCGATGCTGCTAGCAAACACGGGTGGTTGCAACCTTAAGAAACGTGTCAGGTTGTCCACGGGTGGTGGTGGTGGAGGGTTGTTGTTGTTGTTCTGGTTGTTCTGAGTGTTTTGCACAAGAAGTCGCATCAGGGTGTTTTGCTGCTGGATCAACTGGGTGAGCTCAGGGGGAAACTCAAATTCACGTCTTGGAGGCATCTGATGGGTGTAGAGGGAAGAGATTAGAATAGAAAAGAGGTCTAAGGGAAAATCACTACACATATGCACATGCGACAAACACAATCATATCACACCAATCAATTTCAAGCAAGATCTTACAAATCTAACGATCATTACAAACGTGCTCTAAACTAATATATGGGGTAAACTACTAGTCTCAGGGCGGTCATCTAGAAATATTGATCGGCAAAGGATTCCATAATATCTGCTCCAGCTTCATCTTCATAGTCTTCGTCCTTGCTATCATCAACTTCAGAATCTGTGTCGTCTATGATGATATAGTCTTCCGGTGGAATCTCCTTGGGTTCTTCTTCCTCGTCTTCTTCTCCCATGAGTATTCCTAACTTCCGTGTCAAATCATCATTCTTCTCCACAAGTATTAGCATCTCCTCCTCGTATCCGTCGCGTGTAGTCTTGAGTTCTTCCTCTAGCTCCAAATCCTATTTAGGGCTTTCTTCAAATCTATCATCCCAGCACACATCTGGTGCTCCTGGCAACGAATGTGATGGTTCAACTCCTGGATGTAGGCTGCAATGGACCTATCCTTCCGGGTGCTGATTATATCCCAATTCTCATCTCGGCGTCCACAAATCTGGTAGATGGTGTCCTTTAGCTCCTGCTTGTAGACTTCTCCAATCCTTCCCATAGCGATGTGAGCTGCCATGCTCCTGCCTAGGGTCCATGTAGGCGCATTAAAAGAGAATGCTATGAGTGAGGTTACGGGTGCGAACGTCCTTCCTGGAACTTGGGCTTTAATCAACCAATGCTCCTCCTCAGGTAGAGTGGCATTGTAGGTTCCGATGAAACTTGGTAGTCCAATGTTTAGATATCTGGTGACTTTCTTCGGGTGTCATCCAAATGGTGTATCATCATCCGGTTGCATGAACTTGTTCTTTGCATCCACCATCCTAAAAGAGTAGAAAAGATGAGGAGTCAGAAAAGAGAAGAGTGAATAGTGTTCTAGGGCTTTAGCTTAGTGGTCGTGTCCTACAGTCAGCGTGTGCTCAGATACCATCTTGTAGCGACCAGACCTCAAACAGTCTGATCTTTGTGCATCAGTGTCATCCCTGGATCAGTAATGCTGACACGCACAGTACTTGAAGGATTTATAACAGAGTAGCAATCACACACTTATTACATCGATAGTCCAACGATGAATTTATTACAATAAAATGGCTAAAGGCCATCTGATACGATAACAGCGGAAGGCTTGGAAGATAAGTGAGTCCATCAACTCCAACGGCATCACTGAGTATAGAACCACGACCTAAAAGGGGAATCTTACTCGTCGTGTGAAATGTCTGCAACATAAGACGTTGCAGCCCGAAAACGGGTCAGCACCTGGAATATTCTGGCAAAGTAACACAAAAGAGCAATGAAAGTAAAGCTACGCTACATGCATATTTGGCTGGTGGAAAGCTCTATGGTTACAGTTTTTGCGTAAAGCCAGTTTTTCCCTACTTCAAAAGGAATATATTTTAATTAACTATCATGGTAGTTGAAACATCGTTGAGAAGATAGACATCCTCTCAACCCCAATTAAAGTTCATCATTAAAACCCAACAGTATTAAATTAAAGTAACATGATGAGATGCACATGATATCCAAGTACTAGATACTCAAGACGTCCGTAACTGGGGACACGGCTAATCGTGATCAGTTTGTACACTCTACAGAGGTTTTGCACATTTCCCCACAAGACCCGATCTCCTCCGTTTGATTTCTCGCACTGCATGATGTTTGAGAAACGGATGACCGAGACACAGTCTTTCAGAAGCACTAGCACCTACGACCGGGTGAACCGTACCAACCTACATCCCCTACATCTGCTAGTTCACCACTGTAGATGTTCGCACGACTTACTCATACTATGCTAGAGCCCATAAAAGCATTATGGCTGCACACGGAAGTTTCTAGTATGAATAATCTCATGATCCCTTTGAGCCTGGGTGGCGGTCCATAAAAAAAACAGGCAATCGCTGGAATACCCAGGTGCCTCAATCCACCCAGATGTCTATTAATGTTGCCACTTTAAGTTGAACCATTAATTAACCAACTCACATCTGTCATGGATTTCACTCACCCAATCCATGTCTACGAGCATAGCATGTCCTAACAGCAAACGTAGAAGTAACTCCCAAAGATTTGAATGTAATGCAGGTAATAGGTACTACCTAAAGATACTTCCCAATCCCACAAGTTAATTTATCCTACTCATGCAAAGTGTGAGGGTTTGGACTAATGCAATGAAAACTAGGGAATTGGAAAGTATGATCAAAGTGTTACTTGCCTTGCTGATGATCCGCAAAACCTAGAGACTCAAAGTAGCAAGCGGCGCACTACGGGTACTCTATCGCAATCAAACAAGCACACAATAAGTACTTAACTAATGCACGGGTAAAACTCAAATAAGAGATCTAACCAGAAAGTTCAACTTAAGAACTCTGATACGTCCAAAACATATCTATAATTTCTGCTTGCTCCATGCCACTTTTGGGTGATATTGCTATGATATTCATACACTTCCATACACTTTTGATCATATTTGGACTAACCTACTAATCCAGTGCACCCGAGTGCCAGTTTCTGTTTTCGGCTGTTTTTGTATTTCAGGTTTTCACATTACGAGAACTGCCAGGAAAAATCCAGAAAAAATATATAAAAAATCAGCGTTCCAGGAGCTACCGTGCGGCCAAAGTACAGCCGGGGGGGCCCACAGGGGCTCCAGGCGGCCCACCCCTAGGCCGCGCCGGGGGGCGCCTGGGCCCCCCAGGACTCCCCCGGTGACCCCCTTTGGCATATATTTAAGGTCCGTCGAGAAAACCCTGATTCCAGACCCCTTTTCTCCAAACGCGATTCCGATCTCCGCCGCCATCGCCACCAAGCTTCGGGGGACCAGAATTCCTGCGCCGGCACCCTGCCGGGACGGGGAAGTTCCCCCGGATTCATCTCCATCGACGTTGCTTCCTCCCTCCATGATGCGGGAGTAGTTCCTCCTCGGGGCTGAGGTTCTTACCAGTAGCTATGTGGTCAATTCTCTCTCCCATGATGTGATCTTCGTTGTGATCATAGGCTATGTTAATCTAGGGTGATCCCATGATATTTCCCCTTCCTCTATGTATTGGATTGATGTACTCACTTGTCTTTATCTAGTATAATCCCCGAGACCAAGGTGACAGCGGTCTATTGGACATGGATTAGAACAATATTTTCATGAGTGATTTCCTCTCTTGTGTGTTGATTGAAGATTGAGAGTCTCTTGGTGCTTGTCTTTGACTATCCTTTAGATATGTTGTGGTGATTGTGGGACTCTCTTTGGATGGCTGCGATGACATTGGGAAATCCTTAGATTGAGAACTACGAACTTTGAGGTGTGCTTTTGTAGCCCTACATAATTCTCGTCCTCTCTTGACCACGAAGGAATGACCTCCGAGTGTGTCCCCTTTGCATGTTTTATGGGAAATATCATGTGATTCGATTATGTTAATGTTGTTGGGAGTTGCCACTAGTGAAAGTATGAACCCTAGACCTTGTTTCCACCATTGCAATACCATTTGTGCTCATGTTTACCACTTGTTTGCTTGCTGCACTTTTTATTACAGATTTATATTACTTTGTTTTGCCATCCATATCACTTGCCATTTAACATCTCTTCGCCGAACTAGTGCACCTATACATCTAACAAGTGTATTAGGTGTGTTGGGGACACAAGAGACTTCTTGTATCTTAGTTGCAGGGTTGCTTGAGAGAGACCATCTTCAACCTCTACTTCCCTGAGTTCGATAAACCTTAGGTCATCCACTTGAGGGAAATTTGCTGTTGTCCTACAAACCTCTGCGCTTGGAGGCCCAACATAGTCTACAAGAGTAGAAGCGTGTGTAGACATCAAGCTATTTCTGGCGCCGTTGCCGGGGAGGTGAGTGCTTGAAGGTATATCTTTAGATCTTGCAATTAAATCTTTTTGTTTCTTGTTTT
>LR738713.1:345777958-345816054 GCA_902687465.1 Secale cereale
CTTGCGGGAAGACGCCCCACACCTGTGGTGGTTGCTCCTCCCCCTACTGAAATTGTGCCCTATAAAATACCAGCTGGCATTATCGATTATGTTTTGGCTGATCATTATGCAGGAGACAGACATCCCGGTGAACACTTGCTATATCTGTCACAACTATGTTCATTATTTAAGCTTGCAGGTGTATCAAGGGAGTTTGTCATGAGGAAATTGTTTGCCTTGTCATTGAAAGGAAAAGCATTGGAATGGTATAGGCTACTAAATGACTCTCACCTGCTGGAGTGGGAAGAGATCCAGTCTCTCTTTTACTCCAAGTTTTATCCTCTTCATGAAGTCCATGAGAATAGGAATTATGTTTATAATTTTAATCCTCATGACGGAGAGAGCATAGCTCAAGCTTGGGGGAGACTGAAAACATTAATGCTAAAATGTCCTAACCATGGGCTCCCCAAAGATATGATTATTACTAATTTCTATGCGAGGCTTTCTCGACAGGATAAAGATTTGCTCGACGCTTCCTCTATGGGTTCTTTGACAAACAAAAAGATTGATGCTAAATGGGAACTCCTTGAAAGAATTCAACGCAACACTGAAGATTGGGAGATCGACAAAGGTAAAGAGTCAGGTATAATTTATGAGTATGATTGCATTAAGTCCTTTGTTGAAACTACAAGTTTTAATAATTTTAGTGCTAAGTTTGGGCTTGATTCTCAACTCCTTGTTGATTTCCTCAAATCTTTTGCTTCACATCTTAATATGCCTAAGGAGGATTGGATCAAGTATCATAAACCTTTTAAACAGACTTGCAAAGGAAATGAAATTGTTCATGATGATTGCAACATGCATGATCCAATTCCTAAAAATGAAGTTTTATATAACCATGTTAATTTTTGTGGAGTGGATAGACCTTGTCAAAGGCCTATGATTGAAGAAGAGAAGTATTGTAAGCAACATAAGCATGAAAGAACAATCACTTGGGTCAGATATTTAAATGAACTTGCTAGAGAATTGTGTGACCTTTATCCTTTTACTTGTGAACTTTGCCGTATAGAGGGTCACTTTAATTTTCAATGCATGAACTTTCAAAACATAACTGTTAACCGGTTGTGTGATAACATGATCACCTCTGATCTTTATGATGAGCTTATGTTATTTTTGATGTGTGAAGAGTTATCAGAAAAGACTTCTTGGCTGGATGATAATGCCATAGGAATAAAAAACACTTTGCAAAATTGCCATCTCTATTGTGCTGTTAATTGCCATGAAAATGATTACATAAGTAAGATTAGAAAGGAGGGAACTTTACCAAAATATAAAAATGTCTCTTATATTTCTGCTAATAAAAAGGAGAGTTTCTCCCAAGTTTCCCCTATTGTTTCTAATGATAAACCAGGATATGTGGAGAAGCTTCATCTCCAAACACCCCCTCCTAAGGTGAAGAAGAAGAAAAAGAAGAGGAGGAGGAGGAGGAGCAAGAAGGAAGAAGAATGGGTATCAACCTGGCCTGAGCATATTCCTCCCATCAACTTTTATCCTAACGGTTGTAAGTTTAAAGAAGAAGGTGAAGTTTATTGCCTTAATTATCATCTTGATGATACGTCCGTAGGTACTATTGAAGATGATTTTGATTATGATATGCATGTTACTTATTGTGATTGGGAAAATGATGATAATGCTGCTTATGATCTTGACAATCTTTTTGGTACCAACTCTGAAAGTGAAGATATGGGAAGCTCTAAGCTTGGGGATGATAGGATTGCAAATCCTATCCCCACTAGTGATGTGATAATTGATAATTCTCTTGCTAGTAAGAATAAAGACAACATGTTTACAAATATAGTTGCTAGCAATGATAATGCTCTTCTCTACCATGATGATGTTATAACTCCAATCTATAGTGATTATAAAGGTACCTATGACATAAGGAGAAATTATCCTTATGAAACTTGTCATAATCATGAAGGGAATTACTCCCTTGTTGAACACCACCCTCCTAATATACAACTAATCTATAGTGTTCAAGTTGTTTATGATAGTCCTACTCCAACTATTACCAATGAGAAAAATTATGCTTATGTGGGCAGTGAGAGTACCTTTTTGCATGTGGATCATGGTAACAATGCTTTATGTGATGCTTATATTGTTGAGTTCATCCATGATGCCACTGAAATTTATAATGGGAGAGGGAGGCTTGGTTCTAAATATCTTAATAATAAGAAGTTTCCTCTCTTTCTGGTGAATATTTTGAAGTTATGCTTGTTTTGCCTTCCTATGCTAGTTGCTTCGTGCTTCAATGAATTATTCTATTGCAATATTCCTATGCATAGGAAGCATGTTAGGCTTAAATGTATTTGGCATTTGCTTCTTGCTGCCCTCTTTTGTTCTTCAGCTCTTATTCTTACGAGAGCATCATTAAAGTCCTATGCCTAGCTTAAAGGCATAAAAGAAAGCGCTTTTGGGAGGCAGCCCACAATGAATAAAATTTTATTTTGCTTTTTGTTGTGTCTTGATGATGTTACTACAGTAGGATCTGTTGGGGAACGTAGTATTTTCAAAATTTTCCTACGATCACGCAAGATCTATCTACTAGCTGCATAGCAACGAGGGGGAGAGTGTGTCTTCGTACCCTCGTAGACCGGAAGCGGAAGCGTCAAGTGATGCGGTTGATGTAGTCGAACTTCTTCGCGATCCAACCGATCAAGCACCGAACGTACGGCACCTCCGCGTTCAGCACACGTTTAGCTTGATGACGTCCCACGAGCTCTTGATCCAGTTGAGCTTCACGGGAGAGTTTCGCCAGCACGACGGCGTGGTGACGGATATGATGTATCTACCGGCGCAGGGCTTCGCCTAAGCACTGCGACGGTATGACCGAGGTGTGTTTCTGTGGAGGGGGGCACCGCACACGGCTAGAACAATTCAACTTGTGTGTCCTAGGGTGCCCCCTGCCCCCGTATATAAAGGAGCAAGGGAGAGGCCGGCCCTAGAGGGGGCGCGCCAAGTGTGGGGAGTCCTACTAGGACTCTTAAGTCCTAGTAGGATTCCCCTTTCCTTTCCGGAGTAGGAGAGAAGGAAAGAGGTGGAGAGGGGGAAGGAAAAGGGGGCTGCACCCCTTGTCCAATTCGGACCAGAGGGTGGGCACGCGCCTCCTTCCTTTCGGCCTTTCTCCTCTATTCCCGTATGGCCCAATAAGGCCCATATACTCCGAAAAATACCCGAATCACTCGGAACCTTTCCGATGTCCGAATATAGTCGTACAATATATCGATCTTTACGTCTCGACCATTTCGAGACTCCTCGTCATGTCCCCGGTCTCATCCGGGACTCCGAACTCCTTCAGTACATCAAAACTCATAAACTCATAATATCGATCGTCATCAAACGTTAAGCGTACGGACCCTACGGGTTCGAGAACTATGTAGACATGACCGAGACTCATCTCCGGTCAATAACCAATAGCGGAACCTGGATGCTCATATTGGTTCCTACATATTCTACGAAGATCTTTATCGGTCAAACCGCATAACAACATATGTTGTTCCTTTTGTCATCGGTATGTTACTTGCCCGAGATTCGATCGTCGGTATCTCTATACCTAGTTCAATCTCGTTACCGGCAAGTCTCTTTACTCGTTCCGTAGCACATTATCTCGTGACTAACTCATTAGTCTTTTGCTTGCAAGGCTTATTATGATGTGTGTTACCGAGAGGGCCCAGAGATACCTCTCCGACACTCGTAGTGACAAATCCTAATCTTGATCTATGCCAACACCACGAATACTTTCGGAGACACCTGTAGAGCATCTTTATGATCACCCAGTTACGTTGTGACGTTTGATAGCACACAAGGTGTTCCTATGGTATGCGGGAGTTGCATAATCTCATAGTCATAGGAACATGTATAAGTCATGAAGAAAGTAATAGCAGTAAAACTAAACGATCATAGTGCCATGCTAACGAATGGGTCTTGTCCATCACATCATTCTCCTAATGATGTGATCCCGTTGATCAAATGACAACTCATGTCTATGGCTAGAAAACATAACCATCTTTGATCAATGAGCTAGTCTAGTAGAGGCATACTAGGGACATACTGTTTTGTCTATGTATTCACACATGTACTAAGTTTCCGGTTTATACAATTCTAGCATGAATAAAAGACATTTATCATGATATAAGGAAATACAAATAATCATCTTTATTATTGCCTCTAGGGCATATTTCCTTCAGTCTCCCACTTGCACTAGAGTCAATAATCTAGCTCACATCGCCATGTGATTTAATACCGATAGTTCACATCGTTATGTGAATAACACCCATAGTTCACATCGCCATGTGACCAACAGCCAAAGGGTTTACTAGAGTCAATAATCTAGTTCACATCGCTATGTGATTAATACCCAAGAGTAATAAGGTGTGATCATGTTTTGCTTGTGAGAGAAGTTTAGTCAACGGGTCTGTCACATTCAGATCCGTATGTATTTTGCAAATTTCTATGTCTACAATGCTCTGCATAGAGCTACTCTATCTAATTGCTCCCACTTTCAATACGCATCCAGATTGATACTTAGAGTCATCTGGATTTAGTGTCAAAGCTTGCATCGGCGTAACCCTTTACGACGAACTCTTTATCACCTCCATAATCGAGAAACATTTCCTTAGTCATCCAGTTACTAAGGATAATTTTGACCGCTGTACAGTGATCTACTCCTGGATCACTATTGTACCCCCTTGACAAACTCATGGCAAGGTACACAAGATGTTTGGTACACAGCATGGCATACTTTATAGAACCTATGGCTGAGGCATAGGGAATGACTTTCATTCTCTCTATATTTTTCTGTCGTGGTCTGGCTTTGAGTCTTACTCAACTTCACACCTTACAAGTCAGGCAAGAACTCCTTCTTTGACTGATCCATTTTGAACTACTTCAAAATCTTATCAAGGTATGTACTCATCGAAAGTCTTATCAAGCGTCTTGATCTATCTCTATAGATCTTGATGCCCAATATGTAAGCAGCTTCACCAAGGTCTTTCTTTGAAAAACTCCTTTCAAACACTCCTTTATGCTTTCCAGAAAATTCTACATCATTTCCGATCGACAATATGTCATTCACATATACTTATCAGAAAGGTTGTAGTGCTCCCACTCACTTCTTGTAAATACAGGCTTCACCGCAAGTCTGTATAAATCTATATGCTTTGATCAACTTATCAAAGCGTATATTCCAACTCTGAGATGCTTGCACCAGTCCATAGATGGATCGTTGGAGCTTGCACATTTTGTTAGCACCTTTAGGATTGACAAAACCTTCTGGTTGCATCATATACAAGTCTTCTTTAATAAATCCATTAAAGAATGCAGTTTTGTTATCCATTTGCCAGATTTCATAAAATGCGGCAATTACTAACATGATTCGGACAGACTTAAGCATCGCTACGGGTGAGAAAGTCTCATCGTAGTCAACTCCTTGAACTTGTTGAAACCCTTTCGCAACAAGTCGAGCTTTGTAAACAGTAACATTACCGTTTGCGTCGGTCTTCCTCTTGAAGATCCATTTATTTTCGATGGCTTGCCGATCATCGGGCAAGTCAACCAAAGTCCATACTTTGTTCTAATACTTGGATCCCATCTCAGATTTCATGGTCTCAAGCCATTTTGCGGAATCTGGGCTCATCATCGCTTCCTCATAGTTCGTAGGTTCATCATGGTCTAGTAACATGACTTCCAGAACTGGGTTGCCGTACCACTCTGGTGCGGAACGAACTCTCGTTGATCTACGAAGTTCAGCAGAAACTTGATCTGAAGTTTCATGATCATCATCATTAGCTTCCTCACTAATTGGTGTAGGAATCACTGGAACTAGTTTCTGTGATGTTCCACTTTCCAATTCGGGAGAAGGTACAATTACCTCATCAAGTTTTACTTTCCTCCCACTCACTTCTTTCGAGAGAAACTCCTTCTCTAGAAAGGATCCACTCTTAGCAACAAAGACCTTGCCTTAGGATCTGTGATAGAAGGTGTACCCAACAGTTTCTTTTTGGGTATCCTATGAAGATTTACTTCTCCGATTTGGGTTCGAGCTTATCATGTTGAAACTTTTTCACATAAGCATCGCAGTCCCAAACTTAAAGAAATGACAGCTTAGGTTTCTCGTCAAACCACAGTTCATACGGTGTCATCTCCACGGATTTAGATGGTGCCCTATTTAACGTGAATGTAGCTGTCTCTAATGCATAACCCCAAAAGCGATAGTGGTAGATCGGTAAGAGACATCATCGATCGCACCATATCTAATAAAGTACGGTTATGACGTTCAGACACACCATTACACTATGGTGTTCCAAGTGGCGTGAGTAGTGAAACTATTTCACATTGTTTTTACTGAAGGCCAAACTCGCTAACTCAAATATTTTACCTCTACGATCATATCGTAGAAACTTTTATTTTCTTGTTACGATGATTCTCCACTTCACTCTGAAATTCTTTGAACTTTTCAAATGTTTCAGACTTGTGTTTCATTAAGTAGATATACCCATATCTGCTCAAATCATCAGTGAAGGTCAGAAAATAACGATACCTGCCGCGAGCTTCAACACTCATTGGTCCGCATACATCAGTATGTATGATTTCCAACAACTCTATTGCTCGCTCCACGGTTCCGGAGAACGGAGTTTTAGTCATCTTGCCCATGAGGCATGGTTCGCAAGCACCAAGTGATTCATAATCAAGTGATTCCAAAAGTCCATCACTATGGAGTTTCTTCATGCGCTTTACACCAATATGACCTAAACGGCAGCGCCACAAATAAGTTGCACTATCATTATTAACCTTGCATCTTTTGGCTTCAATATTATGAATATGTGTATCACACGATCGAGATCCAACAAACCATTTTCATTGGGTGTATGACCATACAAGGTTTTATTCATGTAAACAGAACAACAATTATTCTCTAACTTACATGAATAACCGTATTGCAATAAACATGATCAAATCATATTCATGCTCAACACAAACACCAAATAACACTTATTTAGGTTCAACACTAATCCCGAAAGTATAGGGAGTGTGCGATGATGATCATATCAATCTTGGAACTACTTCCAATACACATCGTCACTTCATCCTTTAACTAGTTTCTATTCATTATGCAACTCCCATTAAGAGTTACTACTCTTTAGCAACTGAACCAATATCAAATACCGAGGGGTTGCTATGAACACTAGTAAAATACACATCAATAATCTGTATATCAAATATACCTTTGTTCACTTTGCCATCCTTCTTATCCGCCAAATATCTAGGGCAGTTCCACTTCTAGTGACCATTTCCTTTGCAGTAGAAGCACTTAGTTTCAGGCTTGAGTTTAGCTTTGGGTTTCTTCACGGGAGTGAAAACTTGCTTGTCATTCTTCTTGAAGTTCCCCTTCTATCCCTTTGCCCTTTACTTGAAACAAGTGGTCTGGTTAACCATCAACACTTGATGCTCTTTCTTGATTTCTACCTTCGCCGATTTCAGCATCGTGAAGAGCTCGGGAATTACTTTCGTCATCCCTTGCATATTATAGTTCATCACGAAGTTCTACTAACTTGGCGATAGTGTCTAGAGAACTTTGTCAATTACTATCTTATCTGGAAGATTAACTCCCACTTGATTCAAGCAATTGTACTACCCAGACAATCTGAGCACATGCTCACTGGTTGAACTATTCTCCTCCATCTTGTAGGCAAAGTACTGTCAGAGGTCTTATACCTCTCGACACGGGCATGAGTATGAAATACTAATTTCAACTCTTGGAACATCTCATATGCTCCGTGGCGTTTCAAAACGTTTTTGAAGTCCCGGTTATAAGCCGTAAAGCATGGTGCACTAAACTATCAAGTAGTCATCATATCGAGCTTTTGTCAAAACGTTCATAACGTCTACATCTGCTCCTGCAATAGGTCTGTCACCTAGCGGTGCATCAAGGACATAATTCTTCTGTGCAGCAATGAGGATAATCCTCAGATCACGGAACAATTCCGCATCATTGCTACTAACATCTTTCAACTTGGTTTTCTCTAGGAACATATAAAAAATAAACGTGGAGCAACATCGCGAGCTATTGATCTACAACATAGATATGCTAATACTACCAGGACTAAGTTCATGATAAATTAAAGTTCAATTAATCATATTACTTAAGAACTCCCACTTAGATAGACATCCCTCCGGTCATCTAAATGATCACGTGATCCAAATCAACTAAACCATGTTCGATCATCACGTGAGATGGAGTAGTTTCAATGGTGAACATCTTATGTTGATCATATCTACTATATGATTCACGCTCGACCTTTCGGTCTCCAGTGTTCCGAGGCCATATCTGCATATGCTAGGCTCGTCAAGTTTAACCCGAGTATTCTGCGTGTGCAAAACTGGCTTACACCCGTTGTATTTGAACGTAGAGCTTATCACACCCGATCATCACGTGGTGTCTCGGCACGACGAACTTTCGCAACGGTGCATACTCAGGGAGAACACTTATACCTGGAAATTTAGTAAGGGATCATCTTATAATGCTACCGTCGTTCTAAGCAAAATAAGAAGCATAATAAGATAAACATCACATGCAATCAAAATATGTGACATGATATGGCCATCATCATCTTGTGCTTTTGATCTCCATCTCCAAAGCACCGTCATGATCACCTTCGTCACCGGCGCAATACCTTGATCTCCATCGTAGCATCGTTGTCGTCTTGCCAACTATTGCTTCTACGACTATCGCTACCGTTTAGTGATAAAGTAAAGCAATTACATGGCGATTGCATTTCATACAATAAAGCGACAACCATATGGCTCCTGCCAGTTGCCGATAACTTTACAAAACATGATCATCTCATACAAAAACGTATAACTCATCATGTCTTGACCATATCACATCACAACATGCCCTGCAAAAACAAGTTAGACGTCCTCTACTTTGTTGTTGCAAGTTTTACGTGGCTGCTACGGGCTTTAGCAAGAACCGTTCTTACCTACGCATACAAAACCACAACGATGTTTCGTCAAGTATGTGCTGTTTTAACCTTCACAAGGACCGGGCGTAGCCACACTTGATTCAGCTAAAGTGAGAGAGACAGACACCCGCCAGTCACCTTTAAGCAACGAGTGCTCGTAACGGTGAAACCAGTCTCGCGTAAGCGTACGCGTAATGTCGGTCCGGGCCGCTTCATCTCACAATACCGCCGAAGCAAAATATGACATGCTGGTAAGCAATATGACTAGTATCGCCCACAACTCATTGTGTTCTACTCGTGCATATCATCTACGCATAGACCTGGCTCATGATGCCACTGTTGGGGAATGTAGTATTTTCAAAATTTTCCTACGATCACGCAAGATCTATCTACTAGCTGCATAGCAACGAGGGGGAGAGTGTGTCTACGTACCCTCGTAGACCGGAAGCGGAAGCGTCAAGTGACGCGGTTGATGTAGTCGAACTTCTTCGCGATCCAACCGATCAAGCACCGAACGTACGGCACCTCCGCGTTCAGCACACGTTCAGTTTGATGACGTCCCACGAGCTCTTGATCCAGTTGAGCTTCACGGGAGAGTTTCGCCAGCACGACGGCGTGATGATGGATATGATGTATCTACCGGCGCAGGGCTTCGCCTAAGCACTGCGACGGTATGACTGAGGTGTGTTTCTGTGGAGGGGGGCACCGCACACGGCTAGAACAATTCAACTTGTGTGTCCTAGGGTGCCCCCTGCCCCCGTATATAAAGGAGCAAGGGAGAGGCCGGCCCTAGAGGGGGCGCGCCAAGTGTGGGGAGTCCTACTAGGACTCCGAAGTCCTAGTAGGATTCCCCTTTCCTTTCCGGAGTAGGAGAGAAGGAAAGAGGTGGAGAGGGGGAAGGAAAAGGGGGCTGCACCCCTTGTCCAATTCGGACCAGAGGGTGGGCACGCGCCTCCTTCCTTTTGGCCTTTCTCCTCTATTCCTGTATGGCCCAATAAGGCCCATATACTCCGAAAAATACCCGAATCACTCGGAACCTTTCCGATGTCCGAATATAGTCGTCCAATATATCGATCTTTACGTCTCGACCATTTCAAGACTCCTCGTCATGTCCCCTGTCTCATCCGGGACTCCGAACTCCTTCGGTACATCAAAACTCATAAAATCATAATATCGATCGTCATCAAACGTTAAGCGTGCGGACCCTACGGGTTCGAGAACTATGTAGACATGACCGAGACTCATCTCCGATCGATAACCAATAGCGGAACCTGGATGCTCATATTGGTTCCTACATATTCTACGAAGATCTTTTTCGGTCAAACCGCATAACAACATACGTTGTTCCTTTTGTCATCGGTATGTTACTTGCCCGAGATTCGATCGTCGGTATCTCTATACCCAGTTCAATCTCGTTACCGGTAAGTCTCTTTACTCGTTCCGTAACACATTATCTCGTGACTAACTCATTAGTCTTTTGCTTGCAAGGCTTATTATGATGTGTGTTACCGAGAGGGCCCAGAGATACCTCTCCGACACTCGGAGTGACAAATCCTAATCTTGATCTATGCCAACACTACGAATACTTTCGGAGACACCTGTAGAGCATCTTTATGATCACCCAGTTACGTTGTGACGTTTGATAGCACACAAGGTGTTCCTACGGTATTCGGGAGTTGCATAATCTCATAGTCATAGGAACATGTATAAGTCATGAAGAAAGCAATAGCAGTAAAACTAAACGATCATAGTGCTATGCTAACGGATGGGTCTTGTCCATTACATCATTCTCCTAATGATGTGATCCCGTTGATCAAATGACAACTCATGTCTATGGCTAGGAAACATAACCATCTTTGATCAATGAGCTAGTCTAGTAGAGGCATACTAGGGACATACTGTTTTGTCTATGTATTCACACATGTACTAAGTTTCCGGTTAATACAATTCTAGCATGAATAAAAGACATTTATCATGATATAAGGAAATACAAATAATCATCTTTATTATTGCCTCTAGGGCATAATTCCTTCAGGATCATCATTGTATCTTTACTTTTCAACTTTGTGCCAAGTGTAGCCTCTGATTGCAAGAAAGTTCAAAAGTTGTGACGTGTTGTCCAGGAAGCAGATTCTGTCCTAGGATAGAAAAATTCGTATAAAATCACCAGATCAACTTTTTGGTCTGAATTTTTTCGACAGCGTGCTCTATACAATTGTCTTTTGTGCGTCTGTTCTGAGTTTTTTTATTAGAGTTGCAGAAGTGCCCCGAACAAATCATTTACTACCCGCTGTTCTGTTTTTCACACATTCTGTCCTGTTTTGCCTTTCTTTCATTTTGCAAACCAAGAGCTTGCTTTTTCTTTGCAAAAACCTTTTGGCAATCTTGAGAAATAGTTGAACTTCAAGAATATCTTTATTTCCAGCAAGGAACAATTATTTTATTATGGGTACTAACCTCGCTAATCAGATTATGATGAGTTATGTATGAAGGGAGTTTTCAAGTGTGCGAGGGAAGATGATAAAAAGATTCAGGAGTGTCAAGCGCTCAAGCTTGGGGATGCCCCCGTGCACCCCCAAGAAATATTCAAGGAGACTCAAGCGTCTAAGCTTGGGGATGCCCCCGTGCATCCCCTTCTTCATCAACATTATCAGTTCGTCTTTCGTTCCACTATATTTTTATCACTTCATGTGTTATGTGCTATGCTTGGAGTGTCTTGCTTTTAGTTTCATTTTTAGTTTTCTTTAGCTTTGCTTGTTTTTCATAACGAGTTGTAACTCAGCTTTCTTTGTGTGGGAGAGAAACACGCTCCACTTCAACCTAGAACACAACATAGAATTTTCATGTTTATCTTTGCTGTGTGTGTTCTTTGTCTTTTAATAGCTACTATCATGTTCAGCTCTTAGTATTCATGCTTATCTTTTCAAAGAGCTTTTGTTTAGTTGGTTGCTTGAACTCTCTTTAATTACCATGCTCACCTTATTAAGAGAGTTTGCTTCTGTTGCATTGGTTGATATGTCTATGATAAAGATGCTACGTGCATAATGGCGCTTAGTAGTTCATGTTTTCTTGTGGTTAGTCTCAAATAGCTGGGGGATTCCCAATGTGTTATTGGAATACCAACTTGATTTGTTTGCCGATGATGTGGTATGGTTTAGTAATATCTTCCTTCGAGAATTTATTTTGATTGACTTGGCGTATGCTCACGCATATTTAAGACTGTAAAGAAAGTCTGTCAAGCCTTGGTGATCTTTTATTTCTGAGTAGCGATATAACTTCCATGCCTGATTCAATGTTCCTTTGTCGCTCTGCATGATTATGACCGTCATTGCTCTCTTAGTTGGTCGCTCCCAGTCTTTTGCTAACCTCCACCTATACTAAGCAGACTAACCTTGCAATACATAGCTCATGGGAAAGTAGCTTAAAAACTATTGTGGTAAAGAATATGTTGCCTATGTATCTTATTTCTTATAAGTTGCTTGCTGAGCGGTAACCATGTTTCTGGGGACGCCATCAACTGTCACACTTTTGTTGAATATCATGTGAGTTGCTATGCATGTTCATCTTGTCTGAAGTAAGGGTGATTTGCCATGGGTTGAATGAGTATGCATATTGTTAGAGAAGAACATTGGGCCGCCAACCAAAGCCATGTATCATGGTGGAAGTTTTAGCTTGGACATTAATCCTCAATCTCTTATGAGAATATGCTTATGCATTTAAGAGGAGTCCATCATCTATTTTCTATGTTGTTCCGGTATGGATGTCCTCAAGTTGAGATCTATCAAAAACGAGAAATCAAATGTGATTTATCTCCTTGGACCTTTGTATAGGTGACATAGAGGTACCCATTTGTGACACTTGGTTAAAACATATGTAATGCAATGATAACCCATGGAAATCTGAGCTAATTAGGACAAGGTGCGAGCACTATTGGTATTCAATGCATGAGGCTTGCAACTTATAGGATGTCTTATGCATGACACATATGAAGTACTACTACCGTTGACAAAATTGCTTCTATGTTTTCAAAATAAAAAGCTCTAGCACATAACCATTCTTTTACTTTTATGTTGAGTCTCCACCTTCTTTTAAAAGCACCAACTACTGAGAGCATGATTGTCATTCTGAGTGTAATGTGCATTGTCCCAAAGTAGCATTGTCTTTTGCATGATTGTGATATCGTTTATTTTGAAATCATTGTATCTAGTCATCACTTAAACCTTGAAGGTGCCCCTGCATTTATGTTTTGCTTCACTAAAGGGGGCAAGCTAGATATCACTTTATCATATTTGCACATCATGTTCATTGCAAATCTATTTGATGCTTCAATGTCATGTTGTAAAACTTTCAGTCATTTGTGATTTTCTCATGAGGCAACTTAATTACTATAGAATCATTGTCTCAGTAAGCTTTTGGCATATGACTGTAAAAAGTCCTATATGGTTAATAGCATGTCACCACAGAAATTATTCTTGTTATCATTTACCTACTCGAGGACGAGCAGGAATTAAGCTTGGGGATGTTGATACGTCCAAAACGTATCTATAATTTCTGCTTGCTCCATGCCACTTTTGGGTGATATTGCTATGATATTCATACACTTCCATACACTTTTGATCATATTTGGACTAACCTACTAATCCAGTGCACCCCAGTGCCAGTTTCTGTTTTCGGCTGTTTTCGTATTTCAGGTTTTCACATTACGAGAACTGCCAGGAAAAATCCAGAAAAAATATATAAAAAATCAGCGTTCCAGGAGCTACCGTGCGGCCAAAGTACAGCCGGGGGGGACCCACAGGGGCTCCAGGCGGCCTGCCCAGGCGGCCTGTCCCTAGGCCGCGCCGGGGGGGGCGCCTGGTCCCCCCAGGACTCCCCCGGTGACCCCCTTTGGCATATATTTAAGGTCCGTCGAGAAAACCCTGATTCCAGACCCCTTTTCTCCAGACGCGATTCCGATCTCCGCCGCCATCGCCATCAAGCTTCTTGGGACCAGAATTCCTGCGCCGGCACCCTGCCGGGATTGGGAAGTGCCCCCGGATTCATCTCCATCGACGTTGCTTCCTCCCTCCATGATACGAGAGTAGTTCCTCCTCGGGGCTGAGGTTCTTACCAGTAGCTATGTGGTCAATTCTCTCTCCCATGATGTGATGTTCGTTGTGATCATAGGCTATGTTAATCTAGGGTGATCCCATGATATTTCTCCTTCCTCTATGTATTGGATTGATGTACTCACTTGTCTTTATCTAGTATAATCTCCGAGACCAAGGTGACAGCGGTCTATTGGACATGGATTAGAACAATATTTTCATGAGTGATTTCCTCTCTTGTGTGTTGACTGAAGATTGAGAGTCTCTTGGTGCTTGTCTTTGACTATCCTTTAGATATATTGTGGTGATTGTGGGACTCTCTTTGGATGGCTGCGGTGACATTGGGAAATCCTTAGATTGAGAACTACGAACTTTGAGGTGTGCTTTTGTAGCCCTACATAATTCTCGTCCTCTCTTGACCACGAAGGAATGACCTCCGAGTGTGTCCCCTTTGCCTGTTTTATGGGAAATATCATGTGATTCGATTATGTTAATGTTGTTTGGAGTTGCCACTAGTGAAAGTATGAACCCTAGGCCTTGTTTCCACCATTGCAATACCATTTGTGCTCACGTTTACCACTTGTTTGCTTGCTGCACTTTTTATTACAAATTTATATTACTTTGTTTTGCCATCCATATCACTTGCCATTTAACATCTCTTCGCCGAACTAGTGCACCTATACATCTAACAAGTGTATTAGGTGTGTTGGGGACACAAGAGACTTCTTGTATCTTAGTTGCAGGGTTGCTTGAGAGAGACCATCTTCAACCTCTACTTCCCTGAGTTCGATAAACCTTAGGTCATCCACTTGAGGGAAATTTGCTGCTGTCCTACAAACCTCTGCGCTTGGAGGCCCAACATAGTATACAAGAGTAGAAGCGTGTGTAGACATCAAACTCCGGTTTGCAAAAGGAATCAACTCGAAAGAAGCAATGAAACTCAAACCGCGAAAGAAACGAGCTCCGGTTACTATTGGGCCTAAAGTCAAATTTTACAGTAGCTAGAACTTTGTTCAAGTTGATTAAACGTAAAGAGGGCATCGATACGAAGATCTGGGATTTTGAATCACCTGATTCCGACTCTCGAGCGAAAAGAAAAACGAAAAAAAACCAGGGCAGAAATCACGATCGGAAAAATCGCGGATAAATACCCCGAAAAAGAAAATGGACGAACAGGCTAACGAACGAACGTTCGCTATCTGCGGCTAACGGACGAAAACCGTTCGTTAAAACGAACGTACGGACGTGCGTCCGCTAAATAACTAAACCGACGGAAAACCGAACCGATCTAATAAAAAAACAGATCTACGGTTTTACTAAACCGATCGGTTCTAAAAAAAACCGTAACTACCTCAACGACGATTCCGGCGAGACGGCGGCGGCAGTTCGGCGGTCCGGCGTCAGGCGGCGGGGCGACGGGGTGGTGCGGCGGGCGGCAGCGGCGGCACGTGGCGGCGGGGCCGCGGCGGGCGGCGGCGGCAGCGGCGGCGGCGGGGCGAAGTGGCGGCGGGGTGCTAGGTTTTCGCGGGGCTGGCGGGCTGGGGCTAAACGGGCCGGGGAGGCTGGCTTATAAAGCCCAGAGTCCCAATCCTATACGAGTCTAAGTCGGTTCCCCCCTTTTTTTAAATAGAGTCACCCCGGCAAGCACCTTGCCGGGGCCTTGACCTTGCCGGGCCCGGAAACTTGTCGGGCTCTGAAGCTTGTCGCTTCCCGGGCCCTGCCGGGGCGCATGCCGCGCCGAGGCATGTCTTCTGAAATGTGATCTTCTAGTCTTCCTGGCAAGCTCCTCTTGCCAGGGTCTTGTGCTAATGAGATAATCTTGAGCCTGGGACGGCCTTCCCGGCAAACTCCACTTGCCGGGGCCTCGATCTTCTGTCTTGTATACTTTGTTTTTGAATGGCTTTATATGGAGCAGAAAAGGTCTCCGGCGAGCGCATGGTAGGCCTTGCCGCGGGAAGCTGCTACTGCCCGTGCACAAGTTGGGGTACTGAGGTACCCCTACCTTAGTACACCGACAGGAGCCCCCGGGCATGGGCCACACACGGTGCCGAGCGTTGTTGGGCCAGGCCCAAAACAGTGCACGGGCACGCGTGGCCCACGGCACGCCAAATCCCCTTCCGCATCCGCCGCGTCCCTCCGTAACGGCACGCGTCGATTGCGGCGTCGTGGGAGGGAACGTGGCCACGTTCTTTAATGGGAAATGCGGAGCGTCCCCCACTTCCCCCTTAAAAGCAGAGGAAGCAGGGGCCGTTACCTTACTTCGTCTTCATTGCTTCTTCTATCTCCAGAAATTCCCCTTTGCGCTCCGTCTCCACACCTCCTCCGCCGTCTTCCGCTTGAACAAGAAGGAGTCCTATCTGCGAGGGGAGCTTCGCGGCAAGTGGGAGGAGTGGCGCGCGGACTGGTGCTGGATAGTAGAGGACGAGCCGTAGCCCTTCACCGCGCCGCGCACAACCGCCATAGTGCGCGGCAGGGACTGGAGTGAGCTGGACTCGGACGACATCAAGCTCAACGTCGCCCTTGTCAGAATTCTTCATCTCCGGGCAGCCAAGTTGTCCATGGGAGAAGTAGGAGCAGACTTCCTCCGCCGCCGCATTGCCCCTCTACAGGATAGGAAGAGGCTAGCGTGGGAGTACGGCAACGCGGCGGACATAATGAGACTGCACCCGGGACTGAACTTCAACTTCACGTCGCTGGAGCTGAAGGGGATGGTCCGGGAACTTTTTAAGCACGACCCGGCCCACCCAGAGTGGTTCAAAGCTCCCCGGGGAGTGGTGCCCCTATGCAACAGCACGGCCCGGGATCCCCTACGCGCAATGATGCCCGCATGTGACTCGCATGGCATCGACCGCACATGGATACCGCCCAAGCCAGATGCCATCATGAGCTTCTTCGACAACCTGGTGGAGGTGCCGAAGAACAAGGAGGAGATCAAGGGGCTCACCCGGGATACCACTGACCAGGAGATTGCTTATATAGCTTCTCGGGTAGAAGAGGCCGCCGCAGCCGCAGCGGCAGGAGAGTTTGGCTTGACAGTTGAAGAGGCAGAGGCTGCGGATGCGTCCTGCCAAGCAGAGGAGGCGGAGATCCGCAGGCTGCTGCAGCTTCCTCCCGACGAGCTCGCCGGGGTCCCTTCTTTGAGGCACGCCGGGATCCCCGGAGTTGTGACCGAGGCCGCGGCGAGAGGCGAGGTTGCTGGAGGAAACAAAGGCGCCGGAGGGAGCACGGCCGCAGGGCAGGGCGCCGGGCCCAGCGAGCCGGCCGAGGAGGAGGAGGAGGACGCCGGGGCCGGCGAGGACTCTGATCGATCTCTGGGGCTCTACAACGACGACGTATCTTCGTCATCGGAGACCTCCCCGCCTCGGGCAAGTCCCAGGCGATCTCCGCTGAAGCGTCTCCGCAAGGCGACGACGGCGACGAGGGCGCAGGCGCCCCGACAACAACCAACTCGCCGGGCGGCGCGAGCTACCCGGGGGAGCCAAGTTGCGACGGGGGTGCCCGGCGCACCAACCACGGCGGGGGCGACCCGCACACAGGCCACGGCGGAGGCGCCCCGCACGTCAGCGCCAAGTGGAGGATGGTCTTCTCAGAGCGGAGCGGCTGCTCCGCCCGCTCCCCGGGCCTCGGCGTCCACAGGGGCCGGGTCTTCGCAGCCCCCAGCCCCGGGGACCGCCAAGCGCCCGAGGGAGTCTTCGCCTCCTGCCCCTCGCGCGGACGCGCCTCAGGTGGCGTTCGACTTTTCCGCCCTGAGCGACGACGACGGCGACGAAGAACAGGAGTAAGGACTTGAAGTTTTGTATCTCCTTTACTTTGTCTTGATTCTTTCCTTGATGATTCTGATCTTGCTTCTTGCTTTGATTTCAGGACCCTGGCCCAGCGAGTGGCGAAAAAGGCCAAGGTTCCCGTGGTCGAGGTCGAGGACGACTCGCCCGTCGCGGCAACGGGAGACGCGCCGGCGACGAGCCTGTCGGACCCGAGCGCTGCTTCGAGGAGCAGCCCCCAGCGTAGCCCCCAGCGTAAGTCTGGGCTTGATCTTTCCACTCGTCGGGCGCGCTTGAGGATCTTGTTTATACTAACATCTTGTTGTTCTTGATTGTCTTGTGCAGAGGTGGAGCCGCAGTCACAGGAGCACCCGGAGGTCACTCCCGAGGAGCTGCAGGCCCCGCCGTCCCCGCCAAGGACGAACTCTCCGGCGAGGGAGAGTGCTCCGCCAAGGGCGGGTACTCCGCCAAGGGCGAGTACCCCGCCAAGGGCGAGCAGCCCGGCGAGGGTGGCCACCCCGCCAAGGGAGAGCTCCCCGGCGAGGGAGCCTGCCGTCGACGAAGTCCGCCAAGGTAGGTCTTGTAACTCCGTCTTCTCGGATTTGTCTTTTTTGGATATTTGCTTGAACTTCTTCTTTTTCTTCTTCTTCTAGATCCTCCTCCCCCAGAGCAGATGGAGACGGAGATTGTCGTCGAGGAGGAGGGCGCGCAGGGCGACGACGGCAACGCCCCTGTCGTTGAAGACATGGCGGGAGCCGCCGAGCCCGCCGCGGAGGAGACTGCTCCGACCGCAGACGCAGCGGCCGGGGAGGGGGACGGCGACCGCACTGCTGGCCCGGAGGCGGCAGGAGCATCGAGTGCTGCACCGGCCGCCGACCCCTCCGCCGGAAAGGAGCAGTCGGGCTTCTACCTCGAGGCTCCCAACGGCGTCTTCATCCAAGTGCCGTGGGGATCCTCGTCGCGAGCCCCCGGGGAGGGAGAGGCCTTTGATGGAGAGGTCCTCGCCTCCGCGGGTCTGAGGATTGTCGAGGCGCCTGGCGGGAGTGACGAGCCCGAGGAGGAGAAGTTGCTCCACCGGCTCCTGGCCCTTTACCGGGCCAGGCAGGCGAAGCTTGAATCTCGAGAAGCCCTCACCGCCAAGGCCGCAGCTGACATGGAGAAACGCGCGGCGGAGCTCCGCGCCGCCAACCAAGCGGCCCTCCGCGACGTGGCGGAGGAGCGCGAGAGGCTCGCGGGAGAGTACCCGGAGTGGCTTCTGGAGAAAGCTGAGGCCGAGGAGCAGCAGCGACTCGCTGGAGAAGCGCTGTCTCGGCGAGAAGGAGAGCTCACCCAACGGAAGGTCAACCTCGACGCTCACGAGGAAGACCTTACCGCCCGGGAGCAGGCCCTTGGCGGAGAGCTGAAGGAGGCGAAGGCCGCCGCGGCCGCCGCGGAGACCGCCAAGAAGGAGCTCGAGGCCAAGGTGGCGCAGCTGGAGGAGTACCTAAAGGCGAGCACAGATAGGGTCACCGCGCTCAACATAGAGCGCGAGAAGGATGCCCATACTAACTCCGAACTCCAGGTGCGCCTTTCCAAGCAAGGCGACGAGCTGAAGGCCGCTAAGGACTCGATTGCAGATCTGGAGCTGAAGGTTTCCACGCTGAAGGACTCGCTCGACGCCGTCCGGGACCGGGAAACCAAGCTGAAGGACGAGCTCCGCAAGGAGCGAGGCCTGGTGGAGAGCGCCGCCACTTCAGCTGAGAACTTCTGCCGGACCGTCGAGGTATGGACCGAGGACTTGGTGGCTTCTGCCGCTGCCATCGACAAGGAGCTGATGGCGCTGAGGGTTGAGCATCTTATATACTCTCCGGATCCAAACCTCCCCCACAGCGCCAAGCTCAGCCTTTTCTTCAGAGGGGTCGCGCCGGCCCTTGCAAATCTTCAGAAGAAGCTTCCCGTGCAACTGGCCGAGGAGTCGCGCCAGCTCTGCGCGGGAACCTTGGAGCGCGTCCTGACGAAGATAGTGTACCGCAATCCGGGCATAAATCTCGTCAACGTTCTTCGTAGCTTGCCGACCGACGCGGATATGGAGGCGCTGAAGGCGCAGGTCGCCCATATTATCGCCAAGGTGAACAAGATCTCCAGGGTTGAAGGCGACCGCGTAGATTAGGCCTCTTCCTTTTTATTTCCTTTGTTACTGCAAAGTGTGCCATGGGCACGAACTTATTAGTGATTGCGACAAGTTATCCCTTGTAAGATATTATCTTGTTTTGATCAATCAGTGCAATGTTATCTCCCTTGTCTTGGTCCTTTACTTTGTATGCTTTTCACCCTACGCTTCCAGGGGGCTTGCCGGCAACGGGTCCTTGCCGCGAGCGCTGAGTGCTGGACTCTGAGCAGCCTGCTGGCCAAGGTCTTACCGGCAAGCAACCTTGCCGCAGCTAGTCGCAACGCACTTAGCTTGCTGAGTAAACTCGGAAACGAAGCAAGGGCGCGACACTTGTCGCAGCTCACTTAAGTCGTTGAGCGTACTCGAAAACAAGATAAGGGTGCGGCTAGCCACGGGTAGGTTCCTCCGCGCACAGGTTTTCCATACAAAGTGTGGTTGTTCAAGGAAGATAACTAAAAATTTAAAAATTTGAACTGCTCAAATTCTGGCAACTTAGCTTTCATATATTGCTTGTTTCTCCGGCAAGGTTTCCCTTTCTTGAACAGCACTTGGTTCCTCTTCCATTTCCTTCCCCCCCGGCAAACTTGTGCGCGAGGAACATTCCTTCTGCTTAAGGGGAAAAGAGAAAAAAGAGGGAAACAAGTATATGGCCTTTCGGCGTGATAATGCTTACCGGATATGTGTGTTGCACAAGATGCCAAATAATGCACGCAAATAACAAAGAAGAGCATGGAAGAGGCAAATAGCGCAAAACACAAAAGCTTTACTGATGCACGGGGTCTGCGCCCGGCTTTGTACAAAGGGTTAAATGCAACAGCGGCAAGGCTTATACAAAAGGTGGTTGCTGGAGCGGGTCACGGCAACCGCGCCTTATGGGTGAAACTTGCGAAGATGCTCTATGTTCCAGGAGTTGCTCACCGGTAAGCCTTCTTCGGTCTCAAGGCGGACAGCTCTGGGCCTTGTGACTTGTCTCACCCGATAAGGGCCTTCCCACTTCGGCGTCAACTTGTTGGAATTCTTGGCGGACTGAACACGCCGAAGAACAAGGTCGCCTTCCTCGAGACTCCTGGCCTTAACCTTGCGGCTATGATAGCGGCGCAAGGCTTGCTGGTATCGAGCAGCTCGTACAGCATCCTGGAGACGTTCCTCCTCGAGGAGCAATGCATCATCTTGTCGCAGTTGCTCTTGCTCGAGCTCATCATAAGCGAGCACTCGAGGAGATCCGTATACGAGTTCCGTGGGGAGAACTGCTTCTGCTCCATAGACTAGAGCAAAGGATGTCTATCCGGTGGCTCGACTTGGTGTCGTCCTGATCGACCAAAGAGCCGCCAGTAGCTCCTCTATCCAGTTTTTTCCGCACTTGCGCAGCCTGTCAAAGGTTCTTGTCTTGAGTCCGCGCAGCACTTCAGCATTGGCCCTCTCCACTTGACCATTGCTCCTCGGGTGAGCAACAGAAGCGAAACCGACCTTGGCGCCAAGGTCTTGGACGTACTGCATGAAGGTGCGACTAGTGAATTGCGTACCGTTGTTGGTGATGATCCTGTTAGGGATCCCGAAACGGCAAACAATTGACCTGAAGAACCTGACTGCTGACTGTGCTGTCACCTTTCTCACCGGTTCCACTTCTGGCCACTTTGTGAACTTGTCGATTGCGACGTACAAGTACTCAAAGCCCCCGACAGCGCGAGGGAAGGGGCCGAGGATATCGAGCCCCCAGACCGAGAAGGGCCAGGACAAAGGAATTGTTTGGAGAGCTTGAGCTGGCTGATGAATTTGCTTTGCATGGAAATGGCACGCTTCACACTTGGTTACTAGTGCAGTCGCATCTTGGAGGGCTTCTTGCCAGAAGAACCCTTGCCGTAAAGCTTTCCCGGCAAGTGCCCTTGCGCCGATGTGGTGGCCACATATGCCTCCGTGTATTTCTGCCAACAGCTTCTGTCCATCTTCCCTGGGGATGCATTTCAACCTGACACCATTGAGTCTTCTTCTGTACAGCTCGTTATCCACGAACTGGTACATACTTGACTGCCTGGTTATCTTCTCTATCTCTGCTGGGTCATCGGGAAGTTCTCCAGTTTGCAGAAAACGGACGATCTGCTGCGCCCATGCCGGAGCCCGAGGCTCAACGGCAAGGATTAAAGGCATGAGGGCCGCTGCGGGAACCCCAGCTTCTACGGCAAGGACCTCTGGTTCTGCCGGAGCTGATGGTCCCCCGGCAAGCTTGCCGGGGCGAGGCTTGTCGGGAACGCTTGCTTCAACTGTACAGATCCGAGGATCTGCAGGAGCAATCTGTTCCTCAGCGTTCTGATCGTTGATCTTGGGGACCTTGGCGGCGGTTTCAGGAAGATCCGCCGGCAAGTAGTCGCCGGAGACCAACTTTCTCTTCTTGGACTGCCCAATTGATGGTGTAACGGATGGTTGAGTCAGCTTGAGCAAAAAGGCCCCTGGTTCCACAGGTAGCTTCATCGCAGCACACTTTGAAAGGCCATCTGCAATGTCATTCTGAGCTCTTGGAACGTGCTCCATTTGCAGACCTTCAAAGTGTTCTTCAAGTTTCCTCACTTCATCTACATAAGCTTCCATCAAAGGGCTTTGGTAACTCTTGTTAACTTGTCGGACCACCAACTGAGAATCTCCCCGCACAATCAGCTTTCTGATCCCAAGTTCGGCCGCAATCCTGAGGCCGGCAAGCAAGCCTTCATACTCAGCAGTGTTGTTTGTTGCTTGCTCCCTGGGAAAGTGCATCTGGATAACATACTTGAGGTGCTCTCCGGTGGGCGCGATGAGTACCACGCCGGCACCGGCGCCTTGCAGCGAGAAGGCACCATCAAAGTACATCACCCATTCACTTGTCGCTTCTTGTACGGGTACACTTGTCTCTGGAACTTCTTCATTGGGCGTCGGGGTCCATTCAGCTATGAATTCTGCCAAAGCTCGGCTCTGTATGGTCGAAGTACTTTCAAACTTGAGTCCAAAGCTCGACAGTTCCAGTGCCCACTCAACGATCCTGCCTGTTGCTTCTGGATTGTGCAATATCCTCTTCAGCGGAAAGCGAGTGACCACTGTTATCTCATGTGCTTGGAAGTAATGGCGCAGCTTTCTCGAGGCCATGAGGAGGCCGAAAAGCAACTTCTGCACCCCGGAGTACCTTGATCTAGCCCCCTGGAAGAGGGAACTTACAAAATACACCGGGCGCTGCACCATCTTCTTCCGCACCTCTTCTTGCTCTTGCGCAGAGTTGTCCTTGTCGGGGCCAGAGCTTGTCGGAACAGCCCCCTGCTTGTCGCTGGATTCGCTTGCCGGTGGTGTAGACTCCTCGTCGGCCTCCCTCTCCGCTACTAACGCAGCACTAACCACCTGGTTGGTTGCCGCTAGGTACAGCAGCAACTTCTCATGTGGCCTAGGTGCGTCAAGTATTGGAGTGGAGGATAGGTACCGTTTCAGATCCTGCAGCGCTGCCTCCGCTTCCGGAGTCCATTTCATTGGACCTTCCTTCTTCAAGATCTTAAAGAAAGGCAGGGCGCGTTCTGCAGACTTCGAAATGAACCTACTGAGGGCAGCCACACAACCTGCAAGTCTCCTGACATCCTTGACGCGCTTTGGGGCTTCGATCTGCTCGATGGCTTTTATCTTGTCGGGGTTGGCTTCAATCCCCCTCTGTGACACAAAGAACCCGAGAAGCTTGCCGGAGGGGACTCCGAAGACGCACTTCTCGGGGGTTCAACTTCAGCTGGATCTTGCGCAGGTTCTCAAATGTCTCTTCCAAATCTTGGATCAGGGTATCCTTGCTCTTACTCTTCACCACTATGTCATCCATGTAAGCCTCTACATTTCTGTGAATCTGTGGCTCAAAAGCAGTGTGCACTACCCTTGCAAATGTTGAGCCTGCATTCTTCAATCCGAAGGGCATGCGTATGAAGCAATATGTGCCACATGGAGTGATAAATGCAGTCTTCTCTTCATCTTCTTTGGCCATAAAGATCTGGTGGTAGCCTGAATATGCATCAAGAAAAGAGAGCAGCTCGCATCCGGCGGTGGAGTCAACAATCTGGTCAATGCGCGGCAAGGGAAATGGATCCTTGGGACATGCTTTATTCACATCGGTGAAGTCTATACACAGTCTCCATTTCCCGTTGGCCTTACGCACGACAACTGGATTTGCCAACCACGTGGGATGGATCACGCCTCTAACCAGGCCTGCTGCTTCTAGCTTCTTGATCTCTTCGGCAATGAATTCTTGGCGCTCCACGGCTTGCTTTCTGACCTTCTGCTTGACGGCCCGCGAATGAGGACAAACAGCAAGCTTGTGCTCTATTACCTTCCTGGGAACACCGGGGTTGTCAGATGGTTTACATGCAAACACATCGACATTCGCCCGCAGGAAGGCAACGAGCGCGCTTTCCTATTTGCTGTCAAGCGTAGCACTGATGGTGAAGGTACCACCAGTGCCGTCCTCATTGGCGGACGCCTTCTTGGTTGCCGGAGGAGCGGCCATCCCTTTCTTGCACTTGCCGGTGGAGCTCGATGGAACGTCCACGACGGCAGCGCAGCACTCCGACGAGGTGCGGTTGCCGGAGTGGGCCCCAGAGCACTTGCCGGACTTGGTCTTGGTCTTCTTCCCCCCGGGAGCTTCAGCGGCAAGTGTACTGCTCTCCGCCGCGGCTGCTGCGTCCCGGTATATCTTGTCGGCGCAGATAAGCGCGTCCTTCTTGTCGCCATGGACAGAGATGACGCTTATCGGCCCCGGCGTCTTGAGTACGTTGTAGGCGTAGTGGGAAGCTGCCATGAACTTGGCGAGGGCGGGACGGCCGAGTATTCCATTATATGGCAATGGTATATCGGCGATGTCGAATGTGATGCGCTCAGTTCTGAAGTTGAGCTCCCCGCCAAAGGTCACTGGCAAAGTTATCTTCCCCTTGGGCTTGCTCCTCCCCGGGTTTATTCCTTGGAACGAACCAGTCTCCTCGAGCTCGCCATCTGGGATTTGGAGTTTCTTGATTACAGCAGAGGAGATCAAGTTCAGGCCGGCCCCGCCGTCAACCAACATTTTGGTGACCTTGAGGTTGCGGATAGTTGGTGAGACCAACATCGGCAAGCACCCGACCGCTGTGGTGCGGTCAGGGTGATCCTCAAGATCAAAAATGATGGGCGTGCTGGACCATTTGAGGAGCCTGCGCGACTCCACGGGCGGCTCTGCTGCATTTACTTCCCGCACCCACTGCTTGAGTTGGCGGTGGGAAGTATGCAGAGAGGCGCCACCGTCGACGCACAGGACTTCAGTGGCCTTCTGGAACTCCTGCTCGCTGTTATCTTCATCCTCCATGTCATCGTCGTCGTCTTCTTCATCCTTGTCGCGGCCCCGGGGAGGTCGGCCACCTTGCCGCTGCTTGGCCTTGCCGCGGCGTCCTCCCCGGCCATTGAACGGCCGCTTCTTGCTTGGCTCTCCTCCGCCACCTTGGGCCTTCTCCTTGTCGCGCCGCTCGTACTCAGCTTTCTGCTGCTCGACGAGGTACTCGACGCGTTTGCAGTTGGAGAGGTCGTGGCCCTTGGTGCGGTGGATCTTGCAGTATTGCTTGTCGGAGCCGTCCTGCTTGTCGGCTACCGCTACAGGGGCAGGCTCCTTGCCGGAGCCGCCAGCCTGTGTCTGCTTGGCGGGAGCCTCCTTGCCGGACTTCTCGATAGCAAGCACTTCCTTCTTGTTCTTTCGTCTATTGTTCCGCCGCCGGCTCTTCTTTGCCGGGGCGGCGTCGTCGCTGTCGCTTCCTCCTGCGCCAGCATCCTCTCCGGGGAGTTTCCTCCCCTCTTCGGCGTGCGCGCACTTATCAGCTAGAGCATAGAGCTCGCTGACATCCCGTATCTTGGTCATGGCCATCTCCTCACGCATGCGGCGGTTACGTACGTTCTGGTGAAACGCACTGATAACCGCAGCAGGGTGGACGACGGGGATGTTGTGCTGTACGCGGCTAAAGCGCTGGATGTACTTGCGCAGAGGTTCTCCTTCCTTCTGGGCCAGAATGTGGAGATCACTCTCCTGGCCGTGGGGTTTGTGGCCGCCCGTGAAGGCGCCAACAAACTGGTGGCAAAGATCTGCCCAAGAAGAAATGGAGCCTTCCGGCAAGTGCATAAGCCAAGAACGAACGTTCGGCTTAAGCACCAGCGGGAAGTAGTTCGCCAGTATCTTCTCGTCGCGCCCCCCGGCAGCTTGCACCGCAATGGTGTAGATGCTGAGAAACTCCGAGGGGTGCGTCTTGCCGTAGTACTTCCCCGGTACGTCGGGCTTGAAGTTCTTCATGATGGGCCACTGGACGCGCCGCAGCTCACGGGTAAACGCAGGGCAACCTGCCGCGTACGGCAAGTCGCCTGGTTCACTGGGCGCGTGCGTATCGACAGCGTTCCTAGCTCGTTGATCTGATTGTCGCCGAGCTTCTCGGCGGCGCTCGATCGTCGTTCGAGCGTCTTCTTGTCGCCGGTCGTCAAGGACCTGGCGCTGGTCCCGACGAGCCCGCGGATCCGACGACGCCGTGGAGTCGTCGTCGACGTTGATCTGGCGGGGCGGCGTCTTCTGCTTCCGCGGCGGGGAGTGCACAGTGGTTGCACCCCCGGCGGTTTTGTCGCCGTCGGCCTTCATCTTCTCGACTTGCCGTGGCCGCGAGGTCGCCGGCTGCTGCGGCGTGTCGTTGTTGGCGAAGGCGATGAGGCTTTGGATTGTTGCCCTCCAGTCTTCGGCCTTGTCTGCCGCGGGAGGGAAGTCGAGGAGCAGTTGCGCTCTTGCGAGCGCTTCTGCTGGAGAGGAGGGGAGCGGGGGCGAGCGGTGCGAGGAGCGAGATATGCTCGGACTTCTAACAGGGTTAGAAGGAGCAGGGTCCCGCCCCGTCGACCGCGCCTTGCTCGTGCCAGGACGATGGCCCGGAGCATCCCGCAAGCCTCCGATTTGTCCTTGGCCCAGCAGACGGATGCCACCTCCTGTGCCATGGCGCTGCTGGGTCGTTGTTTGCTGAGATGGACGTGGCGCATCCACGGAGACCGAGGCTCGGTCATCCGTCTTGTCCTTGGATTTGGTGGCGCCGCGAGTCTCCTCGCCGGCGACCACCCTTCCGACGGCGTCTCCTCCACCCACCGTTGGCTCAGGTGGAGGTGGAACAGACGCGGACGGGCCTCCGACCTCTGAAGGCTTCTTCTTCGGGGCCATGCTGATGTTGCTGATGAAGTTGATGTAGCTGGAGAGGTTGATGAAGAATGCGCCCGCGTGAACGCCGGATCAGGTTCGCACAACCTCGACGCCCCCTACCTGGCACGCCAAAGATGTCGGGGGAAACTGTCCACCACGAGCACCTATGGGACCGGAGTCCCTTGTTCGTGCGGTAAGGCAGCGGAGGGAGCACGAAGAGCAGATCGTGGAGAGCACGCGGGCAGTTTACCCAGGTTCGGGCCACGACGGACGCGTAAAACCCTACTCCTGCTTAGTTTGTTATTGAGTGTTGGAGCTCGGGAGCTTGAAGAACTAGCTACACTGAGCGAATGAGCGATCTAGGTTCCGAACCCTTTCTACGTTGTGCATGGGCCTCCTTTTATAGCTCAAGGGGTCACCGACAGGTGTCAACGTAGGAGAAAGGGTAAAAATGTAATAGTGGTGGTAGTTGTAACAGTGCGGGAATAGTGGAGCAACAGTGGATGAACAGTGGTCACCACCTACTTTGACAGTGGGGGACAAGAGCATTTAATGCCCGTCACCGTCGACCCCAAAAGCGCCCGCCCTTGCGTCTCCGTTTGCCACGGCGATGGCTTTATCACCGTGGAGCGCCACCGTGTCCCCCAGGCTGCACAGCCATCCGCCACGCGTCCCTGGAGTGGCCCCAGGGCGACGCGTGGTTCGATGAGCTGGAGCGCGGGCACACAGCGTGACTCTCCCCGGCAAGCACCTTGCCGGGGCCTTGACCTTGCCGGGCCCGGAAGCTTGTCGGGCTCTATAGCTTGTCGCTTCCCGGGCCCTGCCGGGGCGCATGCCGCGCCGAGGCATGTCTTCTGAAATGTGATCTTCTAGTCTTCCTGGCAAGCTCCTCTTGCCAGGGTCTTGTGCTAATGAGATAATCTTGAACCTGGGACGGCCTTCCTGGCAAACTCCACTTGCCGGGGCCTCGATCTTCTGTCTTGTATACTTTGTTTTTGAATGGCTTTATATGGAGCAGAAAAGGTCTCCGGCGAGCGCGTGGTAGGCCTTGCCGCGGGTAGCTGCTACTGCCCGTGCACAAGTTGGGGTACTGAGGTACCCCTACCTTAGTACACCGGCATAGGGCGTGTGCGATGATTATCATATGAATCTTGGAACTACTTGCAACACACATCGTCACCTCACCCTCAGTAGTCTCTGTTTATTCTATAACTCTTGTTTTGAGTTACTAATCTTAGGAACCGAACAAGTATCAAATACCCAGGGTCTACTACGAGCACTAGAAAGGTACATATCAATAACATGTATATCAAATATACCTTTGTTCACTTTGCCATCCTTCTTATCTGCCATATATTTAGGGTAGTTCTGCTTCTAGTGACCATTTCCTTTGTAGCAGAAGCACTCAGTTCTTGCTTGGGTCTAGCTTTGGGCTTCTTCTCTATAGTTACAACTTGCATGCCATTCTTCTTGAAGTTCCCTTTTTTCCCTTGGCTTTTTTTCTTGAAACTAGTGGTCTTGTTAACCATCAAGACTTGATGCTCTTTCTTTACTTCTACCTTCGCCGATTTCAGCATCGCGAAGAGCTCGGGGAACGTTTTCGTCATCCCTTGCATATTATAGTTCATCACGAAGTTCTAGTAGATTGGTGATAGTGACTAGAGAACTCTGTCAATCACTATCTTATCTGGCAGATTAACTCCCACTTGATTCAAGTGATTGTAGCACCTAGACATTCTGAGTACATGCTCACTAGATGAGCTATTCTCCTCCATCTTGTAGGCAAATTACTTGTCAGAGGTCTCATACTTCTTGACATGGGCATGAGTCTGAAATACCAATTTAAGCTCTTGGAACATCTCATATGCTTCATGGCGTTCAAAACGTTTTTGAAGTTCCGGTTCTAAGCTGCAAAGCAAGGCGCACTAAACTATTAAGTAATAATCATATCGAGCTTGCCAAACATTCATAACATCTGCATCTGCTCCAGCAATAGGCCTGCCACCTAGCGGTGCATCAAGGACATAATTCTTCTGTGCAGCAATGAGACAATCCTCAGATCACGGACCCAGTCCGCATTATTGCTACTCACGTCTTTCAACTTAATCTTCTCTATGAACATATCAAAAACATGGGGAGCTAAATCGTGAGCTATTGATCTATAACATAGATATGCAAATACTGTCAGGACTAAGTTCATGATAATTTTAAGTTCAATTAATCAAATTACTAATGAACTACTGCTTAAAATAACATCACTCGGGTTATCTAAGTAAAACATGATCCAAATCAACTACACCATGTCCGATCATCACGTGAGATGGAGTAGTCATCAGTGGTGAACATCTCTATGTTGATCATATCTACTATATGACACATGTTCGCCCTTGTGGTCTCTGGTGTTTCGAGGCCATGTCTGTACATGCCAGGCTCGTCAAGTTTAACCCATGTATTCCGCGTGTGTAAAACTGTCGTACACCCATTGTATGTGAACGTAGAGTCTATCACACCCGAACATCACATGGTGTCTCGAAACGACGAACTGTAGCATTGATGCATACTCGGGGAGAACACTATTATCTTGAAATTTGGTGAAGGGACCATCTTATAATGCTACCGTCATACTAAGAAAAATAAGATGCATAAAAGATAAACATCACATGCAATCAACATATGTGACATGATATGGGCATAATCATCTTGTGCTTTTGATCTCCATCTCCAAAGCATTGTCATGATCTCCATCGTCACCGGCTTGACAACTTGATCTCTATTGCAGCGTCGTGGTCATCTCGCCAACTATGGCTTCTACGACTATTGCTAACTCATAGATATAAAGTAAAGCAACTGCATGGCGCTTGCATTTCATACAATAAAGAGACAACCATAAGGCTCCTGCCAGTTGCCGATAATTTACAAAACATGATCATCTCATACAATAACATATAACTCATCACGGCTTGACCATATTACATCACAACATGCCCTGCAAAAACAAGTTAGACGTCCTCTACTTTGTTGTTGCAAGTTTTACGTGGCTGCTACGGGCTTATAGCAAGAATCGTTCTTACCTACGTGTCGGGGGAACTGTCCACCACGAGCACCTATGGGACCGGAGCCCCTTGTTCGTGCGGTAAGGGAGCGGAGGGAGCACAAAGAGCAGATCGTGGTGAGCACGCGGGCAGTTTACCCAGGTTCGGGCCGCGATGGACGCGTAAAACCCTACTCCTGCTTGATTGTATTGAGTGTTGGAGCTCGGGAGCTTGAAGAACTAGCTACACCGAGCGAAAGAGCGATCTAGGTTCCGAACCCCCTCTACGTTGTGCATGGGCCTCCTTTTATAGCTCAAGGGGTCACCGACAGGTGTCAACGTAGGAGAAAGGGTAAAAATGTAATAGTGGTGGTAGTTGTAACAGTGCGGGAACAGTGGATGAACAGTGGTCATCACCTACTTTGACAGTGGGGGACAAGAGCATTTAATGCCAGTCGTCGTCGACCCCAAAAGCGCCCGCCATTGCGTCTCCGTTTGCCACGGCGATGTCTTCGTCACCGTGGAGTGCCACCGTGTCCCCCAGGCTGCACAGCCATCCGCCACGCGTCCCTGGAATGGCCCCAGGGCGACGCGTGGTTCAATGAGCTGGAGCGCGGGCACACAGCATAAGCTTCCCCCGGCAAGCACCTTGCCGGGGCCTTGACCTTGCCAGGCCCGGGAGCTTGTCGGGCTCTGAAGCTTGTCGCTCCCCGGGCCCTGCCGGGGCGTATGCTGCGCCGAGGCATGTCTTCTAGATACAGTCTTCTGGTCTTCCTGGCAAGCTCCCCTTGCCAGGGCCTTGTGCTAGTGAGGTAATCTTGAGCCATGGATGGCCTTCCCGGCAAGCTCAGCTTGCCGGGGCCTTGATCTTCTGTCTTGTATACTTTGTTTTTGAATGGCTTTATATGGAGCAGAACGGTCTCCGGCAAGCACGTGGTGAGCCCTGCCGCGGGAAGCTGCTACTGCCCGTGCACAAGTTGGGGTACTGAGGTACCCCTACCTTAGCACACCGACAGGAGCCCCCGGGCCTGGGCCACACACGGTGCCCAGCGCTGTTGGGCCAGGCCCAAAACAGTGCACGGGCACGCGCGGCCCACGGCGCGCCGAATCCACTTCCGCATCCGCCGCGTCCCTCCGTAACGGCACGCGTCGATTGCGGCATCGTGGGAGGGAACGTGGCCACGTTCTTTTAATGGAAAGAGCGAAACGTCCCCCACTTCCCCATAAAAGCAGAGGAAGCAGGAGCGGTTCCCCTCCTATGCCTTCATTGCTTCTTCTATCTCCAGAAATTCCCCTCTGTGCTCCGCCTCCACACCTCCTCCGCCGTCTCTTGCATCTGCGGCGCCGCCGGACTCCTCGCTTCCCTTCCCTCGCCGCCTCCGCCATGGCCCCGAAAACCGAGAAGGCGAAGGCGGAGAAGACCAAGAAGGAGAAATCTGAGCAGGCGGCGAGGCTTGCTCTGCTGCGGAAGAAGAATGTCGTCTTCGCGCCGCGGCTCAGCGCGCGGGAACTCTGGAACAAATACTACCTGTTCTGGGCCAAGAAGACCAAGGCGCACCCCCGCACCTGAGTCTATCCGGCCGCCGCCAAGGATTCGTACCCCGGCGGGTATTTCTTCTTCACTGTTCTCTTCCATTGCGGCCTTTGTCCTCCCTTTTCTGAATTTTTCTGTGACATCATGAACACCTACAACCTCCACCTTCTAGACTTCACCCCCAACGCCATCCTCACGATGGCGGTTTTCGCACATCTGTGCGAAAACTATATTGGGATCTATCCGAATGTAGCGTTGTTTAGGCATTTCTTTACGCCTAGAGTAGAGGCCGGCGCCCCCCTCTCCGGAGGAATTTCTTGGGTCTTCCGCTTGAACAAGAAGGAGTCCTATCTGCGAGGAGAGCTCCGCGGCAAGTGGGAGGAGTGGCGTGCGGACTGGTGCTAGATAGTGGAGGACGAGCCGCAGCCCTTCACCGCGCCGCGCACAACCGCCATAGTGCGCGGCAGGGACTGGAGTGAGCTGGACTCGGACGACGTCAAGCTCAACGTCGCCCTTGTCAGAATCCTTCGTCTCCGGGCAGCCAAGTTGTCTATGGGAGAAGTAGGAGAAGATTTCCTCCGCCGCCGCATTGCCCCTCTACAGGATAGGAAGAGGCCAGCGTGGGAGTACGGCAACGCGGCGGACATAATGAGACTGCGCCCGGGACTGAATTTCAACTTCACGTCGCTGGAGCTGAAGGGGATGGTCCGGGAACTTTTTAAGCACGACCCGGCCCACCCAGAGTGGTTCAGAGCTCCCCGGGGAGTGGTGCCCCTATGCAACAGCACGGCTCGGGATCCCCTTCGCGCCATGATGCCCGCATGTGACTCGCATGGCGTCGACCGCACATGGATACCGCCCAAGCCAGCAGACATCATGAGCTTCTTCGACAACCTGGTGGAGGTGCCGAAAAACAAGGAGGAGATCAAGGGGCTCACCCGGGACACCACTGACCAGGAGATTGCTTATATAGCTTCTCGGGTAGAAGAGGCCGCCGCAGCCGCAGCGGCAGGAGAGTTCGGCTTCACAGTCGAAGAGGCAGAGGCTGCGGATGCATCCTGCCAAGCAGAGGCGGCGGAGATCCGCAGGCTGTTGCAGCTTCCTCCCGACGAGCTCGCCGGGGTCCCTTCTCTGAGGCACGCCGGGATCCCCGGAGTTGTGACCGAGGCCGCGGCGAGAGGCGAGGTTGCCGGAGGAAACAGGGGCGCCGGGGGGAGCGGAGGCGCCGGAGGGAGCGGAGGCGCCGGAGGGAGCACGGCCGCAGGGCAGGGCGCTGGGCCCAGCAAGCCAGCCGAGGAGGAGGAGGAGGAGGAGGACGTCGGGGCCGACGAGGACTCCGACGGGTCTCTGGGGCTCTACAACGACGACGTCTCCTCGTCATCGGAGACCTCCCCGCCTCGGGCAAGTCCCAGGCGATCTCCGCTGAAACGTCTCCGCAAGGCGACGACGGGGGCAAGGGCGCAGGCGCCCCGACAACAACCAGCTCGCCGGGCGGCGCGAGCTACCCGGGGGAGCCAGGCTGCGACGGGGGCGCCCGGCGCACCAACCACGGCGCGGGCGACCCGCACACAGGCCACGGCGGGGGCGACCCGCACACAGGCCACGGCGGAGGCGCCCCGCACGTCAGCGCCAAGCGGAGGAGGGTCTTCTCAGAGCGGAGCGGCTGCTCCGCCCGCTCCCCGGGCCTCGGCGTCCACAGGGGCGGGGTCTTCGCAGCCCCCAGCCCCGGGGACCGCCAAGCGCCCGAGGGAGCCCTCTCCTCCTGCTCCTCGCGCGGACGCGCCTCAGGTGGCGTTCGACTTCTCCGCCCTGAGCGACGACGACGACGACGAGGAACAGGAGTAAGAACTAGAAGTTTTTGCATCTTCTTTAGCTGTGTCTTGATTCTTTTCTTGATGATTTTAATCTTGCTTCTCGCTTTGATTTCAGGACCTTGGCCCAGTGAGTGGCGAAAAAGGCCAAGGTTCCCGTGGTCGAGGTCGAGGACGACTCGCCCGCCGCGGCGACAGGAGACGCCCCAGCGACGAGCTTGCCGGACTCGAGCGCTGCCCCGAGGAGCAGCCCCCAGCGCAGCCCCCAGCGTAAGTCTGGGCTCAGTATTTCCACTTGTCGGGCGCGCTTGAGGAACTTGTTTACACTAACATCTTGTTGTTCTTGTTTTGCTTTGATTGTCTTGTGCAGAGGCGGAGACGCAGCCACAAGAGCACCCAGAGATCACTCCCGAGGAGCTGCTGGCCCCGCCGTCCCCGCCAAGGACGAACTCTCTGGCAAGGGAGAGTGCTCCGCCAAGGGCGGGTACTCTGTCAAGGGCGAGTACCTCGCCAAGGGCGAGCAGCCCGGCGAGGGCGGCCACCCCACCAAGGCAGAGCTCCCCGGCGAGGGAGCCCGCCATCGACGAAGTCCGCCAAGGTAAGTTTTGTAATCTTGTCTTCTTGGATCCGTCTTTTTTGGATATTTGCTTGAACTTCTTCTTCTTTTTCTTCTTCTTCTAGATCCTCCTCCCCCAGAACAGATGGAGACGGAACCCATCGTCGTGGAGGAGGGCGCGCAGGGCGACGGCGGCAACGCCCCTGTCGTTGAGGACACGGCGGGAGCCGCCGAGCCGGCTGCGGAGGAGACTGCTCCGACCGCAGACGCAGCGGCCGAGGAGGGGGACGGCGGCCATACTGCCGGCCCGGAGGCGGCAGGAGCGTCGAGCACTGCGCCGGCCGCCGACCCCTCCACCGAGAAGGAGCCGTCCGCCTACTATCTTGAGGCCCCCAACGGCGTCTACATCCAGGTGCCGTGGGGATCTTCGTCGCGAGCCCCCGCGGAGGGAGAGGCCTTTGATGGGGAGGTCCTCGCCTCCGCGGGTCTGAAGGTTGTCGAGGCGCCCGGCGGGAGTGACGAGCCCGAGGAGGAGAAGCTGCTCCACCGTCTCCTGGCCCTTTACCGGGCCAGGCAGGCGAAGCTCGCGTCTCGGGAGGCCCTCACCGCCAAGGCCGCCGCTGACATGGAGAAGCGCGCGGCGGAGCTCCGCGCCGCCAACCAGGCTGCCCTCCGCGACGTGGCGGAGGAGCGCGAGAGGCTCGCCGGGGAGTACCAGGAGTGGCTCTTGGAAAAGGCCGAGGCCGAGGAGCAGCAGCGGCTCGCCGGAGAAGAGCTGTCCCGGCGAGAAGGAGAGCTCACCCAACGGAAGGTCAACCTTGATTCTCACGAGGAAGACCTTGCCGCCCAGGAGCAGGCCCTTGGCGGAGAGCTGAAGGAGGCGAAGGCCGCCGCGGCCGCCGCGGAGACCGCCAAGAAGGAGCTCGAGGCCAAGGTTGCGCAGCTGGAGGAGTTCCTGAGGGCGAGCATGGAGAGGGTCACCGCGCTCAACTTAGAGCGCGAGAAGGACGCCCATACTAACTCTGAACTCCAGGTGCGTCTTTCCAAGCAAGGCGACGAGCTGAAGGTCGCCAAGGACTCGATCGCAGATCTGGAGCTGAAGGTTTCCACGCTGAAGGACTCGCTCGACGCCGTCCGGGACCGGGAAACCAAGCTGAAGGAAGAGCTCCGCAAGGAGCGAGGCTTGGTGGAGAGCGCCACCACAGCGGCCAACAACTTCCGCCAAACCGTCGAGGTATGGACCGAACACTTGGTGGCCTCTGCAGCCAGCATCGACAAGGAGCTGATGGCGCTAAGGGTTGAGCATCTCATCTATTCTCCGGATCCAAACCTCCCCCACAGCGCCAAGCTCAGTCTCTTCTTCAGAGGGATCGCGCCGGCCCTTGCAGATCTTCAGAAGAAGCTCCCCGCGCAACTGGCCGAGGAGTCACGCCAGCTCTGCACGGGAACCTTGGAGCGCGTTCTGGCGAAGATAGTATACCGCAATCCTGGTATAAACCTCGCCAACGTTCTCCGCAGCTTGCCGGCCGATGCGGATATGGAGGCGCTGAAGGCGCAGGTCGCCCACATTATCGCCAAAGTGAACAAGATCTCTAGGATTGAAGGCGACCGTGTAGATTAGGCCTCCTTTCCTTTATCTCTTTTGTTGCTGCGTAGTGTGCCATGAACTTATTAGTCATTGCGACAAGTTATCCCTTGTAATATATTATCTTTATTTTGATCAATCAATGCAATGTTATCTCCCTTGTCTTAGTCCTTTACTTTGTATGCTTTCAACCCTACGCTTCTAGGGAACTTGCCGGCAAGGGGCCCTTGCCGCGAGCACCGAGTATCGGACTCCGAGCAGCCTGCCGGCCAAGGCCTTACCGGCAAGCAACCTTGCCGCAGCTAGTCGCAACGCACTTAGCTTGCTGAGTGAACTCGGAAACGAAGCAAGGGCGCGACACTTGTCGCAGCTCACTTAAGTCGTTGAGTGTACTCGAAAACAAGATAAGGGTGCGGCTAGCCACGGGTAGGTTCCTCCGCGCATAGGTTTTCCATACAAAGTGTGGTTGTTCAAGGAAGACGACTTAAAAATTTAAAAATTTGAACTGCTCAAATTCTGGTAACTTAGCTTTCATGATCTGTGCGTTCTCCGGCAAGCTTCTCTTTCTTGAACAGCACTTGGTTCACCTTCCATCTCCTCTCCCCCCGGCAAACTTGTGCGCGAGGAACATTCCTTCTGCTTAAGAGGCAAGGAAAAAGTAGAGGGAAACAAGTATATGGCCTTTCGGCATGCTAATGCTTACCGGATACGTGTGTTGCACAAGAAATGCCAAATAATGCATGCAAATAACACAGAAGAGCATGGAAGAGGCAAATAGCGCAAAACACAAAAGCTTTACTGATGCACGGGGTCTGCGCCCGGCTTTGTACAAAGGGTTACATGCAACAGCGGCAAGGCTTGTACAAAAGGTGGTTGCCGGAGCGGGTCACGGCAACCGCGCCTTATGGGTGAAACTTGCGAAGATGCTCTATGTTCCAGGAGTTGCTCACCGATAAGCCTTCTTCGGTCTCAAGGCGGACAGCTCCGGGCCTTGTGACTTGTCTCACCCGATAAGGGCCTTCCCACTTCGGCGTCAACTTGTTTGAATTCTTGGCGGACTGAACACGCCGAAGAACAAGGTCGCCTTCCTCGAGACTCCTGGCCTTAACCTTGCGGCTATGATAGCGGCGCAAGACTTGCTGGTATCGAGCAGCTCGTACAGCAGCCTGGAGACGTTCCTCCTCGAGGAGCAATGCATCATCTTGTCGCAGTTGCTCTTGCTCGAGCTCATCATAAGCGAGCACTCGAGGAGATCCGTATACGAGTTCCATGGGGAGAACTGCCTCTGCTCCATAGACTAGAGCAAAGGGTGTCTGTCCGGTGGCTCGACTTGGTGTCGTTCTGATTGACCACACCGGCTCCAGCGCCTTGCAGCGAGAAGGCACCATCAAAGTACATTACCCATTCACTTGTCGCTTCTTGTACGGGTACACTTGTTTCTGGGACTTCTTCATCGGGCGTCCGGGTCCATTCAGCTATGAATTCTGCCAAAGCTCGGCTCTGTATGGTTGAAGTACTTTCAAACTTGAGTCCAAAGCTCGACAGCTCCAGTGCCCACTCAACGATCCTGCCTGTTGCCTCTGGATTATGCAATATTCTCTTCAGCGGAAAGCGAGTGACCACTGTTATCTCATGTGCTTGGAAATAATGGCGCAGCTTTCTCGAGGCCATGAGGAGGCCGAAAAGCAACTTTTGCACCCCGGAGTATCTTGATCTAGCCCCCTGCAAGAGGGAACTCACAAAATACACCGGACGCTGCACCATCTTTCTTCGCACTTCTCCTTGTTCCTGCGCAAAGTTGTCCTTGTCGGGGCCAAAGCTTGTCGGAGCAGCCCCCTGCTTGTCGCTGGATTGGCTTGCCGGTGGTGTCGTCTCCTCGTCGGCCTCCCTCTCCGCTACTAATGCAGCACTAGCCACCTGGTTGGTTGCCTCTAGGTACAGCAGCAACTTCTCCTGTGGCCTAGGTGCGACAAGTATTGGAGTAGAGGATAGGAACCGTTTCAAGTCTTGCAGCGCTGCCTCCGCTTCCGGAGTCCATTTCATAGGACCTGCCTTCTTCAAAATTTTGAAGAAAGGAAGGGCGCGTTCTGCAGACTTCGAAATGAACCTACTAAGGGCAGCCACACAACCTGCAAGTCTCATGACATCCTTGACGCGCTTCGGGGCTTCTATCTGCTCGATGGCTTTAATCGTGTCGGGGTTGGCTTCAATCCCCCTCTGTGACACGAAGAACCCGAGAAGCTTGCCGGAGGGGACTCCAAAGACGCACTTCTCGGGGTTCAACTTAAGCTGGATCTTGCGCAGGTTCTCAAATGTCTCTTCCAAATCTTGGATCAGTGTATCCTTGCTCTTGCTCTTCACCACGATATCATCCATGTAAGCCTCTACATTTCTGTGGATCTGTGGCTCAAA
>LR738713.1:345825648-345851301 GCA_902687465.1 Secale cereale
TCATTAATTCCAATATGTCGCGATTAATTGATGATGCTACTTCTTCTATGAATGATACTTATGATGACGCTGGTACTTTGCTCAATGATGATGTGCCACTAGGTGAATTTCTTGATGAACAACTTGCTAGAGTTAAAAATATTGAGAATGTTGAAACTGATGAAGTCTTTGAAACTGAAAATTATGAAACACCTATTAGACCTAGCACTCCTAGATATGAATTACCTGATATACCTGAAGGTTATGTTATGGATGGAGAGGTAGCTTGAAACTTTCTTGCTTGTAAGGATAGAGATGATCGTAAGAAATTATTATGCAAGTGGAAAGAAAAATCTTTGAATGCTAGTGTGAAATATGACCCTGAGTTTGCTACTTCACCTATCCGTGTTACCGATAAGGATTATGAGTTCTCTGTCGACCCTGTTAATTACTTTGGTTGAATCTGATCCTTCCATGGCTATGATACTGAAACTGTTGTGGCACATCTTACTAAATTGAATGACATAGCCACCCTATTTGCTCATGAGGAAAAAATTCGCTACTATTATATTCTTAAGTTGTTTCCTTTCTCGTTAAAGGGTGAAGCTATGATATGGTTTAATTCTCTTGCTCCTGGTTGTGTGTGTAGTCCCCAGGATATGATTTACTATTTCTGTGAAAAAAATATCTTCCTGCTCATAAGAAACAAGCTGCATTACATGAAATATTTAACTTTGTGCAAACTAAAGAAGATAGTCTCCCAAAAGCTTGGGGGAGGATTCTCCAATTACTTAATGCTTTGCTTGATCATCCTCTCAAGAAAAATGAAATACTCAATTTCTTTTATAATGGACTAACCTATGCTAGTAGGGACTACCTAGATAGTTATGCTGGTTGTGTTTTCAGTGCAAGAACTGTTGGACAAGCTGAAGCACTATTGAATAATTTATGGAGAAATGATAATGAATGGACTCTTCCTAAACCTCCTAAGCCAACTCTGAGGAAGAGAGGAATTCTATTTCTAAGTCCTGAAGATATGCAAGAGGCAAAGAAATCAATGAAAGAAAAAGGTATTAAAGCTAAAGATGTTAAAAATTTACCACCTGTTGAACAAATATATGGTCTCAATACCCCGACACAAGTAGTACAGGTAAATTCTCTCTATGGATTTGATTAAGGTGATATTCCTTATACTAAATCTGCTAGTCAATGCATGGATGAATTTGATAACTTTATTGTTAAACAAGAAAACTTCAATTCATAGTTAGTAGACAACTGAAACGAAATGTATATGATTGAACACTTGAGTGACTATATGTTTAGAGCTATTAATGATCTCAAGATTGTTAGTAAACATGCTTCCACGATAAAAAGTCAAGTAGAACAAGTTCTCAAAGCACAAAACAGTTTGCTTAATGAAATGAACAATAAGATGAATGATTGTGTTGTTAGAGTTATGACTAGAGGTGGTAAAATGACTCAGGAACCTTTGTATCCTGAAGGTCATCCTAAAAGAATTAAGCAAGACTATCAAAGAGTTAATATTGATGCACCTAGTTCATCTAAAAAGAAAAGGAAAAATGATAGGACTTTGCATGCCTATAGTGAACCTACCATAGACACACCTGAAAACCCAAATGATATTTCTATTTCTGATGCTGAAACACAATTTGGTAATGAACATGAACCTAATAAAAATGATAGTGATGATGTTCATATTGATGTTCAACCTAGTAATGATAATGATGCGGAGATAGAACTTGATGTCGATCTTGATAACCCACAACCTAAAAATAAAAGATATGATAAAAGATACTTCATTGCTAGGAAACATGGTAAAGAGAGACAACCATGGGTTTGGAAACCCATGCCTTTTCCTCCTAAAGCTTCAAAAAATAAAAATGATGAAAAATTTGAGCACTATCGTGAAATACTTAGACCTATCTTTTTGTGCCTATGTTTGACTGATATTTTGAAAATGTCCCCTTATGCTAAGTATATGAAAGACATTGTTACAAATAAAAGAAAGATACCAGAAGCTGAAATTTCCACCATGCTTGCAAATTATACATTGAAGGGTGGAATACCAAAGAAACTAGGAGACCCCAGAATACCAACTATACCATGCTCCATTAAAACAAACTATGTTAAAACTGCTTTGTGTGATTTAGGAGAAGGTGTTAGTGTTATGACTTTCTCTTTGTATCGAAGACTTGAATTGAATAAGTTGACACCAACTGAAATCTCTTTGCAAATGGCCGATATATCAACTTCTATACCCATCGGTATTTTTGAGGATGTACCTTTCGTAGTTGCAAATGTTACTATCTTAACGGATTTTGTTATTCTTGGTATACCCAAGGACGACAGTATGTCGATCATCCTTGGTAGACACTTTTTGAACACTGTAGGGGTTGTTATTGATTGCAACAAAGACAATGGCACTTTTCATGTTAATGGTAATGAGCATACGGTACACTTTCCGAGGAAACTACCTCAAGTGAATAGCATCAATTTTATTAGAAAAATTTCAATAATTGCTATGGGAGGTTTTGAATTCCCTATTCGTACTGTCAAAAAGAAAAATGATATTCTTATTTTTGGGGACATGCATATCCCCATTGAGGTAAGCTAGTGTTATGCGAAAATTCTCCGGTTTCATGTCATTCGAAACAAGTTTGTTAATAAGACTTGATCAACCTTTTTAATGGATTCCTTTTGACGAGCATGAGATGGATGAATTTAGTAAAAACAACTCTCTGTACCCACTTTTTACTTTCTGTTATTTAGAGTTAATAAAGTAGAAATACTATTATTTAACTATTTTATGAATTATTTGTGCAATAAAAATGACCAGAAAATAAAAGTTCTCCAAATGCCCTGAAAATTTAGTATGAATTTTTCTAGAATATTTGAAAAAAATTGACACTGAACACACAACAGGGGGTGCACCTGTGAGCCACTAGCTCAAAGGACACGCAAGAGGGAGTCCTGGACTAGGGGGGATCCTCGGGTGTCCGGATTACTCGATATGGGCTGGACTGATGGGCCGTGAAGATAAAGCAGATGATTATCCCCTGTGTCCGGGTAGGACTCCTATGTGCGTAGAATAGCAAGTTTTGTGTTCGGGTGTAATGTTTCCTTCCTCATCAAGATGACTTTGTACAACCCTAGGTCCTTCCGGTGTGTATATAAACCGGAGGATTTAGTCCGTAGAGGCTATCATAAGAATCTCAGGCTAGACATCTAGGGTTTAGCCAATACGATCTCGAGGTAGATCAAATATTGTAACCCCTATATCCATCATATTCAATCGAGCAGGAAGTAGGGTTTTACCTCCATTAAGAGGGCCCGAACCTGGGTAAACATTGCGTCCATGTGTCCCTTGTTACCATTGATCCTCAGATACACAGCTTGGGACCCCCTACCCGAGGTCCGCCGATTTTGACACCGACATTGGTGCTTTCATTGAGAGCTATGATGTGTTGTCGATGGAAGGATTGATGCCTCGCTTTGTCATCTGCGATGGCGCCGCCTCTGAGGAGGTTTTCCTTCCCGGTCAACTTTTCGTGTTTGGAGGCTTCGTGCTATGTGCCAACTCGGCTGGGCACCTCGAGCAAGTTGACAGCTACGCCCCTGGTCACCAGATCAAGTTTGGATGTCTGAACTACGTCGCCGATACCGAAGGAGATCGGATCTTCTAGGGATTCGCGGCCTCGACTGCCGCTCCCCACCTACACGAAGAAGATCCCTCAAATCTGCTATCAGATCCCGTCCAGGGGTCGACACTCATGTCTGCTCTGGCCTTACAGCCGGAATAGAACACTTCGTCCGAAGACGGGAGGATAAACCCCACCGAACTCTCCCCCTCCAAGGAGCTTCTAGCCAAAGAGTTAGAGGCGATCGCGCCGTTCACAAATCCGGAATCAAACAGGATTGTTCTCGTTGTTAGGAAGCCAGACTCGTCTCCGACTATGAGCTCTGAAATCTTGAGGTTCGTGCCTTCCGAGCTCAATCAAGTGGTCACCACCGAGCCTGACACTGCAGATCCCCAGACTCATGTCCAACTCTCGCTCCTAAATGAGGCGCTGGACCTGCTACAATCTCTCGCCATCACGGAGGTATCACCGCCAAACTATGCCCAGTTGGAACTAGGGGCTGAGATTAGGGAATTTTGCGTCCCGCCTACCACCCACTTGGTATCCACTGTCGAGGACTGAACCAACATGCTAGACTACGCTTCCGAAGACATCGACGGCATGGACGATGATGTCGAAGCCGAACCAAGTCAAAACCCGCCCATAACTGGGCGCTGGACGGCCATTTCCACTTATGATGTATATATGGTGGACACGCCTGAGAAAAAGGACGATGATGGCACTAAAGATCCAGATAAGGATAAGCCCGTTGAGGAACCACCAAAACGCCTACGTCAGCGGGGCCGCTCTCAATCGTGCCGAGGAAGGGAAAGCAACACCGGCACCGGAGACAACAACACTCTGAATAATGCCGAATACCACGAAAACCCCATGGAACCAGCGTTAGAGCAGGAGGAAGGGGAGGAGGGTCAATTCAACCCCGAACAACCCGCTGACCACGAGGATTCAGAAGATAGTAACTTCTTACCTATCTCCGAAGAGGACGCCAGCCTTGGTGGCGAAGAATTCATCATCCTAGAGGAACCGCTCAAGCAAGAACGCTTTCAGCGATGGCTTATCTCCACAGCAAGGAGCCTGAAAAAGAAGCAGTTGCAGCTTAAAGCCGAACAGAATATGCTCGATGACAGATGGAGTCAAGTTCTCGACGCTGAAGAAAGATATGGCCATGAGCGCCAAACAAAAAGCTATCCCAAACGCACGCTAATGCCACAATTCGACGACGAGGCCCTTGCACCAATACCGTCGAGGTACAATTAGGCCGATCAACCTGACCGACCACCAGGTGGACGGAACAATGTGGCCAATAACGCCGAACACCAGCCCGCACCCGCCCACCATAAAGGCAAAGAGACATCGGCTCCGGGCTACAAGTACGACCTACATGAGGACCTGGCCAATAGAACTGGTCAGACTAGATCGATCTATGGATCAAGAGGACGTGCCACCATACGGGATGACGACTATCAAGCTTGGCACGAGAAAAGCAATTCAGTTCGGAGAAAGCATCGAACACAGATGTCATCTGAACTCCGTCGCGATGTCCCCCGGTATAGAGGTGCCGCCCACCCTATGTGCTTTACCAATGAGGTAACGCAGCACAAATTTCTGGAAGGGTTTAAACCCGTGAACATCGAGCAGTACGATGGAATGACGGACCCTGCTGTATGGATTGAAGACTTTATTCTCCACATTCACATGGCTCGCGGAGATGACCTCCATGCCATCAAATATCACCCTCTAAAGCTGAAAGGACCAGCACAACACTAGTTGAATAGCCTCCCAGACAACTCCATTGGAAGCTGGGAAGAATTAGAGGATGCTTTTCGGGCCAACTTTCATGGCACTTATGTCCGGCCACCGGATGCTGATGACATGAGCTACATAGTCCAGCAACCTGGGGAGTCCGTCCACAAACTCTGGAATTGGTTCTTAACTAAGAAGAACCAAATCGTCGACTGTCCAGACGCCGAAGCCTTAGCGGCATTCGAACACAATGTCTGTGACGTATGGCTCGCCCGACACCTCGGCCAGAAGAAGCCAAAGACCATGGCAGCTATCACTACACTAATGAGCCGCTTTTGCGTGGGTGAAGATAGCCGGTTGGCTCGTAGAAGCGGTCAGGGATGGCGATGGTAGGCCACGATGCAACAAAAACAAGCGCCGGAACAACAACAGAGAAGCTGAGGATACGACAGTAAATGCCGGATTCAGTGGCTCCAAATCAGGCAAGCGAAAGAAGCCGTTCAAGGGCAATCGGGACGGTCCATCCAACTTGGACGGAATATTAGAGAGGCCTTGCCAGATTCATGGCACCCCTGACAAGCCTGCCAACCACACCAACAAAAATTGCTGGGTTTTCAAACAGGCTGGTAAATTAAATACCGAATATAAGGTGTCAGTGTCAAAATCGGCGGATCTCGGGTAGGGGGTCCCGAACTATGAGTCTGAGGATCGATGGTAACATGAGGCTGGGGATACAATGTTTACCTAGGTTCAGGCCCTCTCGGTCGAGGTAATACCCTACTTACTGCTATATTAATATGGATGAATATGATTACAAGAGTTGATCTACCTCGAGATCGTAATGGCTAAACCCTAAAGTCTAACCTATGAGGATGTTATGATTCACTAGCCTCTACGGACTAAACCGTCTAGTTCATATATGCACCGGAGGGGCCTAGGGTTTGTACATAAACATCTTGCAGAGGAAGGAAATATTACACCCGAACCTAAAACCTGCCATTATACGAATACAGGAGTCCTGTCCGGATACGAGAGACGATCTTCAACAATGATCTTCACGGCCCACAAGTCCGGCCCACCACGAGTTACCCGGCCACCCGAGCACCCCTCAATCCAGGACACCCTTAGTAGCCCCTGAACATGTCTTCGATGGCGATGAGTTCGGCTTCCGTATTGTCTTCGGCATTGCAAGGCGGGGTCCTTCTTCCGAATATATCTTCTGCAAAAGGTGTATTGTGTTCGGCTCTTCATGGTTAGTACAACCCTTAGCCTCGAAGGCAAGGCATTGAAAGAAAATGAATAATGTGTCTCTACTGACAACTTTTTGGTGAAGCGTCACGTCGATCCCACTAATATACCACACTGTTTTATTTGGTCCTGGTTTCGCATTTCGAGGCATAACCCCACTCAGCACGTCTTATCAATATAGAGATCGTGCCCGCTTATTAGGGGATCCTTATCAATGTGACATGAGCATCCAAACCGCGCATTGTGCACGACCGCTTTGGGAACCGGCGAGGTTTATGGCTAAAGTGAGGGGACGTTTTGTATTCGCAGCGTTATAAAAGGATACCAGTCCCTTTCATCAGCCCCACACTTTCCTCAAGCTCGAGTTATCCAATCTTCCTAGCCCCAGCATCCTCATATCATGTGCCCGCCATTCTTCGTTCCTCAACCACTACTTCCTTCCCCAGCAATGGCTGGATCCGGTGCCAGGGGCAAGTGGGAGGCCTCCACGGTTACTGATAAAAACGCGGGGGATCTTCGGAGCACGGGCTATATCGCTTCTGACATTGCACACCGAGTCCCCGCCAAGGGCCAGCTGGTTCTCGTCCCAGAGGCGGGTGAAAGAGTCGTGTTTCTCTCACACTTTGTTAGGGGGCTAGGGTTCCCGCTCCACCCCTTTGTTCGGGGTTTGCTATTTTTCTACGGGCTAGATGTCCACAATCTAGCCCCGAACTCAATTCTCCACATCTCCGCTTTTATAGTGGTGTGTGAACCTTTCCTCCGTGTTCCCCCACACTTTGGCCTATGGCTCAAAACCTTCAACGTGAAGCTGAAGGTGGTGGACGGGCAACACGCTGAGTGTGGGGGTGCTATGATAAGCAAGCTCCCAAATGTGATTTGGCCAAAAGGGTCGTTCGTGGAGACGAACATGGTCTGGAAGCAGGAGTGGTTCTATATCACTGAACCCCGTGACGCTAAATGGGCGGCGGAACCTGCTTTCAGATCTGGACCCCCGGAGAGGTTGACCTCCTGGACCGATAATATTCCAAACTGAGGGTCTCAAGTTGAGGTGATGGCACTCAAGAGCCGTGTGTCCGGCGTGATTTCCAAGGGCTATCAACTCTCGACCGTGGTCTAGGTAATGCTGGCCCGGCTTGTCCTTCCTTGCCAAATCCGGGACTCCTCCCTATGGGAGTTCGATCCGGCAGGAGATCGGCCTCTGAAACATCTCTTTGGCTTCACGCACAAAGAGATCTAGAAGCATCTCTTCAACAGCCAGAAGGAGTGGCCGAAAGAAACCAAGGACGCGGGCTATAGTACCGCGTTCACCGTCCCAGAGGTAATAGAAAATTCCACCGAACATATATTCCTTTCTCATTTAATGATAATAGATAATAGGAATTGGAGTTTTTGCGTGATATACAAGGATGGACGAAGAAGGCAATCCGGATTAAGTGTCCGACGCTCTGCGTGAAGACCCAGAATCGCCTCGACTGACGGCGATGCTGGTCCCAGCACCGTACAAGGCGCCGGTCAATAAGCCCAAGGAGAAGAGCAAGGAGGCCGAGAGCGGCCCCTGCCTGGCGGATGAGAAGTCCGAGAAGATCAACATCCTCTCCTTCGAAGAGGAGGAGGATGACTGATGTCTACTACGCAACCTTCTTCTTGTAGGCGTTGTTGGGCCTCCAAGTGCAGAGGTTTGTAGGATAGTAGCAAATTTCCCTCAAGTGGATGACATAAGGTTTATCAATCCATGGGAGGGGTAGGATGAAGATGGTCTCTCTCAAACAACGCTGCAACCAAATAACAAAGAGTCTCTTGTGTCCCCAACACACCCAATACAATGGTAAATTGTATAGGTGCACTAGTTCGGCGAAGAGATGGTGATACAAGTGCAATATGGATGGTAGATATAGGTTTTTGTAATCTGAAAATATAAAAACAGCAACGTAACAAGTGGTAAATGTGAGCATAAACGTTAGTGCAATGCTAGGAAACAAGGCCTAGGGTTCATACTTTCACTAGTGCAAGTTCTCTCAACAATAATAACATAACTGGATCATATAACTATCCCTCAACATGCAACAAAGAGTCACTCCAAAGTAACTAATAGCAGAGAACAAAAGAAGAGATTATTGTAGGGTACGAAACCACCTCAAAGTTATCCTTTTTGATCGATCTATTCAAGAGTCCGTAGAAAAATAACACGGAGCTACTCTTTCCGTTCGATCTATCCTAGAGTTCGTACTAGAATAACACCTTAAGACACAAATCAACCAAAACCCTAATGTCACCTAGATACTCCAATGTCACCTCAAGTATCCGTGGGTATGATTACACGATATGCATCACACAATCTCAGATTCATCTATTCAACCAACAGAAAGACCTTCAAAGACTGCCCCAAAGTTTCTACCAGAGAGTCAAGACGAAAAGGTGTGCCAACCCCTATGCATAGATTCCTAAGGTCATGGAACCTACAAGTTGATCACCAAAACATACATCAAATGAATCAATAGAATACCGCATTGTCACCACGGGTATCCCACGCAAGACACACGTCAAGTGTTCTCAAATCCTTAAAGACTCAATCTAATAAGATAACTTCAAAGGGAAACTCAATCCATTACAAGAAGGTAGAGGGCGAAAACATCATAAGATCCAACTATAGTAGCAAAGCTCGTGATACATCAAGATCGTGCCATCTCAAGAACACGAGAGAGAGAGAGAGAGAGAGAGAGAGAGATCAAACACATAGCTACTGGTACATACCATCAGCCCCGAGGGTGAACTACTCCCCCTCGTCATGGAGAGCGCCGGGATGATTAAGATGGCCACCGGAGAGGGATTCCGCCCTCCGGCAGGGTGCCGGAATGGGTCTAGATTGGTTTTCGGTGGCAACAGAGGCTTGCGGCGGCGGACTCTCGATCTAGGTTATTTTCCGGAGGTTTCTACATTTATAGGATTTTTTGGCGTAGGGCACAAGTCAGGGGAGTCTCCGGGCTGTCCACGAGATAGGGGGCGCGCCCAGGGGGTGAGCGCGCCGCCCACCCTCATGGGCAGCCCGTGACTCTTCAGGGCCAACTCTTTTACTCCGAGAGCTTCCTTTGGTCCATAAAAAATCATCAAAAATTGGCACGTCAATTGGACTCCGTTTGGTATTCCTTTTCTGTAAAACTCAAAAACAAGGAAAAAATAGAAACTGGCACTGGGCTCGAGGTTAATAGGTTAGTCCCAAAAATCATATAAAAGTGTATATAAAAGCCCATAAAACATCCAAAAAGATAATATAATGGCATGGAACAATCAAAAATTATAGATACGTTGGAGATGTATCAAGCATCCCCAAGCTTAATTCCTGCTCGTCCTCGAGTAGGTAAATGATAAAAACAGAATTTTTGATGTGGATTGCTACCTAACATAGTTCTCAATGTAATTTTCTTTATTGTGGCATGAATGTTCAGATCCGAAGGATTCAAGATAAAAGTCTATATTGACATAAGAATAATAATACTTCAAGCATACTTAACAAAGCAATCGTGTCTTCTCAAAATAACATGGCCAAAGAAATTTATCCCTACAAAATCATATAGTCTGGCTATGCTCCCTCTTCATCACACAAAATATTTAAATAATGCAGAACCCCGGTTTTAGCCAAGCAATTGTTACATACTCAATTTTTTTCAAACCTTTCAACTTTCACGCAATACATGAGCGTGTGCCATGGATATAGCACTATAGGTGGAATAGAGTGGTGGTTGTGGAGAAGACAAAAGAAGAAGATAGTCTCACATCAACTAGGCGTATTAATGGACTATGGAGATGCCCATCAATAGATATCAATGTGAGTGAGTAGGGATTGCCATGCAACGGATGCACTAGAGCTATAAGTGTATGAAAGCTCATCAAAAGAAACTAAGTGGGTGTGCATCCAACTTGCTTGCTCATGAAGACCTAGGGCATTTGAGGAAGCCCATCATTGGAACATACAAGCCAAGTTCTATAATGAAAATGTCCACTAGTATATGAAAGTGACAAAACAATAGACTCTCTATCACGAAGATTGTGGTGCTACTTTGAAGCACAAGTGTGGAAAAGTATAGCAGCATTGTCCCTTCTCTCTTTTTTTGGGAGGGTTTTTTTAGCCCCCCTTTCTCTCTTTTTTGGGCCATCTTTTTTTTGTTTGTTTCCTCACATGGGACAATGCTCTAATAATGAAGACCATCACACTTTTATTTACTTGCAACTGAAAGATTACAGCTTGAATCTAGAACAAAATATGACTCTATGTGAATGCCTCCGGCGGTGTACCGGGATGTGCAATGAATCAAGAGTTACATGTATGAATGAATTGTGAATGGTGGCTTTAACACAAATACGATGACAACTACATGATCATGCATGGAAATATGACAATATGAAGCGTGTCAAATGAACGGAACGGTGGAAAGTTGCATCGCAATATATGTCGGAATGGCTATGGGAATGCCATGATAGGTAGGTATAGTGGCTGTTTTGAGGAAGGTATAAGGTAGGTGTATGGTACCGGCGAAAGTTGCGCGGTACAACAGAGGCTAGCAATGGTGGAAGGGTGAGAGTGTGTATAATCCATGGACTCAACATTAGTCACAAAGAATTCATATACTGACTGCAAAAATCTACCAGTTATCAAAACAAAGTATTCAACGCATGCTCCTAGGGGAAGGGTTGGTAGGAGTTAACCATCGCGCGATCCGGACCTCCACACAAAGGATGACAATCAATAAATACCTCATGCCCTAGCTTCGTCACATAGCGGTTCACCATACGTGCATGCTACGGAATCACAAACTTTAACACAAGTGTTTCTCAAATTCACAATTACTCCACTAGCATAACTCTAATATCACCATCCTCATATCTCAAAACAATCATCAAGTATCAAACTTCTCCTATCATTCAATGCACTTTATGAAAGTTTTTACTATACCCATCTTGGATGCCTATAATATTAGGACTAATTTTATAACCAAAGCACATTACCATGCTGTTCTAAAAGACTCTCAAAATAATATAAGTGAAGCATGAGAGTTCATCTATTTCTTCAAAATAAAACCACCGACGTGCTCTAAAAGATATAAGTGAAGCACTAGAGCAAAAGACAAACTACTCCAAACGATATAAGTGAAGATCAATGAGTAGTTGAATAATTATGTAACTATGTTAAGACTCTCTAACATTTAAGAATTTAAGATCTTGGGATATTATTCAAACAACAAGAAAAACAAAATGATGCTCCAAGCAAAACACATATCATGTGGTGAATAAAAATATATCCTCAAGTAAAGTTATCGATAGACGAAGACGAAAGATGGGATGCCTTCCGGGGCATGCCCAAGCTTAGGCTCTTGGTTTCCCTTGAATATTACCTTGGGGTGCCTTGGGCAACCCCAAGCTTAGGCTCTTGTCACTCCTTATTCCATAGTCCATCGAATCTTTACCCAAAACTTGAAAACTTCACAACACAAAACTCAACAGAAAACTCGTAAACTCCGTTAGTATAAGAAAATAAAACCACCACTTAGGTACTGTTGTGAACTCATTCTAAATTCATATTGGTGTAATATATATTTTATTCCAACTTCTCTATGGTTCATACCCTCCGATACTACTCATAGATTCATCAAAATAAGCAAACAACACATAGAAAATAGAATCTGTCAAAAACAGAACAGTCTGTAGTAATCTGTAACTTTCGAATACTTCCGTAACTCTAAAAATTCTGAAATAAATTGGTGTACATGAGGAATTTGTCTATTAATCATCTGCAAGAAGAAACAACTTAAAAGCACTCTCCAGTAAAAAATGGTAGCTATTCTCGTGAGTGCTAAAGTTTCTGTCTTTAACAGCATGATCACATAAACTTCACACAAGTCTTCCCAAAGGTTCTAGTTGGCACAAACACAAAACCACATCTAAACAGAAGCTAGATGAAATATTAATTCCTAAATAGAAGCAAAAGCAAAGAAAAAAATTGGGTTGCCTCCCAACAAGCGTTATCGTTTAACGCCCCTAGCTAGGCATAATGATTTCAATGATGCTCGCATGAAAGATAAGAATTATAACGGGAGCATCATGAAGAATATAACTAGAACACTTAAGTCTAACCCACTTCCTATGCATAGGGATTTTGTAAGCAAACAACTTATGGGAATGATAATCAACTAGCATAGGAAGGGAAAACGAGCATAACTCCAAGATTTTAAGCACATAGAGAGGAAACTTGATATTATTGCAATATGTAGAAGCATATGATCCTCTCTCATAATAATTTTCAGTAGCATCATGAATGAATTCAGCCATATAACCAGCACATAAAGCATTATTTTCATGATCTACTTGCATAGAAATTTTACTACTCCCATCATAAGCAAAATTCTTCTCATTCATAGTAGTGGGAGGAGCAAACTCAACAAAATAACTATCATGTGAAGCATTATCCAATTGAAAATTAAAATCATGATGACAAGTTTCATGGTTATAATTATTCTTAATAGCATACAAGTCATCACAATAATCATAATAAATAGGAGGCATGCTTTCATCAAAATAAGTTTGCTCATCAAAACTTGGGTGACTAAAAGTATCATCTTCATCAAACATAGCATCCCCAAGCTTGTGGCTTTGCATATCATTAGCATCATGGGTATTCAAAGATTTCATACTAACAACATTGCCATCATGCTCATCATGCACATACTTTATGCCAAGCATTCTATGTAATTCTTCCTCTAGTACTTGAGCACAATTTTCCTTCCCATCATTTTCACGAAAGATATTAAAAAGATGAAGCATATGAGGTAACCTTAATTCCATTTTTTTGTAGTTTTATTTCATAAACTAAACTAGGGATAAAACAAGAAACTAAAAGATTCGATTGCAAGATCTAAATATATACCTTCAAGCACTCACCTCCCCGGCAACGGCGCCAGAAAAGAGCTTGATGTCTACTATGCAACCTTCTTCTTGTAGATGTTGTTGGGCCTCCAAGTGTAGAGGTTTGTAGGATAGTAGCAAATTTCCCTCAAGTGGATGACCTAAGGTTTATCAATCCGTGGGAGGCGTAGGATGAAGATGGTCTCTCTCAAACAACCCTGCAACCAAATAACAGAGTCTCTTGTGTCCCCAACACACCCAATACAATGGTAAATTGTATAGGTGCACTAGTTCGGCAAAGAGATGGTGATACAAGTGCAATATGGATGGTAGATATAGGTTTTTGTAATCTGAAAATATAAAAACAGCAAGGTAGCAAGTGGTAAACGTGAGCATAAACAGTGTTGCAATGATAGTAGGCAAGGCCTAGGGTTCATACTTTCACTAGTGCAAGTTCTCTCAACAATAATAGCATAACTGGATCATATAACTATCCCTTAACATGCAACAAAGAGTCACTCCAAAGTAACTAATAGCGGAGAACAAACGAAGAGATTATTGTAGGGTATGAAACCACCTCACAGTTATCCTTTCTGGTCGATCTATTCAAGAGTCCGTAGTAAAATAACAAGAAGCTATTCTTTCCGTTCGATCTATCCTGGAGTTCGTACTAGAATAACACCTTAAGACACAAATCAACCAAAACCCTAATGTCACCTAGATACTCCAATGTCACCTCAAGTATCCATGGGTATGATTATACAATATGCATCACACAATCTCATATTCATCTATTCAACCAACACAAAGAACTTCAAAGAGTGCCCCAAAGTTTCTACCGGAGAGTCAAGACGAAAAGGTGTGCCAACCCCTATGCATAGATTCCCAAGGTCATGGAACCTGCAAGTTGATCACCAAAACATACATCAAGTGAATCAATAGAATACCCCATTGTCACCACGGGTATCCCACGCAAGACATACATCAGGTGTTCTCAAATCCTTAAAGACTCAATCCAATAAGATAACTTCAAAGGGAAAACTCAATCCATTACAAGAAGGTAGAGGGGGAGAAACATCATAAGATCAAACTATAGTAGCAAAGCTCGCGATACATCAAGATCGTGCCATCTCAAGAACACGAGAGAGAGAGCGAGAGAGAGAGAGAGAGAGAGAGAGAGAGAGAGAGAGAGAGAGAGAGAGAGATCAAACACATAGCTACTGGTACATATCGTCAGCCCCGAGGGTGAACTACTCCCCCCTCGTCATGGAGACCGCCGAGATGATGAAGATAGCCATCGGAGAGGGATTCCCCCCTCCGGCAGGGTGCCAGAACGGGTCTAGATTGGTTTTCGGTGGCAACAGAGGCTTGCAGCGGCCGAACTATCGATGTAGGTTATATTCCGGAGGTTTCTGTATTTATAGGATTTTTTGGCGTAGGGCACAAGCCAGGGGGGTCTCCGGGCTGTCCACGAGATAGGGGGGCGTGCCCAGGGGGTGGGCGCGCCCCCCACCCTTGTGGGCAGCCCGTGACTCTCCTGGCCCAATTTCGGGGGCTTCTTTTGGTCCATAAAAAATCATCTAAAATTGGCACGTCAATTGGACTCCGTTTGGTATTCCTTTTCTGTAAAACTCAAAAACAAGGAAAAACAGAAAGTGGCACTGGGCTCTAGGTTAATAGGTTAGTCCGAAAAATCATATAAAAGTGTATATAAAAGCCCATAAAACATCCTAGAAGGATAATATAATAGCATGGAACAATAAAAAATAATAGATACGTTGGAGACGTATCAATGACGAAGAAGAAGAAGAAGAAGAGACCCTACGCAAGGCTGGGGACGAAGAGGGCGGGCGCCGCTGATGTGGGTACGGCCGCACCCCGGAGGAGGCTGAACTTCTCTGCTCGTTAGGACCCATCGTCCGAACATAGCTTTGTAGTGAAGCCCAGGGAGAAACCCCCGACCAAAATGTAAGTTTGTCCGGATATATTAATTGATGCACCTTGTTTGTTTAGCATTTTGATGCTTACTTAGTATTTCTCACCTACTGACCTACAACCCTCCCCGAGCACACCCCGACGCCTCCTTATCGGAGGGGAACTCTCTAGCACCTGGAGAGATGGAGAGTGATCCGCTGGTCCAAGCTCCATCGCCCGTGATCGGTGGGGACACCGAAGTGTCCTCCCAGCGGGTGTCTACCGCTCAAGGAGATGGGGGCGGGGCAAGTGACAGGGCGACCGAGGGTAACACCTCGGCTGCCGATGACCATGGGGAGACATTCCCCATGGAGACCGAAGATGGGGGGCCCAGACAGTCCAAGGCCCCGCCGAACACTGATCCAGAGCCTAGCGTAGCTCTAGGGTCTGAAGACCATATCCCCAAGGCTGGGGAGGATACGATGGCGCCCGGGGTCAATCCGGTGGCGCCGGACCCTCTGCATGGAGCACTTCAGAGTGCTTCCGTCGTGGAGGAACACCGCACCATGATGGGTGCAATGATGAAGAAGATTCAGTACGTCAAAGGCAGACTGAATGAAGCCGTCAACAGCCTGTTAACATGCTTTATGGTAAGCAATGTAATGTTCCTTTTGGAACTTTTATTTGTTTGATATGCACATATATAGCCAGTAGCCCCTGATGCTTTGTGTGATTCTGAACAGAATCGGACGAAGTATCCATAGTATAGCATGTTTATGGAGCTGAACTGGTATGCATCTGTTATTTGAACATGCTTCACTAGTTGCGGAAACTGCACGAGATGCAGAGGTTGCCGAACTATATCGAAAGCTCTTGTTGGTCAACGCGGACCTCAATCGTGTCAACCAGCGTTTAGATGAAACGCAAGGTATGCGGATTTAAGAAATTAAGATGCCAAGAAGACCAAGTAATTGGGTATGAGTATAAACTCTTTATGATATTCTGTATTACATAGTTGGCGCCACTGAGCTCGTGGCCCTCAAGGGCGAACTCACGAAGGACAAGAAGGAAGCCGAAGCAAACAGGGTAGCTGCTGACAAAGCGGTTGCCGATTGAGAGGCCGAAAAGGTCGCGTGCGAGAAGCACCAATATCAGGTGTCCGAAGTCGAGGTTGAGCTCAAAGATGTTATTCGCAAATGCGAGGCATTGGAAAAGAAGACTTCAGAATAAGCATCCGAGCAGAATGCGGCAGTTAAGGCTACCCAGGATGCACGAAGCGAGTCGCGCAGTGCCTGTGAAGAAATCAAGCAGGCGCGGCAGATAGCATATGGTAAGACCTTTCTCTTATAGAGCATCTTCAGAGGGCGGAAGTATCTTGGGCTGACACGGTTATGGAGTTTTCCAGGTGTGTTTGCTGATCTTCCGAGGAGCAGTGCTGACGCCGCCCAATACTTCTGAGCCCAAGAGTGGAACGACACGGAGAAGTTGTTTTGGTCGCAGTTCTATGAGCCAAAACATCCGGTGCCCCTCAACGACTAGATGAAGCAGCTGGTCGAGCTGCATGATGGTCCCCAAGTGCAGGGAATCATCGTAGCAATTCCCAATGGTCGAAGTGATAAGTATGGAGTGTCGAACCCACAGGAAGCTAAAGGTGAGATCAATATTCTCTCAAGTCCCATCTGCCACTGATACGACTCTACGTACACTGAACTTTTGCTTCCAACTAGAAACGAGAAATAAAACTACGTTGTGGGTATGAAGAGGATAACTTTGCATGATATCGGAGAGCTAAAATATAAAAGTAGGTGTTGTTATCATAAAGCTAGAATATATTACTAAATATTATAAATAGCGAGTGTGGAATAATGACGGATCGGTGTGCGGAATTGTCCTAGGCAATTGTTAACAAGACCGATAGTCGTCGTTGCAATTTCATATGCTGGAGAGGCATAAGTTAACATACTTTATCTTCTTGGATCATATGGACTTATGATTGGAACTCTAGCAAGCATCCACAACTACTAAAGATCATTAAGGTAAAACCCAACCATGGCATTAAAGCATCAAGTCCCCTTTCTCCCATACGCAACAATCCCCTTACTCGGGTTTATGCTTCTGTCACTCAAGCAACCCACTATAAGAGAATCATGAACATATTGCAACACCCTACAGCGGGAATCCCTCACGCTTGCGCGACACGGAGGGCACCATAGGACAACACCAAAATAAAACATACAACTCGTACCAACCTAGATCATCAATCAACCCAAAGACAAAGCATATCTACTCAAAACATCATAGGATGGCAACACATCATTGGATCATAATATGTGGCATAAAGCACCATGTTCAAGTAGGGATTATAGTGGGGTGTGGGAGAGTGGACCGCGTAAAAGAGATGAGGATGGTGATGTTGATGAAGACGATCACCGCGGCGATGATTCCCCTCCCAATGGCACTCCGGCGCCACCGAGAGAGAGGAGGAAAGGTTCTCCCCCTTGTGCTTCCTCCTCCATGGCATCCCCCTAGATGGGGAGAGATTCTCCCTCTGGTCCTTGGCCTTCATGGCGATGATGGCCCCTTCAGGATCCTCCTCCATGGCATGTGGTGATGATGGCCCCCTCCGGCAGGGTGCCAGAGAGGGCCTAGATTGATTTCTCGTGGGTACAGAGGATTGCAGCAGCGGAACTTTCGATCTAGGTTATTTTCTGGAGGTTTCTGTATTTATAGGAATTTTTGGCGTCGGTCTCATGTCCAGGGGGTCTCCGAGTCGTCCACGAGATAGGGGCCCACGCCCACGGGGTAGGTGCGCCCCCCCACCCTTGTGGATAGCTCGGGACTCTTCTGGCCCAACTCTTTTACTCCAGGGGCTTCTTTTGGTCCATAAAAATCATCAAAAATTGGCACGTCAATTGGACTCCGTTTGGTATTCCTTTTGTGTAAAACTGAAAAACAAGGAAAAAACAGAAACTGGCACTGGGCTCTAGGTTAATGGGTTAGTCCCAAAAATCATATAAAATATCATATAAATGTATATAAAACATCTAAGATGGATAATATGATAGCATGAATAATTCATAAATTATAGATACGTTGGAGACATGTCAACATCCCAAAGCTTAAATCCTGCTCGTCCTCGAGTAGGTAAATGATAAAAGAAATAATTTATGAAGTGTGAATGCTAGCAGGTGCACAAACTTGATCAATGATAATTTCAATCACCTTTTCTAGCATCATTATGTGTCATAACAGTACCTCATCTCATAAAACTTTTCATGATCAAGTAACAAGCTATTCACATGTTAAAGTATAGATCATAAACTTTCTTGAAAACTAACAAACAGTGCTCTTAGTCATCAAACAATTGAGATTCATCTTATTTTCGGGAAGGGTCTATGTCAGAGCTTTAATTTAGCAAACTCCACATACTCAACTATCATTTAATATTTCACAATTGCTAACACTCATGTGATATTTATGGATTCAAAGTTTTAATCGGACACAGAGAACGATAGGGGCATATAGTTTCGCCTCCCAACCTTTTACCTCAAGGGTAATGTCAACAATAATAATTTATTAAAACCTACATCCAAGTGGATATATATATATCTGCATCACTCCAACACAAAGTGCTTGCCAAAGGAAAAAGTGTAAAAAGGAAAGGTGATAATCACCATGACTCTTCTATAAGGGTAGAAGATAAAAGTAAAAGATAGGCCCTTCGCAGACGGAAGCAGAGGTTGTCATGCGCTTTTATGGTTGGATGCACAAAATCTTAATGCAAAAGAACGTCACCTTATATTGCCACTTGTGATAAAGACCTTTATTATGCAGTCCGTCGCTTTTATTTCTTCCCTATCACAAGTTCGTATAAAGCTTATTTTCTTCGCACTAATAGATCATACATATTTAGAAAGCACTTTTTATTGCATGCACCAATGACAACTTACTTGAAGGATCTTACTCAATCCTTAGGTAGGTATGATGGACTCTCATGGCAAAACTGGTTTAAGGAATGTTTGGAAGCACAAGTAGTATTTCTACTTGGTGCAAAGAATTTGGCTAGCATGAGATAGAAAGGCAAGCCCAACATGTTGGATGATCCAAGACAATATAACGTTTCGGATATAGGAAAATATAACCCATTAAGTTGTCTTCCTTGTCCAACATCAACCTTTTAGCATGTCATATTTTAATGAGTGCTCACAATTACAGAAGATGTCCAAGATAGTATATTTATATGTGAAATCTCTCTTCCTTCAATATTCTTTCATGAATTGTTCAAGTGACCAATTCTGCGTTTGCTAACTTTCAATAAGTTTACTACCTATACTTATTCTGTGTGAAGTCATTACTCCGCATGGTATAAGCATATGAAACATATATAAATTCAGATTTATGATATTCAATTCATTCAACCATTTACTCATATGATGTACGTGAAGCACGTGAGTAAATGACAAACTACTCCAAAAGATATAAGTGAAGGACGCTGAGTAGTCAAATAATTAACTAGGCATGGGAGGATTCTTTTCCATTCAAGATTTCAGATCCAATGATTTTATTCAAACAACAAGTAAAATTGAAAATACGCTCCAAGCAAAACACATATCAAGTGACGAATAAAAATATAGCTCCGAGTAAGGTATATCGATAGTTTTGAAGACGAAAGAGGGGATGCCCTCCGGGGCATCCCCAAGCTTAGGCGCTTGAGTCTTCCTTGAATATTACCTTGGGGTGCCTTGGGCATCCCCAATCTTAGGGCCTTTCCACTCCTTATTCTCTTCATATCGATATCTCACCCAAAGCTTGAAAACTTCAACGACACAAAACTTAACGTAACTTCGTGAGATAGGTTAGTATGATAAAGAGTAAACCATTCACTTTGGTACTGTCAAAGACAAGGTTCATAATTGGTCTCACACAATGCCTACTGTACCATATCATTTCTACAATTCATATTGAGAAATATAAGCCATAGAAACTAGAAAACAAGCAAACTATGCAATGAAAACAGAATCTGTCAGAAATAGAACAATCTGTAATGATTTGAACAACAACCATACTTATGCTACTCTAAAAATTCTGAAATAAATTGGTGGACATGAGGAATTTGTCTGTTAATCTTCTTATAAAAAAATTAAATTCACTCTTCTGTAAAAAATGGTAGCTAATCTCGTGAGCACAAAGTTTCTGTTTTTTTTACAGCAAGATCACATTAACTTTCACCCAAGTCTTCCCAAAGTTTTTCTTGGCACTTTATTGAAACAAAAGCTATAAAACATGATTACTACAGTAGCTTAATCATGTCAACACACAAAAACAGTAAGGGTAAATATTGGGTTGTCTCTCAACAAGCACTTTTCTTTAATGCCCTTTAGCTAGGCATGATGATTTCAATGATGCTCACATAAAAGATAAGAATTGAAACATAAAGAGAGCATCATGAAGAATATGACTAGCATATTTAAAACTAACCCACTTCCTATGCCTAGGGATTTTTTGAGCACATAATTTATAGGAACAAGAATCAACTAGCATAGGAAGGCAAGACAAGTATAACTTCAAAACTTTAAGCACATAGAGAGGAAACTTGATATTATTGCAACTTCTACAAGCATGTATTCCTCCCTCATAAAAAATTTCAGTAGCATCATGAATGGGTTCAACAATATAACCATCAATAAAGCATTCTTTTCATGATCTACAATCATAGAAATTTTACTACTCTCCACATAAGCAAAGTTCTTCTCATTCGGAATAGTGGGAGCAAACTCGAAATAGTGGAATCATTACTAACTAAAGTTGACACTCTTCCAAATCCACTTCAGATGATAGTATTATTCATACTCCAAAAGATATAAGTGAAGTTCATGGAGTATTCTAGGATTAATATCGACTAGCAAATATCCAATCTCAAAATATATAAGTGAAGCTCACGAAGCATTCTATAAAACCGTACTCAAAAGATTTAAGTGAAGCACAAACATCATTCTATAAGATCATACTCAAAAGATATAAGTGAAGCACATGAAGAATTCTATAAATCAAGGAAGGGCTATCTCATACTAGCATGGTTCTTAAAGAAAAGAAAAACACAAGGGACACGAATCATGTGAACAAAACAAAAACCGAGGTATACCAATAATTGTTGAAGAAGAAAGATGGGATGCCAACAGGGGCATCCCTAAGCTTAGATGCTTGAGTATCCTTGAACTATTTATTTGGGATGCCTTGGGCATCCCCAAGCTTGAACTCTTGCCTCTCTTTATTCTTCTCATATTGATAGCTCCTCGATCTTTGAACACTTCATCCACACAAAACTTAACAAAAACTTTGTGAGATCCGTTAGTATAATAAAGCAAATCACTACCTTTAGGTACTGTTGCAAACTTATTCCAATTTCATATTAGCACTTTATCTACTGTATTCCAACTTCACCATGGTTCATACCCCCCGATAATACCCATAGATTCATCAAAATAAGCGATCAACACATAGAAAACAGAATCTGCCAAAAACAGGACAGTCTGTAGTAATCTGGAAGTTTAGTAAACTTCTGTAACTCTAAACAATTCTAAAAAAATATGAAAATTTGAACAATTTGTACAGAAGTAATGTGCAAAAAGTTCCAGACCTATTTGACCTTCCAGTAAAAAAATGTAAAATCACGCGCTACAGCCAAAGTTTCTGTTTTTTGTTCTGCACATATAAAACAAGCAATCTAATCACCCTAAAACCAAAGCTTGGCACATTATTTTTACAATACAATGGATATATACAAGGGGATAATTATTTAGAGAGAAACTTTCATTAAAAATTCTACATTGTTTCCGTGAGCATGAACACAAGTGCTCAAGGTCGACCCTCACTTCTTCAATGCATAACTTTCCAATCACTTCTCTTTTTGAAAAACTTTTTAGGCATAAGAGGCAAGTAATTTTTTTTGTATTTTCATTATTTTTTAAAAAAATGTATGTTTCACCCACAACTAAACATAAACAAAAAGGAAAAACAAAATCTACTTAGTGAAGAAAGCAAACAAGCACACACGAGAATATCAACCCCACGCTATTGCTTCCCGGCAACGGCGCCAGAAAAGAGCTTTATGGTCCCCAAGTGTAGGGAACCATCATAGCAATTCCCAATGGTGGAAGTGATAAGTATGGAGTGTCGAACCCACAAGGAGCTAAAGGTAAGATCAATATTCTCTTAAGTCCTATCTGCCACTGATACGACTCTACGTACACCGAACGTTTGCTTCCAACTAGAAACGGGAAATAAAACTACGTTGTGGGTATGAAGAGGATAACTTTGCATGATATCGGAGAGCTAAAATATAAAAGTAGGTGCTGTTTCATAAAGTTAGAATATATTACTAAATATTATAAATAGCGAGTGTGGAATAATGATGGATCGGTGTGTGGAATTGTCCTAGGCAAGGAGCACCGCAAGCCGGAGAAATACTTGGAGGACGTCATAGAAGGCGCCCACCTTGTAGAAGGCCAGTACTCAAAGGATGTTATCTTTGAGTGATTCTATCCGGTTGTAAAGACTTCAGCTTATGAACCGATGTATATAACTTTTGCGCTATTATAATGTGAGCGACTTTTACCTCCTGTGTGGTTGTTTATGTAAATCTGAAAGTTTCCAGTCGTCGACTTCAGCCCCCATATACATAGTACTAGGGTGCTCGGTCATATGCGTATACACTCTTTATCCAACATCTTGGTCCGTGTAGGAGGTGTATGAGGAGCGAACCAGGCAATCAGACTATGCGGCGTTATTGCTTTCGCTTAGCCATAGGAATTTGACAAGTGGGGCTAGGCACTAGCCCCTGGTGGATATATGATATTTCCGAATTAAGGTATCCAATTGCACCCGGCTGGGCGAAAAACCAACCCTTCGTATAACACGGGGTAGATCTCTATCGATCGTAGTATAAAACTAAGTCACCGGATTGCGGACCAGGTTCTCACCTATCATCACAGTCAGTTTTTGGCTTTCTCTACTGAGGTACTTGACCGGATGAGCCAGAAGTACAATCGCAGTAGTTCTCCCTTTACACCCTAGCCGAACAATCGGGAACATAGTTGTAAGCACAGGAGCCGGGCAACCCAACTATTGAACCAAGACATGATTCAAAACTGATGCATACAGGGCAAACATCCAGGACGCCGAACACACCTTATAGGTGTTCGGACTTTTCGACATATACCGGGCTGAATACAGCCCCTGGTAATGGACCCTGTTAACAAGGCACATGTGGCAATCTGACGTGGGGAGAGAACTTAGATGGTGAGTGAATAAAACTCCAAACATAATGTGAACCAAGATGTCTCTATAATATCCCGTTATAGTACGGCGAGCCGTAAGCTTACAAATAATGCCGATAACTTTCTTGGACATTTTACATGCCAGAAAACTATAAAAGAAAAAGAGAAAAAAGGTTGACAAGGGTCTTAATCTAAAAAGAAACCTTAGCGCGGGTCCCTGCTGCACGTCTGCGCCGTTTTCTCCTTTGTGATGTGTCCTTGAAGGGGGGAGTGTGATGGCCATCTGTAAAAAAGAGAAAAGGGAAGAAAGCTGAAAAAGAAAAGAGAACCAGTGTGGCCATAAGCAGCACTGGTTCGTTTAGTGAACCTTGAAAGATAATGTTAGAGTCCGAATAGGGTCGAGCCGAACTATGGACTATGTGTATGCAGTGTGCTCCCAGCGCCGCCCAAGGGATTTTCAAGACGTAATTATGTACACGAGGCACGTATGTTACCGTCTAATGGGGCAGTCAATGGGGGCGTAACTGCTAATCTAGCTCAGGTTCATCTGAGCTACTGTGCTGAGGCGTATGCCAGACATGTTTAGCTATGCCCGCGACCGATAGGTTGTCCTGCTTGAATAGGCCGTTTTGGACTTCGGCTGCTAAGGTCGCAGTGTCCTCCTCCGTACGGAGAGAGCGCTCTATATTTCCATTGACCGTGATGACGCCACATGGTCGAGGCATTTTAAGATTTAGATAAGCGTAATGCGTGACTGCATTAAAGTGGGCGAAGGCCGTTCTTCCGAATAGTGCATGATAGCCACTTCGCAATGGAGCTATGTCGAAGATTAGCTCTTCACTTCGAAAGTTATCAGGAGAGACGAATACGACCTCCACTGTTAAAGAGCCCGTGCAGGGGGCTTCTATGCCCGGTATCACTCCTTTAAAGGTCGTGCTGCTTGGCTTGATTCTTGATGGGTCGATCCCCATCTTGCTGACAGTGTCCTGATATATCAGATTGAGACTGCTGCCGCCGTCCATAAGGACTCGGGTGAGATGGTTTCCATCGATTATTGGGTCAAGCACTAGGGCAACCAAACCCCCATGACGGATACTAATCGGATGATCCTTGCGATCAAAAGTGATCGGATAAGCCGACCATGGGTTGAATTTGGGGGCAACAGGCTCGACGGCGTAGACATCTCGGAGTGCTCGCTTGCGCTCCCTCTTTGGGATATGAGTGGCATATATCATGTTCACTGTTTTGATTACCGGTGGAAATTTCTTCTGTCCCCCTGTGTTCGGCTGCCGAGTTTCATCCTTGTCTTTGCTTTGAGGTCCCTTTCCATTGTGTTCAGCGTTGAGCTTGCCGGCCTGCTTGAAGAACCAACAATTACGGTTGGTATGGTTTGCAGGTTTTTCTGGGGTGCCATGGATTTGGCAGGGCCTATCTAATATATTGCCCAGGCTAGATGGACCATCTTTGTTGCCTTTAAATGGCTTCTTCCGTTGACCGGATCTGGAGCCGTTGAATCCGGCATTTACCGCTGTATCATCTGGGCTTCCGGCGTTGTTTAGACGTTTGCTTTTGTTACGTCATGGCTTTTCATTGCCGTCCCTGACTTCAGATGTTCCGGGGTCGCTTGTGCCGCTACGAGCTAACCAGTTGTCTCATGTCTACTATGCAACCTTCTTCTTGTAGATGTTGTTGGGCCTCCAAGTGCGGAGGTTTGTAGGACAGTAGCAAATTTCCCTCAAGTGGATGACCTGAGGTTTATCAATCCGTGGGAGGCGTAGGATGAAGATGATCTCTCTCAAACAACCCTGCAACCAAATTACAAAGAGTCTCTTGTGTCCCCAACACACCCAATACAATGGCAAATTGAATAAGTACACTAGTTCGGCGAAGAGATGGTGATACAAGTGCAATATGGATGGTAGATATAGGTTTTTGTAGTA
>LR738713.1:345851311-345879860 GCA_902687465.1 Secale cereale
GTCCCTTTCCATTGTGTTCAGCGTTGAGCTTGCCGGCCTGCTTGAAGAACCAACAATTACGGTTGGTATGGTTTGCAGGTTTTTCTGGGGTGCCATGGATTTGGCAGGGCCTATCTAATATATTGCCCAGGCTAGATGGACCATCTTTGTTGCCTTTAAATGGCTTCTTCCGTTGACCGGATCTGGAGCCGCTGAATCCGGCATTTACCGCTGTATCATCTGGGCTTCCGGCGTTGTTTAGACGTTTGCTTTTGTTACGTCATGGCTTTTCATTGCCGTCCCTGACTTCAGATGTTCCGGGGTCGCTTGTGCCGCTACGAGCTAACCAGTTGTCTCATGTCTACTATGCAACCTTCTTCTTGTAGATGTTGTTGGGCCTCCAAGTGCGGAGGTTTGTAGGACAGTAGCAAATTTCCCTCAAGTGGATGACGTGAGGTTTATCAATCCGTGGGAGGCGTAGGATGAAGATGATCTCTCTCAAACAACCCTGCAACCAAATTACAAAGAGTCTCTTGTGTCCCCAACACACCCAATACAATGGCAAATTGAATAAGTACACTAGTTCGGCGAAGAGATGGTGATACAAGTGCAATATGGATGGTAGATATAGGTTTTTGTAGTACGAAAATATAAAAACAGCAAGGTAGCAAGTGGTAAATGTGAGCATAAACGGTAGTGCAATGCTAGGAAACAAGGCCTATGGTTCATACTTTCACTAGTGGAAGTTCTCTCAACAATAATAACATAACTGGATCATATAACTATCCCTCAACATGCAACAAAGAGTCACTCCAAAGTCACTAATAGCGGAGAACAAACGAAGAGATTATGGTAGGGTACGAAACCACCTCAAAGTTATCCTTTCTGATCGGTCTATTCAAGAGTCCGTAGTAAAATAACACGAAGCTATTCTTTCCGTTCAGTCAATCATAGAGTTCGTACTAGAATAACACCTTAAGACACAAATCAACCAAAACCCTAATGTCACCTAGATACTCCATTGTCACCTGAAGTATCTGTGGGTATGATTATACGATATGCATCACACAATCTCAGATTCATCTATTCAACCAACACAAATAACTTCAAAGAGTGCCCCAAAGTTACTACCGGAGACTCAAGACAAAATGTGTGCCAACCCCTATGCATAGATTCCCAAGGTCACGGAACCCGCAAGTTGATCACTAAAACATACATCAAGTAGATCACGTGATATCCCATTGTCACCATAGATAAGCACATGCAAGACATACATCAAGTGTTCTCAAATCCATAAAGACTCAATCCAATAAGATAACTTCAAAGGGAAAACTCAATTCATCACAAGAGAGTAGATGGGGAGAAACATCATAAGAACCAACTATAATAGCAAAGCTCGCGATACATCAAGATTGTGCCATCTCAAGAACATGAGAGAGAGAGAGATCAAACACATAACTACTGATACATACCCTCAGCCCTGAGGGTGAACTACTCCCTCCTCGTCATGGAGAGTGCCGAGATGATGAAGATGGCCACCGGAGAGGGATTCCCCCCTCCGGAAAGGTGCCAGAACGGGGTCCAAATTGGTTTTCGGTAGCAACAGAGGCTTTCGGCGGTGGAACTCCCTATCTAGGTTATTTTTCGGAGGTTTTTGTATGTATAGGAGGTGTTGGAGTCAGGGGCAAGTAAAGGGGGTCTCCGGTCTGTCCACGAGGCAGGGGGCGCGCCTAGGGGGGCACGCCCCCCACCCTCATGGGCAGCCCATGGATCTTATGGTCCCCCTTCGGAACTTCCTGGGCTTCTTCTGGTCCAAAAATAAGCTCCGTTGAGTTTCAGGTCAATTGGGCTCTGTGGGGACCCCGACTTAGAAGTCGAGATCACCGAATGCACGTGTACAGTGATCCCAGAGATCAATGCTCACTGAACACACAGAAGCTGAAATAAAAAGAGTCTTACATCCATACAAATAGTCTTACACGAATTATGGCCATTATGGCCAAGTCTTACATAGATAGAGCCTCACGGGCTGAATAGCAAATAACTCAAGTAGCGGAAGTCTTCGATAAATGGGTAGAACCCATGCCATCTGCCTTAACCCTACAGGCATTCTGACTGGGATAGCATCCTAGTTCGCATGTTCGTCTCCAAAGAACTCTTCCTCATAATCCTGTTCTTCCATGCCTGGCCAATTAAATAACCAGTGGCAAGCCAATGAGTACTTTGAATGTACTCGCAAGCAACCCATGATGTGGTTCAAAGTAACAGTGCATTTGAATAATAATGATCAAACTAGCAAGGTTAGAACAAATGTTCTACCATCAAGTTAATGCATCAATAAACTCACGTAACCTCGAAGACAGGTTACCGACATCAACATGAATATGATTCATCTCATCGAGTCAAGTCACCACCTTGACTCACATACACACGCATGGTTTCACAAACATTTGACGTAGCCCAAGAGCGGTTACCCAACTGTCCATGACCGTGGACACGGCTATTCGAATAGTTTGACACTCTGCAGAGGTTGTACACTTTACCCACAAGATCCAAGGAACTTCCGTGTCATCCACGACCCGCGGTACCTCAAGTACCCGGGGTAAGCACCCGGTCATTACCTTTCCTTAGACGACACTAACATAGAGTCCACTCGTTGGTACACGGCCCTCGGGTACAAACTATAGATCACGGGACTTGCCCTAATTCAATGTCACGCATACCCGAAGGGACCAACGGTGTGTCCGGTGCCCTGTGAAAACAGTCATGGTCGTCTATCCAAGCACAACCCCGTCCCGGGAAAGACCTCAAGTCTTCCCGTCACTAGTAATGCGGGCACCATGCTAGTATCGACCTAAGTAATCGATAAAGCCCCGTCCCATAAGGGGTAGTGTGGTTGCACATGTATGGTTGGAATAACGGTCGCAACTTAAACCAATCCGTTTGAAAGAAAACACACACACTTGCCTTGGCACACCACTTCGTCATCAAGTGGTCACCCAACTCATCATCATCTCCCTCGGGCATGAATGGCACCCGACGGGGGTTTATGCAAAGACTTCAACCATGAAGGTTCATGTCACACATGCATCACTATCCATAACCACTATACATATGCAAGTCATCTAGCACATAGCAAGATCAAGATCATGGCATGCTTCATATGGTGGAATCAACTAGGTCACTATCGTAACCCTAACATCATGCATCGGAAACATACGGGTTCCGAAGAACAAGTGTATCATGGTCAAAGGGCTGCTTGCCTGGATTGGCTTGGTCTTCAAAGTCTTCAAATCCTTCTCCTTCTTCTTCCACAGCAACTTCGTCAAATATGGGATCTATACGTCGCATAATAACCACGGGAAAATAAGAATACAAATAAAACAGAAAAATCAAAGTGCTCAGAAAAATGTCAACTCATTTTTGTAAAATACTAGAGGAATTTCTAAGATGGGAAAAAATCTTAGTTGGAGTTTTGGAGTTACAGAATAGAATATATTGATTTTTGAACAGGAGTATTACTGCCCAAATTTGAATTTAAATTTGAACAGTACAACAAAGTTTCATGGATTTGAATGAAAGTAGTACCATTAAATAGGTTGGAATATTACAAGACTTTAGGAGTTGGAAATATTTAATTTGGATCATTATTCTTTTCTGTAGAAATTTTTAAAACATTAACAGAAAAGAAAAAGGGAAAAAGGGTCCTGTGCACTGGGCCAGAGGAGGCCACAGTGCACGGCCCAGGCGGATCGGCCCAACCGCATGGGAGCCTGCGCGTGCACGTCAGGTTTTTAAACCTGACGGGCGGGGCCCGTGGGTCAGTGGCACAGAGGAGGGGGAGAGAGGTGAGGGGATGACAGGCGGGGCCCGCCTGTCATCTCTAACCCCACGGCCACGGCGACGGCGAGCTCACCGGCGAGGTTCCCGGCCACGGCGACGGCAACGGAGGGCAGGAACGTGACCAGCGTCGTGTCGCGGATGCAGGGGGTGGTGGTGCGGCACGGCGGGGAGGTCTGGTTCACTGGCGGCGAGGTGGGACGGCGGAAGCTCGTCGGAGGGTTGATGCTCCGGTCGTTTCCGACTGCAAACGGAGGGGGAAAATGGGGGGAAAGGGTCAGTGAGGCACGGCGGTTCCGAAATGGGTGGAAGGAGAGGCAGGGAAGGCCCGTACCACGAGATCACCGGCGACCCGACGCGGCGGCGCTCCGGTCGATCCCGAGCACTGGGACCTCTTGGGGTCGAACTGGGGGTGCTGGGGGGCTCAGTGGAGTGGAGTGAGGCTTGCGGTGCTGTTGGAGAGGCTCAGGAGGGGCTTATATAGCCGCGCCCGTGGTCCACCGTGGACCCGTGCGCCTGCGAGGTTGCAGGCGAGGCTAGGAGGGGTTCTGGGGCCTGGGATCACGCCGGGGAGGTCCGTGGACTTGCTCCACGTCCAGCTGAGGGGAAAAGAGGAGCGGGGGAGCGTCAAAGGAGTGCGCGCGTGTGAAGCAGAGGAGTGGCCGCCGCGGGCGGCCAGCGCGCGTGCGACGACGGCCACTGGAGGGCGCAGGAGGAGGGGGGGACAGCGCCGGGGAGGTCGCGGACGTCGAGGGGCCTCGACTGGCGCGAGGGGGAGGCCCGAGGCTGTCGGGGGAGGTTGATTGGCCGGAGCCAGCGTGCGGAGGTGCACTGTTGCACGCTCCAGAGCGTGCGTATTGCTGGCATCATCGCGCTCTCGCCGGTTTGGTCCAAACCAGCGTGTCCAACAGTGTCCAGCACGTTGAGGGAGGAGTAAAGAAATGGCCTGAGGCCTTGGATGCCCTGGAGATGCTGAGAGAGAGTGAGAGTGTTGGTGAAATGGTGAAAGCTTGCTGTACAGCAAGGTAAATCAGGGCTTTCACCCCTCAATCATGGAGCTGGGGTGCTGGGGGAGTTACTGGAGGTAGCTGGTAACTCAATGAGCATGTGGTAAGAAGTTGAGACCATGGAGAAAAGTAAAAGTGATCAAGTTGGAGGTTTTAGCAAATCTGCAGAAGGTGTTTGATCAGTGTTTGGTCAAGTAAATGAACTCCACTTGACATGGCACTTTGACAGGGTTGAAAGACATGAGAAAATAGGGTGCTTCACCAAATTTGGGCTCATTTGAAGAAACTAGCCAATGTAACTTTGGTGAACCCTAGAAATCAACAGAAACAGTTTCATCTTGATTGAGTCAAGCTAATCATCTCCCCTTGATGCACCACTTGGTGTAGCATCATCATTTGGGGTATTGATCATGCCCACAAAGTTTGAAGCTCCAGATAAAAAGTGGTAATGTAAAGTTGTTCAAATTTGCATTTGAACAGAGAGGGTTTTGAGGTGATCTGATCAAGTTGCTCTATTCCAAATCTTGTGCCATTTGGTCTAGATGCCTTATTAGGTCATTCTAGCATGTGCACCAAGTTTGAGAGCATTTCGACAAGTTTGGCAATGTAAAGTTGCTCAAACTTCAAATAGGGACAGAATGGTTATGAAGGGGTTTGAGGATGTTTTCTTGCTTCCCAAGGCATGGGACTTGGCAAGATCATCAAATATGTCATATATGACATGATAGAATTTCCCTGGAATTTTTGGAGAAATTTTCCTTTGTAAATATTTCAAAAGCTTGAAATATCCAGAAAGGGTTTTAGAGGGTTTAGCCCATTATTTTGAACATGACTAAGTGTTGAAATTCTTATATATGGACAATATATGTCCTATGAGTCTCTCTGAATTTTGGCAAATATTTTTGAAATAGTTAAATAATTTTTCCCTATTAAAGACCATTTCTGGCCTTAAGAAAAAGCTTTTAAATAAAATAGGAAAATAACTTTTAAAATTATACCTTTGTGGTTTCTGTGAGTCCTATGACTACTAGGTCTCAAATAAACCTTTTGAAATAATTTTCTCACCCTAAATCAAGTACTTGCAGTGCAAATCTCAATTCAGGGGTTTTTGGAAAACTAAATTTATAAAATACTTTTTGGCCAAATTAATTTTGTAAGAAAATACTATACTGTTATATAACACTTGGCATGATCATTAGGCAGAAGTTTTGGGTATGGAGATGAAATCTACAAGAGATCATAGTTGACTTTAATGAGCACATGAAAAAGCACATGAAGAAAACTCAATTCCAAATAAAAGCCAAATGATGCTAAAAAATTTTGCTGGTCCAAATTTTCATGCTTCAAAGATACAAATAACATATTACAAAATGGAGGGTGTGACAGGCTCCGTTTGATATTCCTTTTCTGTGATACTCTAAAACAGGAGAAAAACAGAAACTGGCACTTGGCTCTGGGTTAATAGGTTAGTCCCAAAAATCATATAAAAGTGTATAATAAAGCCCATTAAACATCCTAGAAGGATAATATAATAGCATGGAACAATAAAAAATTATAGATACGTTGGAGACGTATCAAGCATCCACAAGCTTAATTCCTGCTCGTCCTCGAGTAGGTAAATGATAGAAAGAGAATTTTTGATGTGGAATGCTACCTAACATAATTTTCAAAGCAATTTTCTTTATTGTGGCATGAATGTTCAAATCCGAAAGATTTAAGACAAAAGTCGATATTGACATAGGAATAATAATACTTCAAGCATACTAATAAAGCAATCATGTCTTCTCAAAATAACATGGCCAAATAAAGTTCATCCCTACAAAATCATATAGCTACGCTATGCTCCATCTTCATCACACAAAATATTCAAATCATGCACAACCCTGGTTTCAGCCAAGCAATTGTTTCATACTTCAATTTTTTTTAACTTTTTCAACTTTCACGCAATACATGAGTGTGAGCCATGGATATAGCACTATAGGTTGAATAGAGTGGTGGTTGTGGAGAAGACAAAGGAGGAAGATGGTCTCACATCAACTAGGCGTATCAATGGGCTATGGAGATGCCCATCAATTGATATCAATGTGAGTCAGTAGGGATTGCCATGCAACGGATGCACTAGAGATATAAGTGTATGAAAGCTCAACAAAATAAACTAAGTGGGTGTGCATCCAACTTGCTTGCTCACGAAGACCTAGGTCATTTGAGGAAGCCCATCGTTGGAATATACAAGCCAAGTTCTATAATGAAAATTCCCACTAGTATATGAAAGTGACTACACAAGAGACTCTCTATCATGAAGATCATGGTGCTACTTTGAAATACAAGTGTGGAAAAAGAAAGTAGCATTGTCCCTTTTCTTTTCTTTTCTCTTTTTTTCTTTTTTTTTCGTTTCTTTTTTTCTTTTTTGGGCCTTTCTTTTTTTCTTTGGCCTTTCCTTTTTTTTTTCTTTTTTTCTATTTTTTTCTTTGGGACAATGCTCTAATAATGATGATCATCACACTTATATTGATTTACAACTCGATATTACAACTCGATACTAGAATAAAGTATGACTCTATATGAATGCCTCCGGTGGTGTATCGGGATGTGCAATGAATTAAGAGTGACATGTACGAAAATTTATGCATGGTGGCCTAGCCACGAATACGATGTCAACGACATGATCATGCATGGAAATATGACAATGATGAAGCGTGTCATAGCAAATAGAATGGTGGAAAGTTGCATGGCAATATATCTCGGAATGGCTATGGAAATGCCATGATAGGTAGGTATGGTGGCTATTTTGAGGAAGGTATATGATGGGTGTATGGTATCGGCGAGAGTTGCACGATACAAGAGAGGCTAGCAATGGTGGAAGGGTGAGAGTGCGTATAATCCATGAACTCAACATTAGTCATAAAGAACTCACATACTTGTTGCAAAAATCTACAAGTCATCAAAACAAAGTACTACACGCATGCTCCTAGGGGAAGGGTTGGTAGGAGTTAACCATCATGCGATCCCGACCTCCACACAAAGGATGACACTCAATGAAATACCTCATGCTTCAAATTTGTCACACGACGGTTACCATACGTGCATGCTACGGGACTTGCAAACCTCAACACAAGTATTTCTAAAATTCGAAACTACTCTACTAGCATGACTCTAATATCACCATCCTCATATCTCAAAACAATCATCAAGTATCAAACTTCTCATAGTATTCAATGCACTTTATATGAAAGTTTTTACTATGACCATCTTGGATGCCTATCATATTAGGACTAGTTTTATAACCAAAGCACATTACCAGGCTGTTCTAAAAGACTGTCAAATAGATATAAGTGAAGCATGAGAGATCAACAATTTCTAAAAAATAAAACCACCACCGTGCTCTAAAAGAAATAAGTGAAGCACTAGAGCAAAACTATCTAGCTCAAAAGATATAAGTGAAGCATATAGAGTATTCTAATAAATTCTAATTCATATTTATCTCTCTCAAAAGGTGTGTCCAGCAAGCATGATTGTGGCAAACTAAAAATCAAAGACTCAAATCATACATGACGCTCCAAGCAAAACACATATCATGTGGTGAATAAATATATAGTCTCAAGTATAGTTACCGATAGATGAAGACGAAAGAGGGGATGCCTTCCCGGGGCATCCCCAAGCTTAGGCTTTTTGTTGTCCTTGAATTTTACGTTGGGGTGCCTTAGGCATCCCCAAGCTTAGGCTATCTTTACCCAAAACTTGAAAAACATCACAACAGAAAACTCAACAGAAAACTCGTAAGCTCCGTTAGTATAAGAAAATAAAAACACCACTTAGGTATTGTTATTAACTTATTATAAATTCATATTGGTGTAATGTCTACTGGATTCCAACTTCTCTATGGTTTACACCCTCCAATACTACTCATAGATTCATCAAAATGAGTAAATAACACATAGAAAACAGAATCTGTCAAAAACAGAACAGTCTGTAGCAATCTATAACTTTCGAATACTTCTGTAACTCTAAAAATTCTGAAATAAATTGATGGATGTGAGGAATTTGTCTATTAATCATGTTCAAAAAGAATAAACTAAAATTACTCTCCATTAAAAAATGGTAGCCAATCTCATGAGCACTAAAGTTTTGTTTTTTACAGCATGATCGCATAAACTTCACACAAGTCTTCCCAAAGGTTCTACTTGGCACAAACACTAATTAAAACAAAATACCACATCTAAACTAGATGAAATATTTATTCCTAAACAGAAGCAAAAATCAAAGAACAAAAATAAAGTTGGGTTGCCTCCCAACAAGAACTATCGTTTAACGCCCCTAGCTAGGCATGATGATTTCAATGATGCTCGTGTAAAAGATAAGAATTGAAACATAAAGGGAGCATCATGAAGAATATAACTAGCACATTTAAGTCTAACCCACTTCCTATGCATAGGGATTTTGTGAGCAAACAACTTATGGGAACGATAATCAACTAGCATAGGAAGGGAAAACTAGCATAACTTCAAGATTTTAAGCACATAGAGAGGAAACTTGATATTATTGCAATATGTATAAGCATATGATCCTCTCTCATATTAATTTTTAGTAGCATCATGAATGAATTCACCAATATAACTATCACATAAAGCATTATTTTCATGATCCCCAAGCATATAAATTTTATTACTCTCCACATAAGCAAAATTCTTCTCATTCGAAATAGTGGGAGTATCATAAGAGACTTGAATACTATAAATTGTTTCCACATTAAAAGAGTAATTTTCAGAAAAAGGGTAATCATAATCATGACAAGTTTTATAAATATAATCATCACTACTTTTTATAGCATAAGTGTCATCACAATAATCATCATAAGTAGGAGGCATGCTTTCATCATAATAAATTTGCTCACCAAAACTTGGGGGACTAAAAATATCATCTTTATCAAACGTAGCATCCCCAAGCTTGGGACAAACATTAATTGCATCAAATAAATTCTCAAACATGTCATTCTCATCAAACATAGCTTCCCCAAGCTTGGGTCTTTTCATATCATAAGCATAATTGCTCTCATCATTAATAGTATGGATAGCACCGATAGTATAGCAATTATCATCATCACAATGAGTAATAGGAGCAACATAATTTGGAATGGATACCTCTTTACCTTTGCTTCTTCGTCTTTTCTTTTTCTTCTTCACTTTATGTGTGGGTTTAATCTTCTTTTCGGAGCCCTTTATTTATGAGATTGGTTGAATAGAAGGCTCCTCCTCGTTACCTGATTCATCATAAGAAATAATGGGAGGATATTGGGAAATCTCTTCCCTTTCATTACTATTCTCTTCATCTCCTATTTGTTTTCTTGTCTTAAGGTAATTGGCAATATAAGGTTTTTCAATGCAATTCACCGCACAATATATATATATATATATATATTCTCTAGATCAAAATCAAGAAGTTTATCAAGGGCAAATCCTGGAAGATGCTTAGTTCTACATTTGATTTCTTCATAACCCAAAAGGAAGCTAAGTTCATTATGATGTGCAAGGGAAATCAAGTCATCAAATTTTTTGGACACGATTCGATCATGAAACAATTTGCATTGGAGAGTTGAATGACCACGTTCATTGCAAAGTTCACAAGTACGGCTAAGACATATTAAATTTTCAGCACAATCATCTAGCCTTTCTTGTAACCATTTAGTTTCTAAATACTTATGTCTCTTTCAAAATCTACCTTCCCTATTTGGTACGTACTTGCAAACTCTATCCACTCCACAAAAATCGACATGCTTATAAGAGATATTTTCGTCATGACTAGTGCAATTATCATTAGTACTATGAATATTTGAAGAATTCACACTAACAACATTGCAATCATGCTCATCATTCAAGTTTTTAGTGCCAAGCATTCTATGTAATTCCTCTTCTAGTACTTGAGCACAATTTTCCTTCCCATCATTTTCACGAAAGATATTAAAAAGATGAAGCATATGAGGCAACCTTAACTCCATTTTTTGTAGTTTTCTTTTACAAACTAAACTAGTGATAAAACAAGAAACTAAAAGATTCGATTGCAAGATCTAAAGATATACCTTCAAGCACTCACCTCCCCGGCAACGACGCCGGAAAAGAGCTTGATGTCTACTACGCAACCTTCTGCTTGTAGACGTTGTTGGGCCTCCAAGTGCAGACGTTTGTAGGACAGTAGCAAATTTCCCTCAAGTGGATGACCTAAGGTTTCTCAATCTGTGGGAGGCGTATGATGAAGATGGTCTCTCTCAAACAACCCTGCAACCAAATAACAAAGAGTCACTTGTGTCCCCAACACACCCAATACAATGGCAAATTGTATAGGTGCACCAGTTCAACGAAGAGATGGTGATACAAGTGCAATATGGATGGTAGATATAGGTTTTTGTAGTACAAAAATATAAAAACAGCAAGGTAGCAAGTGGTAAATGTGAGCATAAACGGTAGTGCAATGCTAGAAAACAAGGCCTAGGGTTCATACTTTCACTAGTGCAAGTTCTCTCAACAATAATAACATAACTGGATCATATAACTATCCCTCAACATGCAACAAATAGTCACTCCAAATTCACTAATAGCGGAGAAAAACCAAAGAGATTATGGTAGGGTACGAAACCACCTCAAAGTTATAGTTTATGATCGATCTATTCAAGAGTCCGTAGTAAAATAACACAAAGCTATTCTTTTCGTTCAATCTATCATAGACTTCATACTAGAATAACACCTTAAGACACAAATCAACCAAAACCCTAATGTCACCTAGATACTCCATTGTCACCTCAAGTATCCATGGGCATGATTATACGATATGCATCACACAATCTCAGATTCATCTATTCAACCAACACAAAGAACTTCAAAGAGTGCCCCAAAGTTTCTACAGGAGAGTCAAGACGAAAACGTGTGCCAACTCCTATGCATAGATTCCCAAGGTCACGGATCCCGCAAGTTGATCACCAAAACATACATCAAGTAGATCACGTGATATCTCATTATCACCACAGATAAGCACATGCAAGACATACATTGATACGTCTCCGTCATATCTATAATTTTTTATTGTTCCATGCCAATATTCTACAACTTTCATATACTTTTGGCAACTTTTTATACTATTTTTTGGGACTAACATATTGATCCAGTGCCCAGTGTCAGTTCCTGTTTGTTGCATGTTTTTGTTTCGTAGAATATCCGTATCAAACGGTGTCCAAATGGAATAAAAATGGACGGACATTTTTTTGGAATATATGTGAATTTTGGGAAGCAGAACCAACATGAGACAATGCCCGAGTGGGCCACGAGGCAGGGGGTGCGCCCACCAGGGGCAGGCGCGCCCTGGGCCCTCGTGGCCACTCCGTAAGGCGGTTGATGCTCTTCTTTCGCCACAAGAAAGCTAATATCCGGATAAAAATCGTGTTCAAAAATCAGCCCAATCGGAGTTACGGATCTCCAGGAATATTAGAAATGGTGAAGGGCCAGAATCGGGGAACGCAGAAACAGAGAGAGACAGAGAGACAGATCCAATCTCGGAGGGGCTCTCGCCCCTCCGTCGCCATGGAGGCCATGGACCAGAGGGGAAACCCTTCTCTCATCTAGGGAGAAGGTCAAGGAAGAAGAAGGAGGGGGTGCTCTCTCCCCCTCTCTCCCGGTGGCGCCGGAACGCCGCCGGGGCCATCATCGTGTGACGGTGATCGACACCAACACCTCTGTCATATTCACCAACATCAACATCACCTTACTCCATCTATCTACAGCGGTCCACTGATGACCCACAAGTGTAGGGGATCTATCGTAGTCCTTTCGATAAGTAAGAGTGTTGAACCGAACGAGGAGCAGAAGGAAATGATAGGCAGTTTTCAGTAAGGTATTTTCTGCAAGCACTGAAATTATAGGTAACAGATAGTTTTGTGACGAGGTAATTGGTTGCAAGTAACAAAAGGTAAAAGTAAATAAGGTGCAACAAGATGGCCCAATCCTTTTTGTAGGAAAGGACAAGCCTGGACAAACTCTTATATAAAGGAAAGCGCTCCCGAGGACACATGGGAATAATCATCAAGCTAGTTTTCATCACGATCATCTGATTCACGTTCGGTACTTTGATAATTTGGTATGTGGGTGGACCGGTGCTTGGGTGCTGCCCTTACTTGGACAAGCCTCCCACTTATGATTAACCTCTAATCCAAGCATCTGCAACTACAAAAGAAGTATTAAGGTAAACCTAACCATAGCATGAAACAAGTGGATCCAAATCAGCCCCTTACGAAGCAACGCATAAACTAGGGTTCAAGCTTCTGTCACTCTAGCAACCCATCATCTACTTATTACCTCACAATGCCTTCCTCTAGGCCCACATAATGGTGAAGTGTCATGTAGTCGACGTTCACATGACACCACTAGAGGAGAGACAACATACATCTCATCAAAATATCGAACGAAGACCAAATTCACATGACTACTTATAGCGAGACTTCTCCCATGTCCTCAGGAACAAAAGTAACTACTCACAAGACATAATATTGTTCATGATCAGAGGGGTATTAATATGCATAATGGATCTGAACATATGATCTTCCACCAAATAAACCAACTAGCATCAACTACAAGGAGTAATCAACACTACTAGCAACCCACAGGTACCAATCTGAGGTTTGGGTACAAAGATTGGATACAAGAGATGAACTAGGGTTTGAGAGGAGATGGTGTTGGTGAAGATGTTGATGAAGATAGCTCTCCCTAAGATGGGAGAGTTGTTGCTGATGATGGCGATGACGATTTCCCCCTCCCGGAGGGAAGTATCCCCGGTAGAACAGCTCTGCCGAAGCCCTAGATTGGTTTCCGCCTCGGTTCCGCCTCGAGACGGCGGCGTCTAGTCCAGAAAGCCTCCTTCTGATTTTTCCAGGTCAAAACACCTCATATAGGAAAATATGGGCACCGGGGGGCCCACGAGACAGGGGGCGCGCCCCACCCTTGTGGACAGCAGGTGGCCCCCCTCGTGATCTTTCGCGAGATATTTTTTATATTTTCTGAAACGGAGTTCTGTGAAGTTTCGGGGCTTTTGGAGTTGTGCAGAATAGGTTTCCAGAGTTTGCTCCTTTTCCAGCCCAGAATTCCAGCTGCCGGCATTTTCCCTCTTCATGTAAACCTTGTAAAATAAGAGAGAAAAAGGCATAAGTATTGTGACATAACGTGTAATAACAGCCCATAATGCAATAAATATCGACATATAAGCATGATGCAAAATGGACGTATCATCCACTCTCCCGCAACTCGTTATACCCTCTACTTGAACATGGTGCTTTATGCTTCATATTATTATCCAATGATGTGTTGCCATCCTATGATGTCTGAGTAGATTTTCGTTGTCCTATCGGTGATTGGTGAATTGCTATGATTGGTTTAAATTGCTTGTGGTTATGTTGCTATCCTTTGGTGCCCATCATATGAGCGCGCGCGTGGATCACACCATAGGGTTAGTTGTATGTTGATAGGACTACGTATTGGAGGGCAAGAGTGACACAAGCTTCAACCTAGCATAGAAATTGATGCATACGGGATTGAAGGGGGACCATATATCTTAATGCTATGGTTGGGTTTTACCTTAATGAACGTTAGTAGTTGCGGATGCTTGCTAATAGTTCCAATCATAAGTGCATAGAATTCCAAGTAAGGGATGACATGCTAGCAGTGGCCTCTCCCACATAAAACTTGCTATCGGTCTAGTAACGTAGTCAATTGCTTAGGGGCAATTTCACAACTCCTACCACCACTTTTCCACACTCGCTATATTAACCTTATTGTTTCTTTATCTTAACAGCCCCTACTTTATATTTACGTGCTCTTTATATTCTTGCAAACCTATCCCACAAAAACTACAAAGTACTTCTAGTTTCATACTTGCTCTAGGTAAAGTAAACGTCAAGCGTGCGTAGAGTTGTATCGGTGGTCGATAGAACTTGAGGGAATATTTGTTCTGCCTTTAGCTCCTCGTTGGTTTCGACACTCTTACTTATCGAAAGAGGCTACAACTGATCCCTTACACTTGTGGGTTATCAAGACCTTTTTCTGGCGCCATTGCCGGGGAGCAATAGCGTGGGGGTGAAAATTCTCGTGTGTGCTTGTTTTCTTTACCACTAAGTAGATTTTATTTGTTGTTCTAAGTTATTATCTATCTTTAGTTATGGATAATGAAACACGAAATACCAAAAAACTTAGGTGTACTTGCTACTCATGGAGATGGGGAACCTGCTAAAACCCTGGATGCTCATTAAGTGAAAGATATTATGTACTACTTTGATAATCTTGAGAAAACCCCATTCAACTATGTAATGGGAGTAACGTTGGATCAACGTGAATACTTTAGGGATTATCACTTGACACAAAAAGGGAAACTGTTATGGGATCAAATTCATTTGTTGCATTGGTATGCTCGGCAACTATGCTTGAGATATGATTATACTTGTTTCTCTAGGATGAAGGCTCCACACCTTCCCTTTTCATGCAAATTTAATGATAATGAAACCTTAGCTTCTTATGCTAATGGTATATATGATTATTATGATGTGGAACAAATAGAAGAATTCATTGCTTTTAAGGGTGCTTATGAAATTGAATCTCTGTTTAAAAAGAATGATGCTTTTGATGATGATTTTTCTAGGCCTGAAAATCTTGCTATATTGAAATATTGCTATTTGAATTATGAATATAACTCCGATATTGATGCATTTATTGAGAAGGTCTCCACTGTCCAAGAAGAGACTAATATTTTGCAGGAGTCTATGGAAGAAGAAATCAATGACATTGTGAGCTCATTGGATGAAAAAGATGAGGAGGAGAGCGAAGAACAAATGGAGGAAGAGCGGATTAGCTACCCATGCCCACCTTCTAATGAGAGTAACTCTTCAACTCATACATTGTTTAATTTCTCTTCGTGCTTACCGAAGGATGAATGATATGATGATTGTTATGATCCCGTTGATTCTTTTGAAATATCCCTTTTTGATGATGCTTGCTATGCTTGTGGCCAAGATGCAAATATTAATTATGCTTTTGGAGGTGAACTTGCTATAGTTCCTTATGTTAAACATGAGATTGTTGCTATTGCACCCACGCATGATAGTCCTATTATCTTTTTTAATTCTCCAAACTACACTATATTGGAGAAGTTTGCACTTATTAAGGATTATATTGAAGGGTTGCCTTTTTCCGTTACACATGATGATTTTGATGAATATAGTATGCATGTGCTTGCTGCTCCTACTTGCAATTATTATGAGGGAGGAACTACATCTCCGCCTCTCTATGTTTCCAACATGATAAAATTGCAAGAAACTGCTTATACTATGCATTGGCCTTTAATTTATGTGCATGAATTGTTCTTGTATGACATGCCTATGCATAGAAAGAGAGTTAGACTTCGTTGTTTCATGACACATATCACTTTGTGCTCACTACTAAATGCCAAATCATTGTTAATTAAAATTGGCTTTGGTATACCTTGGGATCCGGGTGGATCCATTACTTGAGCACTATATGCCTAGCTTAATGGCTTCAAAGAAACCGCTGCCAGGGAGACAACCCGGAATTTTTATAGAGTCATTTATTTCTGTTGTGTTCTTTTATAAAGTTTAAAAACAAAAAATAAAGAGGGGAACCTAAAACTTTTTCAAAAATAAAAGTGAAAGTAAGAAGGACGAGCACCGTTGAAAAGGAGGTGCTCCTTGAACTTTGTTCATGCCCATGGAAACTTTGCAAATCTTGAATTACAGAAACTTTTCAACAAAAATAATTATCCCCTTGTACAATTCCATTGTATTATAAAAATAATGTGCCAAGAGTTTCCTTTAGGATGATTAAACTGCTTGTTGGTTTATGCGGTGCAAAAGCAGAAACTTTGGCTGTAGTTCGCGATTTTACATTTTTTACTGGAATGTAGAAAGGATTTGAAACATTTTGTAGAGTCTAGCTATACAAATTGTTGATTTTTCCTAATTTTTCCATAATTTTTAGAGTTACAGAAGTATGGTTAATATTTAGATTACTACAGACTGTCCTGTTTTCACAGATTGTTGTTATAGCTTCATTATTTGCATATGCTTGAATTCTAGTTGAAGTCTCCTTGACTTGGGGCCATAGAATTGTGATAGCATATAGTGGGTAATGTTTGTTCATCCTATGATGTGTTGAACAAGGTGCTTTATGCTTAATATTATTATCCAATGATGTGTTGCCATCCTATGATGTCTGAGTAGATTTTCATTGTCCTATCGGTGATTGGTGAATTGCTATGATTAGTTTAAATTGCTTGTGGTTATGTTGCTGTCCTTTGGTGCCCATCATATGAGCATGCACGTGGATCACACCATAGGGTTAGTTGTATGTTGATAGGACTACGTATTGGAGGGCAAGAGTGACACAAGCTTCAACCTAGCATAGAAATTGATGCATACGGGATTGAAGGGGGACTAATATATCTTAATGCTATGGTCGGTGTCAGGGATATTACTAGTAGGTATAAACCGGCCAGGAGGGTCCGGATTACACTGACAAGGTTGTATTATTACAATCCCAGTAGGATGTATAATAAAGGATCATAGCCCATAGAGGTTTAGGGCCCATGTATAAGGCCCATGGTCTGTAAACCGTCGTACCATGTAACTTGGGATGTAAGATAGAAAGAATAGAGACCGAGGCGGACACGTTTATGAGCCGGCCTCGGGACTCTGTAAACCGGACCGGGCGTCGCCTCCTATATAAAGGGATGACCCGGCGACGGTTTAGGACAAGAAAGAACAGCTCGAGACACAAGCAAGCGGATTCGCTCCCTGGTCATCGAAGCCCAAGCAATACTACACCAAACTAGACGTAGGCTTTTACCTTCATCGAAGGGGCCGAACTAGTATAAAAATCCCTATGTCCTTCGTCCGCTTTAACCCCTTTAAGCTAACCTGAGCGATGGTTTTGAGTTCTTGAAGGGCAGCTTTGAAGGGCTCAAGGGTTACGCAGTGGTCCGGATGACCAAGAGTCGTCGCGGCCGGATCTACATCGACGATGCAGGCTGGGGCCCCGAGGCCGATTCAATCGAATACGGGTACCGGGTCCCCTTCGGCGGCATCCACGTCTTCATCGGCAAGATCGGCGAACCGGGACCTGAGTCGGACATCTTCCCCAACATCATCGAGCCGGCTCAGCGTGCGAGATCGGCCCGGATTCAGCCCGCCATGAAGCATGTTTTTGTTGGAGCAGTGCATGGAGTACAAGCCAAGGACGGATCGGATTCTGGTGGCGAGACAGTTGTCTATTCCGACGATGAATCTTCATCCGGAGAGACCGAATCTTTGTATCTGTTGCGGGACGGCCGGTCCGAGGGTGTGTCCGATGGCGATAGTATTCCGGACCCCTTTGATCCGCCGAACAGGGTTGCTGTTTTCATGGCCGGATCACAACCTATGCAGCAGCCCTCGACGACGGGGGCGATAACCTCAGAGGCAGCAGGAGCCAGGGTTGGAGACCTTCCCCCATCGCCCTCTGACGTCCTAACCACCTTAGTCGATAACTTGACGGCGCTCACAACAGCGGAAGTAGCCCAGGCCGACAAGGCGCAGCATGATGCAGAGATCGCTCAGTTGAAGAGCAGGATTGAGCAAGCTAAGTTAGATCTGGATGCGGAGAAAGCGAGGATGGCTACAAGGCAGGTAGAGCTAGATTCCCAAGCTTTTCGGCTCAGGCTGGATCAGAACGCTTCACATGAGGTAATGTACAGAAGGCAACAATCTCATTTACTGCCGGTTTATGAGGCAAGGAATCTCTTTAGCACACCAGGAGCGAGAACCAGTAACCGCCCAGAGGTAAACCGGGGAGGAGCGCCGGGGACGGGCGCGTCGGTTCAGCCACCAGCCATAGAGCGGAACCGCCAAGTTGTGCCGACGCCGCACGTACCCACTCCTCTCGGCCATTATTCTAACCCATTGGGCAACATTGTCGCCGCTGTTTCACGGCTAGCCGCTCTTCCCATTGAGGGGACGTCCCCCATAGCAATGGAGGCACGACGGGCTAATGAGTTGCTGGACACAGCGTTAACACAGCAGCAGGCGTATTCTTATAGCCGGGAGAGGATTCATTCAACCCCCCGCCCGAGCCGGAGTTATACGACGCATCTGGATGAACCGGTCGTATCTAGCAGCGCGCGGAGACGGCACCGACAGAGGCAGGACAATCCGGCAGGAGCAGGAGCACATGCCCAAGGGGCGGTGGACCAGGCTAGACATATTGCCCGCGACAACACCCGTCAAGCAACGCTGGTTCACCCCACCACCACAGAAACAGGAATCATGTCCAGTTCCTTGGGGGTGCAGTGTCTCATCCCCTCTTTACGGAATGTGAAGCTACCCAAAGACTTTAAAGGCCCGTGCAAGGTACCCAACTACACGGCGGATCTGGCTTCGGAGGCGTGGGTTGAAAGCTATGAGATGGTTATGGAGATGCTTGATGTGGACGAAGCTGCGTGTGCTAAATACTTCACCATGATGCTTGAGGGCACGTCCCGGACATGGCAAAAGGGTTTACCTCCTAACTCCATCGGATCATGGGGCGAGTTGCGTCGTCGGTTCATCAATAATTTCAAAGACACATGCAAGCAGCCGATGTCCGTGGTTGATTTAGCTGCATGTGTTCAAGGAGAGCAAGAGACCACAAGCAGTTGGGTGCGGCGAGTATCCGAAATCTTGCACTCCTCCAATAGCATCAATCCGAGCACTGCTATAGTGACCTTGGAAGGCAATTGCCGGTTTGAGCCTTTGAGGCAGAAGCTGGGACGAGTCAAGCGTGATTGCAATGACATGGGAACGCTCATGGGCGCCTTGGTAAAATATGGAGACTCTGATAACACCAAGTATCCAGACGCAGACGGAGACAAGTTCGGGAAAGCGAGCAAAAACGGTAAACCGGCGCAGGCCAATCCGGCAGGTACAGGTTACAATGGCAAGCGTAAAGCGGAAGGCAGCTCGGACTTTGTGGCCAATACCAATGTTCAAGACAACGGGCAGCGCCGCAAGGGTAGACCGCCCCCACGCAATGGGAGGCCGCCTATTAATCTAGATCGCCAGTTGAGAGTGCCTTGCCCAAAGCACGGTACAGAGGAAAATCTGGCTACGCATCTCTGGAAAGACTGTTTTATTATGCAGGAGTTTATGAAACAGGCCAAGTATAACCACGGGCCCCCCGGCGGATCAGGTCCCGGTTTTCAGGGTCCGGGATACCAAGGAGGTGGTTCCGAATCAGGATACCACGGCGCTAAAAATAACCATAATGGCAACAATCAGCATCAGCAGAACCAACAACATGGTCAGGGTGGATACAACAATCAAGGGAATCAACAGCGTCAGCAGCAGCAGCAATCCGGATATCAGAATAATCCGAAGGAGCTAAGTAGTGGGCAATATCATGTTTTCACCACAAGCCTGTGCAAACAGGATCAAAAGGTTCTGAAGAGAGCAGTACATTCTGTTGAACCGGCAATACCACATTTTTTACGTTGGTCTGAACAACCCATTGTGTGGAGCAGAGAGGATCACCCGCCACGGGTTGATAATCTGGGTCAGCTGGCCTTGGTGGTGGCACCACAGGTGGGTGGTTATAAGTTCACAAAGGTACTTATGGATGGAGGCAGCATCATCAATATCCTATACTATGAGACCTTCCGACGTATGGGATTGACAGATAAGAAGCTCCGACAGTCCAACACAGTGTTCCATGGAGTGGTGCCCGGTAAATCGGCTTACCCAGTTGGGAAAATCGATCTGGAAGTTACCTTTGGGGATGAGCATGACTCTAGATCGGAGACAGTGACCTTCGAGGTTGTAAAGATCAGGAGCCCATATCATGTCCTGTTTGGGAGACCGGTTTACGCCAAGTTCATGGCTAGACCGTGTTATGTTTATTTGCAGCTCAAGATGCCGGGTCACAAGGGAACTATCACGGTCCATGGGAGCCGCAAGATCACGTTGGAATGCGAGGAAGGAGACGCAGCATACGCTGAGGCAGTTTACGCTATGGAGGAGCTGAAGTTTTATAAGGACAATGTTGATCTGGCAGATATGTCCCCGTTGAAGAAGCCAACTATAGAGCATGATCTGGTGTTGAAGTTTAAATCGGCAGAGGAAACCAAGCAGGTTGACTTTGTTCCAGGCGATTCATCCAAGCAGTTCACTATCAGCGCTAACCTAGACCCCAAATAGGAAAGCGCGCTCATTGAGTTCATCCGTGAGAACCGGGATATCTTTGCGTGGAAGCCTTCTGACATGCCAGGTATACCAAAGGAACTCGCTGAGCACAGTCTTAATATTGATCCGAAGTTTAAACCGGTCAAGCAATATTTGCGCCGCTTCAGTGAGGAGAGGCGCAAGGCTATAGGTGAAGAAGTGGCCAGGCTTTGGGCCGCAGGCTTCATAGTTGAAGTATTTCATCTAGAGTGGTTGGCTAATCCGGTGCTGGTGCTAAAGAAAAACGGAACTTGGAGGATGTCTGTTGATTATACAGACTTGAACAAGGCTTGCCCAACTGATCCTTTTGCTCTCCCGCGTATTGATCAGATTATCGATGATACGGCGGGATGTGAGCGGCTGAGTTTTTTGGATGCATATTCAGGTTATCATCAGATCAAGATGGCAGTTAAGGACCAGGAGAAGACAACCTTCATAACTCCCTTTGGAGCCTTCTGCTATGTATCCATGCCCTTTGGGCTCAAGAGTGCCCAAGCAACTTATCAGCGTCGTGTGCAGAACTGCCTATAAGGGAAGATTGGAAGAAATGTCCATGCATATGTGGATGACATTGTGGTAAAATCCAGGAAGGAGACGCTGATAGAGGACTTAAAAGAAACCTTTGACAACCTCCGGGTTTACAAGATGATGCTTAATCCGGAGAAGTGTGTTTTTGGTGTTCCAGCAGGCAAGCTCCTTGGATTCTTAGTGTCAAACAGAGGGATTGAAGCTAATCCGGAGAAGATCAAGGCAATCACATCCTTGGCTAAACCGGCTTGTATCAATGATGTCCAGCGTGTGGCAGGCCGGATTGCAGCGTTGAGTCAGTTCATCAACCGTTTAGGAGAAAAGGCGATCCCGCTTTATCATATGATGAAAAAGACGGACCGGTTTGTCTGGAGCGATGCTGCAAATGCTGCGTTTGAGGATTTGAAGCGGCGGTTGATAGGGAGCCGCTGTTGTTATACGTGGCCGCCAATGCCCGTGCAGTTAGCGTGGCCATTGTGGTGGAGCGCAAAGAATCAGGTAAAGAATATCCGGTTCAACGTCCGGTTTATTACATCAATGAGGTGCTCATTGAGTCGAAACAAAGATATCCACACTGGCAGAAATTGGTGTATGGTGTGTTCATGGCAAACCGGAAGTTGAAGCACTACTTCCAGGGCCACCCAATCACTGTGGTCAGTTCAGCTCCGTTGGGGGATATAATCCAGAATAGAGAAGCCACTGGCAGAGTGGCGAAGTGGGCCATTGAGCTTAGCCCACACGAATTAAAATATGTGCCTCGTACTGCTATAAAGTCCCAAGCACTGGTGGATTTCATCAATGATTGGACAGAGTTGCAAGCACCTGAGGAGAAGCCGGATCATACATATTGGACTATTCACTTTGACGGTTCAAGGCAATTGGAGGGTTCGGGGGCTGGAGTCGTGTTAACTTCCCCACGAGGTGATAAGTTCTATTATGTCCTCCGATTAAAGTTCCCTTGTACTAACAATGCCGCTGAGTATGAAGCTCTCCTCCACGATTTGCGGATGGCCAAGGAGATGAACTTGAGCCGGGTTAAGTGCTTTGGTGACTCAGATCTGGTGGCGCAACAAGTATCTGGTAAGTGGGATTCTAAGGATCCGTTCATGGCAGCTTACCGGCGAGAAGTGGATGCAGTCGCGGGATACTTCAAGGGATATCAAGTGGACCACATAGACCGGCGAAAAAATGAAGCGGCCGATGCATTGAGCCGGCTGGGTTCTCAACGTAAACCGGTTCCACCTAATACCTTCCTGGATGAATTGCATAGCCCGTCAGTACAGATACCGTCAGAGGAGGACTTGGCTGTTCCTGATCTGGAAGCACAGTTAGTCGCAGCACTTCACGTCATTCCGGATTGGACACTCCCTTATTTGGCGTATATGAGCCGAGGTAAGTTTCCAGAGGACGAAGTGGAGGCCCGACAGATAATCCAGCGGTCTAAATCCATGACTATCGTCAATGGAGAACTCCATCATCGCAGCGTTTCTAGAGCGTTTCAGCGGTGCGTATCATCAGAGGAAGGCTGTGATATTCTTCGAGAGATTCATGACGGGAATTGTGGTCATCACGCCGGTTCAAAGTCCTTGGTAGCTAAAGCTTTTCGTCATGGGTTCTACTGGCTTACGGCTCACGCCAATGCAGAGGACTTGGTCAGAAAATGTGACGCTTGCCAGAAATTTTCCCGGCGTGCTCATGTACCGGCGCAGGAGCTACGGATGATTCCAATCACTTGGCCATTTGCGACTTGGGGGCTTGATATGGTTGGACCCTTTAAAAGATCCCAAGATCAGAAAACCCACTTGTTGGTAGCAGTGGACAAATTTACAAAGTGGGTCGAAGCAGAGCCTATCAGTAAGTGTGATGGGGCAACAGCGGTTAAGTTCATCAAAAAGGTGATTTTCCGGTTTTGCTTTCCACACAGCATTATAACTGATAATGGCACCAACCTATCTAAAGGAGAGATGGAAGAGTTCTGTCAAAGAGAACATATTCGCCTTGATGTGTCATCAGTAGCTCACCCTCAGTCCAACGGCCAAGCTGAGAGAGCCAACCAAGAGATTTTGAGAGGCATCAAGCCACGGCTTATGGTTCCTTTGCAAAGAACACCAGGTTGCTGGGTAGAGGAGTTGCCCTCTGTCTTATGGAGCATCAATACTACACCTAACAGATCAACAGGGTACACACCCTTCTTTATGGTATATGGTGCTGAAGCGGTCCTGCCCAGCGATTTTCGGCATGACTCACCATGGGTGGCAGCTTATGTTGAAGCGGATAATGAGCAAGCAAGACAAGACAGCTTGGACCGGCTAGATGAGGAACGGGACACGGCAGCAGCACGATCAGCAATTTATCAACAAGATCTGCGCCGGTACCACAACTGCCGGGTTAAAACCAGAACGTTCCAGGAGGGAGATCTGGTGCTCCGGCTCATCCAAGACCAGACAGATATGCACAAGCTATCCCCACCTTGGGAAGGACCCTTTGTGGTCAGCAAGAACCTACACAACGGATCATACTACCTTTTCGACGTTCGAGAACATAAGGACTCATGTACGGCAGAGGAGGAGACCAAGCGGCCATGGAACATCACTCTTCTTCGGCCTTACTATACTTGAGCCATTGGCTCCGCTTTATGTACAATGTATATATTATACTTAATAAAATAAACTGGCACCCCCGGATCCCCAGGGAATCAGCCATCTTCTTCGCAAAAAGAGTATGACATGGGGGCTTCGAAAGAAACCTTCCATGGCCTCTTAAACCGGCGCCCCTGATAGAATCAGGGGATCAGCCGTGTCTTTTATACCCAAGAGTATCACATGGAGGCTTCGAAAGAAACCTTCCATGGCCTCTTAAACCGGCGCCCTTGACAGAATCAGGGAGTCAGCCGTGTTCTTCAAAGGAGTATCACATGGGAGTTTCTACACAAGCTTACCATGGCCTCCTAAACCGGCGCCCTTGATACATCAAGGAATCAGTCATGTTATCAAACAAGAATCACATGGGGGCTTCCGCGGGCAAGGGAGTTTCCCATGGCCTCTTGAGCCGGCGGCGGTATGAAGCCCATCATAAGAGCACTGCTCTGGTTGCTTCGGCAATTTCCACATGATGATGAGGGGTAAAAGAGAGTGTTGGTGCCCAACCCACCTCAAACATATGCCCCGATGAGCAAAACGGCTCACACACTACCGGGGGGCTCGCAGAGAGTTGAATACCCTTGTAGTGAACATGGCTTGGAAACCCGGTGCATGCACCTAAAACCCCAGATTAACCTGCCTACCTCAAGTAAATCACGCCATCCAGGTAAACCTGGTATGACCCGTCGAACCTGCCACAAGTTACTCCTTCAGGACCCTGAACTTGGCCACGTTAAATTGATGATCATCGAGTTGATTACCTAAAGACAAAATCTTTATGAGATTTTGAAACATTGGGTAGCTTGTCATCGATGATTTGGTTAAGGATTGCGGAGCATCTTGACAGGCTTTGCTAAAATGGTTAATGACAGTAGCCTCGCAGCTCATAAAAAGCCTCGAATTTGGAGCCTGGCAGCTCATAAAAAGCCTCGACTACTTGGTCTTATTTGCCCAAAAAAAACTTATTTTTATTTTTTATGATTTCACAAATCTTGGTCGTCATGATCATTGGTTTTTAACCAAGTCCATTGATGCGAGACTGGACAACTACAAGGTTGACCATATATCTACAAAGTTAAAGTCTGGGTCATGAACACCAGCGAGAGTTAAACCGGCGTTCATCGTAACCCGGATTGGCCGTCAGATTAAGCCAAACAAGAGAGCCAAGGGCCTCATCAGCACCTGCGCTTTCAAATTATTCCTACCGAATTAAGGTCGGCAAGCACAATTAATCAGAGGTATGGTATATGTTTGTGTTCAAAAGCTATTCCTTTGATATATATATATCAGAGCAGTATAATCCGTCCGGTGGTAAACCACCAGGACATCTTTTAGCTTTGTTCATGCAGGCACAGGTAGTATAAGCTGATCAAGCATTGCAACCATATGGTAAATTGGGAGTGCCAAACAAAATAATACCATGACAGTGGAACAAAGGCAGTATCTCAACTATTCTATTACAAGGCACTCGCAGGCCCGAATGGATCAAAGTTTTTTGCAAAGTACTCAACAACTAAAAGTTAAACCGGACGGTTTACGACTCCTCTTCACGCTGCGAAGGCTGAGGGTCAACGTGTTCCGGGTCTTCATCGACTTCAGGCAATTGCTGGAAACCAGGAGCGCTCCAGTCAATCTTGGAGAGGGCACGTAAATACACTTCATCATTGATAAGATCTGAAGGGTCAATATCTTGAGCGAAAGTGTGGTTACGAACTGGTGGGATCAGATTTTCAGTTTCGTAAACCGGCCGCTCCACCCGCGAATTTTCTAGATCGTAAGCCGGATGATACCTTGTCAAATCTGCTTCATCGACAAGCTTACTGGCGAGAGGGCGCATATCCTTGGTCAAAGAGCAGAGATCTTCAGCAGAGAAGGCTGACCCGTCCTCTTTCATGCTGGGGTAGCCGTTCATGGCTTCAGCCGGATCAAAATCAGGGACCCATGCTTTGGCCCGGGACAGCGCCATGAGAGAGCCAGCTCGCGCAGCAGACTTCTTCACCTCAACAAGACACACAGGTAGGACAGACAACTTTTCCAGGGTGGCTTGGATGGTGGTCGGCGCTAGTTTATTGTGTGACATGGCACTGATAGCCCTTTGAGCGCCAGAGTAGAGCTGCTCCACCAGGGTATAAGCTGCCTTAAGCTTCTTCCGGACATCGTCTCCAAGATGAGTTATGCGCGTCCCTGTATGCAATTGGCGAGTTAAACCGGAGCAGAACAAAGATGGCAAGGATACAAATATATGAAGACAAATAGTCACCGAAGATAGCAGAAGTCATGTTCTCCATTTGTTGTTTCAACCCGGATAGTTCCTGCGTAACCGGATTGAGAGCGGCTTCGGCATCCTTTGCTCTTTTTTCTAGAGCGTCCCTTTGCACCTCCCATGTGGACCGCTCCGCTTCAAAATATTTCTTCAACTTTTCCATGTTCGTCAAAGCAAGGACAAGTTCTTCCTTAGGTTTGGTTGAAGCAGCCTCATGGAAGGCCAAGTTATTCCGGAGCTCAGTTGCCTCTGACGCTCTCCGGTTCAAGTCGGCCTGCAAGAAAAGAAAACGTGTGAGAAGGACAGATTATTCAAAGTCTGAAGCACATAACAGGTTATGCACTTGACACTTGGGGGCTAATGTACAATTGAAGTAAGGAAAGCAAAAAAAAATCAGACAAGTCCCAAGCACATAAACAGGTTATGCCCTTGGCACTTGGGGGCTAATGTAAGTTCATTCTCAGACATAATTGAAGTCCCGGTTCACCTACAGTGAAGCTAAACCGGCACTTGGGGGCTACTATGGTCTAAAGGTATGATTGCAAAGTACAAAGCAGAAACAGAAAGCAAAAGGAAAGAAAGTCACCTCATATTTGTCCTTCATCATGTTAACTAAGCCAGCTTCATAGTCGCGGCTGGTGAAGAGCCGGTTCAGATACCCGGAATGAAGTTCCTGGGCACTCAGCTGAGCATAGCTTGATAGGTCTGTGCTCCACTTGCCTTTATCTTGTTGAAGTTTCTCTTCCTTGGCAGTATGCCTCACCAAGGTGAAAGGCTCTGTGGGAGCAGTGAAGCCTAACCCGGTTATCTCAACGTCTGCTGTCAAGGCAGCAGTTGGCTGGAGAGGATTGGCAGTGTGCACCGGACTAACAGGAGCCGGGCTAGCCCGAGGAGGACTAACCCGGACAGGGCTTGCCGGTTCAGCCGTATTCTCCATGTCATCACCTCCCGGAGCAGCAACATCTTCATGATCCATAGGAGCGGGATCATCGAGCTGAACTTCAAAGTTGTCCTCTGGAGGGATGGCCGCTTCAGGGTCCCCGGCTGGTTTATTAGTAGTGGTCTCCGCAGCTGGCTTATTTGTTTTTGCCTTTTTGCTACTCTTTGGCATTCTGATAAAGGTCAAAAGAACAATGAGAATCACAAAGTTAAAAACTAGAAGATAAACCGGTTGTTTGAAAAAAAAGGACTTACCCAGGAACGGTTTTGAGCACTGGGACTTGCGTAGTGGTCGACTCGCCGGAAGAAGACAGAGGAGCCTCCTGATAGTTGGGATCAGACGGTTTAAGAGGTTTACGTATAAGGCCTGCTTTTGGATGAAGAAGGGTTGGAGCGAGCAAAACCTTTGAATGGCGCCTGCGAGCTGGCGTGAGGGGTATCCCGGACGACTCAACCACATGGCCGCTATGGCGCGTGGTCCGGCGAGCTTTGTGCTGCTTTTTCTTCAAAAGAAAGTCGGGATCCAATTTTGCATAAGGGTGAGAAAATGGATATTTCCGGGATACCCGGCGGATCTTGGGTGGCAACGGTTCTGAATCAGATGAGAGAGAAATTACCTCAACTCCCTCCGCTTTACTTCCCTCCACCAGATCCTGAGGAAAGGCATTATTAACATAAATTCAGACAAAGGAAGATCAAAATACATAAGGGTTAATTAGTACCTCAGAAGCCGGATCATCCTCGTCAGGGTTTGAACCGAAAGCGGCAGCAGCTTTTTTCTTCTTGACAGCGAAGGTTTTCTTGCGTGATTGCTTGGCCGATTTATCCTGAGATTTCCTCTTCCAGAAAGGATCATTGGCCTGTGCAAAGGAATAATAACAAGTTGAAGACAACTGATATGAACGGATTAAGATGAAAAGAAAGGGTCGGAAGAGCTTTACCGATGGCGGTTTGTTGGTCAAGCAGAATAGAGCTAAGCCGGTCTGGCTGCAATCCTCCAGAGGGATGTTCTGCATTTTCTTCATAGACTCAGTAACTTCATTGTCAGGAAGTACTATTTTGGTGTGGCGTTGAGGATCTTCCGGTT
>LR738713.1:345879870-345909483 GCA_902687465.1 Secale cereale
AGTATGCCTCACCAAGGTGAAAGGCTCTGTGGGAGCAGTGAAGCCTAACCCGGTTATCTCAACGTCTGCTGTCAAGGCAGCAGTTGGCTGGAGAGGATTGGCAGTGTGCACCGGACTAACAGGAGCCGGGCTAGCCCGAGGAGGACTAACCCGGACAGGGCTTGCCGGTTCAGCCGTATTCTCCATGTCATCACCTCCCGGAGCAGCAACATCTTCATGATCCATAGGAGCGGGATCATCGAGCTGAACTTCAAAGTTGTCCTCTGGAGGGATGGCCGCTTCAGGGTCCCCGGCTGGTTTATTAGTAGTGGTCTCCGCAGCTGGCTTATTTGTTTTTGCCTTTTTGCTACTCTTTGGCATTCTGATAAAGGTCAAAAGAACAATGAGAATCACAAAGTTAAAAACTGGAAGATAAACCGGTTGTTTGAAAAAAAGGACTTACCCAGGAACGGTTTTGAGCACTGGGACTTGCGTAGTGGTCGACTCGCCGGAAGAAGACAGAGGAGCCTCCTGATAGTTGGGAACAGATGGTTTAAGAGGTTTACGTATAAGGCCTGCTTTTGGATGAAGAAGGGTTGGAGCGAGCAAAACCTTTGAATGGCGCCTGCGAGCTGGCGTGAGGGGTATCCCGGACGACTCAACCACATGGCCGCTATGGCGCGTGGTCCGGCGAGCTTCGTGCTGCTTTTTCTTCAAAAGAAAGTCGGGATCCAATTTTGCATAAGGGTGAGAAAATGGATATTTCCGGGATACCCGGCGGATCTTGGGTGGCAACGGTTCTGAATCAGATGAGAGAGAAATTATCTCAACTCCCTCCGCTTTACTTCCCTCCACCAGATCCTGAGGAAAGGCATTATTAACATAAATTCAGACAAAGGAAGATCAAAATACATAAGGGTTAATTAGTACCTCAGAAGCCGGATCATCCTCGTCAGGGTTTGAACCGAAAGCGGCAGCAGCTTTTTTCTTCTTGACAGCGAAGGTTTTCTTGCGTGATTGCTTGGCCGGTTTATCCTGAGATTTCCTCTTCCAGAAAGGATCATTGGCCTGTGCAAAGGAATAATAACAAGTTGAAGACAACTAATATGAACGGATTAAGATGAAAAGAAAGGGTCGGAAGAGCTTTACCGATGGCGGTTTGTTGGTCAAGCAGAATAGAGCTAAGCCGGTCTGGCTGCAATCCTCCAGAGGGATGTTCTGCATTTTCTTCATAGACTCAGTAACTTCATTGTCAGGAAGTACTATTTTGGTGTGGCGTTGAGGATCTTCCGGTTTGCCGGTATATTTGCACATCAGACTTGAGCGCCCGCTTAGTGGAAGGATGCTCCAAGAAAGCCAGCAGTGAACGAAGTCAACACTAGTTAAACCGTTCACCACGAAAGCCCTGAGCTTGGAAAGTTGAGGGGCATATCGAGCCCGGTCTTGGGCGCTTAGACGTTGTGGCAAAGGATGGGTTGTTGCCAGACGATAAGCGTGGTAACCCGGCAGCGGATTCTCTCCTTCAGGTGAAGTATCCTTACAATAGAACCAAGTCTGGTTCCATTCTTTGGGGTGGCTGTGAAGAGCAGCGTGAGGAAAACTTACATCCTTTCTTTTCTGGATGCTGACACCACCCAGCTCCTGATGAGGTCCATCAGTAAACTCAGTCCGCCGGTTCAGATGGAAGAAATCCCGGAACAGATCCACTGATGGTTCTTCTTGAAGGTATGCCTCCGAGAAAACTTGGAAGTTACAGATGTTCGATACAGAATTCAGGCCTACATCTTGTGGGTGGAGTTGAAAAGCAGCTAACACATCCCGGAAGAACTTTGAACCGGGAGGACTGAAACCCTGGGCCAGATGATCAAAGAAAACAATGATCTCTCCTTCTTGGGGTGTAGGAGGACATTCCTTTCTAGGGCCCGCCAGTGCAGAGCCTCTCTTCGACCCAGAAGGCCGATTGAAGCAGCATTTACTAAGTCATCCTCAGTGATCCGGGAAGGAACCCAATTGCAAGCAACAAATTGTTTGGCCATCGTTTCTGATGAGGGAGTGCTGAAAAATACAGTGGAAAATCCGGTTTACAACTAGCGAAACAAACCGGCAGTTTTTGTGAGGATATTGACCTAATCGACGGTTTAAGCAAGGGGCTAATGGTACCCCCTAATCCGGATCAGGCGTGCACAAGACAGCCACCGGTTTATGGTAACAAAAAGAAGAAGTTAAATCGTCGACTATGGAATACAAGTTCATATCTAAACCATCAGGACAAGTATATGAGAAGCGGACTATGATTAAACCGGTAATATAAAGCAAATAAGCTGCAGATCTAAAGTGCGAAAAACAGTTTTCGCATAAATAGAGGTAAGGTATGGATCTACGGCGCAGGAAAAAGACAAGATAATTATGGTCATATTCAGTGAAGACAGTGGAAGTTCTCTACAGATTCAATCTAAGTTAGCAGTGCTGGAGAAGATAAAGTATAACGATGGAGCGGAAGCGCACGAATGAGGATCAAGCCTGACGAGTTATATCTACAGCTAAGACTGACCTAGGGCGATGAACTACGAAGAAACGAGGGTTCATGGCGAGCTACAGAAGAAACCCTAAAAGTGAGATCTATGGGGAGAAGGAAGCATACCTGAGGAATCGAAGGAAAAGCGGTGAGTTTTCTGGTCGCGTTCAGGTTGATGCAGCGGCCGGACTTGCTGGCGATGGCGAGCTCGAAGGACGGTGGCGGAAGCTCGGGCGCTAGAGCTGGAGGAAGAAGAAGCAGAAGGGGAAAAGAGATGGGCCTCGGTAGTATTTATAGGCCGAAGAGATAAAAACGGTAAGCGCGTGAATCGAGGAGGCCAGAAATCAGATAAAGATTGAGATGTCGCCTCGATCTTCGGTGCGACAATAAAGAAAGGTAACAAACATATGCGGGCATTAAATGCGCAGATGATGTCACGACGGATTGAAATGATTTCAGGAGATGACGTCATGGCCGGTTTATGAAGCAAACAAGTTGCAAAAAGTAAATTTGTACAAGACTTGGAAGACTGACATGAACAAGTTCAAATCAATCAGGGGCCTAATGTCAGGGATATTACTAGTAGGTATAAACCGGCCAGGAGGGTCCGGATTACACTGACAAAGTTGTATTATTACAAGCCTAGTAGGATGTATAATAAAGGATCATAGCCCATAGAGGTTTAGGGCCCATGTATAAGGCCCATGGTCTGTAAACCGTCGTACCATGTAACTTGGGATGTAAGATAGAAAGAATAGAGACCGAGGTGGACACGTTTATGAGCCGGCCTCGGGACTCTGTAAACCGGACCAGGCGTCACCTCCTATATAAAGGGACGACCCGGCGACGGTTCAGTACAAGAAAGAACAGCTCGAGACACAGGCAAACGGATTCGCTCCCTGGTCATCGAAGCCCAAGCAATACCACACCAAACTAGACGTAGGCTTTTACCTTCATCGAAGGGACCAAACTAGTATAAAAATCCCTGTGTCCTTCGTCCGCTTTAACCCCTTTAAGCTAACCTGAGCGATGGCCTCACACCTAAGTCCGTTAACCCGAACATCTGCTGTGCTAAATCCACGACAGTCGGGTTTTACCTTAATGAACGTTAGTAGTTGCAGATGCTTTCTAATAGTTCCAATCATAAGTGCATAGAATTCCAAGTAAGGGATGACATTCTAGCAGTGGCCTCTCCCACATAAACCTTGCTATCGGTCTAGTAACATAGTCAATTGCTTAGGGGAAATTTCGCAACTCCTACCACCACTTTTCCATACTCGCTATATTAACTTTATTGTTTCTTTATCTTAACAGCCCCTAGTTTATATTTACGTGATCTTTATATTCTTGCAAATCTATCCCACAAAAACTACAAAGTACTTCTAGTTTCATACTTGTTCTAGGTAAAGTAAACGTCAAGCGTGCGTAGAGTTGTATCGGTGGTCGATAGAACTTGAGGGAATATTTTTTTCTACCTTTAGCTCCTCGTTGGGTTCGACACTCTTACTTATCAAAAGAGGCCACAACGGATCCCCTACACTTGTGGGTTATCATACATCAAGTGTTCTCAAATACTTAAGGACTCAATCCGATAAGATTACTTCAAAGGGAAAACTCAATTCATCACAAGAGAGTATAGGGGGAGAAACATCATAAGATCCAACTATAATAGCAAAGCTCGCGATACATCAAGATCGTGCCATCTCAAGAACACGAGAGAGAGAGAGAGAGAGAGAGAGAGAGAGAGAGATCAAACACATAGCTACTGATACATACCCTCAGCCCCGAGGTTGAACTACTCCCTCCTCGTCAGGGAGAGCGCCGAGATGATGATGATGGCCACCGGAGAGGGATTCCCCCCTCCGGCAGGTTGCCGGAACGGGGTCTAGATTGGTTTTCGGTGGCAACAGAGGCTTTCGGCGGCGGAACCCCAGATCTAGGTTATTTTTCGGAGGTTTCTGTATATATAGTAGGTATTGGAGTTAGGGGCAAGTAAAGGGAGTCTCCGGGCTGTCCACTAGGTAGGGGGCGCGTCCAGGGGGGCGCCCCCCACCCTCGTGGGCAGCCCATGGATCTTCTGGTCCCCCTCCAGCACTTCCTGGGCTTCTTCTGGTCCAAAAATAAGCTCCATTGAGTTTCAGGTCAATTGGGCTCCGTTTGATATTCCTTTTCTGCGATACTCTAAAACAGGAGAAAAACAGAAACTGGCCCTGGGCTCTGGGTTAATAGCTTAGTCCCAAAAATAATAAAAAACGTGTATAATAAAGCCCATTAAACATCCTAGAAGGAGAATATAATAGCATGGAACAATAAAAAATTATAGATACGTTGGAGACATATCACTGTCCTCGCCCACGCAAAAACGGGTCATGAGTGTAGTTAGGGCTGCCATTGTTTTCGGCTTTTCCTGTCCGAGGTGTCTGGCTAGCCATTCGTCCCGCACACTATGCTTGAAGGCCGCTAAGGCTTTAGCGTCCGCACAGTCGACGATTTGGTTCTTCTTAGTGAGAAACCGATTCCAAAGATTGCGGGCTGATTCCTCGTGTTGTTGGATGATGTGAGTTAGATCGTCAGCATCCGGGGGCCGGATAGAGGTCCCTTGAAAATTCGCCTGAAAAGCATCCTCAAGTTCTTCCCAACTCCCAATGGAGTTCTCTGGGAGGCTGTTTAGCCAGTGCCGAGCTGGTCCTTTCAACTTGAGGGGTAAATATTTAATGGCATGGAGATCATCTCCGCGAGCCATGTGGATGTGAAGAATTAAGTCGTCTATCCAGACGACAGGATCCGTTGTTCCATCATACGCCTCGATGTTTACGGGTTTAAACCCTTCTGGAAAGTCGTGATCCAGCACCTCGTCGGTGAAGCACAGAGGGTACGCGGCGCCATTGTATTTTGCTATGTCATGGTGTATGTCCAAAGGTTGTGATGTTCGGTATTGACTCCGAACTGGCATATGACCGGCGCGATTGGCTTGATAGCCGTCGTCCCGTGCGGGAGCATGGTCCCTAGATCCATATATGGATCTGATCTTGCCAGCCTTTTTGTTCAGCTCCTCACGCAGATCATGTTTCCGGGCCTGAGCCGCATCCTCCTTTCCTTTACGGGGTGGGGTGCGGGCTTGTGCACGCCGTTGCTAGCCACTCTGTCCCGTCCACGAAGTGGTTGGTCCGGCTTGTCGGTGGTGTTGTTATTCAGCGGTATAGGCGCATCGGCCTCGTCATCGAATTCAGGCAGTAGTTTACGCTTAGGGTAGCATTTGGTTTGGCGATTGCCTATTTTGGCTCAGCGTCCAGCACTTCGTTCCATCTGTCGTTGAGTGTATCCTGTTCGGCTCGAAGCAGTCTCTGCTGCTTTTTCATGCTTCTCGCGGTGGCAATAAGCCTCCGATGGAAGCGCATTTGTTCTAAGGGTTCTTCTGGGACGATGTATTCATTGTCGCCCAGGCTAACATCCTCTTCAGAGACAAGTTTATAATTACTGTCTTCGGCATCGCTGTCATCGAACTGCAGTTTCAGACTATTTTCGTCGTCCTCTCGTTCGTCCTGCTCGATCGCTGGGTCTGCGGGGTCTTCGGCTTGCTCCGGACTGTCACCGTCGTTAGTGACATTGTTGCTATCTTTTCCTTTACGGGATTTAGTTTGGCGCTTTGGACGCTGACGTTTGGGAGGTTCTTAAACAGGCTTGTCCCTTGCGGGGTCGTTTTTGCCGTCGCCCTCTTTCTCCTTAGGTGTATCCACCATATACACATCGTATGAAGACGTAGTTGTTCATCGTCGATACGGGACGGTTTTGGTCTAGATCTGCATCGGCTTCGAGCTCCATCCCTTCGAAGTCTTCGAAAGCATAGTCAACTAGATCAGTTGGATCTTCGACCGTTGCTACCAAGTGGGTGGTGGGTTGGGAGCAAAATTCTCCATCATCAGCCTCTAGTTCGAACCGGATATAACTCGGTTGTGTGTTCCCAGCTAAGGAGAGAGATTTTAGTGAGTTCAGCACATCGCCAAAGGGTTAGTGCAGGAAGATATCTGCAGTGTTGAATTCGGCGAGAGACGCCTGATCGAGCTTGAAGGGCGCATATGCGCATGGTTTGGAACCTATGGTCGGAGACGAGTCCGGAGTTCCAATAACACAGACTCTGCACGGAGTTGGATCCGTGTGCGCCTCCTGCGCCATTGAGTTTGTGGCTTCCTCGGCGGGGTTGAGCTTCCCGTCCTCGGGTGACGCAATATGTTCCGGATTTAGGGCCAGAACGGTTACAGGTGCTATTTCCTAGTCTGATGATAGAGTTAGGTCATGTTCATTGTGGCGGCAGGGAGAGGTTGTGTAATGCCCAGGATGGGACTATACCTCCAACGTGTCGAGGCACGACTTAAAGGTATAAGCCCATTCTAGAATGATCGCAAGTTCGGTATCTTTGCACATCTCATGTAAAAATAGGGATGAAAGGGAAAAAGATAGTTGGCTTACACTCGCCACGTCACACAAATCATTACATAGCCAAACAACATTCAAATAACATCACAACCCGTCTACGAGTGAAGATTCAAATGCAAGATACCAAACATACATAAAGCCACAGGTCTGAATCGCCCCTAGTAGAAACCTCTATTGATCGTCGGGATAGTGCACATAGTGACGGCTACGGTCCTCGTCGTACTCCCGGTATAGCTCGGTGCCGTCTCCTGAGTAGAACACCTGAGTACCTGCATCTGGTGTGGTGTAGTAACTGTGAGCCACAGAGGACTCAGCAATCCCGTTCCCGGGTAGCACAACTATCCAAGCCTTGGGTGTGGAACAAGGCTGAAGAAAGAATAAGAGCTTGCAGCAGCACTAGCACTAGCTTACATAAAAGAGAGCGAGAAGAGAAGTGCCTCGGGAGATAAGATGATCACGAAGTGATCCTAACTAAAACACGGCAATCATAACCCCACCGTGTTCACTTCCCGAATCCCTTTCGAAAAATGACCGTCACGGTACTCACGCTGGTAGTGTGTTCTGAACATGGTGTCAAGTTTTCTACAATCGGATATTAACAAATTCCCATTTGCCACATAACCGCGGGCACGGCTTTCGAAAGTTCATAACCCTGCAGGGCTGTTCCAACTTGGCCCATGACAAGCCCACGATCCGCGGAGTCGCAACTCCAAGGTGGGAAGGCCCGAGTATCCTCGGAATCCCGTGCTCAAGATACTCCGACTAAGGTAAGGCTAATCCAGCAAATCCTCCCGGTGTGCCGACACCCTGACAGTAGTCGCGCGTATCTAGTCTCAGGCCACGACCGGATGGGTGATGCTACGGGTTTTTACCAGACCTCAAGTTTCCTTGAGGTGGCCCCGCAGGACCCCCAGTTCGGACCAACACTCATGTGGAGCAATGGCCCGGGGTTGTTGATTAAGAAGAGGGTTAATTACTCCCTATGCAAGTTTTTAGTTATTAGGCAAATAGTACCAATGTTGGGACTTGCTGGAAAAGACTTAGCGCTAAGCGGTTTATCGAGGGGGTCCCATAACCCCAACCGTGTGAGGAACGCAAAATCAAGGAACATAACACCGGTTTATACAGTTCCTAGGGCGGCATGAGTGGAACAAATCACCAAGCAAAAGGCTTAGCCTTCCACCCATTACCAATATATAGGTTATTTCATTTAAGAGTTAATATAGTGTGATATCCCAACAAGCTTCAACATGAAGCAAGAATCTTCAAATCTTCTCCTGCAACTAGCAAAGCTATAAGAGGGGCTGAGCGAAGCTTACTTAGCCAATCAAAGGTTTGCATAGGTAGGGTGGTTAGACAGATTCATGGTTACAATAGGAGGCTGACAGGAAAACATGGGCATCGAGGCAAAAGCTATAGAGCGAGACTTCTAGCAATAGGCAAAGATAGTAATGTTATCTGGGTCAGGTCATCTTGCCTGTCGGGTCATCGATGGGATCATAAGGTGATACGGTGTATCCTAGGGCCATCCCCATGGACCCTCCTTCACCCCCTCAAGTGCCTCAAGGACCGATGATACGTGCTCGTACTAGAGCTTTCGAGACCGAGGTGACGTCACTCCTAGCCCTACTTCCTTATGAATCTTGCGAGACATGGTTGCTACCTCAAGCGAGTGTGCTTTGTGTGCTCAGGTGTGAAGGAGACCACTTCGGAGAAGATCTTGTAGATGGACAAGTCCCCAAGGTCATGGACGAGCTGATACAACAAGAAGACCAGAAAACAGCTCCAGGCCCCGGACATCCGGCCCCCTGGCCCGGACATCCGGCCCCTGGGCATCTCTCTACAGAAGGCCAGCCACAGGGCCCGGACATCCGGCCAGGGCCCGGACATCCGGCCAAGCACGGCCCGGACATCCGGCCTCGGGCCCGGAAATCCGGCGCTCCTGACCAGAGAGCACCCGAGGCTGGGATCCTCCCGCCCGGACATCCGGGCCCCCGCCCCGGACATCCGGCGTCCCGTGAAGTCCCGGACATCCGGCCCGCTGCCCGGACGTCCGGCTCCTGATCTGCCTGCGCGCAGCACTTGGGCCGAGGCCCGTGTATCCCCTTCGCCCCGTAGACTATATATACTCCTCTCCTCATTCCGTTTAGGGTCAGCTGTGGTTTAGCTCATTTGACACTTGTGTGGATTTCTCCCACGAGACCGGTGCGCCTCTACGGAGAAGATCCACCTCTGGATTCAAGACCCCTAACGGGAAGATCCCACGGGATTCCAAGACCTCCTCCGGGAGAAGACTATCTGTATCACCGTTGTTGACTTTGGATCATGTACCTCGACCTTGTATCGCGAATCTAGCACTTGTGTGATTGCTTCCGTGTTGATTTGAGTGTTCTCTCTTGTGTTTTCCCCGTCTTCCCCTTGTGTTTTCCCCGTGTTCATCGTGTGCCAACCTCCAAACGTGAAAGATCCGCTGATTAGGGTTCCACCCTGTATCATAAGGGGGCTCCTCGTCCTCAATCTCGGTAGTAACCTCGTTCTCGTACTTGTTCTCGGCTTCCGGCTCTACTCAACACAAAACACACGAGGCACGAAATCAACAAGATGCAATTCTCAAACCACAGGATGCATGACTGATGCACTAAGGAAGCACTGCAGATGCACTAAGTATGCACAGCAAGACAACATCGGAAACACAGAGATACAGCACAAGGAACATGACAATGTGCAACTAGCAAGAAACTTCAAAACATGTTAACAAGAGGATATTATGAATCTACATGCAAAATCTCCCAAGTTTCAAATAGGACTTGCTCAAAACGGAGCAACGGGCTAAAAGATACACCCGAAACAAGAAACATTGCCAAGCTGAAATTTACAGCCACATAGCAACTTCGGAGCAAGAAATATATATTCTACAGCACTCAAACATCATGACAAGAAGCATGGACATAAAGTAGACATATCCTACAGCAAACAATTCCATTGGAGCATCTCCATAGGAGGCATGGATCAATAGCAACAAGCTATAACATTTTGAACATGACAACAAAATCTGACAGCAGTAATTTATAGCATCTTGGGAGCAAGAACTAAATATGCTACAGCCACCCAAAAGAGCATGTGAGAGCATGAATGGATATCCAACAATATATACAACAAGGAATCATCAATAGTCACCCCAAAACTAGCATGGATTTGCCTAGAACAACAAGCAAACATGGCATCTGGAAATTACAGATTCCAGACTTAGTGAAATTTCACTGTGTTAAAACAGCAGTAATATTATGGCATGTTTGCGAGCAAGTTTAAGTCACCTCAAGGCATAACATGGCAAGTGGTTTGAACCACAGCAAAGTACACATGATGGGGAAACCAAAACATATAAGCATGCAACAAGGGGACAACCACATCAATAGCAACGAGCTCCTCAACTAGGCATCTCGTAACAAGTTTAAGAACCTAACAGCCACTAGCACTTTTGCAAAGGAGATAAACATGGCAATATGAAATCTATCATGCAAGCTAAAGAAACCAACATGTAGAGCATCTCATGATGAACATGTGGACATATCATTTGCTTCCTTTGGATAAACATGCACCAAGATATCACATTGCAAACATGGCATGAAAACAACTAATAGCAGCAGTTTATAACAAGTAGCACTCTTCCCATGAAGATTAAGACATCTAGATGGACTCAAACATGCATGACACAATGGAACAAAACATAGTACATGTCACCACGATCATTTTGACATATCATACACACAAAACGGACATGCACAGTAAAAGATATCCTCATCACAAATATGCATCAGACACTGAAAAGCAACTAGGGACTTAGCCAAAAACGAGAGTCAACCTGCTCGTCAACGGGGCGGTCAAACGGGCTACCGGGTCGGTGGATCGGGCGCTGCGGGTCCACGGCCGGATCCGCTAGGGTTTCCAGCGGGCGCCTAGATCGGATCGAGGCGCTGGCTCCCTCGAGCCCGACCTTCGAGCGGCGGCGGCTGCGATCCCTCGAGGTCGGCGGCGGGACGAAGCGGCTGGGGCGGTGCCCTGGCCCGGCGGCGAGGTGAGGGGCGGCCGGCGGCGAGGGCCTGGCCGGTGGCGGGGTCTTGCGGCGAGGGGCCGAGGCGGCGGGACGGAGGAGCAGCGGCGGCGAGATGGAGGAGCGGCGGCGGCGAGGCGCTCCGGCGGGGTTGGCCTGCGACCTGCGGGAGGAAGACGAAGGCGGAGGCTGGCCGAGATCTGGCCTGGTTCACGGGCTGACCTCGGGCCCCGCGGGCCCGCGCGGCGAGGTGTGGAAGCACTGGCGGCGGTCGGTGGAAGCACTGCTCGGCGGTGGAGGAAGCACGGCTCGGTAACAGTGGAAGCACAGCGCGGCAACGGTGGAAGCACGGCGCGGCAGAGGTGGAGACACTAGGGTTTTGGACGCAAAATTGGAGGGGGTGGACGTTTATATAGGCACAAGGAGCTAGGGTAGTCCAAATGAGGAGAGGTTTTCGGCCACGAGATCACAATTGAACGGCCTAGATGATGGGAAGGGTTTCAGCTGGGTTGGTGGGCTATTGGAGGGGTGTCTTGGGCCTCAAAGAGGAGGTACTTTTAGCCCACGAAGATAACTGTCGGAGTATCAAACGAACTCCAAACGCGACAAAACTTGACAGGCGGGTTACGCGTACCAAAACAACATCGCACGACAAGTCTCACGCCAAACCGGAAACGTTACACGGCCAAACACAAAAGAACGACTCCGGGATGCCACGGACACGTGTGAGAGCGTCGGAACTCGAAATGGACAACGGGAAGGAACGAGTGGGACCGGATGCAAAAGACAACACAAACAAAATGCAATGCACATGACAACATGACATGGATGCATGCACACACGCACACGACAAAACGACGAAAACCCGAAAAGACGAAGAACCCGGAATGGAACTGATGAAGCCAAAGTTATATATTGCCAAAAAGGGAAAGTATTACATCTGGGGCATTACAAACTCTCCTCTACTACGAAAAGATCTCGTCCCGAGATCTAGGACTAGAAGAAGGAAGGGTACTCGGAACGAAGGTGATCTTCTCGTTCCCTCGTAGCTTCTCGGTCGGTATGGTGTGACCACTTGACTTTCAAGAACTTGATTGACTTGTTGCGGGTCTTGCGCTCGGTTTCTTCGAGAATCGCAACGGGATGCTCTCGGTTAGACAAGTCTTGTTGAAGATCAATCTCCTCAAACGGAATGGTGCGTTCAGGTGTCTTGAAGCACTTGCGGAGTTGAGACACGTGAAACACATCATGAACATTGGCGAAGTTGGAAGGGAGCTCCAGTTGATAGGCTAGATCGCCTCTTTTGCCAAGGATCTTGAAAGGGCCCACGTATCTAGGAGCAAGCTTTCCTTTGATACCGAATCTTTGGGTGCCTTTCATAGGAGAAACACGGAGATAGACATGATCCCCAATGTTGATGGCCAAATCACGATGCTTGACGTCATAGTAGCTCTTCTAACGCGACTAAGCGGCCTTGAGATTCTCACGTATGACTTTGCACATTTCTTCGGCTTCTGAGATCAAGTCATTGCCAAGAAGTTGACGTTCACCAGTCTCGGACCAGTTGAGAGGGGTACGGCACTTTCTGCCATAGAGGATTTCAAACGGAGCTTTGCCGGCACTTGCTTGGAAACTGTTGTTGTAAGAGAACTCGGCAAACGGAAGGCAATCTTCCCACTTCATGCCAAAAGATATGACACAGGCTCTGAGCATGTCTTCTAGAATCTGATTCACTCTCTCGACTTGACCACTAGTCTAAGGGTGAAATGCAGTACTGAAATGGATCTTAGTGCCCATGGCAGACTGAAAGGAGTCCGAGAACTTGGATGTGAACAAACTTCCACGGTCTGAGGACATAACTTGAGGAATGCCATGTAAGGACACAATTCTGGAAGTGTACAACTCTGCCAGTTGAGCTGCATCGATGGATTCTTTGACTGGAAGGAAGTGAGCGACTTTGGTAAGCTTGTCAATCACCACAAAGATAGAATCATTCCCTTTATTGGACTTAGGAAAGCCAGTGACGAAATCCATTTCAATGTGGTCGAATTTCCACTCGGGAATAGGAAGAGGTTGGAGAAGACCGGCTGGACGTTGATGCTCTGCCTTCACTCTTCTGCAGACATCACATTCATTCACGAATTGGGCAATCTCCCTTTTCATGCGTGTCCACCAGTAAGATTGCTTGAGGTCTTGGTACATCTTGGAACTTCCAGGATGAATCGACAGGAGGGAGTCATGTGCTTCGTCCATTATGAGCTTCCTGAGATCACCTTTGGGAACCACAAGTCTGTCCTCAAAGAACAAGGTATCCCTCTCATCAACACGATAGCACTTGTATTTGGGAGTACCCTTTGCAATACCATGTTTCACTTTTTGCACCATAGCATCACTCAGTTGGGCCTCACAGATATGATCTTCCAAGGTAGGAGCAACTTGAAGATTTGCAAGAAAACCTTGCGGAACAACTTGGAGGTTTAGCTTCCTGAAAGCTTCACAAAGCTCAGGCTGAAACGGCTTGATAAGGAGACTGTTGCAATATGCCTTTCTGCTCAAAGCATCTGCAATGACATTTGCCTTGCCAGGTGTGTATTCGATGCTTGGATCATACTCTTGGATCATCTCAACCCAACGAGTCTGGCGAAGGTTCAGGTTCGGCTGTGTGAAGATGTACTTCAAGCTCTTGTGATCGGTGAAGATGTCGACTTTTATGCCCAACAGAAGGTGTCTCCACGTAATCAAAGCGTGTACCACAGCTGCTAATTCGAGATCATGTGTGGGGTAGTTCTTCTCACTTGGCTTCAGTTGACGAGAAGTGTATGCCACAATCTTCTTGTCCTGCATTAGCACACCACCAAGTCCTTGAAGAGAAGCATCAAAGAATACTTCGTAGGGCTTGGACTCATCTGGAGGAGTAAGAACTGGAGCAGAGATGAGCTTTTCTTTGAGAGTTTTGAAAGCCACATCACAATCTGGATACCAGTTGTACTTGACATTCTTCTGCAGCAAGTTGGAGAGAGGCTTGGCAATCTTGGAGAAGTTCTCAACGAACCTTCTGCAATAGCTAGCAAGACCAAGGAAGCTTCGGAGTTGCTTGACGTTCTGAGGAGGTTCCCGGTTGACAATCGCTTCAACTTTCTTGGGGTTCACAGCAATACCGTCAGCGGAGATGATATGGCCCAGATACAAGACCTTATCGAGCCGGAACTCGCACTTGGAGAACTTGGCATAGAACTGATGTTCACGAAGTCTGCCGAGAACCAGACGGAGGTGCTTTTCGTGATCCTCTTCATTCTTGGAGAATACCAAGATGTCATCCAGATACACAAGCACAAACTCGTTGGTGTAGGGGTTGAAAATGTAGTTCATCATTCTCGAGAAGGTAGGTGGAGCATTAGCGAGGCCAAAAGACATGACTGTATACTCATATGAGCCGTAGCTCGTTTTGAAGGCAGTCTTGTGGATATCTTCTTCACGAATGCGAATTTGGTGATAACCCATTCGGAGATCGAGCTTTGAGAACACTTTAGCTCCTTTGAGCTGCTCGAACAATTCATTGATGTTGGGGAGCGGATACTTGTTCTTTATCGTCTTCTTGTTCAATGGCCGGTAATCAACGCAAAGGCGCTCCATGCCATCCTTCTTCTTGACAAATAAGACACCACAGCCCCAAGGAGAAGTACTAGGCCTGATCAGACCCATACGCTCCTGTTCATCAAGCTGTTTCTTCAACTCCTTCAACTCTTCAGGGGAGAGCTTGTACGGACGCCGGCATGCTGGCTCAGTACCAGGCTCAAGTTCAATGACAAATTCAACTTGACGATGTGGAGGCATGCCTGGAAGTTCTTCAGGAAACACGTCTTCGTATTCGTTTACCACCGCAATTTGAGAGATGGCATTAATCTCGCCCTTTTCATTCAGAGATAAAAGCCTGATTGTGTTATCCCGAGAGGCGAAGATAATCACGTCTTCATTAGGATGAGTAATCTTGACTTCCTTATTTGCACAATCAATGTGAGCATCATGCTAAGAAAGCCACTCCATCCCGAGGATGAGGTCAATGTCGGAGTTGCCGAGAACAACCGGTTTAGCTAGAAAGCGGTAATCACCCATGCAAATAGATACATCCGGAGCAAAAAAATTAGAATGCATTCGTCTCCCCGGAGAAATAACTGATAACTCCCTTGGCAGACTTTTGATGTCAACATTATGCTTGGATGCAAATGGTTGAGACATGAAAGAACATGATGCACCCGAATCAAACAACACTTTTGCCGGAATAGAGTTAACTAGAAGGTTACCAAGTATCACATCTGAAGAATTCTCGCTTGAGCTGCATTCATCAGATTCACTCTTGCATGCTTGGGATTGTGCTTGACAATAGCAGTGCTGGCAGGTGGAGGAGGCGGAAGGCGCCTTGGGTTGGGGCACTTGTTAGCATAGTGACCTTTCTGAGTGCACTTGTTGCAAACCACTTCTGAGAGAGGACGGTAATGAGGAGCACTTGACTTGGAAGCTTGAAACTGATTCTTTGACTGGTTGCTTGGGTTGGGTGGGTGGGAGAAACCACGGCCACCAGAGTTCTTGTTGTTGTTGTAGGGAGCTCGGATCACTGGAGGAGGTGGAAGCCAAAACTTATGTTGCTTCGCGACCACTTCAGAAGATGAGGAGGAGTGAACAGCGTCTCTGATCCTCTTTTTGGAAGCTTCCATCTTGAGCTGGGCTGCCTCTTGCTTAAGCGCCATATTATAGAATTGATCAAACTCATCAGGCTCGAACAAGGTGAGAGCAAGTTGGAGTTCATCCTTCAGACCACCACGAAACTGATAGATCTTGCTCTTGGCATCTGGGATGTCTTGCTTGGCATAGCGGGCAAGGTTCTGGAACTTGACATTATATTGGTAGACAGTCATTGAGCCTTGCTTTAGGTTGCGGAATTGCTCACGCATACCCTCGATGACGCTTGTTGGAATGTGGTGAGAGCGAAAATCCTTGCAGAAATCATCCCAGGAGATTACACGCCCTGCTCTGGAGTCTTTGTACTGCTGCCACCAATCAGCTGCTTGGTCCTTGAGTTGGAAGGCTGCAAACTTCACATAGTCCTCGGGCCTGACGTTACTGCACTCAAAATGCTTCTTGATATCCGTTATCCAGTCTTCAGCATCGAGAGGGTCCACGCAGTAACTGAAAGCCTTTGGTTGATTTGCCAAGAACTGGTTGAGCGTAGCAAAGTGCTGTTGGTTGAACAAATTACCTTGGTTCCCATGAGCACCCTGATTTGCTTGATTTGGTTGCATTTGCTGCATCATCTGCATAAGCATCTAGGTGTTCTGGTTCGTAGTTTGCATAATTGCTCTCCAGGCCTCAGACGGAGGAGGAGGGGAAGGAGGACGATCAGGAACCTATTCACCCTTTGGGTTAGCGTTGGGAACCCTTTTAGGAGCCATCCTGAAAGAGATGACCACTATTAGCCATTTGATTGAAAGAAGATATAAGTTGAAACAACGGCTAGAAATTGCAACATAGTCTTCACAAGAATCATTCGAACAAGAGGAAAGAATGAAATTCTCAGTTTAATGATAACAACAATCTTCACGAGAAGCCACTTGGGAGACAAAAGGTAAATATGAAGAAAAAAAACAAGGTGCAGATAGAACAAATACAAGATAGGAGCTTCGTTCGACATATTCGTGCTGAAAGCTTATGGAACGTGTTACAAAAGGGTTTTGCAATCCCCGGATCAGCATAGCCAAGGACCCTTTAAGATGCAACTCCCTATCGGAACACCGGCCATAAAACCACTTCACTCAATGTAGAACCCCGAACTCCATATCATGCATTCGTTGGAAGAATGCCTACGAGCTACTAGATGAACCCACCTATTAATTTCCGAAAGTTTCCAGTTATGCAATCAGGTGTTGGGGATACAGGGGAAGCATCGCGCACTCAACTCTAATCCTACATCCAGCTGTATCCATCCTTCAACACATAACCAGTTATTCCCGGAAACCGTCTACCTCGGACCTTCGAAACGCATCTACTATACAAGCTATGGCAATACTCCCGAACTACCTCCCCAGTACTGGGTGATGTCGGGGTTATCTTGCCACTAACCGCATAGGAGAGTTTTCGATGTCGGCCGTCTTAAGTATTCTAGAACTGCCGCGATATGTTTGTGACGACAACACCTCGAAGCTTAACTCCCCGGGGCACTGCCACAACCCCTAATGACAGGAGGCATCGAGAACAATGTTCTCGTCACAAAGACATCGAAACAATCCAAACAATACTCGCGAGATTCCTAAAAAAAATGGTGCAATTTTGAGAGTAGAAGAGGCAAGAGTAAACGTCAGGAGTCCTCACCAGACTGAAAAGAGATAAGGAGCAAAAGAAATCCTACTCTCCTATATATATATAGGACTCAAAACATTTTAAGTGTGTGCCTAGACTCAACCGTCAACGATTCGATCAATCAGTGGGGGCTTCTAGGTCGGAGAAGGCTCTGAATACCAACTTGTAATGCCCAGGATGGGACTATACCTCCTACGTGTCGAGGCACGACTTAAAGGTATAAGCCCATTCTGGAATGATCGCAAGTTCGGTATCTTTGCACATCTCATGTAAAAATAGGGATGAAAGGGGAAAAGATAGTTGGCTTACACTCGCCACGTCACACAAATCATTCAATAGCCAAACAACATTCAAATAACATCACAACCCGTCTACGCGTGAAGATCCAAATACAAGATACCAAACATACATAAAGCCACGGGTCTGAATCGTCCCTAGTAGAAACCTCTAATGATCGTCGGGATAGTGCACATAGTGACGGCTATGGTCCTGGTCGTACTCCCAGTATAGCTCGGTGCCGTCTCCTGAGTAGAACACCTGAGTACCTGCATCTGGTGTGGTGTAGTAACTGTGAGCCACAGAGGACTCAGCAATCCCGTTCCCGTGTAGCACAACTATCCAAGCCTTGGGTGTGGAACAACGCTGAAGAAAGAATAAGAGGTTGCAGCAGCACTAGCACTAGCTTACGTAAAAGAGAGCGAGAAGAGAAGTGCCTCGGACGATAAGATGATCACGAAGTGATCCTAACTAAAACACGGCAATCATAACCCCATCGTGTTCACTTCCCGAACCCCTTTTGAAAAATGAACGTCACGGTACTCACGCTGGTAGTGTGTTCTGAACATGGTGTCAAGTTTTCTACAACCGGATATTAACAAATTCCCATCTGCCACATAACCGCGGGCACGGCTTTTGAAAGTTCATAACCCTGCAGGGCTGTTCCAACTTGGCCCATGACAAGCCCACGATCCGCGTAGTCGCAACTCCAAGGTGGGAAGGCCCGAGTATCCTCGGAATCCCTTTCTCAAGATACTCCGACTAAGGTAAGGCTAATCCAGCAAATCCTCCCGGCGTGCCGACACCCTGACAGTAGCCGCGCGTATCTAGTCGCAGGCCACGACCGGATGGGTGATGCTACGGGTTTTTACCAGACCTCGAGTTTCCTCTAGGTGGCCCCGCAGGACCCCCAGTTCGGACCAACACTCATGTGGAGCACTGGCCCGGGGTTGTTGATTAAGAAGAGGGTTAATTACTCCCTATGCAAGTTTTTAGTTATTAGGCAAATAGTACCAATGTTGGGACTTGCTGGAAAAGACTTAGCGCTAAGCGGTTTATCGAGGGGGTCCCATAACCCCAACCGTGTGAGGAACGCAAAATCAAGGAACATAACACCGGTTTATACGGTTCCTAGGGCGGCATGAGTGGAACAAATCACCAAGCAAAAGGCTTAGCCTTCCACCCATTACCAATATATAGGTGATTTCATTTAAGAGTTAATATAGTGTGATATCCCAACAAGCTTCAACATGAAGCAAGAATCTTCAAATCTTCTCCTGCAACTAGCAAAGCTATAAGAGGGGCTGAGCGAAGCTTACTTAGCCAATCAAAGGTTTGCATAGGTAGGGTGGTTAGACAGATTCATGGTTACAATAGGAGGCTGACAGGAAAACATGGGCATCGAGGCAAAAGCTATAGAGCGAGACTTATAGCAATAGGCAAAGATAGTAATGTTATCTGGGTCAGGTCATCTTGCCTGTCGGGTCGTCGATGGGATCGTAATGGGGCTCCTCGTTCTCAACCTCGGTAGTAACCTCGTTCTCGTACTCATTATAGGCTTCCGGCTCTACTCAACACAAAACACACGAGGCACGAAATCAACAAGATGCAATGCGCAAACCACAGGATGCATGACTGATGCACTAAGGAAGCACTGCAAATGCACTAAGGATGCACAACAAGACAACATAGGAAACACAGAGATACAGCACAAGGAACATGACAATGTGCAACTAGCAAGAACTTCAAAACATGTTAACAAGAGGATATTATGAATCTACATGCAAAATCACCCAAGTTTCAAATAGGACTTGCTCAAAACGGAGCAACGGGCTAAAAGATACACCCGAAACAAGAAACATTGCAAAGCTGAAATTTACAGACACATAGCAACTTCGGAGCAAGAAATATATATTCTACATCACTCAAACATCATGACAAGAAGCATGGACATAAAGTAGATATATCCTACAGCAAACAATTCCATTAGAGCATCTCCATCGGAGGCATGGATCAATAGCAACAAGCTATAACATTTTGAACATGACAATAAAATCTGACAGCAGTAATTTATAGCATCTTGGGAGCAAGAACTAAATATGCTACAGCCACCCAAAAGAGAATGTGAGAGCATGAATGGATAGCTAACAATATATACAACAAGAAATCATCAATAGTCACCCCAAAACTAGCATGGATTTGCCAAGAACAACAAGCAAACATGGCATCTGGAAATTACAGATTCCAGACTTAGTGAAATTTCACTAAGTGTTAAAACAGCAGTAATATCATGGCATGTTTGTGAGCAAGTTTAAGTCACCTCAAGGCATAACATGGCAAGTGGTTTATACCACAGCAAAGTACACATGATGGGGAAACCAAAACATATAAGCATGCAACAAGGGGACAACCACATCAATAGCAACGAGCTCCTCAACTAGGCATCTCGTAACAAGTTTAAGAACCTAACAGCCACAAGCACTTTCGCAAAGGAGATAAACATGCAATATGAAATCTATCATGCAAGCTAAAGCAACCAACATATAGAGCATCTCATGGTGAACATGTGGACATATCATTTGCTTCATTTGGATAAACATGCACCAAGATATCACATTGCAAACATGGCATGAAAACAACTAATAGCAGCAGTTTATAACAAGTAGCACTCCTCCCATGAAGATTAAGACATCTAGATGGACTCAAACATGCATGACACAATGGAACAAAACATAGTACATGTCACCACGATCATTTTGACATATCATACACACAAAATGGACATGCACAGTAAAAGATATCCTCATCACAAATATGCATCAGACACTGAAAAACAACTATGGACTTAGCCAAAAATGAGAGTCAACCTGCTGGTCAATGGGGCAGTCAAACGGGCTGCCGGGTCGGTGGATCGGGCGATGCGGGTCCACGGCCGGATCCGCTAGGGTTTCCAGCAGGCGCCCAGATCGGATCAAGGCGCTGGCTCCCTCGAGCCCGACCTTCGAGCGGCGGCGGCTGCGATCCCTCGAGGCCAGCGGCGGGACGAAGCGGCTGGGGCGGCGCCCTGGCCTGGCGGCGAGGTGAGGGGCGGCCGGCGGCGAGGGGCCTAGCCGGAGGCGGGGTCTTGCGGCGAGGGGCCGAGGCGGCGGAATGGAGGAGCGGCGGCGGCGAGGCGCTACGGCAGGGCTGGCCGGCGACCTGCGGGAGGAACACGAAGGTGGAGGCTGGCCGAGATCTGGCCCGGTTCGCGGGCTGACCTCGGGCCCCGCGGGCCCGCGCGGCGAGGAGTGGAAGCACTGGCGGCGGTCGGTGGAAGCATGGCTCGGCGGTGGAGGAAGCACGGCTTGGCAACGGTGGAAGCACGGCGCGACAACGGTGGAAGCAAGGCGCGGCAGAGGTGGAAACACTAGGGTTTTGGACGCAAAATTGGAGGGGCGTGGACGTTTATATAGGCACAAGGAGCTAGGGTAGTCCAGATGAGGAGAGGTTTTCGGCCACGAGATCACAATTGAACAGCCTAGATGATGGGAAGGGTTTGAGCTGGGTTGGTGGGCTGTTGGAGGGGTGTCTTGTGCCTCAAAGAGGAGGTACTTTTAGTCCACGAAGATAACTGTTGGAGTATCAAACGAACTCCAAACGCGACAAAATTTGACAGGCGGGTTACGCGTACCAAAACAACATCGCACGACAAGTCTCACGCCAAACCAGAAACGTTACACGGCCAAACACAAAAGAAGGACTACGGGATGCCACGGACACGTGTGAGAGCGTCGGAATTCGAAACGGACAACGGGAAGGAACGAGTGGGACCGGATGCAAAAAACAACACAAACAAAATGCAATGCACATGACAACATGACATGGATGCATGCACACACGCACCCGACAAAACAACGAAAACCCGAAAAGACGAAGAACCCGGAATGGAACTGATGAAGCCAAAGTTATATATTGCCAAAAAGGGAAAGTATTACATCCGGGGCATTACAGGTTGCCGTGGGCTTGAATTCATCGAAGATCAAGTCTCCACGGATATCAGCGACATAGGTCAAGCTTCCAAACCTGACTTGATGGCCAGGGGCATAGCTCTCAACATGCTCGAGGTGTCCTTCTGTGTTGGCACGGAGCATGAAGCCACCGAACACAAAAAGCTGGTCGGGAGAAAAAATTCCCTCGGTGGCGCCGTCGTGGTTGATGAAGTGATCCATCAGTCCTTCGGTCGGCGACATAGTGGAACTCTCAATGAAAGCACCAATGTCGGTGTCAAAACCGGCGGATCTCGGGTAGGATGTCCCAAACTATGTGTCTGAGGATCGATGGTAACAGGAGGCTGGGGACACGATGTTTACCTAGGTTCAGGCCCTCTCGATTGAGGTAATACCCTACTTCTTGCTATATTAACATGGATGAATATGATTACAAGAGTTGTTCTACCTCGAGATCGTAATGGCTAAGCCCTAAAGTCTAACCTATGAGGATGTTATGATTCTCTAGCCTCTAGGGACTAAACCCTGCAGTTTATATATGCACCGGAGGGGCCTAGGGTTTGTACATAACCATCTTGCAGAGGAAGAAAATATTACACCCGAACCTAAAACCTGCCATTATAAGAATATAGGAGTACTATCCGGATACGAGAGACGATCTTCAACAATGATCTTCTCAGCCCACTAGTCCGGCCCACCATGAGTTACCCGGCCACCCGAGGACCCCTCAATCCAGGAATCCCTCACAAGGGAAAGGACTTGAAAGCAAGGATGATGACGAGCCTCGCCCACCGAACACTGGGGGACAGAAACAATTTCCTCCTGAGGTGAAAACGGTGAACATCATATATGTCACCCATATCCCTAAGAGGGAGCGCAAACGTGCATTAAGGGATGTCTACACCGTAGAGCCTGTCGCCCCAAAATTCAACCCATGGTCGGCTTGTCTGATCACCTTCAATCGTAGGGACCACCCTACCAGTATCTGTCACAGAGGTTTGGAGGCCCTGGTACTTGATCCTATCATCGACGGATACCATCTCACTAGAGTCCTTATGGACAGCGGTAGCAGCCTCAACCTGATATACGAGGATACTGTCCGCAAGATGGGGATCGACCTGTCGAGAATCAAGCCTAGCAACACTACCTATAAAGGAGTGATACCCGGCATGGAGGCCCGCTGCACGGGCTCATTAACACTGGAGGTAGTATTATGCTCTCCAGACAACTTTCAAAGCGAAGAATTGATCTTCGACATCGTCCCCTTTCGCAGTGGTTATCACACACTACTCGGACGAACCGCTTTCGCCCTCTTTAACGCAGTCCTGCACTACGCTTATCTCAAGCTCAAAATGACTGGACCTCGTGGCGTTATCACAGTAAATGGGAACATGGAGCGCTCCCTCCGCGCTGAGGAGCATACCGCGGCCCTTGCAGCCGAAGTTCAAGGCGGCCTTATAAACCCGAACAACTCGCCGGTCATCAAGACCCAAGACACTGCTAAGTGTGTCCGACCCGCATTGCAATGTGGTAGCTCGGTGGAACTTGAGCTTGAGTAGTAGTTTAGCCTCCACCAACTACCCCATAAGGTGCGTCATACGTACCTCGTGTACACAATTACGCCCTTGAGATACCTTGGGCAGCGCCGGAGGCCCACTGCGGAAAACGGTCCATAGTACGGCTTGACCATGTTCGGACCTTAAATATGTTTTCACTGCAGGTTTGTTAAAGAACCCACTTTATCGACGGTTGTCACAAAGGAGAAACGGCGCAGACGTGCAGCAGGGCATCATTGGGATTTTTAAATCATTTTGTTTAGGCTCTGTGTAAACCTTTCCCTTGTTTAAATTTTTGGCATGTAAAATGTCCTTGATGTTTTTGGCATTATCTGTAACTACACGGCTCGTCGTATTAACCAGGGTATAAAGGAAGCAGTTGATTCCCACTTTGTTTGGAGTTTATTTTATATTACATTATCATTTGTGTTCCCTCCCTACCTCAGATTGCCACACGTGCTTCAATCCGGCCTTACAACCAGGGGCTGTTTGCGGCCCAGCACATTTCGAAGTCCGAACACATGTAGGGAACTATTTGGCGTCCCGGATTTTGCACTATATGCGTCGGCTCTGAATCATGACTTGGGTCTATATTTGGGTTGCCCAGCTCCTGTGCTTACCACCTTACGTTCCGCATTGTTCGGCTAAGGTATTAAAGGGAGAACTATTGCGATCGTACTTGTAGTTGGTCCGGTCAAGTACCTCAGTAGAGAAAGCCGAAAACTGACTGTCATGATAAGCGAGGGCTGGTCGGCGATTCGGCGACTTAGTACTATACTACAGATCTTTACGATCTACCATGTGTTACACGAGGGTCTGGTCTTCGTCTAGCCGCGTGGAAGAGGCACCGTAATCCAGATAGCCGCACACACAAGGGGCTAGTACCTAGCCCCATAGTCAAACTCATATGGCTAAGTGAAAGTAATAATACCACATAGTCTAATTGACTGGTTCACCCCACGGACACCTCCTTTACGGACCAAGACATTAGATAAAGTGTGGTCATGCGTCATAACGAACACCCCTGTATCATCTACATGGGGGTTGAAGCCGACGACTGGTAACTTTTAGAAGTATAAACATACACGATCGCACAGGAGGAAAAGTCGCTCGAATAGAAGGTGCAAAAGCATAAGTCACACATAGCAGCACACGTTCATAACATAGTTTTTACAACCCGAACACACTTAACTAAAAATTACGTCCTTTGAAAATTGGCCCTCTGCAATGCGGGCTCCTTCTAGGACGTCATCGAAGTACCTCTCCGGCTTCCGATGATCTTTGCCTTAGGGCGGACCTGCGGTCGCCACTTCGGTGGCCTTCATCTTCGCCCATTGCATCTTGACACGAGCAAAAGCCATCGAGGAACCCTCTATGCAGGCCGAGCGCATCACAACATCAATCTGCAGTCTTGCATCGACAAGACGCTTCACCAAGCCGAAGTAACTACTAGGGATCGGCTCAGTTGGCAAGAGGTGGACTATTAAGTCCTTCATAGCCGAACCTGCCACCCTATGCAGCTCCACCAGCTGTCTCAGTTGGTCATTGAGAGGCATCGGGTGATCCGGTGCAAGAAATTGCGACCAGAACAGCTTCTCCGCCGAGTTCCCCTCCTGGGCTCTGAAGAACTATGCGGCGTTAGCCGCACTCTTCGGGAGATCTGCAAACGCGCCTGGAGAACTCTACACCCAGGTGAGCAACGCATACCTATAATCTCCAAAGATACTCTGCAAAAGAAAGGCCTTACCAGCCACTATCTGCCTCGCCTGGTGGATCTCTTCGCGAGCACTCCAGGACACGCTCCGCGCCTCTTTGGCGTCATGGAGAGCCTTGGTAAGCTTGTATGATTGGTCCGACGTCTTTTGCTCCACCGCCTCGCATTTGCGAATGGCGTCCTTCAGCTTTGGTTCGACTTCGGCCACCCGAGCTTCATGTTGGCGGTGAGCAGCTTGTTAGGCCTCTAGTTCGGCCGCCGCTTTGTCATCGGTTGCCTTATTCGCTTCCGCCTCCTTCTTGGCCGTGGCAAGGGCTCCCTTGAAGGTCTCGACCTCAGCTACGCCAGCTATGATCATAATCACATCATCTGATGAGTTAACCTCTCAATATACATATCATCTTCTATATATATATATATATATATATATATATATATTCTAAATCCGCATACCTTGCGTTTCATCAAACCGCTTATTGATGCAGTCGAGTTGCTCGTCGGCCTCCTGAAGCTTCCAAATGAGCTCAGAAACTTCCGCGGCCTGTGCGGTCGCCGCCAACATGGGAGCCTATTTCAACAACGGCACAATATGTTATACTCCCGAATACTATATTGATCCTCTGTCTGGTTTCTTTCAAACCAGACAAAGCATCAGGGGCTACTGTCCGTACACAAGTTTATTATCCTATATAAATAAAAAGATAAAGCTTTTAAAGAGCATTACGTTGCATACCTCAAAGCCCATCAGTAGGTTGTTAAAGGCTTCATTCAGTTCGCTCTTAGCAGACTGAATCTTCCACATAACCGCACCCATCATAGAGAAGTGGCCCGCTATGATGGAAGCACTTTGCAGTGCTTCCTCCAGAGTGTTGGGCGCCTCCGGGTTAACGAAGGCTGCACCTCGGGCTGGTGCTCCTTCCCCTTTCGCAGGTGATTGCTTATTCGATTCCGAAGCCATACTGGCTGCCGAAATGTTTTTCGGCGGGAGCTCGGATTGCGTGGGCTCCCCGTCGTCGGTCACCATGGGAACCGCTTTCCTTTGGTTTTCGGCGACCGAGGTGTTGACCGCTCATCCCCTCTTGGACAGGGGATGTCCACAGGGATGACACCTCAGTGTCCCCCATAACGGTAAGCGAGGGGGCTCACGGCGGTGTCTCACTCTCTGCCATCTCGGCTGGCAGGGAGTTCCCCTCTAATGATGGAGTGTCAGGGAGTGTGCGGGGAGGGCTGAAAAAAAACACACAAGGTAATTTAGATAGTGAAGGCAAGTGGACCAAAGACGACATTAAGTTTCTGAATACTTACGATTCGGCCGGGGGCTTAACCCTGGGCTGTCTTCGGGGGACAGCTTCGAATCCTGAATACGAACTGTCTGGGAGGGCAAGTGGACCAAAGACAACAGTAAGTTTCTGAATACTTACGATTCGGCCGGGGGCTTAACCCTGGGCTGTCTTTGGGGGACAGCTTCGGATCCTGAATCCGAACTGTCTGGGAGGTTTAGTTTCCTCCTCCTGGGCGCTCCCTCCTTCGTGTCTTTGAGGGCAACCATCTTCATCTTCATCCTCCCCTTAACGGGGGAGTCGCTTTCCACCTCCTCCTCCTCTACCTCTTCATCGTGGGAGGAGGGGGCTTCGATCTCTCCTGATATGGTTTCCAAAGGACCCTCATGGCGGGGGCCTCCCTTGCCCTCCTTTCCCTTATTCTTCTTCAACGCTTGATGCGGTGCCGGTACTAGCATCTTCGCCAGCTGGGGTGTGGCCGTGTTCTCGGGTAGCGGAGTCGGACAGTTGATCCTCCCTGCCTTTGCCGTCCAGGCCTGTATGGAACACAAATATTCTAATTCCTGTTATACTTGAAATATTGACCAGATAGGTCTTCGGCAAAATTGTGCTTACCGCCGTAGCCGGAGCCTCGCTGTCGAATCCGATGTCCTCATTCTTCTTCGGCCACTTTTTCTGGGCCTTGAAGAGTTGCTTCCATATCTCTTTGTGTGTGGTGCCGAAGAAGCGCTTCAGGGTCCGAGGCTCCTCCGGATCTCACTCCCATAAGCGGGAGGTTCGGAGCTAACAGGGAAGAATGCGGCGGAAGAGCATCACTTGAATCACGTCAGTGAGATTGGTGCCCTCAACCAGCATGTCAGAGATGCGATTTTGGAGCATCTTCAACTCCGATTTCGACCCCCACTCAAGGCCCTTGGTGGTCCATGAGGTGAGTCTCTCTAGGGGTCTGGATCTGAAATCGGGTGTGGCCGCCCAGGAGGCTTCGCGGGGTTCGGTGATGTAGAACCACTCCTACTACCATACCCTTACCATTTCCACAAAGGCCCCTTTCGGCCTGGTGGCGTTGGGGAGCTTACCATGGCTCTGCTGCAGTCTGCATGCCATCCGTCGACCACCTTCGGCTTCAGATTGAAGACCTTGAGCCATAAGCCGAAGTGTGGGGGACGCGGAGGAAAGCCTGACACACGAGTATAAAATCCGATATGTGTAGGACAGAATTTGTGGCTAGATCATGGAAATCTAGCCCGTAGAAGAACAAAAGGCCCCGAACAAAGGGGTGGAGGGGAAATCCAAGCCCCCGAAGAAAATGAGGGGTGAACACAACCCTCTCACTGGGCCCTAGAGTAGGGATCACCTGATCTTTGTTAGGAATCCGGTGTGCTGTGTTCGCAGAAAGATAGCCTGCGCTCCGGAGATCATTCACATCCTTCTCGGTGATGGTGGAGGCCTCCCACTTGCCCTTGGAGCCAGATCCGGCCATTGCTGGAGAAGGAGGCGGTGGTGGAGGAGATTGGAGCTGCGGGCGTTGGAGCTAGGAGATTGGGAAGCGGAGGCTAGAGAAAAGCATGAGGAAAAAGGAGGGGTCTTTGTCCTTTTATAGACGGTAGAAATACAAAACGTCCCCCACTCAGGCCATAAAATTTGCTTGTTCCCGACGAAATCGTGCGTAAGGTGTGGTTGGGTTACCCAAACCATATTGATGAAGATCCTGTAATGGGTGGGCACGGTCTCTTTTTCGACAAGACATGCCAATGAAGGCGATGCCTCAAAACGCAAAACAAGGGACAGGAAAACAGTTCGAAGTGTTAAAGGGTTAAGTGTGATGTTTCACCCAAAGTAAAAACACTGTACTTATTTGGATATTCTGCCTTCGTGCCTAAGGGGTGTATTAATCATGCAGAGCCGGACATAGTTCCTTTATGCAGGAAGTAAACTTCATATGTTTGGAAGAAGGAACCCGCCTTGCAATGCGGAAGACGGTATGCATGTCGAACACATCTTCGTGAAAGACCGGTTCAGGGGCTACTGAGGGAGTCCTAGTCTAGGGGGTCCTCAGGTGTCCGGATTACTCGATATGGGCCGGACTGATGGCCCGTGAAGATAAGCAGAAGATTATCCCCTGTGTCCGGGTAGGACTCCTATGTGCGTAGAATGGAAAGTTTTGTGTCCGAGTGTAATGTTTCCTTACTCTGCAAGATGACTTTGTACAACCCTAGGTCCTTCTGGTGTGTATATAAACCAGAGGGTTTAGTCCATAGAGGTTATCAGAAGAATCTTAGGCTAGACATCTAGGGCTTAGCCAACACGATCTCGAGGTAGATCAACTCTTGTAACCCCTATATCCAGCATATTCAATCGAGCAGGAAGTAGGATTTTACCTCCATTAAGAGGGCCCGAACCTGGGTAAATATTGTTTTCTTGTGTCCCTTGTTACCATTGATCCTCAAATACACAGCTTGGGACCCCCTACCTGAGATCCCCCGGTTTTCACACGGAGAGCGCACACCCCCTGGGCGTGCCTAGGTAGCTTGTGGGGCCCACATAGGCCCCCTCACTTATTCCAGCCACTCATACACTCCTTCTCCAGAAAAAATCACACCATTGCTCAAACTCATGTTCTTGATCATCTTGCTGCCATTTTCGATCTCCTTGCTTGTTGCTCCATTTCCAAAACTATTTTGGGAGATTGTTCATCGGTATGTGACTCCTCTAATGGTCTAATTAGTTTTTGCTCTAGTGATTTATATATTGCAAATTTTTGCTGTTGTGGTGACCATGTTCTTGAGCTTGCATGTCAAATTTATATGGTCCAATGTAGTTTTGTTACATCATATGGCCTCTAGACACTTGTAGGAGTAGTTTTTATCAATCCTATTGAGTTTTGTTCACTTCTATTTTGAGCCGAATGATAAGGAAAATGTTCCAAGGTGGTTCTTCTAAGAAGAAATCCCCAAGACTTGTGATATGTGAGACGGACCTTGAACCACCACAGGAAGTTCTAGTACGACCTTGTGAATGGTCGTCGGATTATTTCATGACTCGTGCAGGTTTCAAGGAAGAATTTGATATGTATGTGCACAATGCCGGCCGAATGGACTTGTTGTCATATAAGTGCTTATAGTATTACAACCTCATTGATTCTTTTGTGCGGAGATTCAAGTACACAGTCCGTCGTGGTACGCTTTCTGTTTTGTTTGATATTTATGATAAATCGTATCGCGTGCACCTGGAGGAATTTAATAAGGCATGCAAAATTCCGCAATGGGGAATTTGTACTGAACCTGTAAATCTGATTGTGTTGAGTTCCTTGCTAGCATTACCGTAGGAGAAACTAGAAGCATAACACAAGCTACTATGGGGAGCATTCAATTCATGTCTTACATTATTTTTGCTCTCTTCATAGGTGGATGTATTAATGGTAAACATGACCATAGCCACCTTTGTGCTTCTGATTTAAGTGTTCTTAAAAGC
>LR738713.1:345909493-345921877 GCA_902687465.1 Secale cereale
TTCTGCCTTCGTGCCTAAGGGGTGTATTAATCATGCAGAGCCGGACATAGTTCCTTTATGCAGGAAGTAAACTTCATATGTTTGGAAGAAGGAACCCGCCTTGCAATGCGGAAGACGGTATGCATGTCGAACACATCTTCGTGAAAGACCGGTTCAGGGGCTACTGAGGGAGTCCTAGTCTAGGGGGTCCTTAGGTGTCCGGATTACTCGATATGGGCCGGACTGATGGCCCGTGAAGATAAGCAGAAGATTATCCCCTGTGTCCGGGTAGGACTCCTATGTGCGTAGAATGGAAAGTTTTGTGTCCGAGTGTAATGTTTCCTTACTCTGCAAGATGACTTTGTACAACCCTAGGTCCTTCTGGTGTGTATATAAACCAGAGGGTTTAGTCCGTAGAGGTTATCAGAAGAATCTTAGGCTAGACATCTAGGGCTTAGCCAACACGATCTCGAGGTAGATCAACTCTTGTAACCCCTATATCCAGCATATTCAATCGAGCAGGAAGTAGGATTTTACCTCCATTAAGAGGGCCCGAACCTGGGTAAATATTGTTTTCTTGTGTCCCTTGTTACCATTGATCCTCAAATACACAGCTTGGGACCCCCTACCTGAGATCCCCCGGTTTTCACACGGACAGCGCACACCCCCTGGGCGTGCCTAGGTAGCTTGTGGGGCCCACATAGGCCCCCTCACTTATTCCAGCCACTCATACACTCCTTCTCCAGAAAAAATCACACCATTGCTCAAACTCATGTTCTTGCTCATCTTGCTGCCATTTTCGATCTCCTTGCTTGTTGCTCCATTTCCAAAACTATTTTGGGAGATTGTTCATCGGTATGTGACTCCTCTAATGGTCTAATTAGTTTTTGCTCTAGTGATTTATATATTGCAAATTTTTGCTGCTGTGGTGACCATGTTCTTGAGCTTGCATGTCAAATTTATATGGTCCAATGTAGTTTTGTTACATCATATGGCCTCTAGACACTTGTAGGAGTAGTTTTTATCAATCCTATTGAGTTTTGTTCACTTCTATTTTGAGCCGAATGATAAGGAAAATGTTCCAAGGTGGTTCTTCTAAGAAGAAATCCCCAAGACTTGTGATATGTGAGACGGACCTTGAACCACCACAGGAAGTTCTAGTACGACCTTGTGAATGGTCGTCGGATTATTTCATGACTCGTGCAGGTTTCAAGGAAGAATTTGATATGTATGTGCACAATGCCGGCCGAATGGACTTGTTGTCATATAAGTGCTTATAGTATTACAACCTCATTGATTCTTTTGTGCGGAGATTCAAGTACACAGTCCGTCGTGGTACGCTTTCTGTTTTGTTTGATATTTATGATAAATCGTATCGCGTGCACCTGGAGGAATTTAATAAGGCATGCAAAATTCCGCAATGGGGAATTTGTACTGAACCTGTAAATCTGATTGTGTTGAGTTCCTTGCTAGCATTACCGTAGGAGAAACTAGAAGCATAACACAAGCTACTATGGGGAGCATTCAATTCATGTCTTACATTATTTTTGCTCTCTTCATAGGTGGATGTATTAATGGTAAACATGACCATAGCCACCTTTGTGCTTCTGATTTAAGTGTTCTTAAAAGCGCAGTAATGAATGACAAACACTATAAATTAGGGGATATTGTCGCACATCCGCTACATAATAATGCTTTAGATGGAGATTTCTTAAGTGGAATTTATGCCACTCGTTTAGCTGACTACCTTGGAGTACGTATAAGAAAATATGATCCTCAATTACCACCTCCAATTTCTTGAGAGGGGTGATTTGCCATTCCAGTATAGACTAATCTTTGACAAGAGTCGTGTTGTCCGCATTACGCTCCCTTCCCATGCTTTCTTTGACTTTCAGGTAAAACAAAGATATTTCATACTCAGAGAGGAGGTAGATGAGTACGACAGAGAAAGGGAAACTGCTCATCTCAATGAGGCAGCCTACCAAGTGGTGGAAGCTCCAACAGTTTCAACCCCAACTATAACTTTGGATATCAACCCGGCCAGCCGTGGCCATAGACCAACTTAGGCCAAAAGCCTAAGCTTGGGGGAGTACATATTTCTCTCTGACATTACATTCATGTATCACACATTTATTCCAATTGTCGATGTGCATACGTTTTCATTGTATAATCCATGTTAGTTTATATCTCTCGCTTTCTTCTTGTGTGTTTGAAAAACTTTGAAAACCCTAAAATAGTTCCGGTTTCTAAAAAGATTTCTCGTTCTTCTTCTGCTTGTTGGGAGCTTTCCGGTGTAAATAGTTATTCTCGTTTTTATTTGTCTCTCGTGTTAATTTGCTTCCTTTAGAAAAACAAAAATTCCAAAAGCATTTCAGTGTGTTTCTCTGAAATTCTTTTCTTTTTCTTTGGGTCATAAGGAGAAGACCATGATGGCAATGTTGAGGGGCTCTCATATGCATTTTCTATGATCTAATAAATAAGCCCATATTACCTCGTCTTCTCCTTTGAATAATTGTTTGCGGATTCCAGCTTAGTCCAATGCATGTGCACACTTATTATTATTATTCACATCATTCGGTCATACAAGTGAAAGGCAATAATTACGAAATTTGATGAACTGACTGAGGTGGAGAAAAGCTGGTATAAAATCGACCTATTTTGTTTCTGTAAATATGATTAGCTAGCTCATCGGTCTTGATTCAGCCCATTATGAATGAAACATGTTTGCAATGACAATTTGAGATTATAGTTACTCATGCCATGCTTAATTAGCTAGGAGTTGATAATGGTTTGTCTTGTGTGCCAACATGCATTTAAAATAGTTATGATGTGGTATGATAGGATGGTATCCTCCTTTGAATGTTTCGAGTGACTTGACTTGGCACATGTTCATACATGTAGTTGAATCAAAATCAACATAGCCTCCACAATATTTATGTTCATGGTGTTTTATATCCTAATCATGCTTGCATTCAATGTTTTATTAACCTCAATGCATGTTTATGACCGTTGTCGCTCTCTAGTTGGTCGCTCATCAATCTATTTGCTAGCCTTCACTTGTACTAAGCGGGAATACTGCTTGTGCATCCACTTCTTTAAACCCAAAGTTGTTCCATATGAGTCCACCATACCTACCTATATGCGGTATTTACTTACCGTTCCAAGTAAATTTGCATGTGCCAAACTCTAGACCTTCAAATAATAATATGTTATGTATGCCCGAATTGCTCATGTAGCGACTAGGGGCTGTCAGTATCTTCCATGGTAGGTGGGTTATCCTCACGATGAGTGGTTATCCGCTTGTCATTCACAAGAAAATGGCTGGTAATTGGGATGCCTAGTCCTACAATCAAAAATAAAAATAACATAATGAAACAAAACGCCCCCGAACCGTTGTTGGTATGGACGGCACCCGTGAATTCGACTAGTCGTGGAGTGTGTTTGTTGGTGGAGGGGGGGTAAAACGTTACCATTCTGTTTAGGAACCGCCTATAATGTATTTAGCATGGAAGATATTGAGAACTCTTGGTCGTTGCGTCAACAATGAAGGCATTTATCTCAAAATTATATTCATCTCTGTTTTAAAGGCTTCAAGCTCAGGCACCTCTGCAAATCCATGCTTCCCTCTGTGAAGGGCCTATCTATTAACTTTTATTGTTGAGTCATCATCTTCTCACTAAATCACCAGCTAGAGAGCACTATTGTCATTTATATGCTTTGTTTTTAATTGATGTTGAATATGAGTGTGATTGGATCTCTTTCGCCATGAATTACAATGTCCAGTCAGTCCTTGATCTTCAGAGGTGCTCTGCATTTATATTTTGTGGTCTCAGAAAAGGCTAGCGAGATACCATTATATCATATTGTATCATGATTGTTTTGAAGAAGTGTTTTCATTTGAGATATCTTATTATTGCTCGCTAGTTGATTATACCATTAATATGAGTAAATGTGATACCTAAATGTTATTGTGAGTATTGTTAATTCTTAATCCTTGCTGAAAACGTGAAAATTGTCTAGACATATTTACAACAACAAGATCAAACATAGTTTGTAAAAGTTTTTCGTTGTCACTTTCAGTTTGTCAACTGAATTGCTCGAGGACAAGCAATGGGTTAAGCTTGGGGGAGTTGATATGTCTCCATTGTCTCTACTTTTCCAAACTCTTTTGCCCTTGTTTTTGACTCTAATTTGCATGATTTGAATGGAACTAACCCGGACTGGCGTTGTTTCCAGCAGAATTGCCATGGTGTTATTTTGTGCAGAAATAAAAGTTTTAGGATTGACCTGAAAATTTACGGAGAATTTTTGTGGAATATATTAAAAATACTAGCGGAAAAAGATAACCAAGGGCGGCCACCCACGAGCCACAAGCCCTGGGGGCGCACTTACCCCCAAGGCGCGCCCCTAGCCCGTGGGGCCCCTGGAGCTCCGGCAACCCTAACTCCAACACCATATATACCTATTCACGGAGAGAGAAATCAGAGAGAAGGATTCATCGCGTTTTACGATATGGAGCCACCGCCACCTCATGTTCTTCATTAGGAGGGCTGATCTGGAGTCTTTCAGGGCTCCGGAGAGTGGAATCCATCGTCGTCGTCATCATCGACCTTCCTCCATCACCAATTTCATGATGCTCACCGCCGGGAGTGAGTAATTCCATCATAGGCTTGCTGGACGGTGATGGGTTGGATGAGATTTATCATGTAATCGAGTTAGTTTTTTTAGGGCTTGATGCCTAGTATCCACTCTGTTCTGAGATTGATGTTGCTATGACTTTGCTACGCTTAATGCTTGTCACTAGGGCCCGAGTGCCATGATTTCAGATATGATCTTATTATGTTTTCACGAATATATATGTGTTCTCGATCCTATCTTGCAAATTATATGCACCTATTACGTGTCATGATCTGCATACCCCAAGGTGACAATAATTGGGATTCTTTCTGATGATTGTCGTAGTTTGAGGAGTTCATGTATTCACTAATTGCTAATGACTTGTTTCGGTTCTCTATTAAAAGGAGGCCTTAATATCCCTTAGTTTCCATTAGGACCCCGCTACCACGGGAGGGTAGGAAAAAAGATGTCATGCAAGTTCTTTTCATAAGCATGTGTGACTATATACGGAGTACATGCCTACATTACACTGATGAATTGGAGCTAGTTCTTCGTTGCTCTAGGTTATAACTGCTACATGATGAATATCATCTGACACAATTATCATCACCGATCCAATGCCTACGAGTGTTCCACATATTGATCTTTGCTAAGTTACTTTTTATGTTGATGCTGTTACAATCACTACAAAACTGTTACTATTACTATTGACACTGTTGTTGTTACTATCATACTAATTTGCTACTAAAAACTTTGCTATAGATATTAAATATTTTAGGTGTGGTTGAATTGACAACTCAACTTCTAATACTCGTGAATAATCTATGGCTCCCATTGCGTCGAATCAATAAATTTGGGTTGAATACTCCACCCTCGAAAACTATTGTGATCCCCTATACTTGTGGGTTATCAGTCATCAGAACATGTCAGCCAGATGTTCACAACATCCATAGACGACGCTAGAGGGGTTGGCACACCGAGCGGTGCATCAAGGACATAAGCCTTCTATGCAGCGGTGAGGACAATCCTCAGACTACGGACCTACTCTGCATAATTGCTTACAATATCTTGCAACTTAGTCTTTCTCTAGGAACGTATTAAAACAGGGAGCTACAACGCGTGCTATTGGTCTCGACATAATTTGCAAGGACAGTTTAGACTATGTTCATGATAAATAGTTCATTTAATCAAATTACTAATGAACTCCCACTTAAACAACAACCCTCACATTGTCAAAGTGATACATGATCCAAATCAACTAACCCATGTTCGATCATCATGTGAGATTCCTCATCCTTAAAAGAGCTGTTGGATCGTATTACTGCCTTGGGGCTTTCATCGCCTAGTGATCAGACCGGGATTAAATCCGGTCAGGAGGAAGTCAATTCCACCCCGATCACTCACCTGGTGGCGGCCGTCGAGGACCGAGCCGAAGGTATTTCCCCTCTTGAAACGGAGACCGACGCTATTTGGATCTCGGAACCCTTCGAGTCGAACATACCTCCGACAGGTGGCACTTCATGTCTTTCGAGCTCAGGGACAGATGTCGGGCCCGCGGGACATTCAGATCCTGCAGGACCTAGATCGTCCACACCGGAGGTTATACGAACCCGGACACTACATTGGGCCAGGACACAAATTTATCCACACCCACCCACCATAGTACACGCTCTCCAAGTAACTCCGGACTTCCGGACATATATGATCTCACGTACATACAACACTAGCCCCAAGAGATGATTCGTCACTTCTGGGCTAGATTCCTACTTGTCAAAAACAAGATTAAGGACTGTTGCGACAACGACACGGTTCCCATATTTCATCGCAATTGCACGAACGAGGGAGTCTTGAACGCCCTCAACCGCCATCGAATACGGAGTTTCGCAGAATTATCGCATTTAGTATGAAAGTACTGCGCTGTGGAAAACAATTGGAAAGCCTAGAATACACCTCTAGAACAATCCATCTTTGGATAATACACCGCTAAAGCGAAGCAGACATACCCTAGTAGAGCATCCGATAACATGCCCATTGGCAAGAAAAATAGACCTTTCACGGGACACAGGTCCATTCTGGACGAACAGTTAGACAAGCCTTGCCAAATACATGCCGCCCCAGAAATTATCCCAACCCACTGCCTTAGAGCATGTTGGGTACTCCGGCAGGTAGCAAAAGCAGTGAAGCAATCCTCGCCGCCGCAACTCCAGTGGAGAAAGATTTCGATGTCTTTACTGTCTTCGACACATTCTCCTCAAACAACCAGCGCAAGAGAGTAAATCGCGAACTTGCCGAGGTTCATCAAATCAGCACTCCAAGCCCATGGAGTGAAATGGCAATCACTTTTTCTGCCGAAGACGAACCACGAGTCCGGCCGGTCCGAGAAACAGCCGCTCTTGTACTAAACCCAATAGTAGACGGCTTTTGCCTCACTAAAGTACTCATGGACGGTGGCAGCGGACTCAACCTCCTATATGAGGACACGCTTGCAAAAATGCAGGTCGATAAAACCCGCATGGAACAAAGTAATACAATCTTCGGAGGAATTATTCACAGTCGGGAAGCCCGGTGTTTGGGAAGCATTCAGTTCAATGTAGTATTCTGTACACCCGAGAACTATAGGTCGGAGGAACTGCTCTTCCATATTGTCCCTTTCAACAACGGATACCACGCCCTTCTAGGACGGGACGCTTTCAAGCCATACCCCATTACGGGTACATGAAGCTCAAAATGCCAGGGCCCAATGGAATCATCACACTAGCAAGTGATCCGGATAGAGCACTCTATGCCGAGAACAAAACCGCATCCTTAGCCCTAGAGGCATTATCCGAAGCCCTCGCGGCCAAAGAGTTAACCACCTTACAATCTACGGTGGACAAGGATGACGTAGTCCTTGACAAGAGATCGAAATCTACCTCCTTTAAGCCAGCAGATGAAATTATCAAATTTCAAGTGCACCCAACGGACCCCAACAAGATGGCATCCATTGGGGCACGCTGGACCCGATGGCGCCTTGCGCGCCTTCCTTCACGAAAACTAGGATATATTCGCCTGGCATCCTTTAGACATGGCAGGAATCCCACGCAGGCTGGCCGAACACAGCCTTAACACCATCAAAGGGTTCAAGCCAGTCAAGCAGTCATTACGACGATTTTCCGAACCCAAAAGACAAGCTATGGGGAAGAACTAGCCAAGTTATTGGAAGCCGCATTCATAAGGGAAATTAAACATCCGGACTAGCTAGTCAAGTTAGTCATGGTACCAAAGAAGGACAAATACTGGCACCTTAGTGTCGACTTTATGGTCTTAAACAAGGCTTTCCCTAAGGATATGTAACGCCCAGGATGCGGCTATAGCTCCTACGTGTCGAGGCACAACTTAGAGTCATAACCGCATTCTGGAATGGTCTCAAGCATGGTATATTTACACAATCCATGTAATGAACAGGATGAAAGAGAGATTAATAGTTGGCTTACACTCGCCACGTCACACATTTAATACAATAAACATACATTCATCTAGAAAACACAGAGTCTGACTACGGACGAAATCAAGCGAAGAGAAAAAAAATACCACACATGCTAATCTCGATCAGCCCTAGTAGGAACCACTACTGATCGTCGGGGTACATCACATACATACGCCCACACTCTTCATCAAACTCCCGCTGAAGCTCTTGCACATCTCCTGCACCAAACTCTGTGGCACCTGCATCTATTTGTGTAGTAACTGTGAGTCACGAGGACTCAACAATCTTGTTCCCGGGTATCAAAACTATCAAGGCTTTTAGGTGTGGAGAGGTTATAAAGTGGCTGTAGAAAGCACTAAGCATTTAATGAGGCTGGCTTACGAAGTCAAAGCAAGATGAGAATATATGCCATCGGTCGCAACTTGAAGTAATCAAGAAGTGATCCTAACTACTTGTGTTCATACATAACCCCACCGTGTTCACTTTCTGAACCCCTTCGAAGAGACCATCATGGTTACTCACACAGGTAGTGTATTCTTATTGAATTATGGTGTCAATTTATCTACAACCGGATATTAAAAAATTCCAATCCGCCACATAACCGCGGGCACGGATTTCGAAAGATCATAACCCTGCAGGGGTGTCCCAACTTAGCCATCACAAGCTCTCACGATCAGCTGAGTAACAACTCCAAATTCGGAAGACCCGAGTGTTCTCAGAATCCCGTGCACAAGATATTTTGACAAAGGTAAAACTAATCCAGCAAGACCTCCCGACGTGCCGTCACCCTGATAAGAGCCGCGCATATCTCGTCTCAGGCTACGATCGGATAAGCTACGCGTACAGGTGCCAAAGATCCCAAGTTGCCAAGGGGTGGCCCCGCACGGTCCTCTGGGTTGGACCAACAATCGTGAGGAGCACTGGCCCGGGGGTTGATTAAGAATCCACGGGTTAATTACGTCCGATGCAAGTTAGGGCTGGATTTGGCGATCCACGGGTTTGGCACACAAGAAAGCGATGGCTGGATTTGGCGGTCCACGAGGATCTGGTCTACCGAAGCTGGGCCGGATAGAAGGGCCGTGAAGATGAAGATAAACTGACATCCCATGTGTCCTGTTAGGGCTCCTGTGTATGTAGGAAGGCAGAATAGATGTTCGTAAGTAATGATTCCTTTCTTCCCAAGTGATCCTTGTAACCCCAGGTCTCCTCCGGTGGATATATAAGCCGAAGGGTCTAGTCTGTAGGGGGTTGCAGAATCACAATTGCATAGGCTAGACTCCTAGGGTTTAGCCATTTTGATCTCGAGGTAGATCAACTCTCGTAACCCCATATTCATCAAGATCAATCAAGCAGGAAGTAGGGTATTACCTCGATCGAGAGGGCCTGAACCTGGGTAAACATCGTGTCCCCTGTCTCCTCTTACCATCGATCCTCAGACGCACAGCTTGGGCACCCCTACCCGAGATCTCCGGTTTTGACACCGATAATGGTGCTTTCATTGAGAGCTCCGATGTGCGCTCGCGAGAACCGATCGGTGGCTCGTCTCGCCATCACCGACGATATCACCTGCGAAAACAACCTGGCTTTGGGCCAGATCCTCTAGCTCAGCGAGTTTGTTGTATGCGCCCGCGTGGCCGCTAGGCCGGCCGCGCTCCCCGCGGTCATCTTGCACCACTCCTATTTTGGCTCCCAACACTTCGAAGACGCAATTTCGGAGGATTCCTCATCCTTAAAACAGCTGTTGGATCGTATTGCTGCCTTGGGGCTTTCATCGCCTAGTGATCAGACCGGGATTAAATCCGGTCAGGAGGAAGTCAATTCCACCCCGATCACTCACCTGGTGGCGGCCGTCGAGGACCGAGCCGAAGGTATTTCCCCTCTTGAAACGGAGACCGGCGCTATTTGGATCTCGGAACCCTTCGAGTCGAACATACCTCCGACAGGTGGCACTTCATGTCTTTCGAGCTCAGGGACAGATGTCGGGCCCGCGGGACATTCAGATCCTGCAGGACCTAGATCATCCACACCGGAGGTTGTACGAACCCGGACACTACATTGGGCCAGGACACAAATTTATCCACACCCACCCACCATAGTACACGCTCTCCAAGTAACTCCGGACTTCCGAACATATATGATCTCACGTACATACAGCACTAGCCCCAAGAGATGATTCGTCACTTCTGGGCTAGATTCCTACTTGTCAAAAACAAGATTAAGGACTGTTGCGACAACGACACGGTTCCCATATTTCACCGCAATTGCACGAACGAGGGAGTCTTGAACGCCCTCAACCACCGTCGAATACGGAGTTTCGCAGAATTATCGCATTTAGTACGAAAGTACTGCGCTGTGGAAAACAATTGGAAAGCCTAGAATACACCTCTGGAACAGTCCATCTTTGGACAATACACCGCTAAAGTGAAGCAGACATACCCTAGTAGAGCATCCGATAACATGCCCATTGGCAAGAAAAACAGACCTTTCACGGGACACAGGTCCATTCTGGACGAACAGTTAGACAAGCCTTGCCAAATACATGCCGCCCCAGAAATTATCCCAACCCACTGCCTTAGAGCATGTTGGGTACTCCGGCAGGTAGCAAAAGCGGTGAAGCAATCCTCGCCGTCGCAACTCTAGTGGAGAAAGATTTCGATGTCTTTACTGTCTTCGACACATTCTCCTCAAACAACCACCGCAAGAGAGTAAATCGCGAACTTGCCGAGGTTCATCAAATCAGCACTCCAAGCCCATGGAGTAACATGGCAGTCACTTTTTCTGCCGAAGACGAACCACGAGTCCGGCCGGTCCGAGCAACAGCCGCTCTTGTACTAAACCCAATAGTAGACGGCTTTTGCCTCACTAAAGTACTCATGGACGGTGGCAGCGGACTCAACCTCGTATATGAGGACACGCTTGCAAAAATGCAGGTCGATAAAAACCGCATGGAACAAAGTAATACAATCTTCGGAGGAATTATTCACAGCCGGGAAGCCCGGTGTTTGGGAAGCATTCAGTTCAATGTAGTATTCTGTACACCCGAGAACTATAGGTCGGAGGAACTGCTCTTCCATATTGTCCCTTTCAACAACGGATACCACGCCCTTCTAGGACGGGACGCTTTCAAGCCATACCCCATTACGGGTACATGAAGCTCAAAATGCCAGGGCCCAATGGAATCATCACACTAGCAAGTGATCCGGATAGAGCACTCCGTGCCGAGAACAAAATCGCATCCTTAGCCCTAGAGGCATTATCCGAAGCCCTCGCGGCCAAAGAGTTAACCACCTTACAATCTACGGTGGACAAGGATGACGTAGTCCTTGACAAGAGACCGAAATCTACCTCCTTTAAGCCAGCAGATGAAATTATCAAATTTCAAGTGCACCCAACGGACCCCAACAAGATGGCATCCATTGGGGCACGCTGGACCCGATGGCGCCTTGCGCGCCTTCCTTCGCGAAAACTGGGATATATTCGCCTGGCATCCTTTAGACATGCCAGGAATCCCACGCAGGCTGGCCGAACACAGCCTTAACACCATCAAAGGGTTCAAGCCAGTCAAGCAGTCATTACGACGATTTTCCGAACCCAAAAGACAAGCTATGGGGAAGAACTAGCCAAGTTATTGGAAGCCGGATTCATAAGGGAAATTAAACATCTGGACTAGCTAGCCAACTTAGTCATGGTACCAAAGAAGGACAAATACTGGCGCCTTAGTGTCGACTTTATGGTCTTAAACAAGGCTTTCCCTAAGGATATGTAACGCCCAGGATGCGGCTATAGCTCCTACGTGTCGAGGCACGACTTAGATTCATAACCGCATTCTGGAATGGTCTCAAGCATGGTATATTTACACAATCCATGTAATGAACAGGATGAAAGAGAGTTTAATAGTTGGCTTACACTCGCCACGTCACACTATTAATACAATAAACATACATTCATCTAGAAAACACAGAGTCTGACTACGGACGAAATCAAGCGAAGGGAAAAAAATACCACACATGCTAATCTCGATCAACCCTAGTAGGAACCACTACTGATCGTCGGGGTACATCACATACATACGCCCACACTCTTCATCGAACTCCCACTGAAGCTCTTGCACATCTCCTGCACCAAACTCTGAGGCACCTGCATCTATTTGTGTAGTAACTGTGAGTCACGAGGACTCAACAATCTTGTTCCCGGGTATCAAAACTATCAAGGCTTTTAGGTGTGGAGAGGTTATAAAGTGGTTGTAGCAAGCACTAAGCATTTAATGAGGCTGGCTTACGAAGTCAAAGCAAGATGAGAATATATGTCATCGGTCGCAACTA
>LR738713.1:345929286-345946805 GCA_902687465.1 Secale cereale
AGCTTTGACCATCCGTCAACACATAACCAGGCACCTTCCGAAACCGTGTACCTTAGACCATCGAAAAGCATCTGCTATACTAGCTGTGGCAATACTCCCAAACTATCCCCCCAGTACTGGGTGACATCGGGGTTATCTCACCACCAGACATGCATAGAAGAGTTTTCGATGTCGGTGACCTCTGGTATTCTGGAACTGTAACGATACACAATGTGACGACAAGACCTCAGAGCTCAACTCCCGAGGACTAATCCTAAACAAACGGGAGGCACCAAAACAGAATTCTCATCACAAAGATATCGGAACGATCCCGACAATACCTGCATGATCTTCAAAAGCATTAGTGAAAAAGAGGATAGGGAAGTCAAAACTTCTATGCCAGGAGTCCTCACCAGAGCGACGGAGGGGATAAGGAGTAAAAGAATTCCTACTCTCCGATATATATAATCCTAAGACTCAAAACAGTTTTTGTTTCTAGACTCAACATCGGTAGCGGTTCGATCAAGCAGGGGCTCCTAGGTCGGGGAAGGCTCTGATTACCAACTTGTAACGCCTAGGATGCGGCTATAGCTCCTACGTGTTGAGGCACGACTTAGAGTCATAACTGCATTCTGGAATGGTCTCAAGCATGGTATCTTTACACAACCCATGTAATGAACATGATGAAAGAGAGTTTCATAGTTTGCCTACACTCACCATGTCACACAATTAATACAATAAGCATACATTCATCCAGAAAACACAGAGTCCGACTACGGACGAAAACAAACAAAGGAAAAAAGATAACACACAGGCTAATCCCGATCGGCCCTAGAAGGAACCACTACTGATTGTCGGGGTATGTCACATACATACACCCACAGTCTTCATCGAACTCCCACTGAAGCTCTTGCACATCTCCTGCGTCAAACTCTGAGGCACTTGCATCTATTTGTGTAGTAACTGTGAGTCATGAGGACTCATCAATCTTGTTTTCAGGTATCAAAACTATCAAGGCTTTTAGGTGTGGAGAGGTTATAAAGTGGCTGGAGCAAGCACTAAACATTTAATGAGGCTAGCTTACGAAGTCAGAGCGAGATGAGAATATATGCCATCGGTCGCAACTAGAAGTGATCAAGAGACAAGAAGTGATCCTAACTACTTACGTTCATACATAACCCCACTGTGTTAACTTTCCGAACCCCTTCAAAAATAGACCATCACGGTTACTCACACAGGTAGCGTGTTCTTATTGAGTTATGGTGTCAAGTTATATACAACCGGATATTAAAAAATTCCAATCTGCCATATAACCGCGGGCACGGCTTTCGAAAGATCATAACCCCGCAGGGGTGTCCCAACTTATCCCATCACAAGCTCTCACGATCAGCTGAGTAACAACTCCAAATTCGGAAGACCCGAGTGTTCTCAGAATCCCGTGCACAAGATATTTCGACAAAGGTAAAACTAATCCAGCAAGACCTCCCGACGTGTCGTCACCCTGATAAGAGTTATGCGTATCTCGTCTCAGGCCACGATCGGATAAGCTACGCGTACAGGTGCCAAAGACCCCAAGTTGCCAAGGGGTGGCCCCGCACAGTGCTCTGGGTTGGACCAACAATCGTGAGGAGCACTAGCCCGGGGGTTGATTATGAATCCACGGGTTAATTACGCCTGATGCAAGTTTTAGTTATTAGGCAAATGATAAAACCAAGGTTGGGCCTTCCTTGAAAAGCTTTAAACAGACCGAATTATCAAGGGGAGCCCATAAACCCCAACCGTGTTAGGAACACAATATCTAGGAACATAACACCGGTTTACCAGATCCTAAGGCGGCATGAGTGAAACAAAACACCAAGAAAAAGGCCAAGCCTTCCACCCATTACCAAGTATATATGTGTATTAATTAAATAAGATTATATTGTGTTATCCCACAGAATCCATGTTCCAACATGGAACATCTTCCATCTTCCATCTTCACCTGCAACTAACAACGCTATAAGAGGGTTGAGCAAAAGTGTAACTTAGCCAATCAACGGTTTGCTAGGAAGGTGGTTAGAGGGTTCGACGGCAACATGGGAGGCTCACAAAACAAGAATGGGTCGCGCGACACAGCTATAGAGCGAGACAACTAGCAAAGCAAAGATAGAGGTGATATCGAGGAACGGTCATCTTGCCTGGGATCCCGCATGGAAGAAGAATGAGTCCAGGAAGAACACAAACAGACATAGTCGAACGAATCCTCACAACTCCGAAACGAAACCGAAGCTAACGAGAGAAGCAAATAGGAAAGAAACTAACAACATGGTAAACACACAAGCATAAACATAGCATAATGCACAACCAAGTATGATGCATGTCCGGTTTAAATATGCATGGCGTGGCAAAGTGCATAGCAAAACTACAAGTTATGTGGAGCTCAATATGCAACGAGTTGCATACTGACGAAACACCACATTCTATTTATTTAGTTGACTATAATTTATGTAGACAACATTATTAAATGTTAATTAACATGGCAAGAGGTGCAACACAAGTAAACTAACTATCTAGGCAATTTAAATGCGGCCGAAAATAACAAACAACAATTCTGGAAAATCCCTATGTGCATATTTAGCAATTAGTAAAGCAAACAACAATTTTAACCATTTAAATGTTGTTATCACGATGCGGATGACATTTGCAAGTTTTATGCAAGTTTTTATACAAGTTGACATTTAATATAAGATATGAGCATTTGGTCACCATGGTGGAACGAAAGGGGTGCCACGGCAACGACAACAGAAATGATGCCACGGCAACATTCTGATGATCTGACAACTCATCATTATGTTGGTGCAAAAGAAAGTGTTGGTGTGAGCGTGTCATGGAAGAGAAGGTGGGGTGATCCCGTTATCGGGTTCCCACATGAGGGTGGCATGGCAAAATAGGATCATGGATGAGACAACTCGAACACGATGCAAACACGAGCATCTCATACAACATGCATTTGTCCACGGGCGTCGTCTCGGGGTTATACCTTCGAAGCGTGCATTCGGGGTGGATCGGTTTCAACGAGGGAACTAGACATTCTCATGAGGGTAGTGAGAGTAGTTCTACACATTCGTAGATGTTCGGGGTAACGGTGAGGAACTTGATGTCCATGGGTTGATGGTAGTCGTACACTTGGGTCTTGTCGGATCCACAACGACTGTAGTCGTACACGTTCGGAGCGGAACTTTCCATATCCAAAGGGGTACTTGTTAATCCAGGCATAGAGGTACTTGACAGTCGGTGGATGTCGTGCTACTTGGTTTTTAGACTTGCCGATCTCGACGAACCCAACGGGGTACTTGCAGGTCATTGTGGGAAGTAGATGAACTTGTGAAGTAGTCGTTCGGGTCTTGAGATGACAGTACCCATGATGGCCAAAATGAATCGGCCGAAAGGCAACCGGGTGCTCACGACAGTGGTGATGGTAGTTCTAGGAGCCGACACTGGCCGTCGGCTTGGCATGTGGCTGGTTCGCTTGGCTGCGGGGCGCGGAGCGGCTGGGCCAGAAGCAGTTGAGGTGCACGGTCAACGGAGCAGGGGATCGGAGCGTGGCTTGGCGTGATGCAGATTGCGGGCAGAGCGGCATGTTTTGGCGATGGGTTCGGTAAGAACCGGCTGGAACGGGGTGGATCCGGCGGCTGGGCGGCGGATAGAAGGGAGATGAGGTGGGGATCGGGTGAGGGTTATGTTTAGGAGTGGGCCGCGAAGAGCAAATGGGTCAGCATCGCTATAGGCTTAGGAGGCCCAGCTGGGCTGGTTCAACTCTCTCCCTCTCTCTCCATTTATTTAGGGGGGATAACTAGAGGAAAAAATAGAAAGATGGGTTAGGAGTAGAGCTTGGACATGAGCAGAAAGAAAACATTGTGAAGTGTGGAGGCCAAACTCAAAGTAGAAAATGCAAGGGAATTATGTTGCATGTCATGTAAAGGTAATTCCAAATTATTGGAATATTTTATTATAGCTCCCTAAATATTGGGAGGATATGTTGTGAAGAGAAATCACCATGTGAATTCCCTCAGTTTAAATGGACTTATTTGAGTTGCAAAAATTAATGAGATGAGCCTGATGACATATTGCAATGCAAAAAATAATGAGAGGGCTGGTGGAACCGCTGCCGACTCCTGAGAAGGGTTTGGTGGGGCGCAGCCGCTCGAGTGGCACTTGAAGCAAGTGAAAGCCTCCACTGAGAGCACGTTGAGGCCGGCCCCACCGTCGATAACGGTCTTGGTGACCGCCACGTTGCAGATGGTGGGGGTGCGGAGCATCGGGAGAGCGCCTGAGCCCGCGGTGGAGGCGGGGTGGTCCACCCAGTTGTAATGCCCAGGATGGGACTATACCTCCTACATGTCGAGGCACGACTTAAAGGTATAAGCCCATTCTGGATTGATCTCAAGTGTGGTATCTTTGCACGACTCATGTAAAAATAGGGATGAAATTGCGAAAGAGATAGTTGGCTTACACTCGCCACTTCACACAATACATTACATAAGCAAAACATCATTCAAAACATCACAACCCGACTACGGCCGAAGATCCAAAAGAAAGATACCAAAACATAAAGCCACAGGTCTGAATCGCCCCTAGTAGAAACCACTACTGATCGTCGAAAACGTCACAAGCATACGACCACTCTCTTCATCGAGCTCCCAGTGAAGTACTTGAACCAGATCATGCATCATCTCGGCTGAACCTGCATCTGGTGTTGTAGTATCTGTGAGCCACGAGGACTCGGCAATCCCATAACCATGGGTATCAAGACTAGCAAAGCTTTATGGGTAGGAAGGGGTAAAGTGGTGAGGTTGCAGCAGCGGCTAAGCAATATGGTGGCTAACTTACGAGTACAAGAATAAGATGAGCATCTACGCAAACGGTCGCAACTAGTAGTGATCGCTAAAGATCCTGAACTACCTACGAGTCAAACATAACCCCATCGTGTTCTCTTCTCAAAGTGAAAAGAGACAGTCACGGTTACTCACACAGTTGTGTGTTTTACTTCAGATCCTCTATCAAGTTTTCTACAACCGGACATTAACAAATTCCAATCTGCCACATAACCGCGGGCACGGCTTTCGAAAGATCATAACCCTGCAGGGGTGTTCCAACTTAGCCCATCACAAGCTCTCACGATTAGCTGAAGTGATAAATATAATATCATCACTCCTTATCTTAGGGAAATCCGATCAGGCTCGGCATCCCGGTGCACAAGACATTTCGACAATGGTAAAACAAGTCCAGCAAGACCTCCCGGTGTGTCGACACCCTGATAGTAGGCGCGCGTATCTCGTCTTAGGCCACGACCGGATGGGCGATCCTACGAGTAAAACCAATCCTCGAGTTTCCCCGTGGTGGCCCCGCAGTCCCCCGTTTGGGACCAACACCATCAGCACTGGCCCCCCTGCTATGTAGAAAGAATCCTCGGGTAGCGCTAACTCCCTATGCAATTTAATTAATTAATTAAGTTGTTATTATGAGCAAATTAAAACCAATGTTGGGCCTTGATGGAGGAGTTTTATTCAAAGTCGAACTGTCAAGGGGTCCCCATCCACCCATCGTGTAAGGAACGCAAAATCAAGGAATATAATGCCGGTTTATCGGCGCCTAAGGTGGCATGAGTGGAACAAAACACACAGCAAAAGGCCAAGCCTTCCACCCATGCCCAGTATATAGGTGTGTTAAATAATAATAATAGATATTGTGATATTTCAACAACAAGTACCCTCCTGGAACGATCTTCATCTTCACCTGCAACTAACAACGCTATAAGAGGGGCTGAGCAAGCGGGTAACATAGCCAAACAATGGTCTTGCTAGGAAAGTTTCAAGGTTAGAGGTTTCATGGCAACAAGGAGAGGCTGACATAAAAGATGGGTAGCGCGACATGTAACGATAGCATCGAGACAACTAAGCATGGCAATGGTAGTAAAGGTATCCAAGGGTATGATCATCTTGCCTGGGATTCCGCAAGGAAGAAGAACGGGTCCAAGAAGTAGTCGAACGGATCCTCACAACTCCGGAACGGAACCGAAGCTAACAAAAGAAGCAACCGGAAAGAAGCAAACAACACGGTAAACACACCACACAAGACATGACAATATGCTCAAACAAGTATGATGCAACACAAGTCTACATGATGCAATACATGGCAAGGTATGATGCATGACAAGTCTATACAGGAAGCACAGCAAGTCTATACAGGAAGCATAACATGGCAAGGCAGGAAGCACAGAAAATAACACAAGCAACATGTCAATGTGCAATACATGGCAAGGTATGATTCATAATAAAACTACACTATGTGGGCATTTTAAATGAGGCCGGAAATAACAACAACAATTCCGGGAAAGTCCCCATATGCATGTTTAGCAATTTTAAGCAAAAAACAATTCACACATTTTAATGTTGTTAACATGATGCGGATGATATGATCAAGTTTTATGCAATTTTTAGTTAAACGTTAACATGAAGAGATATGAAGTATTTGTCACCGTGGTGGAAGGATAGGGTGCCACGGCAACGATCCGAAAATGCTGCAACGGCAACATCTCGGTTCCGGTAACTCGTTTAGAGACCAGTGCAATAGCAAAGGTGGAGTGAGCGAGCGGAACAAGATGAAAGGTGGGGTGATCCCGTCACCGGGTTCCCACGGGTCGGCGACGAGGCAACCGAGGAGCATGACAAAAGGCGAAACGGGCACAGTGCACACAAGGGAAACATCTCATACAACCACAAGCATATGTCCACGGGTCATCATCTCGGGGTTATACCTTCGGAGCGTGCGGATTCGGGGCGGATCGAGGTCGTAGAGGAAGTAGTGGTACTCGCGGTCGTGTACACGTTCCGTAGATGAACTTGAGGGTTCCGAGTGATCCGGGCGTAGTGGTACTTGGCGCAATGGTCGTCGTGGTACTTGGGGTCTCGGACTTGCCGGACTCGGTTCTTGCGACGGTAGTGGAACTTGGCGCTCGGGCTGCCATCGTTATTCGTTATGTAGATGAACTTGACGGTTCCGATGGCTCCGGGCGTCGTGGTACTCATGTTGGTGTAGTCGTACACGGGTCCTTGGCAATTCAACAGCACAAGGCAACACAAAAAAACACAAGGCAAGGCAGCAGCAACCTTGCGTGAAGGAGGCCATGGTGGCGACGAGGTTGCATGGCCGACGGTGATTCCCATGGCAGGGGAGGTCGGCGGACGACGGGAAACGGGCGGAGTTCCTGGGGCCAAGCCGCTGCGGAACTTGCCGTAGGCAGAGCTGAGGGGAGGCAGGCATGAAGGAGCAGGGTGCGGGTCGCAGGGAGCTCCGGCCGGTCGAGGGACTTGGCTACGCGGACGCCGGGGAGGCAAGGCGGATGCAGGCGAGGGTGGCGCGCGGGGCGTGCTGGTGTTGCTGTTGCTGGTCACCGGCAGCAGGGCTCGCCGGAGCTCCAGAGACGAGGCGCTCGAGGTGGCATCGAGGAGCTTGAGCGAGGGTGCGACGCTGGGGCGATGGGATCCGGCTGGCCGGAGGGGAAGGGCGCAAGGGCCATGGCGCGGCGGCGCTCGGCCTGGCGATGCGGGGCGATGGAGGAGGAGTGGGGACGAGAGGGAGGTCGAGGGGAGAGGGAGATCGGGAGCTGGGGCGATGGGAGGTGAGGTGGATCGAACTGCGTGAGGAAGCTGGGATCGGGGGGTGCGAGATGGGAGGAAGGAGGCTGGGGATCGAGAGGAGATGTCACTGGCGGTGCACGGGAGTGAGCGAGGGAACGAGCGAAGGGTCGGTCGGGCTTAGGGTTTCGGTTAGCTGGGCCAGGAGGCCTTGAGCCTGATGGGCTGCGGGGGGGAGGAGGAGGCCCGCTGCGGCTGGGAGGTGGCTGGGAGCCTGGCTGTTGGGCCATCTCTCTCTCCCTCTTACTAAAAAGAAAGAGAAGAGAAGGAAAAAAACAAAGAAGAAAGAGAAAGAGAAGAAGGAAAGAGTTAGGGTAGAATTTAGGCATGCAGGTAACTTTTCTGGACTCGTTTAAAAGCGGTTGATCCAGAAAAATTGCAAAGAGACATGATGAAGGGCTTTGAAAACAATTCATTTGAATTTAATTCAAATGAGTGTGAAAATAAGTGGGTGTTTGGAAGGTCCACAATGTTGAGATTTTTGGAGGAACCTCAGTAAAAGGGAAGAAAAAAATTGGCAAGGTTAGAGGGTCGAAACTTGAAGCATAAGAGGCTTGGGGAATATTGCAAGTGTGTTATGGTTACTTCCAACGAATGGAATATTTTATAATATAGCTCCCTAAATATTGGGAGGATATCTTTTAAAGAGAAATCATCCTTCCCTCGATTTAAATGGACCGAAGGTCCACACAATTTATTTAGTTAAGTTGGAAAGATTAAAGACATGATGGCATGATGACATGATGCAAAGCAAAATAAATAACGCAAGCACAAATGAAACACACGGGAGAACCCAGAACATCTGGAATCTCTGGAATCTTCTGGGACGTCGGTCTTCGGGCGTCACAACTCTCCCACACTAACAGAGGATCTCGACCCGAGATCCTAGAGATGGCACCGGGTAGAAACGAAAAAGAAGAGGTAAAACAAAGTTGCTTCTTTGACAGACGAGTGAAACCAGGAACCTTGAGAGGTTGAACAAAATGAAAGAAGAATACAACAGAGATGAACGAAGTTAAGAGCACTCCTGTAAAATGAGGAACAAGGAACACCACGAGAACCTTGCAGGTTGAAAGACATGAAACAAGAGCTCACGAATGACAAAAGAATTCCAAAACCACTCCGGTTAACCAAGATTGAGAAGGAATAGGAACGAAGTAATTTGGACAGCACTCCGTTGAAAATGGAAGGAGTTAACATGAGCTTGAGGAGATGGAATGCTACTTGATGAAATCAACAACACACAGCCTCTGAAATAATCGAAAGAATGGCACATGGGGTAAGAAAGATTCAGACAGCACTCCGGTTTAAAAGATAGGCAAAACTTGATAAGATTAGAGAATTAGAATGGAGGACACAACACTCCTGTTAAATGATAAGCAAGGGAAAGAACATGATCTGGATAAAACGAGATGATGGTTTGGAGAGAGCAACATCATAATGCCTCCGGAATGAAGGAATAGCATATAAATCAATGAAAGAAAAGAATGGAGAAGAAAATGACAACTTCTCCCACGAATGAATTAGGAAAAATCCTCCTTACGAAGAAGGGTTGAATGGATTTGTTGGAAAAATCAACAACGAAAACGAATAAGCTTGATGTGGGCTTATGGAAAACATCTCAAAATTAAGAGGTGACAACCAGCCACTTACGAAAACATTTGATTGGATTGAGATCAACAATGAGATGAAAAACTTATTTCACCGGAATGATAAATGAAGAACTTGGGTCATTTATAAGCACCATAATAGCAACAATTCTCAGGGAAAGCTTTTTGGTGAAATACAACCCAAGATAACTCCAAGAGATAAAATGAGGGGTTGAAACGGTCTTCCAAAGAGAAAGAAATGATGGTTTAAAATATCTCATTCTTGATAACTCGTGAATCATGAAACATGAAGGAATTGACAAGAATGACATAACACCATCTGAAAAGATAAGGTATAAAGAACTGCACTTCAAAATGCAAGAAGAAGAATATTTGACCTCCTCCAACAAGAATCTTGATGAAGACTTCGAGGATGAATTAAATGATGATGACCCACCATGAAGAACTCCGGTAATGAAAGCATGAGAAGTGAAAGATGAAAGAATAAGATTCAAGGCATGCGATGAATTAGATGGAGCTTTGAAATGATAATAATTGAAATAACTTGGAGCTCCAGAAAACAAGATGAACAACTTAGAACCGAGAATATGATATGATGAACAAGCTCCAAACAAAAGAATTAAATCACCTTGAAGGAATAAGAATAAGAATTATGTCATGCATATCCTTCATCAATTTAAATTGACGACAAGCAATGGATTTGGCATCCTACTTATTCTCGTTGGGAAGAATTAAAGAGAGATCTAGTACAACCTTGGATAAGTATTCAACGAACCACCGGTAGAATTATGAAAAGAACGAGTGAATTAATACGAAAACAAGGAAGAGTAAACTTGAATGAACCACCGAAAGAATATGGAGACGAACGAAGAGACATCAATGAAGAATATTTGAAGGACGAAGTTGAAAACTGAGAACGAAGAAATATTCTGAAATGATGGCCTTCGGAGGATCACAATGGAAAGGATTCATGAAATGCTTCGGAAGAGTATGAAAATATTTCCTCATAATCGAAACAATAATGAGGATGTCATGAAGCTAGAACCACGAATCTTCAAGAGGACGGCCAAGATTTAAGAGAAACTCTTCTCTGGTCTTCAAATGTTGGGAATGAAGACGAGAAATGCCATAAGAATTGTTGAGCACTCCGGAATGAAGAATTAAAAGGTTGAAACAATAGCGAAAAGAATTGAACGCGATCTTGGAGAAGGCATATGACTGATGTAATCCATTCTTACGTCACACTTTGAAAAGAATTTAAGAATACTCCGGGAAAATTGGAAGAGTCACGTAAGATCCTGGGAAAAGACCCGTGGGTTAGGGCCCACTCAAAAGAAATCACCGTTGAAAAGATTGCTTAAGAGATATTGCACCGGTTGAATTAAATGGCTTGAATAAGATAACAATCCTCAAAATAGCTTGAACGGATTAAGAATGGAATTATGAACCTTCTGAGTTGTCTTCAGCACTCCGGAGAAGAATTAGAGAGTTGAATAAGCACGAGAGACTTCGGATAAGAAATTTCAACATGTTAAAACATGTGAAACAAAAAGGAAGAGATATGATTATAACCGAAGTTTGAATTTAGTCCACCGGAGAAGAATATTAGAATTAAGAATGATGAACTTGAAGCTCTTGAGCATCTTCACGATAAATCACCGGATAAGAACATTGAAGGAAAAGGATGAAGAAACCTCACATGAATAAAATAGATATTTGATTTAGAATTCTGGCTCCAAAAAGAAAAAGGGTGGGAGGGCGGGGAAAACAAAGACAACTTGAGACGAACAAAATGGACACCGGTTGAAAAAGAATTTAACATGACCATCTTGATGATTAAGAAGGACTAGCACTCCCATATCAATATGAGAACACCGATTAGGAAAGGTATGGAATCAACACTTGACATCGAAGCAACTCGAATACCAGAATCAAAACAAAACAAAGGATAGATATGTAGCAACATAATCTTCACAATATCATCCGAACAGAGAATTGAACGAATGAATTCCGTAGGTACATCAGCTTGTCGAGAAGCCACTTGGGAGAACACAAGGTAAATAAAAGCAACAAGGAGCAGATAGAACAAATACAAGATAGAAGCTTCGTTCGACATCTTCATGCTGAAAGCTTATGGAACGTGTTACAAAAGGGTTTTACAATCCTCGGATCAGCATAGCCAAGGACCCTTTAAGATGCAACTCCCGATCGGAACAACGCCCATAAACCACTTCACTCAATGTAGAACCCCGAACTCCATATCCTGCATTCGTTGGAAAAATGCCTACGAGCTACTAGATGAACCCACCTATTAATTTCCGAAAGTTTCTAGTTATGCAATCAGGTGTTGGGGATACAGGGGAAGCACCGCGCACTCAACTCTAATCCTACATCCAGCTGTATCCATCCTTCAACACATAACCAGTTATTTCCGAAAACCGTTTACCTCGGACCTTCGAAACGCATCTACTATACAAGCTATGGCAATACTCCCGAACTACCTCCCCAGTACTGGGTGGTGTCGGGGTTATCTTGCCACTAACCGCATAGGAGAGTTTTCGATGTCGGCCGTCTTAAGTATTCCAGAACTGCTGCGATATATTTGTGACAACAACACCTCGGAGCTCAACTCCCCGGGACACTGCCACAACCCCGAAATGACAGGAGGCATCGAGAACAATGTTCTCATCACAAAGACATCGAAACAATCCAAACAATACTCGCGTGATCCTAAAAAATTTTTGGTGAAATTTGAGAGTAGAAGAGATAAAAGTAATCGTCAGGAGTCCTCACCAGAGTGAAAAGGGATAAGGAGCAAAAGAAATCCTACTCTCTGATATACATATAGGACTCAAAACATTTTCAAGTGTGTGCCTAGACTCAACCGTCAACGATTTGATCAATCAGCGGGGGCTTCTAGGTCGGAGAAGGCTCTGAATACCAACTTGTAATGCCCAGGATGGGACTATACCTCCTACGTGTCGAGGCACGACTTAAAGGTATAAGCCCATTCTGGAATGATCTCAAGTGTGGTATCTTTGCATGACTCATGTAAAAATAGGGATGAAATTGCGAAAGAAATAGTTGGCTTACACTCGCCACTTCACACAATACATTACATAAGCAAAACATCATTCAAAACATCACAACCCGACTACGGCCGAAGATCCAAAAGAAAGATACCAAAACATAAAGCCACAGGTCCGAATCGCCCCTAGTAGAAACCACTACTGATCGTCGAAAACGTCACAAGCATACGGCCACTCTCTTCATCGAGCTCCCAGTGAAGTACTTGAACCAGCTCATGCATCATCTCGGCTGAACCTGCATCTGGTGTTGTAGTATCCGTGAGCCACGAGGACTCAGCAATCCCATAACCATGGGTATCAAGACTAGCAAAGCTTTATGGGTAGGAAGGAGTAAAGTGGTGAGGTTGCAGCAGCGGCTAAACAATATGGTGGCTAACTTACGAGTACAAGAATAAGATGAGCATCTACGCAAACGGTCGCAACTAGTAGTGATCGCTAAAGATCCTGAACTACCTACGAGTCAAACATAACCCCACCGTGTTCTCTTCTCAAAGTGAAAAGAGACAGTCATGGTTACTCACACAGTTGTGTGTTTTACTTCAGATCCTCTGTCAAGTTTTCTACAACCGGACATTAACAAATTCCAATCTGCCACATAACCGCGGGCACGGCTTTCGAAAGATCATAACCCTGCAGGGGTGTTCCAACTTAGCCCATCACAAGCTCTCACGATTAGCTGAAGTGATAAATATAATATCATCACTCCTTATCTTAGGGAAATCCGATCAGGCTCGGCATCCCGGTGCACAAGACATTTCGACAATGGTAAAACAAGTCCAGCAAGACCTCCCGGTGTGTCGACACCCTGATAGTAGCCGCGCGTATCTCGTCTCAAGCCACGACCGAATGGGCGATCCTACGAGTAAAACCAATCCTCGAGTTTCCCTGTGGTGGGCCCGCAGTCTCCCCGTTTGGGACCAACACCATCAGCACTGCTCCCCTGCTATGTAGAAAGAATCCTCGGGTAGCGCTAACTCCCTATGGAATTTAATTAATTAATTAAGTTGTTATTATGAGCAAATTTAAACCAATGTTGGGCCTTGCTGGAGGAGTTTTATTCAAAGTTGAACTGTCAAGGGGTCCCCATCCACCCATCGTGTAAGGAACGCAAAATCAAGGAACATAATGCCGGTTTATCGGCGCCTAAGGTGGCATGAGTGGAACAAAACACCGAGCAAACGGCCAAGCCTTCCACCCATGCCCAGTATATAGGTGTGTTAAATAATAATAATAGATATTGTGATATTCCAACAACAAGTTCCCTCCTGGAACGATCTTCATCTTCACCTGCAACTAACAATGCTATAAGAGGGGCTGAGCAAGCGGGTAACATAGCCAAACAATGGTCTTGCTAGGAAAGTTTCAAGGTTAGAGGTTTAATGGCAACAAGGAGAGGCTGACATAAAAGATGGGTAGCGCGACATGTAACGACAGCATCGAGACAACTAAGCATGGGAATGGTAGTAAAGGTATCCAAGGGTATGATCATCTTGCCTGGGATTCCGCAAGGAAGAAGAACGGGTCCAAGAAGTAGTCGAACGGATCCTCACAACTCCGGAACGGAACCGAAGCTAACAAGAGAAGCAACCGAAAAGAAGCAAGCAACACGGTAAACACACCACACGAGACATGACAATATGCTCAAACAAGTATGATGCAACACAAGTCTACATGATGCAATACATGGCAAGGTATGATGCATGACAAGTCTATACAGGAAGCACAGCAAGTCTATACAGGAAGCATAACATGGCAAGGCAGGAAGCACAGAAAATAACACAAGCAACATGTCAATGTGCAATACATGGCAAGGTATGATGCATAATAAAACTAGACTATGTGGGCATTTTAAATGAGGCCGGAAATAACAACAACAATTCCGGGAAAATCCCCATATGCATGTTTAGCAATTTTAAGCAAACAACAATTCACACATTGTAATGTTGTTAACATGATGCGGATGATATGATCAAGTTTTATGCAATTTTTTGTTAAACGTTAACATGAAGAGATATGAAGTATTTGTCACCGTGGTGGAAGGAAAGGGTGCCACGGCAATGATCCGAAAATGCTGCAACGGCAACATCTCGGTTCCGGTAACTCGTTGAGAGACCGGTGCAAAAGCAAAGGTGGAGTGAGCGAGCGGAACAAGATGAAAGGTGGGGTGATCCCATCACCGGGTTCCCACAGGTCGGCGACGAGGCAACCGAGGAGCATGACAAAAGGCGAAACGGGCACGGTGCACACAAGGGAAACATCTCATACAACCACAAGCAAATGTCCTCGGGTCATCATCTCGGGGTTATACCTTCGGAGCGTGCGGATTCGGGGCAGATCGAGGTCATAGAGGAAGTAGTGGTACTCGCGGTCGTGTACACGTTCCATAGATGAACTTGAGGGTTCCGAGTGATCCGGGCGTAGTGGTACTTGGCGCAATGGTCGTCGTGGTACTTGGAGTCTCGGACTTGCCGGACTCGGTTCTTGCGACGGTAGTGGAACTTGGCGCTCGGGCTGCCATCGTTATTCGTTATGTAGATGAACTTGACGGTTCCGATGGCTCCGGGCGTCGTGGTACTCATGTTGGTGTAGTCGTACACGGGTCCTTGGCAATTCAACAGCACAAGGCAACACAAAAAAAAACACAGGGCAAGGCAGCAGCAACCTTGCGTGAAGGAGGCCATGGTGGCGACGAGGTTGCATGGCCGACGGTGATTCCCATGGCAGGGGAGGTCGGCGGACGACGGGAAACGGGCGGAGTTCCTGGGGCCAAGCCGCTGCGGAACTTGCCGTAGGCAGAGCTGAGGGGAGGCAGGCATGAAGGAGCAGGGTGCGGGTCGCAGGGAGCTCCGGCCGGTCGAGGGACTTGGCTACGCGGACGCCGGGGAGGCGAGGCGGATGCAGGCGAGGGTGGCGCGCGGGGCGTGCTGGTGTTGCTGTTGCTGGTCACCGGCAGCAGGGCTCGCCGGAGCTCCAGAGACGAGGCGCTCGAGGTGGCATCGAGGAGCTTGAGCGAGGGTGCGACGCTGGGGCGATGGGATCCGGCTGGCCGGAGGGGAAGGGCGCAAGGGCCATGGCGCGGCGGCGCTCGGCCTGGCGATGCGGGGCGATGGAGGAGGAGTGGGGACGAGAGGGAGGTCGAGGGGAGAGGGAGATCGGGCGCTGGGGCGATGGGAGGTGAGGTGGATCGAACTGCGAGAGGAAGATGGGATCGGGGGGGTGCGAGATGGGAGGAAGGAGGCTGGGGATCGAGAGGAGATGTCGCTGGCGGCGCACGGGAGTGAGCGAGGGAACGAGCGAGGGGTCGGTCGGGCTTAGGGTTTCGGTTAGCTGGGCCAGGAGGCCTTAAGCCAAATGGGCTGCGGTGGGGAGGAGGAGGCCCGCTGCGGCTGGGAGGTGGCTGGGAGCCTGGCTGTTGGGCCATCTCTCTCTCCCTCTTACTAAAAAGAAAGAGAAGAGAAGGAAAAAAAACAAAGAAGAAAGAAAAAGAGAAGAAGGAAAGAGTTAGGGTAGAATTTAGGCATGCAGGTAACTTTTCTGGACTCGTTTAAAAGCGGTTGATCTAGAAAAATTGCAAAGAGACATGATGAAGGGCTTTGAAAACAATTCATTTGAATTTAATTCAAATGAGTGTGAAAAGAAGTGGGTGTTTGGAAGGTCCACAATGTTGAGATTTTTGGAGGAACCTCAGTAAAAGGGAAGAAAAAAATTGGCAAGGTTAGAGGGTCGAAACTTGAAGCATAAGAGGCCTGGGGAATATTGCAAGTGTGTTAATGTCACTTCCAACGAATGGAATATTTTATAATATAGCTCCCTAAATATTGGGAGGATATGTTTTAAAGAGAAATCATCCTTCCCTCGATTTAAATGGACCGAAGGTCCACATAATTTATTTAGTTAAGTTGGAAAGATTAAAGACATGATGGCATGATGACATGATGCAAAGCAAAATAAATAACGCAAGAACAAATGAAACACACGGGAGAACCCGGAACATCAGGAATCTCTGGAATCTTCTGGGACGTCGGTCTTCGGGCGTCACACCAGTCGAAGGTGAGGTCGGCCTTGGGTGCCACCCATCCAGGTGGAGCCCTCCGGCGTATGGAGGCGACGTCTGACTGGCGAAAGATCTACTTGGTGTGGCGGTCGGAGGGTGGTGCTTTGGAGCTGCCGAGGAGGGCCGCGACGACATGGGACGCCGGTGCCCCGAAGCGAGCGACGAAGAGGTCGCGCAGCTCCTCCCAGGACGCCGCAGACGATTCTGGCAAGCTGAAGAACCAGGCGCGCGGCACGCCGGTGAGCGCCATGGGGAGCCAGCTGGCCATGACCTTGCTGTCGCCGTCGGCCTCTTCGTAAGCCTAGAGGAAGACGACCGGGTCACCTGCCCCTTTGTAACGGGGCGGCAGATCCGGCCTGCATCGGGGTGGCCACTGCACTGCTACTTCTTGAGCTTGCGTTGTATTCCCTCGAAGAGGAAAGGGTGATGCAGCACAGTAGCGTAAGTATTTCCCTCAGTTTTTGAGAACCAAGGTATCAATCCAGTAGGAGACCACGCGCGAGTCCCTCGCACCTGCACAAACAAATAAGAACTTCGCAGCCAACGCGATAAGGGGTTGTCAATCCCTTTACGGTCACTTACGAAAGTGAGATCTGATAGATAGGATAGTATAATATTTTTGGTATTTTTTATATAAGAACAAAAAGTAAATAATGCAAATAAGCAACGGGAGCATAAATTGAAGTAAAGTAATATGATAAAGATAGACCCGGGCGGCATAGGTTTCACTAGTGGCTTCTCTCATGATAGCAGAATTCTACGGTGGGTGAACAAATTGCTGTCGAGCAATTGATAGAAAAGTGCATAGTTATGAGAATATCTAGGCATGATCATTATATATAGGCATCGCGTCCGTGACAAGTAGACCAAAACGATTCTGCATCTAGTACTATTACTCCACACATCGACCGCTATCCAGTATGCATCTAGAGTATTAAGTTCATAAGAACAGAGTAATGCTTTAAGCAAGATGACATGATGTAAAGGGATAAACTCAAGCAATATGATATAAACCCCATCTTTTTATACTCGATGGCAACAATACAATACATGCCTTGCTGCTCCTGCTGTCACTGGGAAAGGACACCGCAAGATTGAACCCAAAGCCAAG
>LR738713.1:345951455-345964174 GCA_902687465.1 Secale cereale
TTTACCTTGGGGTGCCTTGGGCATCCCCAAGCTTAGGCTATTGCCACTCTTTGTTCCATAGTCCATCAAAGCTATACTCAAAACTTGAAAACTTCACAACACAAAACTTAGCCAAAAATCTCGTGAGCTCCGTTAGTATAAGAAAACAAACCACTACTCAAAGGTAATGTGATGAACTCATTCTTTGTTTACATTGGTGTTAAACCTACCGTATTCCAACTTCTCTATGATTCATATTCCCCAATACTACTCATAGATGATTTAAAATGAGCAAACAACACACGAAAAACAGAATCTGTCAAAAACAGAACAGTCTGTAGTAATCTGTAACTTTCGAATACTTCTGTAACTCCAAATTTTTTTTGAAATAAATTGGTAAATGTGAGGAATTTGTCTATTAATCATCTGCAAAAAGAATCAACTAAATAGCACTCTCCAGTAAAAAAATCACAGCCAAACTCGTGAGCGCTAAAGTTTATGTTTTTATACAGCACGATCATATAAACTTCACACAAGTCTTCCCAAAGGTTCTACTTGGCACAAACACTAATTAAAACACAAAATCACATCTAAACAGAAGCTAGATGCAATATTTATTCCTAAACAGAAGCAAAAACAAAGAAAACAAAATTGGGTTGCCTCCCAACAAGCGCTATCGTATAACGCCCCTAGCTAGGCACGATACAAGAATAGATCTAGGTATTGCATCTTTGGTAGGCAATCCATAAGTGGCTCTGATAATAGACTCATAAGGTAATTTGATTTTCTTTTTAGGAAAGTGTTCCATGCCTTTCCTTAACGGAAATTGGAATCTAATATTTCGTTCCTTCATATCAATAATTGCACCAATCGTTCTAAGGAAAGGTCTACCAAGAATAATAGGACATGAATGATTGCAATCTATGTCAAGAACAATGAAATCTACGGGCACATAATTCCTATTGGAAACAATAAGAACATCATTAATCCTTCCCATAGGTTTCTTAATGGTAGAATCTGCAATGTGCAAATTTAAAGAACAATCATCAAGCTCATGGAAACCTAACAAATCACACAAAGTTTTTGGGATTGTAGAAACACTTGCACCCAAATCACACAAAGAAAAGCATTCATGATCTTTAATTTTAATTTTAATAGTAGGTTCCCACTCATCATAATGCTTTCTAGGGATATAAACTTCTAATTCAAGTTTTTCTTCATAAGATTGCATCAAAGCATCAACTATGTGTTTGGTAAAAGCCTTATTTTGACTATAAGCATGCGGAGAATTTAGTACAGAGTGCAACAAGGAAATACAATCTATTAAAGAGAAATTATCATAATTGAATCCCTTGAGATCCAAAATAGTGGGTTCATCACTATGCAAAGTTTTAATCTCTTCAATCCCACTTTTAACAATTTTAACATCAAGATCTGAAAACTCCGAATCATTGGGACGCCTTTTAATTAAAGTAGACTCATCTCCAGTCCCTTATTTATCAAGATTCCTACTAGAAAACAAGGATCTAATAGGAGACACATCAATAACTTTTAGATCTTTATCTTTATTTTCATGATAACTAGAACAACACACTTTCATAAAGCACTCTTTTTTAGCTCGCATCCTAGCGGTTCTTGCTTTGCATTCATCAATGGAAATTCTCATGGCTTTGAGAGACTCATTGATACCTTGCTTGGGTGGAATATATCTAAGTTTCAAAGAATCAACATCAAGAGTAATTCTATCCACGTTTCTAGCCAACTCATCAATATTAAGCAATTTTTCTTCAATCAAAGCATTGAAATTCTTTTGCGAATTCATAAACTCCTTAACACTAGTTTCAAATTCAGAGGGCATCTTACCAAAATTTCCATAAGATTTATTGTAGGAATTACCATAATTATTAGAGGAATTACTAGGAAAAGGCCTAGGATTAAAGTTTCCTCTATATGCATTGTTACCAAAATTATTCCTACCAACAAAATTCACATCCAGAGATTCATTGTTATTTTCAATCAACGTGGATAAAGGCATATCATTAGGATCAGAAGAAGAACTCTTAGTAGCAAATAATTTCATAAGTTCATCCATCTTCCCACTCAAAACACTAATCTCTTCAATAACATGCACTTTTTTACTACTAGATATTTCGGTGTGCCATTGAGAATAATTAACCATAATATTATCTAGGAGTTTGGTAGCTTCTCCTAAGGTAGTTTCCATGAAAGTGCCCCCCGCGGCCTAATCTAAAAGATTTCTAGAAGCAAAATTCAAGCCAACATAAAAGTTTTGTATAATCATCCATAAGTTCAAACCATGTGTAGGACAATTACGTATCATTAATTTCATTCTCTCCCAAGCTTGTGCAACATGCTTATGATCTAGTTGCTTAAAATTCATAATATCGTTTCTAAGAGAGATAATGTTAGCGGGAGGAAAATACTTAGAGATAAAAGCATCTTTGCACTTATCCCATGAATCAATACTATTTCTAGGCAAAGAGGAAAACCAAGCTTTAGCACGATCTCTAAGTGAAAACGGGAATAGCTTAAATTTAACAATATCATTATATGTATCCCTCTTCTTTTGCATATCACACAAATCAACAAAGTTGTTTAGATGGGTAGCGGCATCTTCACTAGGAAGGCCGGAAAATTGATCTTTCATGACAAGATTCAACAAGGCAGCATTGATCTCACAAGATTCAACATCGGTAATAAGAGCAATCAGAGTGCTAATAAAATCATTATTGTTGGTATTTGAGAAGTCACACAATTTGGTATTGTTTTGAGCCATGGTGACAAGCAAGCAATCTAACACACAAGCAAACAAGAAGCAAGCGAACGGTAAACAAACGGAAAAAGAAGGGCAAATAAAACGGCAAGGGTGAAGTGGGGGAGAGGAAAACGAGATGCAAATAATGTAATGTGAATGATAAGGGTTTGTGATAGGTACTTGGTATATGACTTTTGCGTAAGCCTCCCCGGTAACGGCGCCAAAAATTCTTCTTGCTACTTCTCCAACTTGCGTTGTATTCCCTCGAAGAGGAAACGGTGATGTAGCATCGTAGCGTAAGTATTTCCCTCAGTTTTTGGGAACAAAGAGTCACTCCAAAGTCACTAATAGTGGAGAACAAACGACGAGATTATTGTAGGGTACGAAACCACCTTAAAGTTATCCTTTCTGATCGATCTATTCAAGAGTCCGTAGTAAAATAACATGAAGCTATTCTTTCCGTTCAATCTATCATAGAGTTCGTACTAGAATAACACCTTAAGACACAAATCAACCAAAACCCTAATGTCACCTAGATACTCCATTGTCACCTCAATTATCCGTGGGTATGATTATACGATATGCATCACACAATCTTAGAATCATCTATTCAACCAACACAAAGAACTTCAAAGAGTGCCCCAAAGTTTCTACCGAAGAGTCAAGACGAAAACGTGTGCCAACCCCTATGCATAGATTCCCAAGGTCACGGAACCCGGAAGTTGATCACCAAAACATACATCAAGTGAATCAATAGAATACCCCATTGTCACCACAGGTATCCCACGCAAGACATACATCAAGTGTTCTCAAATCCTTAAAGACTCAATCCGATAAGATAACTTCAAAGGGAAAACTCAATCCATCACAAGAGTGTATAGGGGGAGAAACATCATAAGATCCAACTATAATAGCAAAGCTCGCGATACATCAAGATCGTGCCATCTCAAGAACACGAGAAAGAGAGAGAGATCAAACACATTGCTACTGGTACATACCCTCAGCCTCGAGGGTGAACTACTCCTCCCTCGTCATGGAGACCGTCGGGATGATGAAGATGGCCACCGGAGAGGGATTCGCCCCTCCGGCAAGATGCCAGAATGGGTCTAGATTGGTTTTCGGTGGCAACAATGGCTTTCGGCGGCGGAACTCCCGATCTAGGTTATTTTCTGGAGGTTTCTGTATTTATAGGACTTTTTGGCATAGGGCACAAGTCAGGGGGGTTCCGGGCTGTCCACGAGACAGTAGGGTGCCACCACTTGGGGTGGGCGCGCCCCCCACCCTCGTGATCAGCCCATAGCTCTCCTGGCCCAACTCTTTTACTTCGGGGGATTCTTTTGGTCCAGAAAAAATCATCAAAAATTGGCTCGTCAATTGGACTCCGTTTTGTATTCCTTTTTTGTAAAACTCAAAAATAAGGAAAAACAGAAACTAGCACTGGGCTCTAGGTTAATAGGTTAGTCCCAAAAATCATATAAAAGTGTATATTAAAGCCCATAAAACATCCTAGAAGGATAATATAATAGCATGGAACAATAAAAAATTATAGATACGTTGGAGACGTATCAAGCATCCCCAAGCTTAATTCCTACCCGTCCTCGAGTAGGTAAATGATAAAAACAGAATTTTTGATGTGGAATGCTACCTAACATAATTCTCAATGTAATTTACTTTATTGTGGCATGAATGTTCAAATCCATAAGATTCAAGATAAAAGTTTATATTGACATAAGAATAATAATACTTCAAGCGTACTAACAAAGCAATCATGTATTCTGAAAATAACATGGCCAAAGAAAGTTATCCCTACAAAATCATATTGTCTGGCTATGCTCCCTCTTCATCACACAAAATATTCATATCATGCCCAACCCCAGTTTCAGCCAAGCAATTGTTTCACACTTTAATTTTTTCAAACCTTTCAACTTTCACGCAATACATGAGCGTGAGCCATGGATATAGCACAATAGGTGGAATAGAGTGGTTGTTGTGGAGAAGACAAATGAGGAAGATAGTCTCACATCAACAAGGCGTATCAATGGTCTATGGAGATGGCCATCAATAGATATCAATGTGAGTGAGTAGGGATTGCCATGCAACGGATGCACTAGAGCTATAAGTGTATGAAAGCTCAACAAAAGAAACTAAGTGGGTGTGCATCCAACTTGCTTGCTCATGAAGACCTAGGGCATTTGAGGAAGCCCATCGTTGCAATATACAAGCCAAGTTCTATAATGAAAATTCCCACTAGTATATGAAAGTGACTAAACAAGAGACTCTCTATCATGAAGAACATGGTGCTACATTGAAGCACATGTGTGGAAAAAGATAGTAGCATTGTCCGTTTTCTTTTCTTTTCTTTCTGTTTTTCTCTTTTTTCTTTTTCCTTTTCTTTTTTGGGCCTTTCTTTTTTCTTTGGCCTTTCCTTGTTCTTCTTTTTTTCTTTTTTTCTTTGGGACAATGCTCTAATAATGATGATCATCACACTTATATTGATTTACAACTCGATATAACAACTCGATACTAGAACAAAGTATGACTCTATATGAATGCCTCCGGTTGTGTACCGGGATGTGCAATGAATTAAGAGTGACATGTATAAAAAATTATGCATGGTGACAATGGTGAAGTGTGTCATAGCAAACGGAACGGTGGAAAGTTGCATGGCAATATATCTCGGAATGGCTATAGAAATGCCATGATGGGTAGGTATGGTGGCTATTTTTAGGAAGGTATATGGTGAGTGTATGGTACCGGCGAGAGTTGCGCGGTACAAGAGAGGCTAGCAATGGTGGAAGGGTGAGAGTGTGTATAATCCATGGACTCAACATTAGTCATAAAGAACTCATATACTTATTTCAAAAATTTACGAGTCATCAAAACAAAGTAATCAACGCATACTCCTAGGGGGGAGGTTGGTAGGAGTTAACCATCGCGCGCCCCCAACCTCCACACAAAGGATGGCACTCAATAAATAAATCATGCTCCAACTTCGTCACATAGCGGTTCACCATACGTGCATGCTACGGGAATCACAAACTTTAACACAAGTATTTCTTGAATTCATAATTACCCTGCTAGCATAACTCTAATATTATCATCCTCATATCGCAAAACAATCATCAAGTATCAAACTTCTCATAATATTCAATGCACTTTATATGAAAGTTTTTACCATACTCATCTTGGATGCCTATCATATTAGGACTAGTTTTATAACCAAAGCACATTACCATGCTGTTATAAAAGACTCTCAAAATAATATAAGTGAAGTATGAGAGTTCTTATATTTCTTCAAAATAAAACCACGGTCGTGCTCTAAAAGATATAAGTGAAGCACTAGAGCAAATGACAAACTACTCCGAAAGATATAAGTGAAGATCAATGAGTAGTTGAATAATTATGTAACTATGTGAAGACTCTCTAACATTTACGAATTTCAGATCTTGGGATATTATTCAAACAGCAAGCAAAACAAAGTAAAATAAATTTACGCTCCAAGCAAAATACATATCATGTGGTGAATAAAAATATAGCATCGAGTAAAGTTACCGATAGACGAAGACGAAAGAGGGGATGCCTTCCCGGGGCATCCCCAAGCTTGGGCTTTTGGTTGTCCTTGAATTTATCTTGGGGTGCCTTGGGCATCCCCAAGCTTAGGCTCTTGCCACTCCTTATTCCATGGTCCATCGAATCTTTACCCAAAACTTGAAAACTTCACAACACAAAACTTAATAGAAAACTCGTAAGCTCCGTTAGTATAAGAAAATAAAACCACCACTTAGGTACTGTTATGAACTCATTATAAATTCATATTGGTGTAATATCTACTATATTCCAACTTCTCTATGGTTCGTACCCTCCGATACTACTCATAGATTCATCAAAATAAGCAAACAACACATAGAAAACATAATCTGTCAAAAACAGAACAGTTTGTAGTAATCTGTAACTTTCGAATACTTCTGTAACTCTAAAAAAATTGAAATAAATTGGTAAACGTGAGGAATTTGTCTATTAATCATCTTCAACAAGAATCAACTAAATAGCACTCTCCAGTAAAATCTGGTGACTATTCTCATGAGCGCTAACGTTTCTGTTGTTTATAGCATGATCACATAAACTTCACCCAAGTCTTGCCAAAGGTTCTACTTGGCACCAACACTAATTAAAACACAAAATCACATATAAACAGAAGCTAGATGCTATAATTATTCCTAAACAGAAGCAAAAAGCAAAGAACAAAAATAAAGTTGGGTTGCCTCCCAGCAAGCGCTTTTCTTTAATGCCTTTTAGCTAGGCATAATGATTTCAATGATGCTCACATAAAAGATAAGAATTGAAACATAAAGAGAGCATCATGAAGCATATAACTAGCACATTTAAGTCTAACCCACTTCCTATGCATAGGGATATTGTGAGCAAACAACTTATGGGAACAATAATCAACTAGCATAGGAAAGCAAAACAAGCAAAGCTTCAAGATTTTAAGCACATAGAGAGGAAACTTGATATTATTGCAATTCCTACAAGCATATATTCCTCCCTCATAATAATTTTCAGTAGCATCATTAATTAATTCAACCATATAACCAGCACATAAAGCATTCTTTTCATGATCTACTTGCATAGAAATTTTACTACTCTCCACATAAGCAAATTTATTCTCATCAATAGTAGTGGGAGCAGACTCAACAAAATAACTATCATGTGAAGCATAATGCAATTGAAGACTAAAATTATGATGAAAAGTTTCATGGTTATCATTATTATTAATAGCATACAAGTCATCACAATAATCATCATAGATAGCAACTTTGTTCTCATAATCAATTGGAACCTCTTCCGAAATAGTGGATTCATCCCTAAATATAGTCATGACCTCTCCAAATCCACTTTCATCAATAAAATCATCATAAATAGGTGGCATGCTTTCATCATAATAAATTTGCTCATTAAAACTTGGGGGACTAAAATATCATTTTCATCAAACATAGCTTCCCCAAGCTTGTGGCTTTGCATATCATTAGCATCATGGATACTCAAAGGATTCACACTAACAACATTGCAATCAAGCTCATCAAGCACATATTTTATGCCAAGCATTCTATGTAATTCTTCTTATAGTACTTGCGCACAATTTTCCTTCCCATAATTTTCACGAAAGATATTAAAAAGATGAAGCATATGAGGTAACCTTAATTCCATTTTTTGTAATTTTCTTTTATAAACCAAACTAGTGAATAAACAAGAAACTAAAAGATTAGATTGCAAGATCTAAAGATATACCTTCAAGCACTAACCTCCCCGGCAACGGCGCCAGAAAAGAGCTTGATGTCTACTACGCAACCTTCTTCTTGTAGACGTTGTTGGGCCTCCAAGTGCAGAGGTTTGTAGGACAGTAGCAAATTTCCCTCAAGTGGATGACCTAAGGTTTATCAATCCGTGGGAGGCGTAGGATGAAGATGGTCTCTCTCAAACAACCCTGCAACCAAATAACAAAGAGTTTCATAGTCAAAAAAATAACAAAGAGTTTCTTGTGTCCCCAACACACCCAATACAATGGTAAATTGTATAGGTGCACTAGTTCGGCGAAGAGATGGTGATACAAGTGCAATATGGCTGGTAGATATAGGTTTTTGTAATCTGAAAATATAAAAACAGCAAGGTAGCAAGTGGTAAAAGTGAGCATAAACGGTATTGCAATGATAGGAAACAAGGCCTAGATTTCATACTTTCACTAGTGCAAGTTCTCTCAACAATAATAACATAAGTGGATCATATAACTATCCCTCAACATGCAACAAAAAGTCACTCCAAAGTAACTAATAGCGGAGAACAAACGAAGAGATTATGGTAGGGTACGAAAGCACCTCAAAGTTATCCTTTTTGATCGATCTATTCAAGAGTCCGTAGTAAAATAACACGAAGCTATTCCTTCCATTCAATCTATCATAGAGTTCGTACTAGAATAACACCTTAAGACAAAAACCAACCAAAACCCTAATGTCACCTAGATACTCCATTGTCACCTCAAGTATCCGTGGGTATGATTATACGATATGTGTCACACAATCTCAGAATCATCTACTCAACCAACACAAAGAACTTCAAAGAGTGCCCCAAAGTTTCTACCGGAGAGTCAAGACAAAAACGTGTGCCAACCCCTATCCATAGATTCCCAAGGTCAAGGAACCCGCAAGTTGATCACCAAACATACATCAAGTGAATCAATAGAATACCTCATTGTCACCACAGGTATCCCACACAAGACATACATCAAGTGTTCTCAAATCCTTAAAGACTGAATCCGATAAGATAACTTCAAAGGGAAAACTCAATCCATCACAAGAGAGTAGAGGGGGAGAAACATCATAAGATCCATCTATAATAGCAAAGCTCGCGATACATCAAGATCGTGCCATGTCAACAACACGAGAGAGAGAGAGAGAGAGAGAGAGAGAGAGAGAGAGAGAGAGATCAAACACATAGCTACTGGTACATACCCTCAGCCCCGAGGGTGAACTACTCCTCCCTCGTCATGGAGAGCGCCGGGATGATGAAGATGGCCACCGGAGAGGGATTCCCCCTGAGGCAGGATGTCAGAACGGCTCTAGATTGGTTTTCGGCGGCAACAGAGGCTTTCGGCGGTGGAACTCCTGATCTAGGTTATTTTCTGGAGGTTTTTGTATTTGTAGGATTTTTTGGCGTAGGGCACAAGTCAGGGGGGTTTCCGGGCTGTCCACGAAACAGGGGGGCACCACCACTTGGGGTGGGCGCGCCCCCACCCTCGTGGGTAGCCCATAGTTCTCCCGGCCCAACTCTTTTACTTCGGGGGATTCTTTTGGTCCAGAAAAAATCATCAAAAATTGGCTCGTCAATTGGACTCCGTTTGGTATTCCTTTTCTGTAAAACTCAAAAACAAGGAAAAAACAGAAACTGGCACTGGGCTCTAGGTTAATAGGTTAGTCCCAAAAATCATATAAAAGTGTATATTAAAGCCCATAAAACATCCTAGAAGGATAACATAATAGCATGGAACAATCTAAAATTATAGATACATTGGAGACGTATCACCTTGCCGCTCCTGCTGTCACTGGGAGAGGACACCGCAAGATTGAACCCAAAGCCAAGCACTTCTCCCATTGCAAGAACTATAGATCTAGTAGGCCAACCCAAACCAATAATTTGAAGAGACTTGCAAGGATATTATGATCATACATAAAAGATTTCAGAAAAGAATCAAATATTGTTCATAGATAATCTTGATCATAAATGCACAATTCATCGGATCTCGACAAACACACCGCAAAAAGATTACATCAAATAGATATCCTCGAAGATCGAGGAGAACTTTGTATTTAGATCCAAAAAGAGAGAAGAAGCCATCTAGCTAATAACTATGGACCCGAAGGTCTGTGATAAACTACTCACAACTCATTGGTGAGGCTATGGCGTTGATGCAGAAGGACTCCGTGGTAGATCCCCCCTCCGGCGGAGCTTCGAAACAGGCCCCAAGATGGGATCTCGCGGGAACAGAAGGTTGCGGCGATGGAATTAGGGTTTTCTCTGTTGCCTCGATGTTTTTAGGGTATATGGATATATATATAGGAGGAAGGAGGGCATCGGGGGAGCCAGAGGGGGCCCACGAGGGTGGGGCGCGCCCATGGGAGGGGCGCGCCCTGGACCCTCGTGGCCACCTCCTTCGTTCCCTCGCATGCACTCCAAGTCTTCTGGGTAGATACAGTTCCAAAAATAACTCTCCCGAAGGTTTCATTCCGTTTGGACTCCGTTTGATATTCCTTTTCTGGGAAACCCTAAAATAGGCAAAAAAAACAACAATTTGCACTGGGCCTTGGGTTAGTAGGTTAGTCCCAAAAATAATATAAAAGTGTATAATAAAGCCCATTAAACATCCAAAACAGAATATATAATAGCATGGAACAATCAAAAATTGTAGATACGTTGGAGACGTATCATGCACCCGTCGGAAGGCAGGGGTGAAGGCCCGGTGGCCCGGGGACCGCCGTGCGCGGCCGCTAAGCCGGCCGGAGGAGGGATGCCTGCCATGGGAGCTTGGCAGATGGAGAGCGAGGCAGACAGGGGAGAAATTTCGGCACACCCCAACCTGGCGCGCCAAATGTCGGATCTAGGGTTCCGGCAAAACCCTTCAGGTTCGAACTCTGGGTTGCACACGAAGATCTCTCCTTCTGCCCTAGCTCGTCTACTCAACAACCCTAGGCCTAGCTCGTCCGATCCGAAGAACAAGCGACACAAGATTTATACTGGTTCGGGCCACCGTTGTGGTGTAATACCCTAATCAAGTGTGGTGTGGTGGATTGCCTTATAGGCTGAGGAAGAACTAGTACATGCATGAACGGCCTCCTGAGGAGAGGAGTTCTTGTGCTTGGGTGACCTGGTGGTGTGTGGCCTTCTATCTGATTAACTCAAGATGAGATCAACTCCCGATCCGATGATCTCATCCCAACGGTGGTGGCTAGTCCTATTTATAGTGGCTCGGGTCCTCTTCCCAAATATTAAGCGGGAAGGGATCCCACAAGGCCAAATTTGAAGGGGGGCAGCCAGTACAAGCTATCCTGACAAAAGGTGTTCTTCGCCTACCAAAGCCTCTGGTGGTGACACCACCGTGGGCTCCGCGATGACCTCCGTCCTGCTGTCCTGCTGGTCTTGGTCTTATTGCACCGATATGGAAACCTTTGCCTAAAGCCTCGGGACTCTTCGTCTGCAGCTGCTTCTTTAGCACCAAAGGGGAAACTGGCACTCTAAGCCCGCTGGCGCCCGCCTGGCCTTGGTCATCCCTACTCACGTCACGAGGACCTCGTGAGGTGTCCCTCGCCTTGATATCTCCGATCTTCACGAACCGGCCTGGTGAGGCCGCCCCAGGGGATGCCTTGTGTCATCCGCCTCGCGAGACTTGGCCCCTCGCGAGGGTCTTGAGTGGTCGCTGAAGATGTTGGGTCATACCAGGCCTCCTGATGAGCCACGCCCTGGGCCACAGGCAGGCAAGTCTGGGTACCCCCGTTCCTAGAACGCCGACAGACAGGATATAATATTAGATATGGAGTCGAACTATCATCTATTCCGAAGAAGAACCTGCCTTGCAATACCGAAGACATGAAGCCGGATACAGCCTCCTCATTCAAGGCAGGTTTGGGGGCTACTGAGGTAGTCCTAGATTTGGGGGTCCACGAGGATCCGGTCTACCGAAGCTGGGCCACGTAAATGGGCCGTGAAGATGAAGATAAACTGATACCTCCCATGTCCGGTTAGGGCTCCTGTGTATGTAGGGAGGCAGAATAGATGTTGGGATGTAATGATTCCTTTCTACCCAAGTAATCCTTGTAACCCTAGGTCTCATCCAGTGGATATATAAGCCGGAGGGTCTAGTCTGTAGGGGGTAGCAGAATCACAATTGCATAGGCTAGACTCCTATGGTTTAGACATTACGATCTCGAGGTAGATCAACTATCGTAGCCCCATATTCATCAAGATCAATCAAGCAGGAAGTAGGGTATTACCTCGATCGAGAGGGCCTGAGCCTGGGTAAACATCATGTCCCATGTCTCCTCTTACCATCGATCCTCAGACGCACAGCTTGGGCACCCCTACCCGAGATCTGCCGGTTTTGACATCGACAGCTGTCCTCTAGCACTCACTCACAGGGTTATCGGTGAGATGCTTCATCCATCTCTGTGTGCCCGCTTGGTCAATCACTTTGACCACAACGTTAGAGGTTAATTTGACTTATAATTAGGAGGGGATTCAATTTTGGTTCGTCTTATACGGTTCGGTACATGCAACTATACTTCGCGCGCATGTGTACGCATGAATCCCTCCCACTTGGTCAAAGTGAGGGAGGCGAGGACACGATGCATCATGAACCAGATCTGTGTGGGGACCGTGCGTTTTTCAACGCATGCATGCACCACATCAAACTATTCTT
>LR738713.1:345969150-345999891 GCA_902687465.1 Secale cereale
CGGGAGTGGCGCGATCAGCCTCATGAGGAACGCTGGCACGATCCGCCTCGCGAGGGCGCCTGGAGGGACTAACCTCGCAAGGGTGCCTGGAGGGACCAACCTCATGAGGACCGTCCTCAGGGCAAGGCCGGCCTCCCTCCGCTGGCACCACCAAGGAGAAACGACGACCAAGGCGAGGGGGCTGGGGGCTTCCAGGAGCCTCGTGCCATCGCCTGCATCCTGGGCGGTGTGCAGGCTCCAGCCTCTCAGCGCATCTTCAAGCAGTTATCCCGAGAAGTAAACGCAGCTCTTCCCAGGATAGAAGCCACACGACCGCTCAAGTGGTCCAAGTGCGCCATCACCTTCTGCTCAGCTAACCAGCTCAAGTGCGCGGCGACCGTCGGTGCTCTCCCAATGCTTTGCTCACCCGTCATCAGCAACGTCCAAGTCACCAAGACCCTCATCGATGGCGGTGCAGGGCTCAACGTTCTCTCCGTCGACAAATTTGACTGTCTCCAAGTGCCGCATGACTAGCTACAACCCACCAGGCCTTTCTCAGGAGTGACCGATGGCTCCACCATCGTAATCCGGCAGATCCGTCTCCCCATTACCTTCGGCACCCGTGACAACCACCACACCGAGCTCATCGACTTCGATGTCGCTCACATCCGCCTCCCATACAATGAAATTCTTGGGTATCCAGCCCTGGCCAAGTTCATGGCAGTGACTCACCATGGTTACAACGTCCTCAAGATGCCGAGGATCCATGACATCATCACCATCGCTTGCGAAAAAAGGACGTAGTGTGCTCCCTCGAGCGTGCTTACCAGGTTGCGGCAGTCGAAGCCCAGACAACGAAACACCGTCTATACCCCTTAAGCTATCCCGAAGAAGAAGAAGCAGTTGCTCGCCCTGGAGCCTCGTGAAGATGCAGCACCCAGCGGCCGTGCCTCAGGATCCACGCCCTTGGACGGGGCGCCTCCCTCGCATAGGAAGGCGCACCCGGCGCCCCCCTCAGGCTGGGCTCGGGGGCTCTCCTCTGGAGGGCCTTCGACCTAGCCAATGTCACAAGGGAGGCACTTGGGCACCATGTGGAGGCATGCTTCACCACACATTTCCCTCAAGAGAGCTCAAGGCGCGAGGCGCCAAGCGCTTAGGAGTTCATCGACCAGACCATTGAAGACTTGCAGGTACAAAGGGCGATGCGGGGCGAGCGCCGCCTTGCGCCGCGAAATGCAGCGGTCGTCCCAGGCTTGGGTGACGGGTTGCGCGTCTACATCAACGTCCCAAGACTCAACAGGATCGCGTCTCAGGAACTCTATTGGCCATCTCAGGTGGGCCGGTGCAAGGGCCCCCCTCACAGCTACGTCTGCGTGCCCTTCGGCTTGCCGAACCAGGCGGCCCTGCACCAGCGCCACATGCGGGATGTCCTGGTAGCTCGCGGGGCTAGGCATCAGGAGATTCTTGCAAAAGTGGTGTCGGTTCTTCACGAGCTATCGGAACCTCAGGAGCCTCGCGAGGCCCCGGAGTCAGGCGGCTCGTGAGGAACGACATCTACGGCGAGCATCTTCGGCTACATCGACATCACTCCAGCATCGGTGCCAGGTGACTTTCTTTCAGTTTGTTTAGTTGGGGGCACCCCTCAGGCTGCATCATCCCCAAGTCGCACGGGCTTGCCCCTGCGACCTGTATCCTTTTTGCATCTTTAGGTTACTCTGTTGGGGGTGCCCCTCGGGCTCCATCATCCCGAGGCCGCACGGGTCCGTCCCTGTGGCATGTATCACATTTTGCATCACCTGGATTAGCTCGTTTCCTCCTATGGATTTCCTTATGATCATCACCTGCTCACTCACCACCTCTTTTGGCCTCCATCGCCGCCGAACGGACTCCTGCTCATCCCGCAATGGGGGCTACACACGTTGGCACAACGCTTGTGCTCGGGTCCGTCCCTGCAACGGTGCCAAATCTGAGAGATCGAGCTCCGAATCGCGGCCCGCCTCGCGCACGTCACCTCACCAGGTCCTCAGTGCCTTCGTATTCCCGTGGAAAGATTAGTGGCCCAACAGTAGGCGTGATTGTAAATTGTGTTGTTTCGTCGGACTAATTGATAATCCACAAGTGTAGGGGATCGCAACAGGTTTTGACGGTAAAGTATTCAACCCAAATTTATTGATTCGACACAAGGGGAGCCAAAGAATACTCTTAAGTATTAGCAGCTGAGTTGTCAATTCAACCACACCTGGAAACTTAGTATCTGCAGCAAGATAGTTTAGTAGCAAAGTAATATGATAGTGGCGGTAGCAGCAATAAAAGTAACAATAGTGTTTTTGTAGCTTTTGTGACAGTAGCAACGGAAAAGTAGATAAGCGACAAGCAATATAGGTAAAGCTTGTAGGCATCGGATCAGTGATGGGAAATTACGTCGGATGCAATTCATCATGTAGAAGTTATAACCTAGGGTAACACAGAACTAGCTCCACTTCATCAATGCAATGTAGGCATGTATTCCGAATATAGTCATACGTGCTTATGGAAAAGAACTTGCATGACATCTTTTGTCCTACCCTCCCGTGGCAGCGGGGTCCTATTGGAAACTAAAGGATATTAAGGCCTCCTTTTAATAGAGTACCAGACCAAAGCATTAACACATAGTGAATACATGAACTCCTCAAACTATGGTCATCACCGGGAGTGGTCCTGATTATTGTCATTTCGGGGTTGCCAGATCATAACACATAGTAGGTGGCTATAGACTTGCAAGATAGGATCAAGAACACACATATATTCATGAAAACATAATAGGTTCAGATCTGAAATTATGACACTCGGGCCCTAGTGACAAGCATTAAGCATAGCAAAGTCATAGCAACATCAATCTCAGAACCTAGTGGATACTAGGGATCAAACCCTAACAAAACTAACTCGATTACATGATAGATCTCATCCAGCCCATCACTGTCCAGCAAGCCTACGATGAATTACTCACACACGGCGATGAGCATCATGGAATTGGTGATGGAGGAAGGTTGATGATGACGATGGCGATGATCTCCACTTTCCGTAGCCCCGAATGGACTCCAGATCAGCCCTCACGAGAGAGATTAGGGCTTGGCGGCGGCTCCATCTCGTGAAACACGATAATTCCTTCTGGCTGGTTTTTTTCTCCCCGAAATGGAAGATATAGGATCTGGGCGTACGTCGCTGGAACACCAGGGGGCCCACGAGGCAGGGGGGCGCGCCCCCCACCCTCGTGGGCAGGCCTTGGGCCCCCTGGTGTGGATCTTCATGCAGGTATTATTTTTATATTTTCCAAAATAATTCTCCGTTGATTTTCAGGCGATCCTGAGAACTTTTTATTCTGCACAAAAACAACATCATGGCAGTTCTGCTGAAAAAAGCGTCAGTCCGGGTTAGTTTCATTCAAATCATGCAAGTTAGAATCCAAAACAAGGGCAAAAGGGTTTGAAAAGTAGATACGTTGGAGACGTATAAACTCCCCCAAGCTTAAACCTTTGCTTGTCCTCAAGCAATTCAGTTGACAAACTGAAAGTGATAAAGAAAAACTTTGACAAACTCTATTTGCTCTTGTTGTTGTAAATATGTACGCTAGCATTCAGGTTGTCAACAAGATCATGAACTAACCATATTCACAATAATTTTCAGGTCTCAAGACTACTCACATCAATGGCATAATCAACTAGCGAGCAATAATAATAAACCTCGGATGACAACACTTTCTCAAAACAATCATGATATGGTATAACAAGATGGTATCTCGCTAGTCCTTTCTGAGACCGCAAAACATAAATGTCGAGCACCTTTAAAGATCAAGGACTGACTAGACATTGCAATTCATGGTAAAAGAGATCCAGTCATGATCATACTCAATGCAAATTAATAGTAATACAAGCAACAACATAGGTGCTCTCCTACTGGTGCTCTTTGATAAAAGGATGATGACTCTGCATAAAATTAAATAGATAGGCCCTTCGCAGAGGGAAGCAGGGATTTGTAGAGGTGCTAGAGCTCGATTTTTAAATAGACATGAATAACATTTTGAGCGGTATACTTTCATTGTCAACATAACAACCAATAATCTCGACATCTCCCATGCTACACACATTATAGGCGGTTCCCAAACAGAATGGTAAAGTTTATACTCCCCCAACCACGAACAAGCACACTCCACGGCTTGCCCGAAACAACGGGTACCGTCCAAACCAGCAATAGCCCTGGGGGAGTTTTGTTTAATTATTATGATTTTGAGCATGGGACTGGGCATCCCGGTTACCAGCCATTTTCTCATGAATGATGAGCGGATCCCACTCATCGTGAGAATAACCCACCTAGCATGGAAGATATAGACAACCCTAGTTGATACATGAGTTGTTCGAGCATATAAAACAGAATTTCATTTGAAGGTTTAGAGTTTGGCACATACCAATTTACTTGGAACGGCAGGTAAATACCGCATATAGGAAGGTATGGTGGACTCATATGCAATAACTTTAGGGCTTATGGAAGTGGATGCACAAGCAGTATTCCCGCTTAGTACAGGTGAAGGCTAGAAAGAGACTGGGAAGCGACCAGCTAGAGAGCAACAACGGTCATGAACATGCATTAAAATTAATCAACAATGAATGCAAGCATGAGTAGGATATAAATCACCATGAACATAAATATCGTGAAGGCTATGTTGATTTGTTTCAACTACATGCGTGAACATGTGCCAAGTCAAATCACTTAAATCGTTCAAAGGAGGATACCACCCATCATACCACATCACAACCATTTTAATATCATGTTGGCACGCAAGATAGACCATTATAAACTCTCTGCTAATTAAGCATGGCATAAGTATCTATGATCTCTAATTGTCATTGCAAACATGTTTCATTCATAACAAGCTGAATCAGGAACGATGAGCCATCATATTTACAAAAAAAAAAGAGGTCGAGTTCATACCAGTTTTTCTCATCTCAATTAGTTCATCATATATCATCCTTATTGCCTTTCACTCGCACGACCGAACGGTGTGGAAAATAATAATAGTGCACGTGCAATGGACTAAGCTGGAATCTACAGGCATTTAATACAAGAGAGAAGATAGGGTAATATGGCTCAAGGTTAAATCGACAATAGAGCATATGAGAGCCACTAAGCATTTTCAGTCATGGTCTTCTACTCTTAACCCCTAAAAAGAAAAGAAACGATTTACACGGGAAAGCTCCCAACAAGCAAAAGAAGAACGGGAGATCTTTTTGGGTTTTCATTTTCTAACTACTACTACAAGCAAAGAAAGTGAACTAGCTAGAAGCTACAACTAATATTTTTTTTTTCTTGGTTTTTCTAGCACACAAGAAAAAGACTAAAAAAAAGAAATTGAAACTAAGCATGGATGGTACAGTGAAAGAGTGTGAGCACCGACAACTAGAATAAGTGTGAACATGAATGTAAGTCGGTGAGAAACACGTACTCCCCCAAGCTTAGGCTTTTGGCCTAAGTTGGTCTATGGCCAGTACTGGCCTGACGGATATCCAAAGTTGTAGTTGGGCTCGTACTGAGATGCAGCAGATGCTGCATGCTGAGCTGCAGCTCAAAGGCGGGTTGCCTCCGTCATGTTATAATAGGCATTTGCCTCCTCCATAGTTATAGTGTATCTTCCTTTTTCCTGAAAGTTAAACAAAGTAGGGGCAGGAAGAATAATAGGGATGGCATGCTGCCTGTTAAAGATTAGTCGATATTTGAGGGTTTGATTATCCCACTCTATAAACCGGTGACTAGCCATAGCCTGACAGTCTAACTAAGCAGGAGATAAAGGTTCATCATTCGTGTGCACAGACACACCAAGATAGCGGGCTATGCGAGTAGCATAGATCCCACCAAATAAATCTCCATGCAAACCATTATGGTGTAGTCTACGTGCAACAATTGCTCCCAAGTTATATTGCCTATCACCTAGTACATCACTCCTAAGGACACTAAGATCAGGGACACACATGTGACAAGCCACATCTTTACCGTTTATGCATCTACCGATAAAGAGAGCAAAGTAATGAATAGCAGGAAAATGTATGCTCCCCGTGGTAGCTTGTGTGACGTCCTAGGATTCTCCCACTGTAATACTAGCAAGGAATTCTCTAAATTCATATTTGCGAGGATCACTCATACTGCCCCACTATGGGAGCTTGCAGGCAACATTAAAATCCTCTAAATCCATGGTATAAGATTTATCATAAAGGTCAAACAGGACAGTGTGAGAATTACGTGAAGATGAAAATTTAAACCTTCTCACAAAGCTATCAGTTAAGCCACGGTATTGAGGACACTTATCTTGTATGAAGTCCTCGAGGTCAGTGTTGCGCACATATGCGTAAAATTCATCTTTGATGCCCGCTTGACCCATAAATTCATCTGACGGCCATTCACAAGGCCGCACATCAACATCCCTCGGTGGTTCATCGTTCGGTTCAAGGAACGCGAGCCTCGGTTCTTGCTTCCTTGAAGGACCACCTTGGAAGTTTCTCCTAGACATTTTTCTGAAATGTTCTGAAATTTTTAGTAACTTCAAAATAAAAGTTAACCAAACTCAACAAGATTGATAGCAACGACTCCTATAAGTGCCTAGAGGCTATATCATGCATTAGAACTACTTGGGACCAAGAAAATTTGACATGCAAGCTCAAGAACAAAGTCACCACAGCAGCAAAAATTTGCAACAAATAAAGCACTAGAACAAAAACTAATTGGACCAATGGAGGAGTCACCTACCAAGGAACACTCTTCCCAAACAGTTTGGTGAATGGCGCTTTGAGCAAGGAGATCAAAAATGGCAGCAAGATGAGCTAGAACTCGTGCTTGAGCTGGTTGGTGATTTTTTTGGGAGGAAGAAGAAGAGCATGGGTGAAAGGATAAGTGGAGGGGGGCACGTGGGGCCCACGAGGCAGGGGGTGCGCCCTGCACCCTCGTGGCCACGTGCTGGCTCCCCTCGCTGTGTGTTCAGTGCCATATTTTCTTAAATATTCTAGAAAAAATCATATTTCATTTTCATGGCATTTGGAGAACTTTTATTTTGGGGATAATTTTTTATTGCACTCATAAGTCTGGAAACAGACAGACAATGCTATTTTTGTTTAATTTAACCTAATTAACAGAAAGTAAAAGGAGGGTACAGAAGATTGTGCTATCTAGATTCATTTATCCCATGCTCATCAAAGGAATCCATTAACAAGGTTGATCGTGTCTTGTTAATAAACTCTTTCCGAGTAACATGAAACCGGAGAATTTTCGAATAACACTAGGTTACCTCAATGGGGATATGTATGTCCCCAACAATAAGAATGTCATATGCCTTCCTCATAGTAGGAATGGGAAACTCAAAACCTCCAATAGTGATAGTTGAAGTTTTTCCAATATAATTGATACTATGAACCTGACGTTGTTTCCTCGGAAAGTGTACCGTATGCTCATTACCATTGACATGAAAAGTGACATTGCCTTTGTTGCAATCAATAACAGCCCCTGCAGTATTCAAAAAAGGTCTTCCAAGAATAATAGAGATACTATCGTCCTCGGGAATATCAAGTATAACAAAGTCTGTTAGAATAGTAACATTTGCAACTACAACAGGCACATCCTCACAAATACCGACAGGTATAGCAGTTGATTTAACAGCCATTTGCAAAGATATTTCAGTAGGTGTCAACTTACTCAAGTCAAATCTACGATATAAAGAGAGAGGCATAACACTAACACCGGCTCCAAGATCACACAAAGCAGTTTTAACATAGTTTCTCTTAATGGAGCAAGGTATGGTAGGTACTCCTGGATCTCCTAATTTCTTAGGCATTCCACCCTCAAAAGTGTAATTGGCAAGCATGGTGGAGATTTCTACTTCAGGTATCCTCCTTTTGTTGGTAATAATGTCTTTCATATACTTGGCATAAGGATTTGTTTTAAGCACATCAGTCAAACGCATACGCCAAAGATAGGTCTAATAATTTCAGCAAAACGCTCAAAATCCTCATCATCCCTTTTCTTGGATGGTTTCGGAGGAAAAGGCATGGGTTTCTGAACCCATGGTTCTCCTTCCCTACCGTGCTTCCTAGCAACAAAGTCTCTCTTATCATAATGTTGATTCTTTGATTGTGGGTTATCAAGATCAACAACAGGTTCAATCTCTACATCATTATCATTGCTAGGTTGAGCATCAGCATGAACATCGTCATTAATATTATCACTAGGCTCATGTTCATTACCAGGTTGTATCTCAGCATCAGAAACAAATATATCATTGGGATTCTCAGGTGGGTGAGCTACAGGTTCACTAGAAGCATGCAAAGTCCTATTTTTATTTTTCTTCTTCTTAGACGAACTAGGTGCATCTAAATTAGCTCTCTGAGAATCTTGCTCAATTCTCTTAGGGTGGCCTTCAGTATACATAGGTTCCTGAGTTATTTTACCACCTCTAGTTGCAACTCTAATAGCATAGTCATTATTCTTACTATTTAATTCATAGAGCAAATCATTCTGAGCCTTACATACTTGTTCTACTTGAGTGGTGACCATGGAAGCATGTTTACTAATAAGTTTCAGTTCATCTTTAGCACTGGACAGATAATCACTCAAGCGTTCAATCATATAAGCATTGTGCTGTAATTCTCTACCAACATAAGCATTGAAGTTTTCTTGTTTCACAATAAAATTGTCAAACTCATCTAAGTATTGGCTAGCAGACTTATAACGAGGAATATCAGCTTCATCAAATCTATAAAGAGAATTTACCTTTACTACCTGTGTCGGGTTATCAAGACCATGTATTTCTTCAATAGGCGGTAAATTCTTAACATCTTCAGCTTTAATACCTTTTTATTTCATAGATTTCCTTGCCTCTTGCATATCTTCAGGACTGAGAAATAGAACACCTCTTTTCTTTGGAGTTGGCTTAGGGGCTGGTTCAGGAAGTGTCCAATTATTTTCATTGGCTAGCATATTATTCAATAGTAATTCAGCTTGGTCAACTGTTCTTTCCCTGAAAACACAACCAGCACAAATATTCAGGTGGTCTCTGGAAGCATCGGTTAATCCATTATAAAAGACATCAACTATATCATGCAACTCAAGAGGATGATCAGGCAAAGCATTAAGTAATTGGAGAAGCCTCCCCCAAGCTTGTGGGAGACTCTCTTCTTCAGTTTGAGCAAAGTTATATATTTCCTGTAAGGCAGCTTGTTTCTTATGAGCGGGAAAATATTTAGGAGAGAAGTAGTACATCATATCCTGGGGACTACGTACACAACCAGGATCGAGAGAATTGAACCAAGTCTTAGCATCACCCTTTAACGAGAACGAAAATAGCTTAAGGATATAATAGTAGCGGATCTTTTCATCATTGGTAAACAGGGTGGCTATATCATTCAACTTGGTAAGATGTGCCATAATAGTTTCAGACTCATAGCCATGGAAAGGATCAGATTCAACCAAAGTAATTAAATCAGGATCGACAGAGAATTCATAATCCTTATCAGTAACGTAGATAGGTGAAGTAGCAAAAGCAGGGTCATGTTTCATTCTAGCATTCAAGGACTTTTCTTTCAGCTTAGCTAATAACTTATTAAGATCATATCTATCATTGCAAGCAAGAAAGTCTCTAGCAGTTTCTTCATCCATAACATAACCCTCAGGAACAACAGGCAATTCATATCTATTGGGAGTAGTTTCATCATCACTTTCATAAATATCATCAACATTTGCACTCTCCCTAACCTTAGCAATTTGGTCATCTAGAAATTCACCTAGTGGCACAGTATCAGGCATAGAAGTAGTTTCATCATACATAGCAGAAGTAGCATCATCAAGAACATACGACATATCAGATTCAATAGCAGGAGTAGGTGTCGCAAGTTTACTCATAACAGAAGGAGAATCAAGTGCAGAGCTAGATGGCAGTTCCTTACCTCCCCTCGTAGATGAGGATAAGATCTTGGTTTTTGAGTCCTTCAAATTCTTCATAGTGATAAACAGATATAAATCCCAAGTAACTTAAAGAAAAGAGCTATGCTCCACGCCAATGGCGCCAGAAAATAGTCTTGATAACCCACAAGTGTAGGGGATCACAACAGTTTTCGAGGGTAAAGTATTCAACCCAAATTTATTGATTCGACACAACGGGAGCCAAAGAATACTCTTAAGTATTAGCAGCTGAGTTGTCAATTCAACCACACCTGGAAACTTAGTATCTGCAGCAACATAGTTTAGTAGCAAAGTAATATGATAGTGGCGGTAGCAGCAATAAAAGTAACAATAGTGCTTTTGTAGTTTTTGTGATAGTAGCAACGGAAAAGTAGATAAGCGACAAGCAATATAGGTAAAGCTCGTAGGCATCGGATCGGTGATGGGAAATTACGTCAGATGCAATTCATCATGTAGAAGTTATAACCTAGGGTAACACAGAACTAGCTCCAGTTCATCAATGCAATGTAGGCATGTATTCCGAATATAGTCATACGTGCTTATGGAAAAGAACTTGCATGACATCTTTTGTCCTACCCTCCCATGGCTGTGGGGTCCTATTGGAAACTAAGGGATTTTAAGGCCTCCTTTTAATAGAGCACCGGACCAAAGCATTAACACATAGTGAATACATGAACTCCTCAAACTATGGACATCACCGGGAGTGGTCCCGATTATTGTCACTTCGGGGTTGCCGGATCATAACACATAGTAGGTGACTATATACTTGCAAGATAGTATCAAGAACACACATATATTCATGAAAACATAATAGGTTCAGATCTGAAATCATGGCACTCGGACCCTAGTGACAAGCATTAAGCATAGCAAAGTTATAGCAACATCAATCTCAGAACATTGTGGATACTAGGGATCAAACCCTAACAAAACTAACTCGATTACATGATAGATCCCATCCAACCTATCACTGTCCAGCAAGCCTACGATGGAATTGCTAACACACGGCTGTGAGCATCATGGAATTGGTGATGGAGGAAGGTTGATGATGACGATGACGACGATCTCCACTCTTCGGAGCCCGAACAGACTCCACATCAACCCTCCCGGGAGAGATTAGGGCTTGGCGGCGGCTCCGTCTCGTGAAACGCGATAATTCCTTCTCGCTGGTTTTTTTCTCCCCAAAATGGAAGATATAGGATCTGGGGGTACGTCAGTGTAGCACCAGGGGGCCCACGAGGCAGGGGGCGTGCCCTGGGCAGGGGGGCGCGCCCCCACCCTCGTGGACAGGCCCTGGGCCCCCTTGTGTGGATCTTCATGCAGGTATTTTTTATATTTTCCAAAATAATTCTTCATTGATTTTCAGGCGATTCCAAGAACTTTTTATTCTGCACAAAAACAACATCATGGCAGTTCTGCTGAAAATAGCGCCAGTCCGGGTTAGTTCAATTCAAATCATGCAAGTTAGAGTCCAAAACAAGGGCAAAAGGGTTTGAAAAAGTAGATACGTTGGAGACGTATCACTAACCCGCTGGAATCTTCGGAGCCCGGCGACAGGCGGCCCTGTCGGTTTTTCCCTTCTCACGTATTTCGCTTGCACGTTAAAGGGGGGCTCCTGAGCATCACATCTCAGTGACTCCTACTGAATCTCCAGCCCTCACCCCCTGGCCTTGACCATGGCATCGTGATGTAATGCCCCGGATGTAATAATTTCCCTTTTGGGCATATAATATATCTCCGGCTTCATCTATTTCCATTTCGGGTTCTTTGTCTTTCGGGTGTTCGTCGTTTTGTTGTGTGCGTGTGTGGCATTCATTCATATCATGTAGACATGTGCATCGCATTGCATTTGTGTTGTCGGTTGCATCCGGTTCCGCGTGTTCCGTCCCGTTGTCCGTTTCGCGTTCCGGAGCTCCCTCACGTGTCCGTGGCGTTCCGTAGGCCTACTTTGTTGTTTGGGCGTGTAACGTTACCGGTGTGGTGCGAGACTTGTCGTGTGTTGTTGTTTTGTTGTGTGTAACCCGCCTCTCAAATCTCGTCGCGTTTGGACTCCGTTTGCTATCCCTTCAGTTATTCGTGCGGGTCCAAAGTGCCTTCACTTTGTGGCCCAGAAACACCCCTGCCCATCTAAACTACCCCACGCGATCGGATCCGTCGGATCGCGATCGGAGGGCTCCTAACACCCCCAAATCCCCCCTAACCCTAAAATCTGCTATTTATAGACCCCCCCCCTAGGTCCATTTTGGGGATCCCTAGCTTCTCCCTAAATCTCCTCATTTTTTGTGCTACATCAGACCCAAAACATCTCTTTCCTGTCTCCACCTCGAATCCCGCAGGGACTAGCAGCCGCCGCCGCTCCTGGGATCGAGCGCCCCGACCAGATCCATTTTTCCCTTCGCTCCCAGCCGCCGGGTCAACGCTTCGAAGCGCCAGCTCCTCCGCTCGCCAGGAGCCTCGGCCACTCCGCCGATCAGATCGGGGCAGGAGGCCCCGATCGATCACTCCGCCGGCCCGCAGCTGTTCCCTCCGGTCACCCGAGGCCCGGCCTCCCGCAGCTTCGCCTGGGCCTCCCCGCCGCCACGGCCCGTCTGCTCCTCGCCGCGCCTCGCTCCTTCGAGCCGCCAGCCGCGAGCCGCCACGTCGGGTCGGCCCACTCCATCCAGCCACTGCGGGCCGCCTCCATCCCGCGCCGCGCTAGGCGTCCCCTCCGACCCGGACCGCTTCCTTCCCCGCGGACCCAAGCCGCTTCCAGGCCGGATCCAGCCTCGCCTGGGCCGCCACTTCCAGCCGCCGCGCCAGATCCGCGGGCTGAGGCCCTTTTGCTTCAGATCTGAGGTTGACTCCCCCCCTAAATTCCTCTAAGTCCCTGACATTTCAGTTTCTGATGCAATTTTCAACTGAGGATAACTTTGTGTGTGTTTGTCCGATTCGCGCAAATAGCATGTCCAGACGTTCGTGGTGAATAGCACTACGTTTTATCTTTTGGTGTCATGCATGATAGAAATCATCTAGATGCTTGTTTTTCCGTTGCAATAGAGCATCATGATAATTGCTACTATGTGATGTTTTTATGTCATCTTTGCCATGTGATATCTTTTAGCTCGTTTGTCCGAATGATGCAAATGACATGTCCACGTGTTCGTCTTGCCATGCTCTACATGTTGCTTGTGTTAAGTTGCATGATAGATTTATTCTTTCCATGTTTATCATCGTTGCAAAGTGCCATGTGGCTGTGATGTTATTTCACTTGTTATGAAATGCCATCTTGTTGAGCTCGTTGCTATCGTTGTGTTTATCTCCAAGATGCATGCTTGTGTGTTTCGGAATCACCATCATGTGTACTTTGATGAGGTGCTTACCACTTGCCATGTTTAGTTTCGAGGTGACTTAAACTTGCTCTTTTAGATGCCATGATGAAATTGCTGTTTTAGGACTTAGTGGATTTTCACTAAGTCTGAAATCTGTAATGTTCCGATGCCATGTTTGCGTGATGTTCTAGGACAAAGCATGATAGTTTTGGAGTGGATCTTGATTGTTCCTGGTAGTATATATTGCTGGCTTTCCATTCATGTTCTCACATGCTTATTCAAGTGGCTGTAGCATGTTTATCTTTTGCTCCAAAGCTTCAATAAAATTCTGCTGCCAGAATTTTATTGTCAAGTTCAATATGTCCAAGCTTATTGCTATTGATCCGTGGCTCCTTTGGGGGTGCACCTTTGGACTTATTTGCTGTAGGATATGTCTAGTTTATGTTCATGCTCTTTGCCATGTTGTTTGAGTGCTGTAGCTAAATTATTTTGTGCCCCGAAGTTGCTATGTTGCTGTAATTTTCAGCTTTCGCTCATTTCTTGTTTCGGGCATAACTTTTAGCCCGTAACTCCGATTTCAGCGAGTCTTATATGAAACTTGATTGTTTTTCTGTGTAGATTCATAATATCATATTGTTATAGTGTTTTGAAGTGTTTTGCTTGAGTGCTAATTTCCGTGCTCCGTGTGCATCCTTAGTGCATCCATCATGCATCCATCATTTTCGAGTGCGCATTGCATCTTGTTGATTCGTGCCTTGTGTGATTGTATTGTTTAGAGCCGGAAGCTGAGACCGAATACGAGTACGAGCACGAGGTTACCAACGAGGTTGAGCACAAGGACCCTTCTTACGATCCGAACGACTTCTCTTCAGGAAAGATGACCGAACCCCGATGACATTACTATCTTTGCCTATTGCTAGTAGTTTCGCTCTGTAGTTTTGCCTCGATGCCCATGTTCTTCCTATCAGCCTCCTACTTTTAACCATTGCCATGTTTAACCACCCTACCTACGCAAACCGTTGCTTGGCTAAGTACGCTTCGCTCAGCCCTTCTTATAGCGTTGCTAGTTGCAGGTGAAGATCGAAGATGCTTGCTTCATGTTGAAGTTTTGTTGGGTTATATCACACTATATAAATGCTTAAAAATGAAATCATCTATATATAGGCAAGGGTGGAAGGCTAAGCCTTTTGCTTGGTGGTTTGTTCCACTCATGCCGTTAGGAACCGTATAAACCGGTGTTATGTTCCTTGATTATGCGTTCCTAACACGGTTGGGGTGTATGGACCCCCTCGATAAACCGCTAAGTGCTAAGTCTTTTCCAGCAAGTCCCAACATTGGTACTATTTGCCTAATAACAAATTAAACTTGCATAGGGAGTTATAAACCCTTTTTCTTAATCAACAACTCCGGGCCAGTGCTCCACATGAGTGTTGGTCCGAAACGGGGAGCCTGCGGGGCCACCTCGAGGAAACTCAAGGGCTGGTAAAAACCCGTAGCTTCGCCCATCCGGTCGTGTCCTGAGACTTAGATACGCGCGGCTACTATCAGGGTGTCGACACGCCGGGAGGATTTGCTGGATTAGCCTTACCTTAGTTCGGTATATCTTGAGCTCGGGATTCCGAGAATACTAGGGTCTTCCCACTTTGGAGTTGCGACTCCGCGGATCGTGGGCTTGTAATGGGTCAAGTTGGAACACCCCTGCAAGGTTATGAACTTTCGAAAGCCGTGCCCGCGGTTATGTGGCAGATGGGAGCTTGTTTCAATACAATGTTTCAATACACTACCAGCGTGTGTTCCGTGACTGTCAATTTCCGAATAGGGATTCGGGAGTTGAACACGGAGGGGTTATGTTTGTTGAGTTTGTAGCTAGGATCACTTCGTGATCTCTTCTCGACCGTGGATTCTCTTCTCGCTCTCACTCACGTAAGCTAGTTGCTAGTTGCTGCTGCAGACACTTATTCTTTTCTTCAGCCTTATCCTCTCCCAAGGCTTAAATAGTCTTGTTACCCGGGAACGGGATTGCTGAGTCCTCTGTGGCTCACAGCTACTTCACCACACCAGACGCAGGTCCAGATGTGAGCTATCCAGGTGATGGCACCGAGCTGGACTGGGAGTACGACGAGGTGCGTAGTCGGTACTATGTTCGTTATCCGGATGATCAGTAGTGGAGACTTCTACTAGGATTCGATCCGACCTATGGATTTATTTAAGTTTGGTATCTTGATTTGGATTTTGCCCTTAGAGGGTTGTGATGTTCTTAATGTATGATGTTTGAGACATGTTTTGTATTTGTGTGACGTGGCGAGTGTAAGCCAACTATTTTATGTTTACAATTCCCCTCTTTTACATGAGATGTGCAAAGATTACCAAACTTGAGATCATTCTAGGATGGACTTATGCCTTTAAGTCGTGCCTCGACACGTAGGAGGTATAGTTCCATCCTGGGCATTACAAGTTGGTATTCAGAGCCTTCTCCGACCTAGGAGCCCCCACTGTTTGATCGAATCGTTGACGGTCGAGTCTAGGCACACACTGAAAATATTTTGAGTCCTATATATTATATCGGAGAGTAGGATTTCTTTGCTTCTCGTCCCCTTTCTCTCTGGTGAGGACTCCTGACGTCTACTCTTGTCTCTCCTATCTTCAAAAATTGCACCAAATTTCTTTTAGGAATCCCGCGAGTATTCTGGGATTGTTTCGATGTTCTTGTGACGAGGATATTGTTCTCGATGCCTCCTGACATTAGGGGTTGTGGCAGTGTCCCGGGGAGTTGAGCTTCGGGGTATTGTCGTCACAAGCATATCGCGGCAGTACTAAATACTTAAGACGGCCGACATCGAAAATCTCTCCTATACGGCCAGTGGCAAGATAACCCCGACATCACCCAGTACTAGGGAGGTAGTTCGGGAGTATTGCCATAGCTTGTTATAGTGGATGCTTTTCGAAGGTCCGAGGTAGACAGTTTCCGAGAAAGACTGGTTATGTGTTGAAGGATGGATACACCTGGATGTAGGTTTAGAGTTGATTGCGCAGTGCTTCCCGTGTATCCCCAACACCTGATTGCATAACTAGAACCTTTCAGAAATTTATAGGTGGGCTTATCCAATAGATCGTAGGCATTCTTCCAACGAATGCAGGTTAGCGAGTTTGGGGTTCTACATTGAGTGAAGTAGTTTATGACCGATGTTACTATCAGGAGTTGCATCTTAAAGGGTCCTTGGCTATGCTGATCCGGGGATTGCAAAACCTTTTCGTAACGCGTTCATATGCTTTCAGCACAAAGATGTTAGAACGAAACTCCTCTCTTGTGTTTGTTCCCGTCTGTACCTTGTTGTTTTCCTTATTTTACCTTTTGTCCCCTATGTGGCTTCTCGTGAAGATTGATGTTATCATTTAACTGAGAATTTCATTCGTTCCTCTTGTTCGAATGATTTCATTCGTTCTTATTGTTCGAATGATTATTGTGAAGACTTGTTGCAATTCATTCCATTGATTCAGCTTATACCTTCTGTCAATCAATTGCTGATTCGTAGTCATCTCTTTCAGGATGGCTCCGAAAAGGGTTCCCAACGCTAACCCAGAGGCGGAAGAGGTTCCAGAACGTCCTCCTTCCCCTCCTCCTCCGCCTGAGGCTTGGAGAGCGATTATGCAGACTACAGCTCAGAACACCCAGTTGTTGATGCAGATGATGCACCAGATGCAAGCTAATCAAGCTAATCAGGGTGTTCCAGGGAATCAAGGCAACTTTTTCAACCAGCAGCACCATGCTACTCTCAACCAGTTCTTGGCCAATAATCCAAAAGCTTTCAGTTACTGTGTCGACCCTCTTGATGCTGAAGATTGGTTAACCGACATAAAGAAGCATTTTGAGTGCAGTAACGTGAAGGAAGATGATTATGTGAAGTTTGCAGCCTTCCAACTCAAAGATCAAGCAGCTGACTGGTGGCGGCAGTACAAAGACTCCAGGCCAGGTCAAGTGATCTCTTGGGAGAATTTCTGCAAGGACTTTCGCTCTCACCACATTCCTACAAGTGTCATCGAGGGTATGCGTGAGCAATTCCGCAACCTGAAGCAGGGCTCTATGACAGTCTATCAGTATAATGTCAAGTTCCAAAACCTCGCCCGCTATGCTAAGCAAGACATTCCTGATGCCAAGAGCAAAATCTACCAGTTCCGTGGAGGTCTCAAAGATGAACTTCAACTTGCTCTCACCTTGTTCGAGCCGGATGAATTCAACAAATTCTATAACATGGCTTTGAAACAAGAGGCAGCTCAGCTTAAGATGGAGGCTTCTAAAAAGAGAATTCGAGATGCCGTTCACTCTTCCTCATCGTCTCAGATGGTCTCGAAGCATCAGAAATTCTGGCTTCCTCCTCCTCCAGTGATTCGAGCTCCCTACAACAACTCCAACAACTTCAACAACTCCAACAACTACAAGAACTCCGGTGGACGTGGTTTCTCCCACCCACCCAACCCGAGCAACCAGTCGAAGAAGCAGTTTCAGTCTCAAGGCTCCAAGTCAAGTGGTTCTCATTTCCGTCCTCTCTCAGAAGTGACTTGCAACAAATGCACTCAGAAAGGTCACTATGCCAACAGATGTCCGAACCCGAAGCGTCTTCCACATCCTCCACCTGTGAGTTCAGCTATTGTCAAGAATAATCCCAAGCAAGCAAGGGTCAATCTGATGAGTGCAGCTAAAGCGTAGAATTCTTCTGATGTCATTTTGGGTAACCTTCCAGTGAACTCTTTTCCAGCTAAAGTTTTGTTTGATTCGGGTGCTTCATGCTCTTTCATGTCTCAACCATTTGCATCCAAGCACAATATTGCCACTTCAAATTTTCCTCAGAGGTTGCAAGTCATTTCTCCGGGGAGACGTATGACTTCTAGTGTCTATGCTCCGGATGTATCTATTCGCATGGGAGATTATCGCTTTCTGGCTAAACCGGTGGTTCTTGGTAATTCTGACATCGACCTCATCCTCGGAATGGATTGGCTTTCTCAGCATGATGCTCACATTGATTGTGCACAGAAGGAAGTCAAGATGACTCATCCTGATGAAGATGTGATTATCTTTGCCTCCAGGGATAACACTATCAGGCTATTCTCTCTCAATGATAAGGGCAAAATTAATGCCATATCTCAAATTCCGGTGGTGAATGAATATCAAGACGTCTTTCCTGAAGAACTTCCAGGCATGCCTCCACACCGTCAGGTGGAATTCGTTATTGAACTCGAGCCGGGTACTGAGCCAGCATGCCGGCGTCCGTACAAGCTCTCTCCGGATGAATTGAAGGAATTGAAGAAGCAGCTTGATAAACAAGAGAGTATGGGTCTCATCAGGCCTAGTACGTCTCCTTGGGGCTGTGGTGTCTTGTTTGTCAAGAAGAAAGATGGCATGGAGCGTCTCTGCGTTGATTATCGGCCATTGAACAAGAAGACAATAAAGAACAAGTATCCGCTCCCCAACATCAACGAACTCTTCGAGCAGCTCAAAGGAGCTAAAGTGTTCTCTAAGCTCGATCTCCGAATGGGCTATCATCAAATTCGCATTCGCGAGGAAGACATTCCCAAGACGCCCTTCAGAACGAGCTACGGTTCATACGAGTATACCGCCATGTCTTTTGGTCTCGCCAATGCTCCTCCTACCTTTTCGAGGATGATGCATTACATCTTCAACCCCTATACTGGCGAGTTTGTGCTTGTGTATCTGGATGATATTCTGGTGTTTTCCAAGAATGAAGAAGATCACGAAAAGCACTTATGTCTGGTTCTTGATCGACTCCGTGAGCATAAGTTCTATGCCAAGTTCTCCAAGTGCGAGTTTTGGCTCGATAAGGTTTTATACCTGGGCCACATCATCTCAGCTGACGGTATTGCGGTTAATCCCGAGAAAGTTGAAGCAATTATCAACTGGGAAGCTCCTCAGAACGTCAAGCAACTCCGCAGTTTTCTGGGTCTTGCCAGCTATTGCAGAAGGTTCGTTGGGAACTTCTCCAAGATTGCCAAGCCTCTTTCCAACTTGCTTCAGAAGAATGTCAAATACTTTTGGTCTCCAGAGTGTGAAGTGGCATTCAAAACTCTCAAAGAAAAGCTCGTCTCTGCTCCAGTTCTGACTCCTCCAGATGAATCCAAGCCCTATGAAGTATTCTGCGATGCTTCTCTTCAAGGACTTGGTGGTGTGCTTATGCAAGATAAGAGAATTGTGGCATACACTTCTCGTCAGCTCAAGCCAAGTGAGAAGAACTATCCCACACATGATCTCGAGCTAGCAGCTATGGTACATGCTTTGATTACGTGGAGACATCTGTTGTTGGGTAGAAAAGTCGACATCTTCACTGATCACAAGAGCTTGAAGTACATCTTCACACAGCCGCATCTGAACCTCTGCCAGACTCGTTGGGTTGAAATGATCCAAGAGTACAATCCCAGCATTGAATACACTCCTGGCAAGGCTAATGTGATTGCAGATGCTTTGAGCAGAAAGGCATATTGCAACAGCCTTCTTATCAAGCCGTACCAGCCTGAGCTTTGTGAAGCATTCAGGAAACTCAACCTCCAAGTTGTTCCGCAGGGTTTTCTTGCAAATCTTCAAATTGCTCCTACCTTGGAAGATCAGGTCCGTGAGGCCCAACTCAGTGATACCATGGTGAAGAAGGTGAAACATGCTATTGCTAAGGGCACTCCAAAATACAAGTGCTTCCGTGTTGATGAGAGAGATACCTTGTTCTTCGAGGACAGACTCGTTGTTCCCAAAGGTGATCTCAGGAAGCTCATAATGGAAGAAGCTCATGATTCTCTCCTTTCCATTCATCCTGGCAGTTCCAAGATGTATCAAGACCTCAAACAGTCTTACTGGTGGGCACGCATGAAAAGGGAGATTGCCCAATTCGTGAATGAATGTGATGTGTGCAGAAGAGTGAAAGCAGAACATCAACGTCCAGCCGGTCTTCTCCAACCTCTTCCTATTCCCGAGTGGAAGTTCGACCACATTGAAATGGACTTCGTCACTGGTTTTCCTAAGTCCAAGCGAGGAAATGATTCTATGTTCGTGGTGATTGACAAGCTTACCAAAGTCGCTCACTTTCTGCCAGTCAAAGAATCAATCAATGCAGCTCAATTGGCAGAGCTGTACACTTCGAGAATTGTGTCCTTACATGGCATTCCTCAAGTTATATCCTCAGACCATGGAAGTTTGTTCACTTCAAGGTTCTGGGACTCCTTTCAGTCCGCCATGGGCACTAAGATCAGGTTCAACACTGCTTTTCACCCTCAGACTAGTGGTCAAGTCGAGCGAGTGAATCAGATTCTAGAAGACATGCTCAAAGCCTGTGTCATATCTTCTGGCATGAAATGGGAAGACTGCCTTCCATTTGCCGAGTTCTCTTACAACAACAGCTTTCAAGCAAGTGCCGGAAAAGCTCCGTTTGAAATCCCCTATGGCAGAAAGTGTCGTACCCCTCTCAACTGGTCTGAAACAGGCGAACGTCAACTTCTTGGCAATGACTTGATCTCAGAAGCCGAAGTAATGTGCAAAGTCATACGTGAGAATCTCAAGGCCGCTCAGTCGCGCCAGAAGAGCTACTATGACGGCAAGCATTGTGATTTGGCTTTCAACATTGGTGATCATGTTTATCTCCGTGTGTCTCCGATGAAAGGCACCCAAAGATTCGGTATCAAAGGAAAGCTTGCTCCTAGATACGTCGGGCCTTTCAAGATTCTTGGCAAAAGAGGCGACCTAGCCTATCAACTTGAGCTCCCTCCCAACTTCGCCAATGTTCATGATGTCTTCCATGTGTCTCAACTCCGCAAATGCTTCAAGGCACCTGAGCGCATGATTCCGTTTGAAGAGATTGATCTTCAACAAGACCTGTCTTACCGAGAGCATCCAGTTGCCATTCTCGAAGAAACCGAACGCAAGACCCGCAACAAGTCCATCAAATTCTTGAAAGTCAAGTGGTCACATCACACCGACCGAGAGGCTACGTGGGAACGAGAAGATCATCTTCGTTCCGAGTACCCTTCCTTTTTCCAGTCCTAGATCTCGGGACGAAATCTTTTTGTAGTAGAGGAGAATTTGTAATGCCCCGGATGTAATAATTTCCCTTTTGGGCATATATTATATCTCCGGCTTAATCTATTTCCATTTCGGGTTCTTTGTCTTTCGGGTGTTCGTTGTTTTGTGTTGTGCGTGTGTGGCATTCATTCATATCATGTAGACATGTGCATCGCATTGCATTTGTGTTGTCGGTTGCATCCGGTTCCGCGTGTTCCGTCCCGTTGTCCGTTTCGCGTTCCGGAGCTCCCTCACGTGTCCGTGGCGTTCCGTAGGCCTACTTTGTTGTTTGGGCGTGTAATGTTACCGGTGTGGCGCGAGACTTGTCGTGTGTTGTTGTTTTGTTGTGTGTAACCCGCCTCTCAAATCTCGTCGCGTTTGGACTCCGTTTGCTATCCCTTCAGTTATTCGTGCGGGTCCAAAGTGCCTTCACTTTGTGGCCCAGAAACACCCCTGCCCATCTAAACTACCCCTCGCGATCGGATCCGTTGGATCGCGATCGGAGGGCTCCTAACACCCCCAAATCCCCCCTAATCCTAAAATCTGCTATTTATAGACCCCCCTAGGTCCATTTTGGGGATCCCTAGCTTCTCCCTAAATCTCCTCAATTTTTGTGCTACATCAGACCCAAAACATCTCTTTCCTGTCTCCACCTCGAATCCCGCAGGGACTAGCAGCCGCCGCCGCTCCTGGGATCGAGCGCCCCGACCAGATCCATTTTTCCCTTCGCTCCCAGCCGCCGGGTCAATGCTTCGAAGCGCCAGCTCCTCCGCTTGCCAGGAGCCTCGGCCACTCCGCCGATCGGATCGGGGCAGGAGGCCCCGATCGATCGCTCCGCCGGCCCGCAGCTGTTCCCTCCGGTCGCCCGAGGCCCGGCCTCCCGCAGCTTCGCCTGGGCCTCCCCGTCGCCATGGCCCGTCTGCTCCTCGCCGCGCCTCGATCCTTCGAGCCACCAGCCGCGAGCCGCCACGTCGGGCCGGCCCACTCCATCCAGCCACTGCGGGCCGCCTCCATCCCGCACTGCGCCAGGCGTCCCCTCCGACCCGGGCCGCTTCCTTCCCCGCGGACCCAAGCCGCTTCCAGGCCGGATCCAGCCTCGCCTGTGCCGCCACTTCCAGCCGGCGCGCCAGATCCGCGGGCTGAGGCCCTTTTGCTTCAGACCTGAGGTTGACTCCCCCCCCTAAATTCCTCTAAGTCCCTGACATTTCAGTTTCTGATGCAATTTTCAACTGAGGATAACTTTGTGTGTGTTTGTCCGATTCGCGCAAATAGCATGTCCAGACGTTCATGGTGAATAGCACTACGTTTTATCTTTTGGTGTCATGCATGATAGAAGTAATCTAGATGCTTGTTTTTCCGTTGCAATAGAGCATCGTGATAATTGCTGCTATGTGATGTTTTTATGTCATCTTTGCCATGTGATATCTTTTAGCTCGTTTGTCCGAATGATGCAAATGACATGTCCACGTGTTCGTCTTGCCATGCTATACATGCTGCTTGTGTTAGGTTGCATGATAGATTTATTCTTGCCATGTTTATCATCGTTGCAAAGTGCCATGTGGCTGTGATGTTATTTCACTTGTTATGAAATGCCATCTTGTTGAGCTCGTTGCTATCGTTGTGTTTATCTCCAAGATGCATGCTTGTGTGTTTCGGAATCACCATCATGTGTACTTTGATGAGGTGCTTACCACTTGCCATGTTTAGTTTCGAGGTGACTTAAACTTGCTCTTTTAGATGCCATGATGAAATTGCTGTTTTAGGACTTAGTGGATTTTCACTAAGTCTGAAATCTGTATTGTTCCGATGCCATGTTTGCGTGATGTTCTAGGACAAAGCATGATAGTTTTGGAGTGGATCTTGATTGTTCCTTGTAGTATATATTGTTGGCTTTCCATTCATGTTCTCACATGCTTATTCAAGTGGCTGTAGCATGTTTATCTTTTGCTCCAAAGTTTCAATAAAATTCTGCTGCCAGAATTTTATTGTCAATTTCAATATGTCCAAGCTTATTGCTATTGATCCGTGGCTCCTTTGGGGGTGCACCTTTGGACTTATTTGCTGTAGGATATGTCTAGTTTATGTTCATGCTCTTTGCCATGTTGTTTGAGTGCTGTAGCTTAATTATTTTGTGCCCCGAAGTTGCTATGTTGCTGTAATTTTCAGCTTTCGCTCATTTCTTGTTTCGGGCATAACTTTTAGCCCGTAACTCCGATTTCAGCGATTCTTATATGAAACTTGATTGTTTTTCTGTGTAGATTCTCGTGTTTTGAAGTGTTTTGCTTGAGTGCTAATTTCCGTGCTCCGTGTGCATCCTTAGTGCATCCATCATGCATCCATCATTTTCGAGTGCGCATTGCATCTTGTTGATTCGTGCCTTGTGTGATTGTATTGTTAGAGCCGGAAGCTGAGACCGAGTACGAGTACGAGCATGATGTTACCAACGAGGTTGAGCACGAGGACCCTTCTTACGATCCGAACGACTTCTCTTCAGGCAAGATGACCGAACCCCGATAACATTACTATCTTTGCCTATTGCTAGTAGTTTCGCTCTGTAGTTTTTCCTCGATGCCCATGTTCTTCCTGTCAGCCTCCTACTTGTAACCATTGCCATGTTTAACCACCCTACCTACGCAAACCATTGCTTGGCTAAGTACGCTTCGCTCAGCCCTTCTTATAGCATTGCTAGTTGCAGGTGAAGATCGAAGATGCTTGCTTCATGTTGAAGTTTTGTTGGGTTATATCACACTATATAAATGCTTAAAAATGAAATCATCTATATATTGGCAAGGGTGGAAGGCTAAGCCTTTTGCTTGGTGGTTTGTTCCACTCATGCCGTTAGGAACCGTATAAACCGGTGTTATATTCCTTGATTATGTGTTCCTAACACGGTTGGGGTGTATGGGACCCCCTCGATAAACCGCTAAGTGCTAAGTCTTTTCCAGCAAGTCCCAACATTGGTACTATTTGCCTAATAACAAATTAAACTTGCATAGGGAGTTATAAACCCTTTTTCTTAATCAACAACCCCGGGCCAGTGCTCCACATGAGTGTTGGTCCGAAACGGGGAGCATGCGGGGCCACGTCGAGGAAACTCAAGGGCTGGTAAAAACCCGTAGCTTCGCCCATCTGGTCGTGTCCTGAGACTTAGATATGCGCGGCTACTATCAGGGTGTCGACACGCCGGGAGGATTTGCTGGATTAGCCTTACCTTAGTTCGGTATATCTTGAGCACGGGATTCCGAGAATACTCGGGTCTTCCCACTTTGGAGTTGCGACTCCGCGGATCGTGGGCTTGTAATGGGTCAAGTTGGAACACCCCTCCAGGGTTATGAACTTTCGAAAGCCGTGCCCGCGGTTATGTGGCAGATGGGAGCTTGTTAATATCCGGTTGTAGATAACTTGACACAATGTTTCAATACACTACCAGTGTGTGTTCCGTGACTGTCAATTTCCGAATAGGGATTCGGGAGTTGAACACGGAGGGGTTATGTTTGTTGAGTTGTTAGCTAGGATCACTTCGTCTCGACCGAGGCTACTCTTCTCGCTCTCACTCACGTAAGCTAGTTGCTAGTTGCTGCTGCAGACACTAATTCTTTTCTTCAGCCTTATCCTCTCCCAAGGCTTAAATAGTCTTGTTACCCGGGAACGGGATTGCTGAGTCCTCTGTGGCTCACAGTTACTTCACCACACCAGATGCAGATCCAGTTGTGAGCTATCCAGGTGATGGCACCGAGCTGGACTGGGAGTACGACGAGGAGCGTAGTCGGTACTATGTTCGTTATCCGGATGATCAGTAGTGGAGACTTCTACTAGGATTCGATCCGACCTGTGGATTTATTTAAGTTTGGTATCTTGATTTTTGGATTTTGCCCTTAGAGGGTTGTGATGTTCTTAATGTATGATGTTTGAGACATGTTTTGTATTTGTGTGACGTGGCGAGTGTAAGCCAACTATTTTATGTTTACAATTCCCCTCTTTTACATGAGATGTGCAAAGATTACCAAACTTGAGATCATTCTAGGATGGACTTATGCCTTTAAGTCGTGCCTCGACACGTAGGAGGTATAGTTCCATCCTGGGCATTACACGTGACCTGGCATACCAACGGTGGCTGAGCTTCACTCGAGGGTCGAGACCCGAGGACACAGAGCACCTAGAAGAGCGGGAGAAGGGGAGGCTGTGTCGGAGAGCTAAGGTATGTTCGTTCGTCAAGAGGGACTCCTCGACATCGCGTCTCAGGGGCCTAGCTGGCCACGTAGCCCCTCATTTCCTGGCCTCGTCCGGGCGATCTGGACGAGCCAGTGGCGGCTGAGGTATGCACGGGGTCGGGCCATGCCGATGTAGAACACCAAGGCCTCGTCTAGCATTTCCTTCCCGAGGATTGTTCGCACGTCAACGGGGGACTCTTGAGCATCGTGACTCAGGAGCCTAACTGGTCACGTAGCCCCTCACCCCCTGGCCTCGTCTTGGCGATCCGAATGAGCCAGCGGCGGTTGAGGTATGCGTGGGGCCGGGCTCTGCCGACGCAGAACGCTAAAGCAAGCGGGAAGGAAATCATAAAATCTCAGCTGTGCTACCGCAGGAGCAGACCAGGCGCACCGCATGAAGAATCACTTTAGGCCCGTCAAGACAAGTCATGCATCCAATCGGGACGACGCCACTACTCGACTAGTTTGATTTCCGTGATCTTGCTCTAGCAATGCCGCCTCCCTTTTTAGCCTCCGGAAGCTGCTTGCATGCCAAGGGGGACCTCTTGAGCATCGCTCCTCTGGAGCTCTTTACCGGACCCGGGGCCGCTCACCTTCTGGCCTTGACCACGGCATCACGACCTGGCATACTAGCGATGGCTGAAGCTTGCCTTGGGACTAGCACCCGACGGTGTAGAGCACAAAGCTACTGAAAGGATAAAAAGGGGGACACTACCGAAGCAAGACTGGCACACGCGGTTTCATAGCAAGGATAATAAGCATCGGGGCCAAAGTATTATATGTTCTTTACACGCGCCCACCGGGTTTGCTTCGATTCCTTGCTGGGAGCAAAAGAAGGAGATTCCAGGAGACCCTAACTGCGGCTGCCACCACCGACGCCATCATCAACAGTGGGCCACGAGAGGTCGTCTCCAACCCCACGCAGGTCACCATCAACGGCGAGCTGGTGCAACTACGACGCTCCGGGCGCGGCGAGAGCTTGGGGGCACGTAGCTGTCATCGCTCGTCTCCGGAGACTCGTCATGCTCGGGAGAGCTGCTGGATTCCCATGGGCCATCGTTGCTGCTATGAGAGCTGTCGACGGGGCCGAGAGCAGGCACGACATCGATCGCTGTGCCACCCTGGCGGCTCCCACCAGGGCAGCACTCCTTGTGGCGACCTTCCCCATTGAAGACCTTGAAGAATAACAGGGAGACACCGTCAAACTCAAAGTGGACGACGGAAGCCCCATCAGGATGGCACACAAGGGCGATTTCGCCCCATCCTCAAGTCATGACGACACCGGCCGGGGGACGACCTCAACCTTCGCCTCCAAAGCCTGGCTGCAGCACCCGGCATGCTGCAACCACAGCTCAGTAGGACCCCTCGCCGACATCAGCTCATCGAAGAACCTTGGGAGCCAGATCCAAGAAGGCGGTGGCATCGCTGTCCGCACCACGAACTCGCGCAAGGAGCCCTCGGCGTGGGTTCGGGGACCGGCAGCCCGAGCAGCCCCAGTTGGACGACCTCGACCACGACGCAAGCGGAGCAGGGGCGCAACCCCCTTGCTCTTGGGCGTACAAGGGCAACAGGTAGCCAGGAGGAGGCCGCTCGGACCAAGGCCTCGTCACCTCCCGCCTCTCGTCAGGGCCACATGAGTGGCTAAACCTCTTCTTCGGTGGAAGTGGTTCCCGCTCCTCGTAGGGAGATTTTCCTTTTTTAGCACCAGAAAATCTCCTTATCAGCGCCAAGGAGGAAGAAGAAGAGGAGGGCAAAAAGAAGAAGGAGATGAGCAACGGGGGCTTCACCCTCTCCCCATTTATAGCCAGAAGAAGGCCAACCGCTGGCCTCCACGATCTCGTGTAATGATGGTTTTCTGTGCATGTAGCAAGGTCTCGTCAAGTCGAGCAGTTATCGAGGCAGCATGGGGAAGTGGAGACGCTCACGTCCAATCAAGAAGCCACACGTCGACCAAGGCCACATGCAATTGGGGCCCGTGGCGCTTCGCCCTTGCCCCTTTGGCTTCACCTTGAAGCCAAGTCCGAGCGCGCCTTGGGCTCGGGGGATACTGTCGGCGTCCTGGGAACAGGGGTACCCAGACTTGTGTGCCTACGGCCCGTGGCGTGGCTCCACCGGCGGCCTGGTACGGCCCAACTTCAGCGATCGCAACTCAAGACCCTCGCGAGGGGCCAAGCCTCGCGAGGCGGGCGATAGCAAGACCTCCATGGGGGTAGTCTCCCTTGGCTGGCTCCCAAGGAGCGGAGATATCTATGCAGGGTGAACGTCGTGAGGTTCGTGTGACGTGAGCCATGACATCCAAGGCCAGGCGGGCACAGTGTACTAGTTTCCCCTTTGGTTCTAAGGGAGCAAGCGCAGGCGCGGAGTCCCGAGAAATCATGCAAAGGTTTCTATATCGGTGCAACAAGACCAAGGACTGTTAGGGCGGCAGAATGGAGGTCATCGTGGAGCCCGGTGCAGTGTCACCACCAGAGCCTTTGGCAGGCAAAGACCACTTTTGTTAGGATAACTTGTACTAGTTGTTCCCCTTCAAATTTGGCCGTTGTGGAATCCCTTCCCGCCGATATTTGGGAAGAGGACCAAGGCCGCTATAATAGGACCTAGCCACCACCATAGAGGGGCATCTCATCTTGAGCTGATCCAACCTTAGAAGGGATCGGTTCCATTCCACCCGACACACACCACAAGCTCATTCGAGCCCAAGAGCACCTCTCGTCCGGAGGCTATTCATCCATTGTACTAGTTCATCCTAGACCTCACGTGGCAATCCACCACACACACTTGAGTAGGGTATTACAACGCAAGGTGGCCCAAACCAGTATAATCCCCTTTGTCCCTTGTTCTTTGAGTTCGTCGAGCTAGGTTGTGGAATCATAGGGCGAGCACGCTGGGGAGAGAGTGTTCTTCTTGCGCACCTGTGAAGCCCGAGACCGATGCTCCAGTTGCCTCCCATTTATTTTCGTTGTCGTCGTGTTTTTTTGTTTGTTGCATTGTCATAGTTATTTTGCATATTTCATTCCTATATGTTGATGCCATAACCATGTTGAGTGCATTGTCATATTTTGCTTCTTGCATCATGTTAATTATTGATTATATTTTTGCCATCCTTGTTGTTGCCATGATCATCTTTCTTTGTTATATGCTTCATGATTTTGATGTGCCTCTTGTCATTTTATAACATTGCATCATGATCATCATGCCTTGTTTTGCATATTTAAGTTTTGTCATGTGTTCTTGTGTCAATCCCTCTTATGCTTATCTCCACCTCTTTTATTCGCCTTGCATATATGAGCAACCATTCATCAAGTTCACCCAAGTTTCTATCCCATTCATTCCAAGTATTGTTTCATGTGACATTTTCCTGTCCCAGAAAAATGTTCCTTATTTATCAAAAACTCCTAAACCATGCCAATATCTCCTCCTCCAATTTTCATGCCTTCTGGAAGTGTTTTGGTTGGGCTAAGGATTTATTCGAGTTTGAAACATTTACAAACTTGGCTAAATTTACAGTCTCTAAAAATTGCCAGAGCAATTTATACAAATATTGCATAAAACCAGGAGTTCAAAGATATGTTTATATCTCCCATATCCCTTCCCCAAAGCCCTGGCCTGTTCCTCTTAAAATCTGGTTATTCTGTTTATTGGAAGAAACAAAATGTTAAAGAGAAGAGAAACTTTACCTGGCCTCCCAGCCGAAGCCCACATGGGCCTTACTTTCCCCGGCCCAGCCGAACCGAACGACCACCTGCTCCGTTTGCCTGGCCGTCTCTTTCCTTCAGAGAAGTGCACGCTCCAGCACCGTGAGCTCCCTCACGGACGTTGAGGTGACGGCACTCGCACCCCTATAAAGCTAGCATCTCGCCCCTAGGGTTTCCCTCTTGCCCCTTCAAGCTGCCGCCGCGCCTCTCTTCTTCGTTTGCCTCCTCTTATGTTCCCAAGTGAGTGAGCAGAGAAAGAGAGATCAGGGAAGAACCACCGGCGTCTGTCGTCGTCCTCGCGTCCGGGTGGCATCAGGAGCCTCTCCGACATGTCTTCCAGCACCCCGTCACTCTCCTCGACTGATCCCCGGAGTTGGTTATGCGAGAGTGTCCACATGCACACCCATGTCGTCGTCGTCGCCGTTGCCATGGCCAGGGCCGAGCCGAGTTCATGCTCGAGGCCGGTGTAGCAGCCGCCGTCTTCTTCGTCCGGAGCCCTGAGTGCCTCGGCTTCGTCTTCATCGACTACGCACGCGACCACACGGACTACCGCAAGAGCTCCTTCCTCGCCGGCGGCTCCTTCCTCTGCTACGACTCCACGCGCACCCAAGCACAACCGCCATGATCAACACGCCGCCTCGCCATCTCCAGTCACCGTCGAGCCGGATCAACTCCAGCAGCACCCCCACGGTGAAGGTCTTCTCCTCACCATCATCATTCCCGTTGTTTTCCCTCGTCGTTGCTGCCATTCCACGTGCACCCTGTCTGCTTCGCCTCGTCGCGCCACTGTACACACCATGTTGTCACCCTTGCTGCACTTGCACACCTTGCAGGTCGTTGTTTCTGTCTACACACCAGGCGGTCGCCACGCCTTGCCGCACCCCCGCACACAGCGCCATCCGTCCAGCAGGCCGCCATGGACTGGCTGAACCCAGCCTCGCCGTGGCCTCCTCACCGCACGCCTAACACCGGCCGCTTGCTCCCACCACCTCCGCTCAAACCGCATCGCGTGCAGCAGCTCACGCTCGCACGTGCGCACTCAAACGCGAGCATGAGGGACTTGCCAGCTACAGCCGGCCGCCTCGCTGTCCTTCTTTGCCGTGCCCATGTCTGCAAGGCCCCATGAGCTCATGCCCGCTCACCCCTTGAACCCTGCATGCCCGCTCTGTACACCTCTCCCGCACGCCCGCCGCTGCCTCCGGAGCCCTGTCGTGCCGTCGTTGATCACCGGCGACGACGGCATCTCATCTGCCTCGGCAAAAGAAACCCAAGCCCGGCCTTGGGAGAGTTCAAAAGATGATGGCCCCCACTCTGTTTCGAACCAGGACCGTACCACAGTGGTTCGTCACTCTATCCCTTACCCCAGCGACCCGGGTTCGAATCTCCCCGGGCGCACACATAAACCCAAACCGGCAAACCCACCTTTTCCCAGTTTGTTTTTCCCCTCTCTATGACATTAGGCCCCGTTTGTCATCCTCTCTGCGCACATACCCTCTCCACACCCCACTCCTGCCACCTCAGCACCC